>JARWLC010000015.1:63502011-64702011 GCA_033318265.1 Phyllotis vaccarum | reverse complement strand
TGCAGGTCTGCAGGTCTGGACCACAGGCCAGACAGGCCAGAAACTTAATACAACAGTTGTCCAGTTTATGCATAATGGGAAAGTGTAGGGCTTGTCTCAAGACCTGGCTAGAGTAGTCTGTGAAGCTGGTTCATCTCAGCTAGCCACCTCCAAATTGTCCTGAGCAGTTTGTAGTCCAAATCCAATCTTTAGCTGGTATTTGTCAGCCTAGTGGCTTTGTCACAGTTCATGTGAAATCACCATTGTGGGGCCCCATCTATAAATTAACTTCTATAAATGAACAAAGGCCAAAGTTAAAAATATGAATAAGTGATGTTATTGAAGGTTTAGTAGACACAGGGGCAGATGTAACAATAATTTTACCAGAATCTTGGCATCCAAATTGGCCCCTTTGGGGGGTAAATGTTAAGTTTGGGGGAATTAGGCCATTATCCCAGGTAAAACAGAGTGCAACATGGGTTGAATAAATAGGGCCAGAAGGACAGAAAGGAAAATTAAAGCCATATGTGGCTAACATTGCCATGAATTTATGGGGACAGGATTTACTGCAACAATGGAATACTCCATGTTTCTGGGAAAAACATTAGAAAGTATTATGAGAAACAGTCACCAACTATTCAGGTTGTATAAAAACAAGGCTCAAAAGTTGCTAATCTTTCAAAGGTCTCTGCAGCACTACCATTAAAATGGCTAAAAGATAAGCCTATATGGGTTCATCAATGGCCTTTAACAAAAGAGAAATTGCAGGCCTTAGAACAGCTTGTACAGGAGCAGTTAAATGCTCAGAATATTGAAGAATCATCCATCTCTGAAATTCTCCTGTATTTGTTATTAAAAAGAAAGCTGGAAAAGGGAGAATGGTAACAGATCTAAGAGCATTAAACAAGGTGATCCAGCCAATAGGCTTTCTACAGTCTTGGATTCCTTTGCCTTCTTTGTTACCTAAAGAATTGTAGTAGTGGGTTCTCGGGTCCAGGGCGCCAGAGATCCGAGACCCAGAGACCTGCCGCCCGAGACCGCTTAGCCGCCCAGCCACCCGGGTCCCCAGAAACGACTCAGACGCTTACATTAACTTTATGCTGTTTGGCCTATGGCTCAGGCACATTGCTAGCTAGCTCTTACATCTTAAATCAACCCATTTCTATTAATCTGTTGGCCACGTGGCCCGTGGCTCACCTGTTCTCCTTACATGTTGCTCCTTGGGCGGCTTCAGCTCGATCTGCCTGACTCCACCCTGCTTCTCCTAAGCTCTGATTTCTCCTCCTACTTATTCTATGGTGCCTGCCATGGCCCAAAACAGCTCCTTTATTTAAAGATTGAGATTCACAGCATACATAAACGCATTCCCACATCACTTCCCCCTTTCTCTCTAATCAAAAAGGAAGATTTCAATTTTAACATACATATAACAAAATAGCTATCAAGCAAGAATTACAGTTACAATATCTAGTCTATTTGTATTTAGAAAAATTAAAGAAAATATTCTATCATCTACCTTATCTTTATGAATCTAAAGTTTTATATCTAATATATCTTTCAAATGACTAAGAAAAACTATACCTATAACTATCTAATCTTCAACTACATCAAAGACCACAGAAGGATATATTTACTCAAGTAAGCCAGAAGTGCAAGCAACTTCTAAAATCTAGAAAGGACAGAGATGACACCTATCTGCCTGGACAGTCACCCAAAGTTCCTTTATAAAGTTGGGGCATCCATCTTCAGCCTACAGGCCCAAAGTCTCTTTTCATTTCAGTGAAACAGGAAATATGCTCTTCTCATTCTGACACAGTTCATCCGTTGTTTCTCCTTGAGTCTTGAAGAATGTCTGACAGTTTTCTCTGTAAAGCAGGAAACTGAATGACCATCTAGGCTTGTTGTGCCAAAGTTCAGAGGTTATCTTCTTATGGAACCTGCATGTCTAGTTTAAACAGCATACTGTCAAGCAGTCAATATAAGAACAAGTCCTTATCCAGTGGCTAACCATTGCCACAAAGAGAGTAGACTCCATATGGAGTTTCTTCGATGCCCATTTTCCTGTTGAAGTAAATTAGTGCTGCCAGGAGCAGACCTGTCTCACTGTCCAGAAAAGTCTAAGCTCTTAAAACATTTTAAATGCCATATTCTGTAGGTCTTAGAAGTATTTGAAGATTACCTACCTAATTGAAATATATCTTTGTATACCTAAAAATCCTAACTAACCTAACTATAAGTTTGATTACCAAAGGTGACTATTAACCTTCATTTCTTAATTATACATTACAATTTTAAATCAGTTATATGAACATCATATCTTAAACAAGAGTAGAAAAACACATACAGCATAACAAAATTGACCTTAAATTTGTATCAATAAACCAAAATCTATACCAATGTAAAGCATTTTGAGATTAACAGCTGATTTCCTGATCTAAGTAAATTCAATAATCTAATTTTTAAAAAAATCATTTATATACCATATCCCCTTTTTCTTCTTAGAAAGAGATTAACTATGACATTAACCATTTATAATGAAAACAAACATCTAGAAACAATATTTGGGGAATTTGGGCGTTGTTTTTTGTTACTACTTCCTGCTGATTAAGGGGCATTGAAAGTCTCACGGTTGTTGAGGCTGAATCAGTCTGCAGCTCTGAATCTGATACAGCCATCTCTTTCCATCAGGTTTTTTCAGGGGGTCTTGGTTGATGAAACCATATTTGCCTGGAAGCAATCCATAGGTTCTCATCTTCTGTGGAAACAAAAGCAGAACTCTTCTAGAGCAATAAATCCTTAGACACAAATTTCAAAATCAAAATACCTTTAAAATATACATTTTTGTTTAACTTAGTAGCCTTTGTATTTGCAATCCATTGTCTTTTTGCAGTTAGCTCATTAACAGTTAAAAAATTAAAAGAAAACACAATAACAACCAAAATCCAGATTTTGTGTCTATTTTCCATCTTTATGTGGCTTATTATATTTTTATTACTCTATTTCTTTCTTTAAAGACTTTTTCTAACCTCTTTCTTTTCTCTCTGAAGCCTATGTACCTTTTACACACATTTTAACCCATTTACAGGTTTTTTTTCATCTGAATCTGTTTTATTGTGAATCCTTAATCATCTTCTAACTAGAAGAGCTTTTTAAAATACTGTCACTCTCTTGCAACATAGTTTTTGTGGATACCACTGAGTCAGTAGGTTCTCTCAAAGGGACCACGTCTGTTTGTGTCCAGCAAACAGAGCAGACCCCGGAAAATATTGCTACTAAGAAACCTTCTTTGTTTCTTTTTTGCTCAAAATAAGCAGAAATCTAAAATCAATCACATGCTACTGAGTCTTCTGTCAGTTTTCAGGAACCCGCCTGATTGCAGCTGCAGCTTACACTGCCTGCCGCCAGCTCGCCGCCGGCGCCATTTTGAATGTGACCCGGATGCCATGCTTTCTTTGTACAAAGACCCGCTTTACATACACAATTTGGAAGCTGCCTTTGCTCAGTTTCTGCTAAAACCCTTTTTAAACTTTCTCAGGCATTAAGTGGATAATCGACCCACGTTGGATGCGCCATCTGTAGTAGCAGTAGGTTCTCGGTCCCGGGCAGCCAGAGATCCGAGACCCAGAGACCTGCCGCCCGAGACCGCTTAGCCGCCCAGCCGCCCGGGTCCCCAGAAACGACTCAGATGCTTATATTAACTTCATGCTGTTTGGCCTATGGCTCAGGCACATTGCTAGCTAGCTCTTACATCTTAAATCAACCCATTTCTATTAATCTGTTGGCCACGTGGCCCGTGTGGCTCACCTGTGCTCCTTACATGTTTCTTCTTGGGCGGCTGGCTGGATCTGTCTCTGACTCCACCCTGCTTCTCCTAAGCTCTGATTTCTCCTCCTACTTATTCTATGGTGCTTGCCATGGCCCAAAACAGCTCCTTTATTTAAAGATTGAGATTCACAGCATACATAAACGCATTCCCACATCAAAGAATGGTCTATTATAATTACTGGTTTGAAAGACTGTTTCTTTACAATATCTCTACAAGAATAAGACAAAGAAAAACCCACCTTTACAGTGCACACTTATAATTCTCAGCCTGTAGAGATTCCAGTGGAGGGTCGTTCCTCAAGGAATGCTGAATAGCCCTACTCTGTACCAGTATTTTGTACAAAAGCCAGTAGAACAAATACATAACAAATTCCCACAATCTATAATTTATCATTACACGGACAACATCTTGTTTGCTGATTCAAATATTGATACCTTAGAAAAAAATATTTGAAGAAATGAAAAAAATTGCCTGCTTGGGGATTACAAATTGCTCCTGAAAAATACAAAGAGGATATTCCATTAGTTATTTATGGTATAAAATAAGTCAGCAAAAAATTAGACCTTAAAAGGTATAAATCATGAGAGATATATTGCAGACATTTAATGATTTCCAAAGATTGCTAGGAGACATTTTCAATTTACGAACCACTATTGGAATAAAAAATTGATGAACTGAATAATTTGTTTAAAACCTTAAATTGTGTCAAGGACTCACATAAACTAAGGGAATTGTCAGCTGGAGCTGAGAGAGAATTGGCTCTGGTGGAAAAAAAATTACAGGATGCATGTGTGGATTGTGTGGATCCAGACCTTAATTGCATTCTCCTACAAGAATTTTAATGCAAAGAGAAAATATTATATTAGAATGGATATTTATACCATATAAACTAAGTAAGAAATTAAAGATATATGTAGAAAATTAAGACTTCATCAATTGATAGAAATGGACTCAGCAGAAATTGTTGTACCTTTAACAATGAAGCAATTGACCAATTAGGGACAGAAAGTGAACCTTGGCAAAGAGTTTGCAATAATTTTTTGGGAGATATTAACAACAGATATCCTCAAGGCAAAAGAATTGAATTGATAAAGAAAATGAACTGGATTCTTCCTTCTGTGGTATGGGATGCACCAATTTCTGGAGCCCCTACATTTTATACTGATGCAAACAAATTTGGAAAGGCAGGTTACAAATCAGAAAATATAAGTAAAGTGGCCAAAGTCCTTATAATCCTGTAGAAAAGTCAGAATTATATACTATTATGATGGTATTGATGGATTTTACAGAACCTCTTTACATAGTCACTGACTCTCAGTATGCAGAAAGTTTTGTTCTACACATTTTATTAATGATGAGTAAAACTTATTTATTCTGTTACAAGAAATAATCATCCCTTCTATATAATACTCATCTGATCTCTTATGGGTCTGCCAGGTCCTCTAGTACAAGGTAATGATGAAATTCATAAATCATTAATAGGAAATGTGCTAGAGTCTTCAGAGTTTCATAAAAAACATCATGTCAATAGCAAAGATTTTAAAAAAGGTTTCTCCATCACTTGATAACAATTCAAAGAAACTGTAAAAAGATGTTCCACCTGTTCTTTCTATAACTAAACTCCATTGCCAGCAGGAAGTAATCCTAAAGATTACATAGAAATGGAATTTGGCAGATGGGTATGTTTTGTTTTACAGAATTGGAAAATTAAGATATGTACATCATACAATAGATATGTTTTCAGGATTTCAATGGGCAACTGCTTTGAGTTCAGATAGGCTGATTGTGTAATCACACATTTGCTAGAAGTTATGGCCATCATGGGAATACCTGTACAAATTAAGACTGACAATGCTCCAGCATATGTCTCTAGTAAAATGAAAACAATTTTTGCTTATTGTAATATAAAGCATATTACAAGTATACCACACAATGCTACAGGGCAAGCAGTCATAGAGATCAAATCGAACTCTAAAGGATATGCTAAATAAACAGAAAGGAATAACAAAGACCCCAGAAATTGACTACATAATTCTTTATTTACTTTGAATTTTTGCAGTACTAATGAGAAAGGAACAACAGCTGCTGGAAAACATTGGACTATAGAAAAAAATGACTGAGCTAAATCAGCCTGTTTACTTCAAAGATGTACTGACCTCAGAATGGAAGCCAGGATATGTGCTATGATGGGGAAGGGGTTTTCCTTTTATCTCTGCATGTGAATACAAGTTATGGATACCATAAAAATTAATAAAGACTTAGTTTGAATCAGAAAAACTTCATGAAAATGAGAAATGATGACCCATATGACAATTCTTAAGTTATAAGAAAAACAAAGGGCTGGGGCAGTTTTTTGTTTTTGTCTTTACAGAAAACTAGAAACACCCATCTTCAAGAAGTGAAAAGACCTTGAACATCTAGATATCTAAAGCAGAAGGGAAAGCTATCCAGAAAAATTTACAAGCAAAACCAATATACTCTACAGGGTAAAATCTCATTACTTAACATTTATATCTCTTTATTTGTAAGAGAAGTTGAAGTCCTAGTTTTATTATAAATTAAAGCTGGTTTTGGAGTTGGAGTGTGGCTCTCTCCTCTAAATTCAAGCATGCTTGTTAAAAGAAAATGCAAAATCTCTATATTATATCAGAAGAACCACCTGATATGGAACAGAAGAATAACCAAAAATAAGGGACTATTGTATTATTGTTTATCCTATGCTGAATAAATGTTTATATCAAAATTTGTACAATTATATATATTTTAAACTTTTTGTCATGATATTGATGTTCATACAGAATACTAATTAACTCTAATAAGAAGGCTTTATCTAGCTTCCTGTTCATTATGCTGGGTTTTAGTCTTTAATCAGTTTTCTTCAGTGAACCATGACATGCCTAATTGTGAACTTTGAAGTATAATATACGTATGTGGCTTCTCCAAACAGAGAATGAGGCTGAGGCCAGCGAGCCTTCTCCCTCTCAGGCTGAAGGCGGGGTAGGAACAAAATGATTTAGTGTTGTCTCATGACTCAGCTGTTTCACTTCTTGGGGTGAAGTGTGTACAGGTTAGCAGTAATGAGGAGCAGTCTGGTTTCAGAAGGAGGAGCCACATCCTTCAGGCTGTTTGCTCTCTCTTTATTCCTGAGGGATCCCAGCATAGTTGGTAGAGAAATCCAACTCAGTGGGGAACAAAGAGATGGGTGCTGTTACAGGTCTCTTGTGGACCTTGCCTAGGCTCCACCCCCTTCATTTCAGTGATATCTGGTCAAGTAGTCTGAGAAGCAAAGCAGGTAACACTGGTCACAACCCCAGCTTTCCTATGTCTTATGTCCTGGTTGGAGCCTCTGATATGGCCTTTGTGCAGAGTTAATCATTTTCCCAGCAGGGGCTCCAACTAGGAAATATCTAAGTCATGAGCCAAGCTTTAGAAGCCCACTTGGCTGTTGACCTTGAACTTGTTCTTTTATGACTTTACAGATAAGGGACATAATTTTGGTTCCCATTTTTACAGTTCTTATTCTTAAACTCAGGGAAAGGAAAGAGCATGTAATATCTTTGATTTCCAGAAAGCTCTATAATTCTCATCCTTGTTTCAAATATTTTTCTACCCTTTTAAACCCAGACCAGTTGCTGTCTTTGATACCCTTCTCTGGATCAGGTAATCAAGAACCCCTTCTGCTCATTTCCAGACACTTGTGAGGTCTAGCTTCAAAGCTCTTTATAGACTTAGTGCCCCTCCCTATTACATGCCATAGATTGTCTTCAACTGTGATGACTAGGACTTTTGATGGCCTCATGATGGCAATGTTCATTCAGACAGAGGCTGCTTGAAGTGAAATGATGTGTCACAGAGTTGAGCTGACCCTCTAGGAACAGGAGGACATGTGTGAAATAAGTCTTTGTTTTAAGTCACGAATTACTGCATCATAACTTTAACTAATTGAGTCCCCCTGACATGCCATCTAGGATTCAGGGGTCTTGTGAGCCTTGAAGAAACTCCTTTTTTTTTTGAGAGAGAAAAATATCTAGTCTTTTTCTTGTCAAATGTAAAACAGTTAAAAGCAGTGGCTGCTCCTGGAGGCCCTAGGCTCAGTTCCCAGCACCCACTTGATGGCTCACAACCTTTTGTTAACTCCAGTCCCAGGGATCTGATGCCCTGTTCTGGCTCCTGTGAGTGCTGCAGGCAAGTGATGCACAGACATAAGTGCCCCCAAATACTATTACACATCAAATTTTTAAAATGTAAAATGGGGCCTAGGGTTGTAGACCTAGGAATAAAGCTGTTTGTGGAGTTTGGCAAAAGGATATTAAATTAGAGCAACTGTTTGTCAGACAGGAATAACTAAAAACCATTTGGTGTTGAATACTGGCTTACCTGGAACCTTCAAGTGACCATGTTATGTTCCTAAACTCTAATATTATAAGATAGAAGCAAGTTGCTAAAACTAAGTTCAAATAAGGAGTATAAATAAAATTAATGAGGTGTGTGAAAGGTACATAGGCTTCAGAGAGAAAAGAAAGAGGATAGAGAAAGTCTTTAAAAAAGAAATAGAGTAATAAAAATATAATAAGCCACGTAAAGATGGAAAATAGACACAAAATCTGTATTTTGGTTGTTATTGTGTTTTCTTTTAATTTTTTAACTGTTAATGAGCTAACTGCAGACAATGGATTGCAAATGCAAAGGCTACTAAGTTGAACAAGAATATATACTTTAAAGGTATTTTGATTTTGAAATTTGTGTCTAAGGATTTATTGCTTTGGAAAAGTTCTGCTTTTGTTTCCGCAGAATATGAGAACCTATGGATTGCTTCCAGGCAAATATGGTTTCATCAACCAAGACCCCCTAAAAAACAACCTCTGATGGGAAGAGATGGCAGTATCAGCTTCAGGGCTGCAGATTATGATCCAGTCTCATGAATTCGTGAAATTTTCAATGCCCCTTAATCAGTAGGAAGTAGTAATAGAAAACTACACCCAAATTCCCAAAATATTACTTATAAATGTTTGTTTTCATTATGAATGGTTAATGGTCATAGTTAATCTCTTTCTAAGAAGAAAAAGGGGATATGGTATATAAATGATTTTTAAAAAATTAGATTATTAAATTTACTTAGATCAGGAAATCAGCTGTTAATCTTAAAATGTTTTACATTGGTATGGATTTTGGTTTATTGATACAAATTTAAGGTCAATTCTCTTATTCTTTATGTGTTTTCTACTCTTGTTTAAGATATGATGTTTATGTAACTGATTTAAAATTGTAATGTATAATTAAGAAATGCATGTTAATTAGATTTTTAGATATACAAAGATATATTTCAATTAGGTAGGTAATCTTCAAACACTTCTAAGACCTACAGAATATGAAATTTAAAATGTTTTAAGAGCTTAGACTTTTCTGGACAGTGAGACAGGTCTGCTCCCGGCAGCACTAATTTACTTCAAGAGAAAAATGGGCATTGAAGAAACTCCATATGGAGTCTATTTGTGGCAATGGTTAGCCACTGGACAAGAACCTGTTCTTATATTGACTGCTTGCCAGTATGCTGTTTAAACTGGACATGCAGGTTCCATAGGAAGATGACCTCTGAACTTTGGCAGAACAAGCCGAGATGGTCATTCAGGTTCCTACTTTACAGAAAAAACTATCAGACATTCTTCAGGATTCGAGGAGAAGCAACTGATGAATTGTACCAGAATGGGCAGAACAGCTTTCCTGCTTCACTGAAATGAAAAGAGACTCTGGGCCTGTAGGCTGAAGATGGATGCCCCAACTTTATAAAGAAACTTTTGGTGACTGTCCAGGCACATAGGTGTCATCTCTGTCATTTCTAGATTTTAGAAGTTGCATGTACTTCCGGTTTACTTGGGTAAATATATCGTTCTGTGGTCTTTGATGTAGTTGAAAATTAGATAGTTATAGGTACAGTTTTTCTTAGTCATTTGAAAGATATATTAGATATGAAACATTAGATTCATAAAGATAAGGTAGATGATAAGAGTATTTTCTTTAATTTTGCTAAATACAAATAGACTAGATATTATAACTGTAATTCTTGTTTGATGGCTATTTTGTTATATGTAATTTTGTTATGTTAAAATTGAAACCTTCCTTTTTGATTAGACAGAAAGGGGGAAGTGATGTGGGAATGCCTTTCTGTATGCTGTGAATATCAATCTTTAAATAAAGGAGCTGTTTTGGGCCATGACAGGTACCATAGAAGTAGGAGGAGAAATCAGAGCATAGGTAGGAGAAGCAGGGCAGAGTCCGGCAGACCGAGCAAACCGCCCAAGGAGCAACATGTAAGGAACACAGGTGAGCCACGTGCCATGTGACAGACAGATTAATAGAAATGGGTTGATTTAAGATGTAAGAGCTAGCTAGCAATGTGCCTGAGCCATAGGCCAAACAGCATGAAGTTAATATAAGCGTCTGAGTCATTTCTGGGGGCCTGAGCGGCAGGTGGCGGGCTGCTAAGGGGTCTGGTGTGGCAGGGTCTGGGCCTCTGGCCACCTGGAACCAAGAAACCCCACTACTACAGTCCTTAACAAAGGTGAGCAAATGTAAAGATTCTGAGGTGTATCCCAGAATCCCTGGGCATGAGTGATGAGCGGTCTCAGAAGGTACTAGAAGGCCACATTTATGCTTCCTGCTATCTTACTTGTCTGCGATTTTATTTCATTCTTTTTTCTGAAGCCTGGTCTCTCTGTGACTCCAGTCCACAAGGTTTCTGGCTCTCGCTGTGCCCATCCTGTTTTCCATGGTTCCCATGTTGACACATTACACCCCAATGTCACTCCCAACTGGATATTCCCAAGAAAAGAAAGCCAACTGGCACATCCTGAGTTATGTGATCCCTCTAGCCAATTAGCCTTGCCAGAAAGAGGTACGAGCATGCCTACTTCTTAGATGGGAGGGCTGAGTAAGAATGTCTACTGCTGCCTTCACTTTTGGAAATGCCTACTATGCTAGACTAGACTCATAGATAACACAGAGTTACAGTTAGTTTCAATGTCATAAGATGTGGAATCTAGGATTGAGTTGGGGTCTCCTTCATTATGGCCAGCTTGTCTATCTTGGAAGAGCCTGTGACTCTATTGAGCCATGGCTATTTTTTGAATTTCTAGCTCAGTTTAGTCACACTGCAGGACTGACTGAAGAACACTCAGGAGGTTCTGTGTTTGCCTACCAAGCACCCATAATACCACTTGGCCCCAGCTGCTCCATCTATGTTCTCAGAATCCCACAGACCAGACAGGTCCTGGAAGACTTTCCTCTGCTAAGGAGTCCTTACCATTTTGCCTTTGTCCTGCGTGTCTCCCTTGACTCTTTGTGCATCCTTCAGAGGGTGTGTTCTCTTACCACCCACCAGGCCCTTTGCTGCTTGGCTTCCTTCAAGGCCTGTGGCTTGCTGTAAGGTTGCATGGTCACAGGTATTCATAGTCAAGTCTAACAAGTATTAACTTTGCCTCACAAGGTTTAGGTGTAAGAAATATCCTGTTTCTTCTTAAAAACACAAATGCTGTGGAATAATCTATCTGTACACTGTGAAGAGGTGTTGCTCTTAATGTTAATAAAAAGCTGACAGGCCAAAGACTAGGCAGGATTTAGGGGCAAAGAAAATGCTGGGGAGAAGGGCAGAATCAGAAGAGACACCATGAGATGCAGAGCAAGCAGAATGGGAAGTACTTACATAAGGTAAATGCACCTGGGGAAGCATATAAATTAATAAAAATGGGTTAACTTAAGTTATAAGAGCAAGCTAAAAAAAAAAAAAAGCCTAAGCTATCAACCAAACATTTATAGTTAATATTAAGTCTCTGTGTGATTATTTGGAAGCACTGCTGGGACATAGAGACATTCTACCTACAAACAAACAAACAACCCCCCCCCCGAAACATCCAACTGTGAGTACCCTCCTGCCAACTGGTGGGAATCCAAAGGCATCCATGCCCATAGCTAGCTCCTTTCTCCATGGCCCTGGTGGGAATCCTGGAGTTTACATAATAAATAAATAGTTCACAAGTATTTTACTGCTTGATCCAGGATCTGGCCAGCTGTGCCGCTGCTCTCCACCTACTGCCAGCTCACAGGAAACCTCCTCTGGACCTCAAGCCCAGCGCTCCCCCCATCACCTCTGAAGGGAATATGCCCAGGGTTTCTCTCTACAGCCAGAGTCCTTATGGTCTCACTCCTCTGTCATCTTGAGCTTGGACTTAAGAACACAGAAGCCTAAAGGGCTGGAGAGCTGACTCAGCTTTAAAATACTTGTGCTTAAGTATGAGGGCCTGAGTGGGATGCTAGCACCCATGGGCAAGCTGGATGTGGTAGTGCATGCTTATGAACCCAGCACTTAGGAGGCAGAGACAGGAGGATCCCTGGGGCTTTCTGTCCTGTCAGTCTTTCCCAGCTACATCTGAGTCTCAGGCTCCAGTGGAGTGGCTGGTGAAGTGGCTAACAGGGGAAGTCTCGTGCTACCAAGTCTGATATGCTATGTTTGACTCCCAGGATCCACATAGTGGAAAGAGAACCAGTTCCCACAGTTGTTCTCTGACCTCCAGCCTACACTGTGGCATGTACACACTGTTTTCCCCACAAAATAAATATAAATGTGATAAGGAAGATACTTGATATGGCCTCCACAGGCACTTACACTTTGGTATACACATGAACCTGTGTGCACGTGTGTGAGCATTATACACACACACACACACACACACACACACACACACACACACACACGCACATGCACACGCACGTACCCTTATCTTAAGTCTACTAATTGTCCCGTGAGGCAGAAATGCTCTTTATAAGGGGAGCAGAATAGGAGTGGGTGCCATGAATTCCTCTTGATGAACCTTGAAAACCAGATACCATCGTTTCATTTCTTCATTCACAGAAGCCACCACAACCACCCATTTGCACAGCTTCAAAGTTTTCCAGTGCAGTTAAGAAGGGAAAGTGCTGACCCAGATCTCAGACCATGGTCTTATATATGAAAGACCTCACCACAGTCCCTGATGCCCAGAGGTCACCCCATAACAGTAGGATCCTTTTTAAATTGCTTCTGATTACACATATTTACTTATGAGGTGCATGCGAGATTGCAGGACAACTTGTGGGCATCAGTTTCCTCAGAGTTTATACAAGTGGACAATTCTGTAGTTAACAGCACTCAGAAGACAGAGAGGAGATCACAAATTCAACAGTAGCCTGGGCTACGATAGTGAGATCCTCTCAACTAACTAGCTATAAATAACAGCAGAGATTTACCCACTTAATCAGTTTTTAAATATAATGATGATTATTTAATATTTGTTTCAAACAGTAACAGGGCACTATGCAGTGGGAACAGTCTTCCCAGGACAAAAGGCTGAGGTGGTCAGAGTCTCTCTTCTCTACATTGGAAGCCCACCGGTCAATGCCCAAGTCTTCCTTATCCCCTCCCACCCCTCCACTCTCCCACCCCCTATCACCCCACCCTTCTACCCCTACTTTCTCTTCAGAGACTCAATCCTTCATTATGACTCAGCAAATTAACTTCCTCCTTTTCCACAGCTCAAGTAACAGCAAAAGCTATAATCCTTGCCTGACTCCCTGGCAGGCCCACAGAAATGAAGGTGGGGCAGGTAGCCCAGCCCAGGAGAAGGTATGAAGTGTTTAAGTGTGACTGTGAGGCCCCAACAGGTAGACATTTGCTCCTGAAATGAGCCCAGGGCCTGCCAGCTCCAGAATCAAGTGGTACCATCTAGCCAAAAAGGAAGTGGGGGTGGTTCTCTTCAGAGAGAATAACTGTGCCTCTCAGGAGAGATATCTGATGCTTTGAACTCTCTAAACGTTAGCTCTGAACTTGGGAAACATTAATACACTGTCACAATCCATGGTCTACAACGCCTCTAGGACCTCAAAGTCAGGCTAGGCGATGCGCCCCAGCTCTCCTGTCAGAGTAGATCTGATCTAGATGCTGTTCTGAGACTGTGAACATGTTTTGTAAGAAGTTTGAAAGGCCCATAAGTGAAGTAGTGGGACATAAAAAGTTGTCTGTTTTAAAATAAGTACTTAAAAGGAAAAAAGTAGAGAATACCAGCATACACCACAGGAGGCGAAAATGCAAGAGGTGAAGCATAGTTCATCAGGGCAGTTACTTGTGTGTTATACATGTTAATTTTGAATCTTTACATTGTTTTTATATAGTCTTGTCATGGGTGTAAGTTAATCTGTAAACTACACTTGCCCAGGGACAAGGTAATTTCCTGAAATGCTGGGACCCATGCCTGGCCTGCCTAGCATACTGACAAGGACATAAAATCCCCTTTAAGACCCCACCCTTGAAGGCATAGATTTACAGTTACAGAACTTTATTTTAGGGAAAGACCATTTAGTGCCTGAGGGCTGGTCCCAGGTCTAAGAAGACTCTAGGAAAAATCTCAGGAATGCACCTGACAACCAACAGATTCAAAACTTGGGTTTGCACCCAGAGGTTAACCAATAGTTTCCAAGAATTACTCTACCCCATACCCCTTTACCCAATCCCGAAATGCCAAGATGTATAACACTCCACTTATGTATTTCTTTCTTTAAAAACCCTCTCACCCCTGAGCACAGAGCCAAATTCTTCCGCTGTGTCAGAACATAGGATTTTGGTCCTGGTTTAAACCTGTTTAGGTTCAAACCTGCCAAAAAGAGTAAACTGACCCTCATATGTTTGCATTGGAGTCCATCTCCATGGTGGTCTTTGGGGGTCTCACAACAACACAGGTAAAACTCTCTCCCTTGCTCTCCACCCCCCCTTTCCCCACCAGGTCACATCTACACCTCTGTTCCCTCTCTTTCTTTCTCTTTTACCCTCTCTTCCCCCCCCCCTTATAAAACTTTCCATGTGAGTGTCAACTGCATGGTGTGTCTTTCCTAGTGACTCCCACCCACCTTGATTGCCGCCTTCTGTGTCTGCATGGTGTGTCCCTTTCTCACTCACCATGGAGCTCCTCAGCTCCAACCCACTAAGGTGTGGTGCTTTGCCTGTGTGCAGGTGTGAATGTGGACCATGTGCATCCTGGGTGCCTGTAGAGGCCAGAGGAGGGTGTTGGATCCCTGGAGTTACAAAGAGTTGTGAGCTTTCAACGAGGTATTGGGAATTGATCTCTGACCCTCCGCAAGAGCAACCGTCTAAACCATCTCTTTACCCCTCCTCCTTCTCCTCTTTTTTTTTTTTAAATAGCATTTTCTATGTTTAAATAAATAAAGTTAAAGACTGATGTCCTAATATTGCTAACCAATTCAGATAATCTATTATGCCAGGTTGGTGCTACCTGGAGGAAATTGTTGGGAGAAGCCCAGTGCCTAAATCAGCATGGAACCCACCTTCTGACCTAGAAGGTTCTTTTGCAGGACAATCTGAGCATTTTCTGGTGAATAAACAGCACCGGGGAGAATAAAACCTAAAGAGATTTCCCAGTTAAATGTGCAGGCATAGGTTACAATACTCAGAAGTCCTTGCCTTACTAACCAAGTAACTAGGAAAGAATGGCCATGTGGAAACCAGCCTGCATCCATCTTGGCTTGAAAGCCATCTTATAGTAAAGATAATTTAAGTTCATTACTGTTGAAAGTTAAACTTCAGTTTCTCAAGGACTGGGCTATGCCTCACCTGTAACCTTAACTACAAACAGTTCTGTACTGCCTGTTCCAGGAGTGGAAATCATGTCTTTGTTTCAAAAAGTTAATAACCATCTTGCAACCCTATCTTTGTTTTAAATAGGTTGTTATGGCTACCTGTTGTTATGAACACCTTGCAATCATGTCTTTATTTCAAGAGGTCATTATGATTAATTTGTTATATTTATGCTTTGTTCTTGCAACCCTGAGTATCTTGCCCACCAAATCTTCCATCTGGAAACCTTCTACCCCTGAGTTATAAAACTTTTGTTTTCCTTGCATCCAATGCTGACCCCTCAAACCCTATCTTAGGGGGAAGCAGCCTGTGTAAATGAATTTTTAAAAAGCTTGCTTTAATTAATTGCTCTCTTTAATTAATTTGGTCATTATGATTTAGTTTGGTGGTCTTTCTTACATCTTTGGAATTAACTATTGTTGGTTGTTTTGGCTCTTTTGGGGGGCCTACAACCTAGTTCCCAAATTAATCACACATGGAGGCTTATTATTAATTACAAATGCCCAGCCTTAGCTTGGTGTTTTTTCTTGCCTGATTTTCTTAACTTTAAATTATCTTTTCTACCTCTTGTCTCTGTTTTTTTTTTTTTCCCTTTTCTTCCTTCTGTAATTTTACTTTCCCTCTTACTCCGTGCCTGGCTCTGCAGCTGTGCAGCTCTGTAGCTGTGTGGCTGTGCGACTGACTGGCTGTGTGATTGTGTTGGCTGGCTGGCTGCGTGGCTGTGTGGCTGCGTGGCTGCGTGGCTGTGTGGCTGTGTGGCTGGCTCCTAGCGTCATCCTCCTTCTCTTAATCCTTCGTCTCCCCAATTTTTCTTTCTGTTTGTTCTCTCTGCCTATCAGCATACCTATTCTTTCTCCTGCCTTGCTATTGGCCATTTAGCTCTTTTTTTTTCCCCTAAAATTAAGAGCTTTAGGCAGGCAAAGTAACACAGCTTCACAGAGTTAAACTAATTGCAACAAAAAGAATGCAACACATCTTTGCATCATTAAATAAATGTTCCATAGCATAAACAAATGTGATGCATCTTAAAATAATGCTCTACAACAATTGACAACAGGTGCCTGGAGATGGGGCTGAAGAGTTCCAGGATTGTTGTGAATTACTAAGTGCCCAGAAAAGCTGTAAGGATGCTGCAACCCTGAAAGAAAGACAGGTAGTCTCTCTCCTGCTACCAGAAGGGCTCTTAGCTGGCATCCCCATAACAGGAGACAGTTCATCAAGAGAAAGGTACAGCAAATTAATTTAATCAGTTGTGCATTATCTAGGGGCCCTCAGAAGGAAGACACAAGAGCCCAGGGTGACATATCAATTTTTCTGCTTGGCTTGGAGAAGATGTAGGTATGGTTGGACATAAAGGGTGAGTGATACAGATGAATGGGAGGAGGCACATTCAGCAAGCCAAGCCATCTGTTATATTTTTTGTGGTCTACTCTGTGTATACCTTTCTGGATATGAGAAGGATCTTTCTAGAAGGAGATAGTCTTCTGACCTGTTGTCACACAAGGTAGGTTAGAGAATTTCTTTATGGCCAGCTCTAAGGCAGGAAGGTAGGGGGAGAATGGATATAACAGAACCATAGAATTTAACAACTGGAGAATTCTTTAGAGAGCATTACAATTCTGGATGTATAAGTCCCAGCAAGCTTTATATGTCTCTTTAAGCCAATGCCAAGGGCCGAAAGTTGGAACAAGACCTGAGTCTTATGTATAGATTCTCTCACCACTTTGCACAGACATGAAACTAATTTGGGGGAAAAATAAGTAAGTTATAATTATCAGATTTTTTTTTCTTTTTTTGCAAGGAAAAGGAAAAAGCCCAGAGGCAGGAGGTATCTTCTAGCTTGGAATAAAATGTGTCTAGGCCTATTCCATTTTTGAAAGCGAACTCTATACCAGCTCTCAGAAGTTCTCTTGGTATTACACACTGTCATTCCCAGTGTGGCTAGGAAACAAGAGTCACCCTGCACTCTTCTCAGCCACACATGTGACCACAGGAGGCCACGACAACTTGGCCCCCAAAGGCATCACATATACTTGGACCTGTAAACAGATTTATTGTGTAGAAAAATTCTACAGAGAATGATTGACCAGTGAGGGCTTCAAAAGTTTTGTGTTCTTTTGCTCTAGAGGTTATTTGGTTTGCTGTGGTCACCCAGCTGGCCAATGGCATTACACACACACACACACACACACACACACACACACACACACACACACACACACACAACCCCACACATCCCCAAGACCAAGAGCATTTATTGTTTATCAACTTACCCTGGATATTAGATCACAGGGCCAGGTACGATAGAGTGTGAATGGGGTGTGAGTTAACACAGGATCTTGCTAGCTTTCCTCTCATATTCTACAGCAAGAGAGAGGCCAAGACTGGGCATGGGGTCAGCCCTGGCACTCTAGCCTGTCCTGAGCATTCTCTGCTTTTTCTCTCAGCACTAAGCCCCGTGTGCATTCCTGTGAGTAGAAGAAAAGACGTAGAAATCTGTCTGTCCAGCTGTTGACAGGGGCTATGTGGGATGGAGCTTGGCAGAGGAAGATGATTAATTTTGCCCCGATCTATGTGTATTTTGCTTGGCATGTTTTAGTCAGCATAGTTACACACAATTTTAAAAGTCCAATAAAATTAAGAAGCAAGTTGCAAGAAGAATATGATATCATGCACATGGAATCCAAAATGTTTCTAATTTTCTGTAGCCTCCCACAGGGTTTATGGGAAGCAATGCGCCATACTGCTATGGGATCCAGACCCACAGTAACTGGAAACTCTCTCAGAAGACTGATCATCAGCTGGGAACATCTGATGGGAAGTTTGGTATGTGAGGAGTCAAGGGTGGCAGTTTCAACTGAACCCGTGACATTTTCTTTTATTAAAGAGAAGAAAGAGAAGAACTGAAAACCTAAAAGTCAATATGATGAAATGTTAGGAGCCGGTTCACTAGCCAAGAGTCAACTAAAGAATTCCCTCCTTCTTCATTCTTTAGATTAGGACAGTCCTTGGAAAAGCCACAAGGGAACCCACTGGCCTTGGCTCATAATTGCTCATAATTGCCTACCACACTGACCTTGGCTCATAGCCCCCTCGCCAACCATCCCTTCTCCTTTTACCTGCAGTCCTGCAGAAGCATATATAAGCAGCCTGGAAATAATAAAGATTGACCACTAGATCAGAGTCTTAGACTGGTGGTCCTTCTTCACGCCTCCTGTTCCTCTCATTCCTACCCTACAGGTGACCAGGACCCCATTGAAGTCCTGTTGGTCGGAACAATGAAAGGTTAAAGTTCATTGGACCTAGTGATGGTGCTCAAGTGTCCGTCACCCTCTGAATACCTCTCCATGGCCTGGAAATCTTCCCAGAAACTGCAATAAAATTTCTTAAGCATGACAAAAGGGAAATAAAATTTGCTTACCTGATGTGTAACATATCTTCCAATATCCCTTTATGTATACAGGGATAAGAAAGAGGGGTGAAGGGAGGGAGCTCTCAATATAAATAGGCACCTGAGTGCCTCCAGAAGCTCCTGGAGACTGTCCCTAAATCGTTGGGGTTGATTACAACTCCCTTCTGGATATATTACAACCAACCCCCAAAGTTAGGTCCTTGTACATCAGCCTGTCTGTGCCAAGTACCTCCAGGTGGGGATGAGTGGTTAGGGCAGATGGAGTGTTCCTGCTGGTATCATCTGTGACCCTGCTGAATGTTCCCAATATCCTGTCCCACTCTGAGTTCAAACTTCTACTTACAGCTGACAGAACCCATACCCTGTGATAAGTATCCATCTGCTGTGCTGGAGAAGCTTGGGGTTTTATAGAAGAGCATTATAACTGCCTTGGTTTTCTGAAGTGGACACTCTGGCTTGAAGGGGGGGGGGGAGCAGGGACTGACTGAGCAAGTTGTTGCTGCCATCGGACATGGTAACGGAAAAGCTAGTACTGGGAACATGGCAAGGACAGGGAAGCAGATTATCAGGTGCCAGGGAAAAGCAGCCCAAAGGGTCTCCAGAATGGTGGGGGCAGCAGTTGAACAAAGAACAGAAAACCACCGAGAAGATTCTTGCTGAGACTCTGCCACCAACTAATGAGTATTGGGACCTGGATAAGTGACATCATCTGTCATCTGATGAGCTAGATGTGGCCTCTGCTGTTATGTGGACTACTGCTTCCGGGAGGGAGAGCCCAAGTCTCAGTGCAGTGCCACAATGGCCATAGCTTCAGAGGGATTGCCAAAGCGGCGGGAGTGGCAAGTCCATGGAAACCAAATGGCATCATAGTCAGCACATCAGTGGTGGCATGGCCCCCAGTGTGGCCGGGATGCTGAAGTCACCATGGCAGGGCTCCTGCTGGGTGTGAGCCACACCTCTCTATGTAAGATTTGTTACAGCAAAATTTTTCCTCTGCAGAGTGTTTCAAGGCCTCTGACCACATGGCTTTTATGGCCATTTTACAGTCAGCTGCCTGAAAGCAGGCCCTACCCCCCAGCTCCTGTGTGCAGGGAGTAGCTGGAACTTTCTAAGACTCTTCCAACCCTCATGTGCCAAGAGCCTGGAGAGACATCTATGTTCAAAGCCATAAGAAGCTGAGTGTGAGTATTTGGCTCAAGGACCTAAGCTACGGGTCTACACGACTTGTTCAGTTCCTCATCTGGGAGCCCACACAGCCATATGGTTGGAGGTGATGCTCATCTTACGTTTGTGGTCCTGAGCAGGGTACATCATTAGTATCCAGTGAACTGATGGCTTGTCACAGGATGATATTCAGTCTTCAGTACTTCTGGAGTGCCAAAAGCCAGTGCAGGGCTCAGAGATACAGACAGAGTTCCGGATGGGGAGGAAACAGAGAGGCTGAGTACTAGTGCCTCTTTATCATCTTATCATTATTTAGTTTCACCCACCAGGCAGACATGGACTGTCACTGCCAGCCAGAGAGGCTTTACTGATTTGCATCAGCAACATGTGGTCTCTGTTCAAAGGGTTCCTGCCCCAGAGGCAAGGAGTGCAACTTGGCAGCTTCCCCTTGGTTCCCAGAGTTGTCCACTTGTCTGGAAGGCCCTGCTCAGGCTGACCTCTAGCCCTCTGCTCAAGCAGTCCCTCTCAGGGACTATAGACCGGTACAAGATTTGCGGGAAGTCAATAGCAGGGTACAAGATATACACCCTACTGTGCCAAACCCTTATAACCTGCTCAGCACTCTAAACCCAGAAAGAACTTGGTATACTATACTTGATTTAAAGGATGCCTTCTATTGTCTGCCCCTGCATAAGGATAGTCAGCCTCTATTTGCTTTTGAATGGGTAGATCCTGAGATAGGATCTATAGGGGTATTGTGTTGTTTCATGGTAAATAATTGTCCCACCCACTGGTTTAATAAAAAGCCCTGATTGGCCAAAGGCAGGCAGGAAGTGTGGGCGGGACTACTAGACTAAGGAAAATTCTGAGAACAGGAAGCACAGAGCAGAACACCAGAGCAGAAGGCCAGAGAGAAGCCGGAAGAAGCAGAGGACAACTATGCTGCTCTAAGGAAAGGTACCAAGCCGCATGGCTGAACAGGAAGAGTCATGGGTTTGATGAAGGGTAGAGAGCTAGCAAGTGATATGCCTGGGCCTTAGGCCAATCAACCAAAAACTATTAAAAGCATCTGTGTGTCTCTGCGGGTCTGTGGGTCTGCGGGATCTAAACCTTGAGGTTATGCCCGAAAGTCTGGGACAGAAACCTCTTACTACAAGGATCCTCTGGCCAGCTAACCTGGACGCGCTTGCCTCAGGGGTTTAAGAACTCTCACACTGTCTTTGATGAAGCTCTCCATAAGGACTTAAGTTCTTTCAGGATCCAGCATCCCAAAGTCACCGTGCTACAGTATGTGGACAATTTACTGTTGGCAGCTGCCACCCAAGAAAATGTGAGTATGGAACCCAAAAATTGTTAGATGAACTAGCTCAACTGGGGTACCGAGCCTCGGCAAAGAAGGCCCAGCTTTGCAAAAAAGAGATGACCTTCTTGGGATACACTCTCGGGGATGAGAAGTGATGGCTCACAGAGGCTAGAAAGAAAACTGTGACCCAGATACCTCTGCCCACAAACTGAAAGCAGCTACGCAAGTTCTTGGAGACAGCGGGGTTTTGCTGGCTATGGATCCCTGGATTTGCATCCCTCACTGTCCTGCTCCACCCTCTACTCAAAGGAGATGCTGTCTTTCAGTGGGGAGAGGAGCAGCAGGAAGCCTTTGACAGCATTAAAAAGGCACTTCTGTCGGCCCCTGCCCTAGCACTCCCAGATGTGAGTAAACCATTCACACTCTATATAGAGGAGAAAAAGGGAGTGGCCAGAGGAGTACTAATACAGACCCTGGGCTCCTGGAAGACACAGGTGGCTTAGCTGTCCAAACCACTGGACTTCGTTGCTAGCGGATGGCCACGATGTCTAAAAGCAATAGTGGTGGCTGCCCTCCTAGATAAGGATGCAGACAAGCTTACCCTGGGACAAAAATTAACTATTGTGGCTCCGCACACATTAAAGAGCGTGATCCGCCAGCCCCCAGATAGATGGCTGTCAAATGCCAGAATTACCCACTATCAGAGTATTCTCCTAGATAAAGACAGTGACCTTTGGGCCCCCTTCAGCCTTCAACCCCGCCACTTTCTACCAGATGAGGCCATGGGACCTATGATGCACACCTGTCAAGAGATCTTAGTGGAAGAGACTGGGACCCGCCAGGACTTGAGAGACCGGCTGCTACCCAATTCAGAGGTAACCTGGTTCTCTGATGGGAGCAGCTTCCTCCAAAGCGGTAAGAGACGAGTGAGAGCAGTGGTAGTTAATGGGACTAAAGTCATCTGGTCCTCTGGCTTCCAGAAGGCTGAGCTAATAGCCCTCACTAAGGCCCTGGAACTAACAAAGGACAAACGGGCAACTATCTACCATTATGCCTTTGCCACAGCCCATATTCACAGAGCTATTTATCAACGGAGGGGCCTACTGACATCAGCTAGCAGAGAAATCAAACACAAGGAATAAATCCTTAGAGTTTTAGCTGCAGTCATGCTTCCCAAAGAGCTGGCCATTGTTCATTGTGCAGGCCATCAAAAAGGCTCAGACCCTGTAGCGGTGGGTAACAGACAAGCAGACGAAGAGGCAAAAGCAGTAGCATTAAGAGACCCAAAAGAACTGCTCCTAGTAACCAAAGGGAACCAACAGCTCCCCAAGATGCCACCAGAGGCTGCATCACTAGAAGAACCAGAAGCCCTAACCTATTTACAGCAGGTTCATCAGTTCACCCATTTGGGGTCAAAGAAACTACAGCAGCTCCTACAAGATGAGAGTGAACTATATCTGCTGTCAGCCTCTAAGAGAAAAGAACTGGCAGATCACGTGACAAAGGAATGCAGGGTGTGTCAAGTTGTGAACGCTTATCCTTCCAAAATACCCAAAGAAAAAAGGCTAAGGGGGCATGACCTGGGCAATACTGGGAAGTCGACTTTACTGAAATAAAACCTGTAAGGTATGGACTTAAATATTTGTTAGTTTTTATAGATACTTTTTCAGGATGGGTGGAAGCCTTCCCCACCAAAAAAAAAATCTGCCTGGCCAAAGGTAATAGGGTCTGACAACAGACTGGCGTTTGTGGCCCAAGTAAGTCAGGGTGTGGCCAGGATATTGGGGATCGATTGGAAGTTACATAGTGCATACAAACTCCAAAGTTCAGGACAGGTAGAAAGAATAAATAGGACAATAAAAGAGACCCTTACCAAACTGGCTGTAGAGACTGACTTAAAAGATTGGACCATGCTCCTACCTTATGCTCTATTTAGAGCCAGGAATACCCCTTCCTCTCTTATATGTAACCTAACCCCTTATGAAATTTTGTATGGGACACCCCCTCTGGTAAGAGACTTGTCCCCTATTCTAGAAGCTAATGACTCATTTCACACCCCCTTGCTTGACAGACTGCAGGCTTTAGAAAAAGCCCAAAGGTTCTTGTGGCGACAACTCTCTACCTCCTATCAACCAGGGGACGGAGGAACTCCACATCGATATCAGGTGGGAGACTTCGTCTACATCTGTTGCCACACAGGTACAGACTCTCAAATCTCGTTGTAAAGGACCATATCAGGTACTCTTAACCACCCTCACTGCAGTCAAGGTTGAGGCATCACATCCTGGAACCATGCATCTCACCACAAGCCAGTGTCCTCACCCCTGGAGTCTCAATAAAAGCTGGAAAAGACTGATAATCCTCTCAAGTTACAGTTTGCTATGTGGCTGGGAGCTCTTCCCCCCTTGGGGGAGGGTAACCCCCATGTGCCACTTGACCGTACTTGGACAATTTCCAACCCAGAGACAGGAACAATTCTTGTTCTAGTCTCCCAGACTAGACCTAAAGTATCCTGGTTCCCTGATTTAACTTTTGATTTGTTCAAATTAGCTGAAGGGTCCTGGGCCCGGACAACTAAGGCTAGGCAGTTCCCCTGGCCAGGATGCAGGTACCATGATTGGTACATATGCCCAGGGGGAGCATGGACCACCAGGTGTGGGAGACCAGAAAGCTATTATTGTGCCAAGTAGAGATATGAGACCTCTTATACAGAGAACCAATGGGTGGCCACTAGACTCCCAGACCTGTCCCGGCTTCTCAGACTCCTGATACGAACAACTTATATAACCTTGTCTAAGAGCATATACAGCTCTTAACAATACCCAGAGTGCTTTAACCCAGCTTTGCTTAACAACTTCCCCACCATATTATGAAGGGATAGCAGTTAATGAGACTTATAATGTTACTACTGCTCTTCCTGTGATTGGGGTGGGAATCACAAGCTTATCCTCCCTGAGGTTTCCAGGCAAGGGACATGCTTAGGAACTACACTAGTCCCAGTCAGGCAGGCCCTGTGTTCACAGACTTTTCCCGTAAACTTTACAACAGATAGCTGGCACCTAGTCCCACTCCAAGGAACTCGATGGGCATGCAATACCGGGCTTACCCCTTGTGTTACCCAGGTGTTTAATAACTCAGCCCATTTTTGTGTTATGGTGAAATTGTTTCCCCGCATAGTGTATCATCAGGGTGAAGAATTCGAGAACAAGATAGAGGGCAGAACTAGATTTCAGAGAGAACTTATATCATTGACATTAGCCATACTTCTAGGAATGGGTGTCGCGGCTGGAGTAGGAACTGGGGCTGTGGCATTGGTACAAGGACCACAACTGCAGGTTGCTGTTGACCAAGACTTAAAAACTACAGAAACCTCAGTGACAGTTCTACAAGGCTCTCTAACCTCCTTGTCAGAAGTGGTATGACTTACTGTTCATGATAGAGGGAGGCCTGTGTGCGCCTTAAAGGAAGAATGTTGTTTTTATGTAGACCATTCGAGAGTAGTTAAAGAATCTATGACCAAACACAGAGAGCGCCTCCATGAGAGACAGAAAGAATGGGAGGCGCAACAGGGGTGGTTTGAATCTTGGTTTGCTAAGTCTCCTTGGCTCACTACACTGCTGTCTGCCCTAGCTGGGCCATTAATTGTGTTGCTTTTAATAATAATTATAAGAACATGTGTTCTAAATAAAATAATAAGCTTTCTGCCAAAACAAATTAGAAATGTCAAACTAATATTTATTAGGCAACAATATTTGGTCTTAAATAGCCAAGAAAATCTCTAAGATTAGAGATTTGCACAAAAAATGGGGAATATTAGAAAAATTTTTGTTAAATTCTGCATAACTCATGAATCACCAAGTAGGGGCTTTAGAGTTATACGTTATCTGCCTCCTGCATCCCTGTGCGGAATAACACCCCTGACCTATACCTAAACTTCCTTGTCCAAACACCCTATCTGTCTCCTCCATTCCTGAGATATATGACATTTGCCTCCTGTATTCCCGAATGTAGCAACCCCCAGGACGGATAAAAGCTTTGTTCAATTTCAGCTCAGGGCTCTCTCTGTTCCTGTGTGTTCAGTGAGCTGAGCCCCAGGTATACTTGAAAAATAAAAAAATCCCTTTGCATGTTGCATGAGAGAACGTCTCTTGGAGTCCTTTTTGTGGCGGATTTCTCAACCCTTACCAGCCCAGTGGGCTTTTTGGGCCGCTTGTCCCAGCAGACCTGGTAGAGCCCACAAGCATCTGCATGGATCTCCCCTGCAGACTCTGGGTCAGGGTAGAGAGGGAGAGAAAGGCTGAGTCTCATACCGTGTGTGGTCTTTTCAGAATTTAATTTTACCCAATCGGCAAACATGGACCCCTGTCACTGAGGTGGATGTTAAGTGGGCTGACCAGGGCCTAGGGGTTATATAAGAAGCCAAAAGATGAGAGATCCATGTTCTCCACTACCACAAGATAGAGATAACAGCCAACTAGGCTGTGGACACTGCAGTGAGGCAGAAGGGCTGGTAGGACTTAGTCATCAGTGGTCCTGGAGAAGTTTTAGTGGACTCACCAAAGTCAAGGATGAGGCCTGGAGTCTGGCTTAGAACCCGAATCTGATGAAACTGTAACAGATTCTGGTAGGTAGAGGAATTTATGAAGAACATGGGTTTATTCTAGAGACTGTGTAGCCCCAAACAGAAAGGCTGAACTTAATGAGGGTTTTCATGCTACCTCTTAAGAGGACAAAGCATCACAGAGTGGGAGAGCAAGTGGGGCTGAAGCCTTTCTTCTATGGGCAGTCTGTCCCTGTGATAACTAAGTTGCTCCATGGCAGCTAATTTGCTCTCCCTCTGTGATATCAACACCAGTTCACAAGAGTTGAGCCTGTCTCCTCCTGCCCCACCTCACACATTACTTATTCCTTCCTGAAAGCTCCACCTCATCATAACAACCAAGTTTCCAACACACATTGCATGGGTCAGTGGCAGGATCATTGGAGCCACCATATGTCCCTTTGTGAGGCTTGGGAAGAGGGCCTCTGGGCACTGGCAGCCATGGGCAAGGAGATGCAATGAATCGACCTGGAGTCTTTCGTGCATGTTACAAACTGCATGGGGGAATGCTGTGGCCAGGCCACCACTGATATAGAGGATGGGAACCAGTTGGTGAGCCTGTTTGCAAATTTACTGGGCTCAAGGTGTCTGTAATTCATGAGAGGAAGTCTTCCCACACTTGGAGAGAGAACTCTGGGAAAAAGAAAAGTGGGGTCTTCATCCAGAGTGGAAGAGGAAACAGGAAGTGCAAGATGGAAGGAGGTGTCATGTGATAGAATGTAGATAACATAAATGAGTTAAATTATAATAAGCCTAAGATAAGGCAGTTGAAGGGATTTGTTTTGTGGTATCTATCTTCCTATGCAGCCTGTTGGTCACCTGCAAACCTACAATTATAATCTTGTCTATGTCCCCTTTCAGAGAGGTGGCCTCCCACCCACAGAGAAGCAGAGACTTGGCTCCCCCTTACCCAGCCCTCTACACTCCCTCAAGGGCATCCTCACCTCTTTACAACCTCATGTGTAGATGAATTTTTCTTTGGGCCACCAGCTCACAAATAAAGACAGGGAGACTTAGTAATTATGAAAGCTTGGCTGTATCTTAGGAGAGGTCCTCATTTCTCACACAAAGATCAGCACAGCCGGTTCTTCAGTGCCATGCTTTGTTTGGAACTTTGGATGCTCTTGGCTCACAAGTTCCTCATCCTTGGGGGATCTCATGTCCTTCAGAGGCATCTTCTCCCCCCCCCCATTCTAATATATGTGTGGGAGTGTACCTGCAACATGCTGGTGGTGGTCAGTGTGAGTGTGGGCCCAGAAAGGAGGTGCTCAGGCTGTGTTCACGTGCAGACTTTGTTAGAATGAAAAGGAGATAGTGTGTGTGGGGGGGGGGGGTAGGGTCAGAGACACACGGGAACTCTGGCAGAGAGGAAAGATATGGGAGGAACAAGAAAGGGGTCTTCTTCTTAAATGGAGCGTGCCGTCAGGATGCTGGGTGGGCCAGGTACTGTTGGGCAGGACTCCAGGAAGTGGGTTAGAACACTAACATTCCTTCCCCTTTGATTCTTATAAAAAGGTGAGTTATTGATAGCACGTGGTGGAGAAAGAAGATGCAGAACTTCCATTCTGCAGACAGGGACGAAGTGGGGGGTTGGGGTCTACTACAAAAATTCTATTTAGTATATAATAAAACCTGGTGCCAGATATTGAGGAAAAGCGGAAACATCAGAAAGACAGGGCACAAACCACAGCCAATTTCCTCCTAGCCAGCTCCTCAGGCAGAACGGAGTAAGTCCTGTCTCCACAAATCCTCAGACTGACTGGACACACAGGCAAAGGACACACAGTCACCCCTGGTGGTCTAGTACTTAGGATTTGACACTCTTGCTGCTGAAGCCCGGGTTTGATTCCTGGTCAGGGAAACATTTTTTTTTTTTAAACAACAAAAAATTACCATCAGCCATGGAGGGAATAGAGATGCCATGAAGACAGCACTCATGTGAAAAGATCTATAGGGGAGGGGAAGGGAGAGAAGAGAAAGAGGCAAAGATTGGCATCATGGGCAGGGATGTGGGGGGAGAGAAAGAGATGGAGAGAGAGAAAACGAGGGAAAAAGAGAGGGTAGGGGGAACTGAGGTACAGACACTACAAGAGAGAAGAAGAGAGAAGGAAAGGGACTTGCCTTTAATAGGGAGATTTAGCCCATATGCTTAGACTGCATGTGCACAGACTATGTAACTTTGAGCTGTCTAGGTATTTTCACAAGTACTGACAGTGCATGCATACCATAGGACCCTGGGCTGACTAGTACAATGCCTGAGTACTGACAGTGCATGCATGCCATAGGACCCTGGGCTGACTAGTACAATGCCTGAGTACTGACAGTGCATGATTGACCATAGGACCCTGGGCTGACTAGTACAATGCCTGAGTACTGACAGTGCATGATTGACCATAGGACCCTGGGCTGACTAGTACAATGCATGAGTGACCATAGGACCTTGTCTAACTAGTAAAATACCTAAATACTGACATACAGGACAGGACATAGGACCTTAGGTTGACTAGTACAATGCCTTAGTACTCACAGTGCATGGGTGACAACAGGACATTGGACTGACTAGTACAATGCCTGAGTACTGACATTGCTTGCCTGACTATAGAAGCCTGGGCTGACTAGCACATTGCCTAGTCTTGACAGCTCATGTGTGGCCATAGGACTGAGGGCTCACTAGTACAATGCCTGAGTATTAGCAATACATGAGTGACCATCGGATCCTGGGCTGACGAGTACAACACCTGAGTACTGACAGTTCATGCGAGACCATAGTATCATGGGCTGACTAGTACATTACCTGAGTACTTGACATTTATTGATCACCAAAGGACCCTGGGCTGACTAGCACAATGCCTCATTTCTGACATTCCATGTGTGATCATAGGACATTGAGATAACTAGAACAATGCCTAAGTATTGATAGGGTATGCTTGACCATAGGACCTTAGGATGACTAGTGTAATGCCTGAGTACTGACCATCCATGCCAGGGTCCTGGTAGCTCATGTATGGCCATAGGACTCTGTGCTGACTAGTACAATTCCTGCATACTAGTAACATATGTCTGACCATAAGACCCTGGGCTGACTAATAAAAGGTCTCACTATTGGCAATGCATGAGTGACCATAGGACCATGGGATAAATAGTACAATACCTAAATACTGACATATTTGCAAGGTCATAGTACCTAGGGCTTACTAGGATAATGCCTGAGTATTGACAGTGCATGTGTGGTCATAGGACCCTGGGCTGACTAGAATAATGCCTGAGTACAGCTAATGCATGTGTGACCTTAAGACCCTTGGCTTACTAATATAATTCATGAGTATTAGCAATGCATGAGTGATCAAAGGACCCTGGGCTGACTAGTAAAATGCCTGAGTACTGATAGTGCATGGGAGACCATAGGACCATGGGCTGAGTACTGGAAATTTATGGGTGACCAAAGGACACTGGGCTGACTAGTACAATGCCAGAGCACTGATAGTGTGTGCATGACCATAGGGCATTTGGATGACTAGTTCAATGCCTGAGTACTGACAGTCCCTGCATGAACATAGGACCCTGTGCTGACTAGAACAATGCCGAGTACTGGCAGCTCATGTGTTGCCAAAGGACTCTGGGCTGACAAATACAATACCTGAGTACTGGCAATGCATGAGCAACCATAGGACCTTTGGCTGACTAGTAAAATACCTAAGCACTG
Organism: Phyllotis vaccarum; assembly: GCA_033318265.1. Taxonomy (NCBI): domain Eukaryota; kingdom Metazoa; phylum Chordata; class Mammalia; order Rodentia; family Cricetidae; genus Phyllotis; species Phyllotis vaccarum. The sequence goes on along the minus strand of JARWLC010000015.1, from coordinate 64,672,347 downwards.
ATGCTGCAAGAATGTCCATAGGACCCTGGGCTGACTAGTCAATGCCTGAATAATGAAAGTGCCTGTGTGACCTTAGGACCCTGGGCTGACTAGTCCAATGCCTGAGTAATGACATTTTTTGTGTGACCATAGCAGCCTGAGCTGACTAGCACATTGCCTGAGTCTTGACAGCTCATGGGTGACCATAAAACCCTGGCTGACTAGTACAATCCTGAGTACTGACAGTGCATGGGTGAAAATAGGACCCAGGGCTGACTAGAACAGTTTCTGTGTACTGGTAATGTATGCATGACCCTTGGCTGAGTAATACTGGAAACTTATGAGTGAACAAAGAATCCTGGGCTGACTAGCACAATGCAGGAGCACTGATAGTGCATGGATGACCATAGAACTTTGGGATGACTAGTTCAATGCCTGAGTACTGACAGTCTATGCATCAACATAGGACCCTGGGCTGAGTAATACAATGCCTGAGTAATGAACCTGTTTGCATGACCATAGCAGCCTAGGCTACTGGCAGCTCATGTGTTGCCCAAGGATTCTGGGCTGACTAGTACATTGCCTGATTACAGGCAATCCATGTGTGACCATAAGACCCTGCATTGACTAATACAATACCTGAGTCTGGCAATGCATGAGCAACCATAGGACCTTTGGCTGACTAGTAGTACAATGCCTGAGTACTGACACTGCAAGAATGTCCATAGGACCCTGGGCTGACTAGTCCAATGCCTGAGTAAATAACATTGTTTGCGTGACCATAGCAGCCTGAGCTGACTAGCACATTGTTTGATTCTTGATAGTTCATGGATGACCATAGGACCCTGGGATGACTAGTCCAATACCTGAGTATTGGCAGTGCATGGGTGACAGTAGGACCCAGGGCTAGTACAATGACTGCATACTGACAGTACATGCGAGATCATAGGACCATGGGTGGTCTAGTACATTGCCTTAGTACTGGAAATTTATGCAAGACCAAAGACCCTTGGGTGACTAATACAATGTCTGAGTATTATCAAAGCATGAGTGACCTTAGAACCCTGGGCTGACTTGTGCTGTAATGGGCTGGCGCCCCTAGAACACCCCAGGACACCCCAAGACCATAGCTAATGACCACTGTTAACTTTAAAGAAAAAGAGAGTTTAATAAATATGAATGATATACCGGTACACACATGTGTGGGCTCAAGGCACTGTGGAAGCCAAGAGCCCCGAATGCTTTCAGAGTAGAATTCTTATACTGCACTCCACTCTGGGTAGGGGAGGGTGTACGGGCAGGGCCAAAGGTCAGCTTAGAATGGAGTTTAGGAATGTAGGCAGGCAGGCAGGCGTATTTCCTGTGAAACAATAGAGTCTTGAGCAAGCAGGGGACCAGCAAGTAGGGGATCACCTGGGGATAGTCATTTCCTGGAGCAATGGTCACAATGGGTACTTCAGAAAGTTACAGGTGGGTCTCAGGAATTCAGGAAGTATCTCGGGTGGTCTGGCTCAGGCTGCCAGGTGTGTCCCAAGCAGCCATCAATCCTGTGAACAAAGCTTTTCTAAGAAACAGCCATCTAATTTAGTGATACAATGAAGCTGAAACTCTGTCAACCTTGGCTAGTTTCAGAGACCTCAGGAAGGTAGTTGAGGGGAAAGAATCAAACAGGATTTTTCTATCTTCACAGTGCAATGCCTGCATACAGAGACAGACATTGCATGCGAGATCATAGGACCACGAGCAGCCTAGTACATTGTCTTAGTACTAGAAATTTATGTGAGACCAAAGGACCCTGGGTTAACTAGCACAATGCCTGATTTCTGGCATTCCATGTGTACTGTAGGACCTTGGGCTGACTAGCACAATGCCTGAGTACTGGTAGTGCTAAATGACCTTGGAATGACTAGTGAAAGGCATGCATACAGACAGTCCCTGTGTGAACATAGGACACTGTGCTGAAAAACACAATGCCTGAGTCCTTGTGGCTCATGTGTGGCCATAGGATACTGAGTAGACTAGTACAATGCCAGAGTACCAGTAATCCAGTTGTGACCATAAGACTCTGGACTGACTAATAAAATAACTCATTGAAATGCATTGGGCTGACTAATTAAACTAATTAAATACTGACATATATGCCAGGTGATAGGAACTTTGGCTGAGTAGCACAATGCCTGAGTACTGACAGTCTTAGGACTCTGGGCTGTGTGCCTGTGCTAGTGCCTGTGTTTCCAAAGGACCCTGGGCTGACTAGCACAATGCCTGTGTACTGGTAATGCATATGTGACTGTAGGACCCATGGCTGACTAATACAATGCCTGAGTATTAACAATGCATGAGTGACCATAGGACTATGGATGAACTAGTATAATGCCAGAGTACTGACAGTACATGTGAGACCATAGGACCCTGGGCTGAATGGTCATTGCCTGTGTACTGACAGTGCATACAAGACCATAAGACCTTGTGCTGACTAGTACATTGCCTGTGTACTGAAAATTTATGTGTGACAATAGGACCCTGGGATGACTAGCACAATGCCTGATTTCTGACACTCTATATGTGACCACAGGACTCTGGCCTGACTAACACGAGGCCTGAGTACTAATAGTGCAAGCATGACCATAGGACCTTGGGAAGACTAGCACAATGCCTGAGTACTGAATGTCCCTGTTTGTACATAGGAAGGGTCCTATGTAGTAGTAGGGCGGTCAGAGGTCCAGACTCACAGACCTGCAGCCCTAGACCCCTTAGCCACCCGCCGCTGCTCAGGCCCCCAAAATGATTCAGACACTTATATTAAGTTCATGCTCTTTGGCCTATGGCTCAGGCACATTGCTAGCTAGTTTTCTTATCTTAACTCAACCCATTTTCACTAAACTGTCTGCCACGTGGCCTGTGGCTCACCTGTGTTCCTTACATGTTGTTCCTTTGGGCTTTGGGCTTGGTCTGTCTGACTCCGCCCTTCTCCTCCTACCTATGCTCTGATTTCCCCTCTTACTTTTTCTATGGTGCCTGTCATGGGCCAAAACAGCTTCTTTATTTAAAGATTGATATTCACAGCATACAGAAAGACATTCTCACATCAACCCCCTGTTGACTAGCACAATGCCTGAGTATTGAAAGTACATACATAACCATAAAACTTGGGGATGGCTAATGTAATACCTGAATAATGACAGCCCCTGCGTGAACATAGGGCATATCACAATCCTTGAGTCCTGGCAGCTCAAGTGTGCCATAAGACCTTGGGCAGACTGGTCCAATGCCTGAGTACTGACAGTGCTCTAGTGACAGTAGGACCCTTGGCTGATGAATACAATGCTTGAGTATTAGCAATGCATGAGCGACCATAGGACCCTGGGTTGACTAGTACAATGCCTGATTATTGACAGTGCATGCAAGACCATAGGACCATGGGCTGGCTAGTATAATGGCTGAATATTTCCATTAATGCTTGACCATAGGCCTGGGTGACTGTAGGACCATGGGCTAAATAGCACAATGCTTGTATACTAGTAATGCATATGTGACCATAGGACCCATGGCTGACTAATACAATACCTGAGTATTAGCCATTCATTAGTGACCATAGGACCATAAGATAACTAGTATAATTCCTGAGTATTGACAGTGTATGTGAGACCATAGGACCCTGTGTTGGCTAGTACATTGCCTGAGTACTGCAAATTTATGGGAGACAATAGAACCCTGTGAAGACTACCGTAATGTCTGAGTATGGACAGTTCATGAGTGACAGTAGGACCAGAGGCAGACTAGCACAATGCATGATTACTGATAGTGCATGCATGTCCATAGGACCCTGGTCTTACTAGTATAATGGCTGAGTACTTCCATTAATGCGTTACCATAGGACCATGAGCCCTAATACAATGCCTGATGATTGACAAGGGATGAGTGACCATAAGACTGTGTGCTGACCTGTACAATGCCTGATTACTGACTGTGTATGCATGTCCATAGGACCCTGGTCTGACTAATACAATGGCTTAGTATTTCTATTAATGAGTGACCATAGGACCGTGACCTGACCAGTACAATGCCAGAGTACTGAGTGTGGATGGGTGAAAGTAGGACCCTATGCTGGCTAGTACAGTGCCTGAGTACTGACAGTGCATGCATAGGACCATAAGACCCTGGTCTTACTGGTACAATAGCTGAGTCTCCATTAATGGATTACCATATGACCGTTGGCCAACTAATACAATGCCTGAGTATTGGCAAAGCATGAGTGACCATAGGATCCTGGTCTGACTAGTACAATGCCTGAGTACTGACAGTGTATGACAGACTGTAGGATTTGTGCTGACTAGTACATGGCCTGAGTACTGGAACTCTATTGGAGACTAAAGGACCCTGAACTGACTAGCACAATGCCTGATTTCTGACATTCCATATGTGACAATAGGACCCTTGGCTGACTAATACAATGCCTGAGATTTCTGACATTCCATATGTGACAATAGGACCCTTGGCTGACTAATACAATGCCTGAGAATTAGCAATGTATGAGTGACTGTAGTATGGTTTCTGGCCCAGACTTTAGGGCCTTCTTCAAGGTTTAGACTCACAGACCTGCAGACCAGCTGACCCACAGACTCGCAGACTCGCAGAGACAGACACACAGATGCATACGATAGTTTAAGACTGTTCGGCCTCAGTCCCAGGCATATCACTTGCTAGCTCTCTACCCTTAAATTAACCCATGTCTCTTGTTCAGCCATGTGGCTGGTACCTTTTCTTAGAGCAGCATAGTTGTCCTCTACTTCTTCTGGCTTCTCCCTGTGCTTCCTGTTCTCAAGAGTTTTCTTAGTCTGGTAGCCCCGCCCACACTTCCTGCCTGCCTTTGGCCAATCAGCACTTTTTATTAAACCAGTGGGTGGGATAATTATTTACAATGATACAACACAATCTCCCACAAGTGACCATAGGACCCTGGGCTGACTAGTACAATGGCTGAGTACTTCCATTAAAGTGTGACAATAGGACCGTGACCTGAACAGCACAATGCCTGAGTACTAATAGTACTAATTGTACTAGTCAGCCCCTATGTGTGAACATAGGAATCTGGGCTGATTAGTATAATGCCTGGGTCCTGGAAGCTGATGTGTGGCCATAGGACCCTGGGCTGACTTGTACAATGCCTATGAACTGACAGTGCATTCATGACCATAGACCCTGGGCTGACTAGAACAATGCCTGAGTACTCACACTGCATGAGAGATAATAGGACCCTTGCCTGACTTATGCAATGCCTTAGAATTAGCAATGCAGACCATAAGACCCAGGTCTGACTAGTATAATGGCTAAGTACTGTGCATACATGACAATAGGACCCTGGTTTGACTAGCACAATGGCTTAGTATTTCCATTAATGCAGGATTGACCTGAAGAGTACAATGCCTGAGTGCTTTTAGAGCCTGTGTGACTTTACAACCCTGGGCTGACTAGTACAATGCCTGAGTATGGACAGTATGTGGGTGACAATAGGACCAGGTGCTGACTAGTACAATGCCTGAGAACTGACAGTGCATGCATGTCCATAGGACTTTGGTCTTACTAGTATAATGGCTGAGTACTTCCATTAATGTGTTCCCATAGTACTGTGGGCCAACTAATACAATGCCTGAGTATTGGAAAGGCATGAGTGACCATAAGACTCTGGGCTGACTAGTACAATGACTGTGCATGCATGACAATAGGACCCTGGTTTGACTAGCACAATGGCTGAAGAGTACAATGCCTGAGTACTTTTAGAGCCTGTGTGACTTTACGACACTGGGCTGACTAGCACAATGTCTGTATACTGGTAATACATACGTGACTATAGGACCCATGGCTGACTAATACAATGCCTGAGTATTAACAATGCATGAGTGACCATAGGACCATAGGCTAACTAGTATGCCTGTGTACTGACAGTGCATGCGAGACCATAGGACCCTGTGCTGACTAGTACATTTCCTGAGTATTGGAAATTTATGGGTGACAATAGGACTCTGGGATGACTAGCACAATGCTAGAGTACTGAGAGTGCATGGGTGACAATAGGACCCTGGGTTGACTAGTACAAGGCCTGCATATTGACAGTGCAGTCCTGAACATAGGACCCGGGGCTGGCTAGTACAAAGCCTGAGTACTGAGTGTACATGCATTACCATGGTTTTACTAGTACAATAGATGAATACTTCCATTAGTGGGTTACCATAGGACCATTGGCCAACTAATACAGTGCCTGAGTATTGACAAAGCATTCATGACTATAGGACCATGAGCTAACTAGTACAATGCCTGAGTACATGACAGTATATGACAGACTGTAGGTTTTGTGCTGACTAGTACATTGCCTGAGTACTGTAATTTTATTGGTAACCAAAGGACCCTGAGCTGACTAGAACAATGCCCGATTTCTGACATTCTATATGTGACAATAGGACCATGGGATGACTAGCACAATGCCTGAGTACTGATAGTACATGCTTAACAGGACCGTGGTATGTGTGGAGAGCAAAGCTCTGCCTGGCTCTGACCCAAGGTCACATCTCATGATTCATTGGCAATTAACAGGATGAGGCCAGTAGCAGATCTTATTTACAACTTCTTGCTGGGAGTGAAATGTTTCTTCTCCGAGTGTCCTTGCTTTCCCACACTACTCTCACAATCTCAACTACCTTCCCCCTTCTGCAGCTGCAACTTTCTTTTCAAGGTTAGCAGCAAGAGTGATAACCAACCCCTTCACCCTATATATACTCAGTTCATTCTCTTAATAAACGGGGCTCAAACAGATCTCTTGTCCTGCCCCCCATTCTTTGCATCTTTCTTGTCTCTTCCCCATTCTCACTCCTCCCCTCCAGGGTCTCCGTTGACTTTACCCGCAGGCCGGGCAGGTATGCCTAGTGAAATGCCTGAGTAATGCCAGTCACTGAGGGAACATAGGACCCTTTGCTAACTAGCACAATCCCTGGGTCCTGGCAGCTCATATGTGGCCATAGAACTCTGAGCTGACTAGTAAGTACAATGCCTTTGTACTGACAGTGCATTCATGGACACAGGACTGTGTGCTGATTAGTACAATGTCTGAGTACTGACAGTACCTGTGAGACCATAGGACCCTAGGATGACTAGTATAATGCCTGAGTACTGAGAGTGCATGGGTGATAATAGTAACCTTGGCTGATTAATACAATGCATGAGAATTAGTCATATATGAGTGACCATAGGACCCTGGGCTGACTAGTACAATGTCTGAGTACTTCCATTAAAATGTGACCATAGGACCGTTACCTGACAGCACAATGCTTGAGTACTGATAGTGCCTGTGTGACCGTAGGACCCTGGGCTGACTAGAATAATGCCTGATTTCTGACATTCTATATGTGATCGTAAGTCCTTGGCCTGACTAGTACAATGCCTTAGTAGTGACAGTGCATGGATGACCATAGGACCCAGGTCTGACTAGTACAATGCCTGAGTACTGACAGTGCATGCATGAACATAGGACCCTGGGCTGGCTAGTACAATGCCTGAGTACTGACAGTGCATGGGTGACAATAGGACCCTGGGTTGACTAGTAGAAGGCCTGAATATTGACAGTGCAGTCCTGAACATAGGACCCGGGGCTGGCTAGTACAAAGCCTGAATACTGAGTGCACACTATGACTATGGTTTTACTAGTACAATAGCTGAGTACTTCCATTAATGGGTTACCATAGAAATTTGGCCAACTAATACAATGCCTGAGTATTGGCAAAGCATGAGTGACCATAGGACCCTGCTCTGACTAGTATAATGGTTGAGTACTGACAGTATATGACAGACCGTGACTTTATGCTGACTAGTACATTGCCCGAGTACTGGAATTTTATTGGTGACCAAAGGACCCTGAGTTGACTAGCACAATGCCTGTTTTCTGACATTCCATATGTGACAGTAAGACTTTAGGCCGACTAGCACAATGCCTGAGTACTGATAGCACATGCTTAATAGGACCTTGTATGCCTACTGAAATGCCTGAGACATGACAGACCCTGCATGAACATAGGACCCTGTGCTAATTAGCACAATGCCTGGGTCCTGGCAGCTCATGTGTGGCGATAGGACTCTGGGCTGACTAGTACAATGCCTGAGAATTAGCAATGTATAATTGTGCCTAGGACCCTTTTCTGACTAGTAAAATGGCTGAGTACTTCCATTAAAGTGTGACCACAGGACCGTGACCTGACAGCACAACGCCCAAGTACTGATAGTGCCTGTGTGACCGTAGGACCCTGTGCTGACTAGTACAGTGCCTGAGTATGGACACTGCACAGGTGGCAATAGGACCCTGGGCTGACTAGTACAATGCCTTTTTACTGAAAGTCCATGCATGTCCATAGGACCCTGGTGTTACTAATATAATGGCTGAGTACTTCCATTAATGCATTACCATAGGACTGTGGGCCAACTAATACAGTGCCTGAGATTTGGCAAGGCATGAGTGATCATAGGACCCTTTGGTGACTAGTACAATGCCTGAGTACTGACAGTGCCTTCATGACCATAGGACCCTGGGCTGACTGGTACAATCCCTGAGTACTAACAGTGTATAACAGACCTTAGGACTATGTGCTGACTAACATTGCCTGAGTACTGGAATTTTATTGGTGCCCAAAGGACTCTGAGCTGAATAGCACGATGCCTGATTTCTGACATTCTATATGTGACAATAAGACCACGGCTGACTAACACAATGACTGAGTACTGATAGTACATGCATAACTATAGGACCTTGGGATGACTAATTAAATACCTGAGTACTGACAGTCCCTGCATAAAAATAGGACCCTGTGCTGACTCTCACAATGCCTGGGTCCTGGCAGCTCATGTTTGGCCATAGGACTCTGCTGACTAGTACAATGAGTACATACTGAGAGTGCAATCATACCATAGACCTTGGGCTGACTAATACAATGCCTGAGTACTCACTGTGCATGCATGACCATGGGACCTTGGGATGACTAGTGCAATGCCTGAGTACTGATAGTGTGTGTGATACCTAAGGACCCTGGGCAACTTGCCCAATGCCTAGTACTGACAATGCATGCATGACCATAGGACCCTGGAATGACCAGTACAATGCCTGAGTACTGAGAGTGCATGCAACACCATAGGACACTTGGCTCTATAGTACAATACCTGAGTACTGGGAAGTCTTGCATGACCATAGGACCCTGGGCTGACTAGTCCAATGTGTGATTTTTTGCAATGCATGCATGACCAAAGGATTTTTGGCGGACTAATACGATGCTTGAGTATTGGCAATTCATGCGTCACAATAGGATGCTGGGCTGAATAGCACAATGCCTGAGTACTAGAAATTCCTCAATGACCATAGGACCCTGTGAAGACTAGCATAATGCCTGATTTCTGAAATTGCATGCTTGACCATAGGACCTTGGGCTGACTAGTACAATGCCTGAGTGCACACAGTGCCTGTGTGACCATAGGACACTAGGAAGACTAGTACAATGCCTGAGTACTGGCAATTCATTTGTCACCATAGGAATCTGGGCTGACTAAGACAGTTCCTGAGAACTTACAGTGACTGCATGACTATAGGACACTAGGCTGACTAATAAAATGCTTGGGGACTGGAGTGTATTCACGACCATAGGACCCAGGGCTGACTAATAAAATGCTTGAGTACAGGAAATGCATGCAAGACCATAGGTCCCTGGGTTCACTTGTACAATGCCTGAATACTGGAAATTTATATGTGACCATAGACCCTGGGTTGACTAGTAAAATGTCTGATTTCTGACAGTACATTCATGACCAGAGGACCATGGGCTGCCTAGCACAATGCCTGAGTACTGACATTTACCATAGGACCCTGGGCTGACTAGTAAAATGCCTGAGTTCTGACAGTACATTCATGACCAGAGGACCATGGACTACCTAGTATAATGCCTGAGTACTGACATTGTCTGTGTGACCATAGGACCCTGGGCTGACTAGTATTTTGCACGAATAAAGGAAACTCAGGGCCAGATCTCTGGGATAGTCAGACATATTAGAGATAGCAAACGCCACAGTCAGATCTCACCCAGCTGTCTTCCAGCTTTCTCAGCCTGGCTCCTCCTGGCTTCTTCTGCCCTTCTGTCTTTCTAAGTCTGCCTTAGATACTCTCTTCACTCAGTTAAGGCATGGCCCTACCAAAGCCTTCCTGGGAACTTGAAACTCCTTCTGTAAACTAAAATGACCTGGAACTCATTTTGGATTAAGGTGTAGGTCACCACTCCAGGGATACTCCCTGTGCTGGGATTAAAGGTATGAATCACCACTCTCTGATCCTCCTAGACTGATTGTGGATAGATCCCTCTGATAACTCTGAATGTTTTATTATATTCCCACATATCCCCTTCTGTGTCAAATTTTTTAAAAAAGGTTATAGCTAACATAAGAAAAACCATATACAATAGGTACAATAATTATATATGATATATACAAACAATAAATGAGTAATGTCTAGTCTATTAACAATTGACAATTCAAGAAAATATTTCATTAATTATCCCATTTTCATGAGTCCAAAGGATTATACCTAATTCAGTTTCTTTCTAACTTGTATTACTAACTAAAAACTATTATTTTGATGTCTCTTAAACTTAGACACTTTAACTTTAAAGTTTCTTTTCTAAAACTGTCACTAGAAAACTATAACTATCTCATCTTCAACTACCTCAGAGACCCAAGAAGGAAATAATATTTACCCAAATACCAGGAAGTGCAAGCAACTTCCAAAATCTAGAAATGACAGAGATGACACCTATCTGCCTGGACAGTCACCCAAAGTTCCTTTATAAAGTTGGGGCATCCATCTTCAGCCTACAGGCCCAGAGTCTCTTTTCATTTCAGTGAAGCAGGAAATATGCTCTGCCTATTCTTTTATAATTAATTCATCAGTCGCTTCTCCTTGTGTCTTGAAGAATATCTGATAGTTTTCTCTGCAAAGCAGGAACCTGAAGGACCATCTCAGCTTGTTCTGTCTAAGTTCAGAGGTCACTTTCCTATGGAACTTGCATGTCAAGTTCAAACAGCATACTGTCAAGCAGTCAATACAAGAACAGGTTCATTTCCAATGGCTAATCATTGCCACAAAGAAAGTAGACTCCATATAGAGTTTCTTTGATGCCCATTTTTTCTCTTGAAGAAGATTGGTGCTGCCAGAAGCAGACCTGTCTCACTGTCCAGAAAAGTCTAAGCTCTTAAAATATTTTAAATGCCATATTCTGTGGATCTCTGAAGTGTGTGAAGAAGATCTGTTCATCTAAAATATATTTGATCTTGAAAACATATCTAATATGACTATGTTTGAATGTAATGTCTAACTACAAACTTGCATTAATTTATATTGTAATTAATTGGTAATAAAAACTTTCATGGACTAGCAACTTGTATTACATTGTTAGATGAACTGAATAAGTATAATACCTTGAAAAAGTATAGAGATATTGGTACAGTAACACAATTAATCTCAATATACACAATTTGTATACAATATACAAAAATCCAATATAAAATATTTAAAACCAGCAAAACTTTTTAAAAGAAGATTCAATAATCTATCCTTATATTCTATATATCTGTATCCCCCTTTTCTATTTTTTTTTAACATAAATCTTGAATCTAATTGTTCTTGTTTAACATTCTTCTAACCATTAACAATTTTTAACCTAGTAACCTAAACAATGACAATCTTCCATAACTCACTGAAGGACCAAAAACCACCCACCCCCCTTTTGGGAATGTGGGCGCCATGTTCTTAAATTTACTTTCTGCTGTCTGAGGGTGATCTTTAGGGGATCCTGGAAAGAAAAGTTTTGTTAATTGCCAAGTCCTGAAATAAATAGCTGTATCATTTCTTGCCCAGTCTCTGCATAACAGGAAAGTGCATGACTTATTTCAAGTTCTGGCTATAGGAGTCTGTGAAGCTGGTTCATCTCAGTGAGCTGCCTCAAAATTTTCCTGAGCAGTTTTTGGTCCAAATCTGATCTTTGATTGGTTTTTGTCAGCCTACTGGCTTTGTCATAGTCCGTGTGAAATCATTGTTGTGGGGTCCCATCTTCCTTCAAGATTCTTCAGCTTTGCAATTAGGCATTGTCATGGATCACTGCAGAAAACTGATAAGAGACTAAAACTCAAGACAATGTACAATAAGCTAAATATATAAGTATTCAACATAGGATTAGTAACAATAGAATAGTCCCTTATTTTTAATTGTTCTTCTGTCCCATATCAGGTGGCTTTTCTGATATGATACAGAGATTTTCCTTTAACAAGTATGGTTGATTTTAGAGAGAGAGCCACACTCCAACTCTAAAGCCAGATTTAAATTATAATTAAACTGGGACTTCAATTTACAAAAAAAAATCTTTAGAGGTTAAGCAATGAGATTTTACCCTATGAAGTATACTGGTACCAATAGTTATGATTCTTTTGCTTGTACATTTTCTTGAATAGCCTCCCTTTTGCTTTAGATGTCCAAGGTCTTTTCACTTCTTGAAGATGGTTATTTCCAGTTTTCTGTAAAGACATAAACAGAAAACCTGCCCCTACACTTTGTTTTTTCTTACAGCTTAAAGAATTGTAATATGGGTGGATGAACTATCAATTCTTAGTTTCATGAAGTTTCTCTGGTTCAAACCAAGTCTTTATTAATTTTAATGGTATCCATAACTTTTCTTCACCTGTGGAAACAAAAGCAAAACCCCTTCCTCAATGTAGCACATATCCTGGCTTCCATTCTGAGGTCAGTACATCTTTGAAGTTGACAGGCTGATTTAGTTCAGCTGTTTTTTCTATAGTCCAATGCCTTTCAGCAGCTGTTGTTCCTTTCTCATTAGCATTGAGAAAATTCAAAGTTAATAAAGAATTATGTAGTCGATCTCTAGGGGTCTGTGTTATTCCTTTCTGTTTATTTAGCATATCCTTTAGAGTTCGATTTGATCTTTCTATGACTGCTTGCCCTGTAGGATTGTGTGGTATTCCTATAATATGCTTTATATTATAATAAACAAAAAATTGTTTCATTTTACTAGAGACATATGCCAGAGCATTGTCAGTCTTAATTTGTACAGGTATTCCCATGATGGTCATAACTTCTAGCAAATGTGTGATTACAGAATCAGTCTATCTGAACTCAAAGCAGTTGCCCATTGAAATCCTGAAAACATATCTATTGTACGATGTACATATCTTAATTTTCCAATTCTGTAAAACAAAACATACCCATCTGCCAAATTCCATTTCTATGTAATCTTTAGGATTACTTCCTGCTGGCAATGGAGTTTGGTTATAGAAAGAACAGGTGGGACACCTTTTTACAATTTCTTTGGCTGGTTGCCAAGTGATAGAGAAATCTTTTTTAATTCTTTGCTATTGATGTGATGCTTTTTATGAAATTCTGAGGCCTCTAGTACATTTCTTATTAATAATTTATCAATTTCATTATTACCTTGTGCTAAAGGACCTGGCAGACCCATATGGGATCAAATGTATGTTATATAGAAGGGGTGATTTCTAGTCCTGATTATTTCTTGTAACTGAATAAATGATGAAGTTAATTCTGATTCACCATTAATAAAATCAGATGTTTCAATGTGTAGAAGAACTCCTTCTGCATACTGAGAGTCAGTGACTATGTTAAGAGGTTCAGTAAAATCCATTAATACCATCACAATAGCATATAATTCTGACTTTTGAACAGAATTATAAGGGCTTTGAGCCACTTTACTTATATGTTCTGATTTGTAACCTGCCTTTCCTGATTTGTTTGCATTGGTATAAAAAGTAGAGGCTCCAGAAATTTGTTTATCTTACACAATATGAGGGAAAATCCAATTAATTTTCTTTAGAAATTCAATTCTTTTGTTTTGAGGATATTTGTTGTTAATATCGCCCCCCAAAATCACTGCAGGCTCTTTTCCAAAGTTCACTTTCTACCCATAATTGGTCAATTTCTTCATTAGTTAGAGGTACAACAATGTCTTCTGGATCCATTTCTGTCCATTGACGAAGTCTTAATTTTCCATTAAAAATAAGTTCAGAAATATTTTCCACATGTATCTTTAACTTCTTACTCAGTATATGTGGAAGAAATATCCACTCCAATATAGCATTTTCCCTTTGCATTAAAATTCCTGTAGGAGAATGCTTAGAGGGCAAGATAACTAAAATGTAATTAAGGTCTGTATCCACACCATCCACATGTGCCTCTTGTAATTTTTTTTCCACCAAAGCCAATTCTTTCTCAGTTTTCAGGTGACAATTCTCTAGGATTATTTAAGTTCTTGTCTCCATTTAAGGTTTTGAACAAATTATCCAGTTCATCACTTTTAATTCCAATAGTGGGTCACAAATTGGCAATGTCTCCTAGTAGTCTTTGAAAATTATTGTTTTCAATCTATCTCTCCTGGTTTGTTCCTTTTGGGGTCTGATTTTTTGTTGGCCTATTTTGTAGCCTAAATAATTAATGGAATCCCCTCTTTGTATTTTTTTCTGGGGCAATTTGTAATCCCCAAGCAAGCAAAATTTTTTCACTTCTCCAAACATTTTTTTTCTAAGGTATTGATATTTGAATTGATCAACAAGATGTTGTCCATGTAATGATAAATTATAGATTGTGGGAATTTGTTACATATTTATTCTAATGTTTTTTGAACAAAATACTGACACAGAATGGGGCTATTCAGCATTCCTTGAGGGAGTACCCTCCACTGATATCTCTTTACAGGCTGAGAATTATTATAAGTGGGCACTGTAAAGGCAAATTTTTCTTTGTCTTGTTTTTGTGAAGGTATTGTAAAGAAACAGTCCTTTAAATCAATAACTACAATAGGCAATTCTTTAGGTAACAGACAAGGCAAAGGAATCCTAGATTATAGAGAGTCCATTGGCTGTATCACCTTGTTTACCGCCCTTAGGTCTGTTACCATTCTCCACTTTCTTCTTAATAACAAATACAGGAGAATTCCAAGGGCTGGTTGATTCTTATATATGCTGAGCATTTAACTGCTCCTGTACCAGCTTCTCTAAGGCCTGCAATTTCTCTTTTGATGAACCCATATAGGCTTTTCTGTTAGCCATTTTAGAGTTAGTGCTGTTGTGTTTTTGAAAGATCAGCAGCTGTTTTGCCTTGTTTCTCTATAACCTGAATGGTCTGTGACTGTTTCTCATAATACCTTCTAATGTTTCTTCCAGAACCATGTGCTAGTTTATGGCTTATTTCTGTGTTTGGAGGAATATTAATCTGTGTGTTCTACTGTTGTAGTAAATCTCTTCCCCATAAATTTATAGCAATGTCAGCCACATATGGCTTTAATATTCCTCTCTGTCCTTCTGGTCCTATACACTCAAGCCATCTTGCACTCTGTTTTACCTGAGATAATGACCCAATACCCCAAAACTGAACATTTACCTCCTGAAGGGGCCAACTTGGATGCCATGACTCTGGTGAAATTATTGATACATCTGCCCCTATATCCAATAAGCCTTTAATAATAACATCATTCATTTGTACTTTTAATTTTGGCCTTTGTTCATTGTTAGAAGCTTACCAAATATTCACTTTATAATTTTTCCTGAGTTTTTTCTTTTTCTATAGATTTTCTATCATTCAGTGTAGTATATATTTTTAAAATAGGTTTTATTTTTTAATTGTTCTGTGAAGGTGTTTCCTCCACAATAGCAGGGTAAGATTGGATTTGATTTGATATGGGGGCTTTTGAAAGCCCCTTGGGACATTTCCCGAGGGCAGAAAGTTACCTTGTCTGTCCCTTGTTGATCTGCACTCATTAGTCCAATGTCTCCCTTTTCCACACCTTCTGCGTACTCCAGAAGGGAGGGGCATTCTCTTGGGATTATTCCTAACAAAGACACTGTTTTGGGGAATGCCTTGTTTACAATCTCTTTTTCTGTGACCTTGCCTTCCACAATTGTAACATTTAACATTTTGACCTTTTCTTATACCTCTAGAAATAAGCTCTCCTATCCAGTTATCATCACTGTCTTAAGACTCTAGATTAATTGTCTCAAAAATCCAATCCTCCAAGGGTGCTGACCTTGCTTTTAACTGGAGTTACACAGGTTGTAGTGACATGGCTGCTGGGAATTGAACCGAGGACCTCTGGAAGAGCAGACAGCACTCCCCCCAACACATGCACAAACACAAACACACTCATGTACACACATACACACACATAATCTCACACACACACTCACACACACACACACACGCTCTCACACATTTTCTTTAAAAAAAATTTAAAATCCACCTTAAATGTCGCCCCCTACTAACAGTTTACCTCTGGTACTGGGGCCTGGGGACCAAACCTTGTCTGGTGAGCAGACAGCAACACATGGGAGGTGAAGAAGAGGGCATGAGTGGAAAGCTAAACAGTGATGGAAACATTGTCTTCACAGTGATGATGTCTTTGTTGGTGTATACTTACGTCATATGTCAAACTCACACTAGCTGTGTGAAATGTATCATCTGACAACTGTACCTCAACATAACATAAATTACTCTTACAGTGTCAACTCTCAGAAATGTGAGTTATGAAGATGGGAATATTGTGGTGGGATTTAGATGTTAGTTGATAAGTTTAAAAGGCATGTATTTAGATGCTTGGGCGCCTAAAGAGAGTGTGGCCAGACCTGTTCAAAAGGGGCTGCTGAGATCTTGAGTGTCCCGTTTGTTCCTGCCTTCTTGAGAGATTAGATCAGCATCCATCACTTAGACCATCCGATCGCTCAAATATCTTCCTAAAATATAACCTGTTATCGTAAATGTTAAATTACTTTCCAATAAATATTAATCCTATATTTAATATATTACAAATAAAATTTATTGTGATATCTGGCGCCCAACATGTGGGGCTAGACATCTAGCCTGCCAACATATTGGGCGGGGGAGTCTCTCTGTGCCCGAACACTGCCAAAAAACAAAAAACAAACAAAATATTCAGCCTTAAGAGTCTACACTCTCATATATGGGCTAAAAGCGCTGCCCTCCTTCCCCTAACATCTAAACATCACTCCCATAGCCAATAGGCCATGCTGTCACCCAGCAGAGCAGCAAGTGCTCCCGTCCGGCTAGGGCCACGTTGCCCGACGTGCCCACCCAGCAAGCTCACCCACGATCTGCTGCAGCTTCTGAGCCAGGTCTGTGCCCCGCTTTCTCCGAGCTGAGCAGAGAGTCGCCACCCTCCGCTGCCTCTGAGCAACTGACTTCTGCACACCGAGCCGCGATCCCGCCGCCCGTGGCTGCTGTCTGTGCAAAGGGTGCAGTCTCTGCTATACCGTCCTGTCTCAATCTTGTGAGACTGCCTTTCCTAAGGTTCATATTCAGCCTGTGAGCCTGCTGAGACCTTTTAAGACCATAGGCCTATAGATAGCCTCATGGTGCTGAGTCCCTACATCCGCCACATTAAACACCACTATGACACCTACTGACCAAACATCGTCATTACAACTAAATTAAGATAATGACTAAAAATTATTCTATTTATGGTCATACTTTTATAGTAATAGAATAACATTCTATTATTCAGGTCATACTTTTCCATGGTGATTAAAAAATTCTCAAATAAATATCTTAAAGACTTCAATGCCCCAGTCCTACTATTTTTTGGTTTATTTCTATATTTTTTGTTTTAAATTAAATGACCTGATAAGTTCCTAATAAACATAATAAAATAAAATCTAAAAATCAACAACTAATGTCTAAGATATGTGATATAAAATTTCAAAAACTAAAATGACAAATAAAGTTAATTTTCTAAAAACTGGTTGCAACAAACTTTCAAATAAGACTTTCTTTTCAAATATAAATAAAACTATACAAAAATACAAACTTTACATAAATGATAAAAACAAAAAACTTGTTAATTACATTAATAATAAAACAAAAATATCATATTATGTTAAGAAGATAGATCAAAAAATTACTAATTCTATAAAGTCACTAAAAAGACAAATTCATCAAAAAAAATCAATAATATCCAAACTTCAAAAATAAAAAGACCACATTACAATACTAAAAAAATATAATACATTTTCTACTCAAAACAATTCAAGTCAATTCCCAATAAAATATTATAATAATAAAAACACTCTCCCTAAAATAATAAACATAACAAGGCTATCTCCTTCCCCACCAATATTGTTTACAATTACTATTCAGTCAAAAAAGCATATAAAAAGTCCCCCAAATTTATGGAATACAATTATAAGCCAATACATATAAAAATATCAAAAATTTTGAAAAGCTATATTTCTTCATAAAATACACTCTACTTATATAAAACAATTACTAAATTCATAGTCAACAAAAAACCAAATCCTTCCTAATGATTAAATACAGCTCACTGCCACTATATTAAACTATAGCCAAAATTTACGATAAAAAAATTAGTTTAAAAAAAACTAAGGCCTTAAAACACCAAAAAAAATTAAAACCTTTTTCATTTCTCAAGACTAAATCCTTAATAAAAACATATTTACTAATATAAAAACTCAATAATACTTACAATAATACTTATAATAAACATGCATTATTACTATGCCAAACTACATTAAATCCTTAAAAAAATTTAAATCCTAGTCAAAAAATTAAGCCTTATATCAAAGTCAAACAAAACTTAAAAAACCTTATACTAACTTTCTACAAAAACTTACCAAGACTATACATAAAACAATATCAAATCCAAAAGTTAAAAACAATTAATACTTTCTCTAGCCTTTAATCATACTAATCTAAACTATTAAAAAAAATACTTATGCCTTTAAAAATCAAATCTACACCAATAAAAAAATAAATTCAATACACAATCAATACTAGAATATGGCTTCCAGGATGTAAGATGCTTAGTACCACTGAAGTACTTCAAACTCCAATGCAGTAGGATAACTAAGGCCCGGACTCCAGTGCTGGAGCAGGTTAGAGAAATTCTCAGCCACTACTGGAAAGTGTTTGTTTTGCTGTGGCTTATTGCTTTATAGTGGCATCTACAATAATAAACCATAGGCACATAGGCAAGGTCTTGTTACACAGCCTCAGGCTAGCCTCAGACTTGCAATTCTCATCTCTACCTCCTGAAAATAGTTTCCAGGGCTAAAATATGTGCTTCTTCTACAATGCTGAGCAAGTGGCTAGCAGTTCCAAAGAATAATTATACACCAGTTCAACAATAATCTTTGGATTAGAAGCAATATACTAAAGGAAGAAAAACTAAGCAAACGTCCATAATAGCATTGGCACCAACTTATTAAAAGAAAGGATTCCTGTGAAGCCAGTCCCTGGGAACACTCAGAGGTTTGAGTCTAGAGCCAATTCCCTTGCCTAACCTGGTATTTTACAAACAGTGGCGGCCTCTACAAGCTTCTTGCCGTGTGAGAAAAATAACAAGTAGATGGAGGTTGTTTTTGTTTTTCCCCACAGAAGAAACTGCCAAATCTGAAGGAAAGAAGACGCAGGAGGTGGGGGACTCTCTCATAGCAAAGTAAAACCCTCAAGAGGAATATAACCCTGATGCAGTGCTGGGGGACTTTCAGAAGTCCTTAAGATCAGTGTCCTAGAGAAGAGTAGGCAGAGGATAGACTGTGGGTGAACTGACTGGCTTTCCCGTGCCGCAGTTTCCCTGCCTTTCAAATGACAGCCTTCCACTTGGGGCTGCTGAGATATTGTCATTTCCTAAGTGCCCTGAAAATATTTTGAAAGAGCATTTTGTCAACATAAGATATGTTGTGAAAATTAGCACTGTCTGAAGACCTCTGAGAAATCAGAGAGGCTTGGAGAAACTGAGTTTACAAAAAACATTATCTCACCAACTAAGAAGAGCACCATAAACTTCCATTTCTGTCTCTTGTGTTCTGAAAACGAATGGACATTTGTCCTGTTTCCCAATTATACAAACTCATGCCTCCCTCCTGGAGACCTCTATTCCTATTTGCTACCCCTCGCCCCATCCCCAGCTGTGTGTTTAAGGTCACAATCTAGCTGGAGAGACAGGTCAGGGTGAACTGTGATGGTTTTAAGGTTAGAATGGAGACAATCCCCCCCAGAGCTGATATCACAGCATCCCCTCTGGTTGCAGGAAACCCCTCACTCAGACATCCTGTCCCTTTAGAAGACAGACCTGTGCCAGCATGGTGAATGGCAGTTGTAGGTGAATGAGTTCCTCTGCAGCCCTTAGGGCTGAGCCTGTTATCCTGACCTGCCCAGAAGATCACTGCTTAGGGCAGGGTCTTCCCTCACTCCCTCCACAGAACAGTCACTTCCCATCCCTGCTGTGGGGTGGAGCCTCATACTATTCCATCCAGATATCTAGGGCTGTTGTCCTATGGAAGTGGGTACGTTTGTGACCTCTGTATAAAGTGAAGGTTCTTCACTCAGGTACAATTGGTATTTCAGTTGTTATCTGTCCTGCTTAGGGCATGGGCTGCCCTCTGAATTGCAAGACATTTGCAACATCCTTGGCCTCTACCCACTGGGTGTCAGTTGCACCCCTCCCACAAGTTGTGACATCCCCTCATGTCCTTAGACAATGCCAGCACTGTAATGTCTGTTACATTACAGTTGGGGGGTAACTGAGGTAATGCTTCACCCTAGGGATCCTGCTGTCCTGGGTTGCCTCCTGCCAGCTGCGATTGAAACGCTTTCCACCTGGGCTTACAGACCAATGTGTTACAAGTGTTGACATTTTGGCCTCTGAACCCTTACTGGGCTTGGGACAACTTACTCAACATGAGTGGGAGGCAGAGCCAGGTGCTGAGGCTGGACATGGTCTCTCGGCTTCACTGTAAACAGTAGGTGGCCGAGGGATGCATCTGCTTCAGACTTTAAATTCTCATAGAATCAGCTTTGTTGCCTTTGGGGGGGGGGGTGTGGCAGTGATGGCAGAACACGCTGCCTCCAGTGTCGCTGTGTTCCTCTGCTCCTAGGACAGCTACTTCCTAATTTTGTGCACTGGTTCTGGCTCTCAGTGGCCACTGAGGATGCTCTTAACAGCTGATTGCAGGTTGCTAAGGATTCCCCCCCCCCCTGCCTTTTTTTTAGTAAGAGTCTCATGTAACACAAACTAGCTTTCAGCTCACAGTGTAGCCAAAAAGCCAAAGGTAGCCTTGAACTCCTGATCCTATGTGCTGGGGTTACAAATGTGTACCACCACACTTTTCCATTCTACTCTGTGGGGGTTTGATCCCCAGGACTAGTAGTCTCTCCTTATCACTGGCCTCCTGCTAGCTAGGTCTCAGAGGATGGAAATATCATTTGTTCTGTAGACTCTTAAAGCCCTCTGAGAGCACAAGTATTTCCCAAGTCACGACACCTGGTTTAAAAGGGGGCCTCAGCTCACTGTCCACCGCAGGGTAGCAAAACAGACTTGTAGAAGAAGTTTGTTGGATCGGTGAGGTGTTTTAGAGAATATATGAGCTCAGAAGGGTTAGGGATGGAAACGGGGCCTAGAAAAGACAGGGTGTGTGTGTGTTGATATATTGTGTATCAAATAAAGACTGCCTTTATCAGAGGGCAGAGCCAGCCACAGAGTTAGCCATAGAGACCAGGCAGTGGTGGCACACGCCTTTAATCCCAGCACTAGGAAGGCTGAGACAGGAAGTGATATGGCTGGGGAGAGAAAGGAATGTAAGGTGGGAGGAGACGGGAGTTTGGCCCTGGGCTTCCTTCCACTTCTCCTATTCAGTCTGAGGATTCATAGAGACAGAATCATCCCCTTTCACGCTGAAGGAGGCAGGAGTTCGGCCCCTTCCATTTTCTCCTTGCAGTTGCCTTTACTTCCCCACTCAGTCTGAGGATTTGTGGAGACAGGATCTTCCCTTTTGGCTGAGGAGCTGGTGAGGTGTTCCTCTGTCTCTGACCTTTCTGTCTTTTCCCAATGTCTGGCTCCAGATCCTATTATAAGATCAATTAGGATTTGTGCAATGGGGGTGGGGGTAGGGGAGTGGGGGGGAGATGTGGGGGTGTCATTAGCTCTTGTAATACTGAAAGATATGTACATGAAATAATACTTTAAAATGAAGCTTTACAAACTGATAGTAGTTGCAATGCAATATCATGGGGAGAAATTTGCTTTGCTTAATACATAAAGCATCATTCAGCTTTATAAAAAGATTTATAAAAGATTTTTAATGGAAAATATACAGAGCACATATAATCTACCAAAAAATATAAAACACTAATAAACCTAAGAAAATGCTGAGATACATCAAAAATCAAAGAAATTAATATTCAAGCATCTATGAAACCACAGTTTTTCCTTATGAGGTTAGAAGGCATAACAAACTGAACAGTCCACATGGCTGCATGACAGTAAACTGTCTCAACCAGGTGAAAAGGAATGAAGGGTAGGTGCTGGAGAGAGTGGCTAGGGTGCTCATCGAGGGGCCGGCAGGGAAATGCCCATTTGTCATCCGGAAACTGGCTCTAGAAATGGCCAGTAACACAGGTAAGGCCGCACCCCTCTGCTTTGCACATGGGCCAGACTGTCTGTTCAAGGTGTGGGTCCCTTCAGAGTCTGGATTTCCTCATCTCCCCACACAGGCTGTAAGAGAGTTTCATTGTGATCCAAGTTAACCATTTGCTAATGTTTGCAATGTGCATACCACATAGCCTGGCGTATAATGAATGCCTGGTAAGTATTATTGATAAATGCCGAATTGATTATCATAGCAACACACACAGGAAGTTACCTAAGCACCCAGAAATAAAACAAGTTAATAAATTACGGCACAATTAAGAAAGGCACTTGTGACCCGATGGTGAGAGACGAAGGATTCCATTATAATGAAAAGAACATTATGTCCTTTAAACACATGCCCTGCCTGGACCTGCCTGGACCACAAAGCAAGACTGTGAGAAAAGGAAAGAGGCAAAAAGAAGGTTGTACTTAGAGGCAGAATTCTTCCCTAACACACATGAGGCACTGAGTTCAACCCAGCACCCGAAACAAAGACAAAGGTAAAACACTACCTGTATTTACTTATGTTTTGGTTTTGGTTTTTGAGAGAGTGTATCTGAAGAGATAAACTCTGCGTAGCCTAGGATGCCCTCTTCCATCTTTGTCAGTGTTCCAGCTTCTGGGATCGCTGGCCGTGTTTGCTTGCTTTCCTGTTTGTGAGACAGGGTCTCATGAGGTGAAGGGTGACCTCAAACTTGCTGTATGGCAGAGTCTGGCCTTAAAGACTCCCACCACCACACCACATACATTTGGACAGAATTTAAAGCAGCATTAGGTTCAGAGCAAAACGGAGTGGCAAGTGTAGCGTTCTCAGGGACCCCTGTCTTACAGGGCCATGACCAATGTGCCCCCACTGAGACTGCCCAGGGCCAGTTTCCCGTGCACTCATGCCTACTGTTATATGTTATGGATTTGTAAATAAATGGTAAGATGACACACACATACCACTGTAGATCCTGAGGAACATTTTCACGGCCTCGGATCTCCCATATCGCCTATTCACCCCGCTGACCTCTGCTAATTATCTTTCTACCACTCCAGTGTCACTGGCTTCTGGAATGTCATTTGGAATCAGGTGGGTGCTGGAGAAAGCTTAGTTCCACGCAGTAACAGATGTTCCCACTTCCTCTGTGCTTTTCTTGCTTGTTTGCTTCCGTGCTGAAATGGTCCCCTGTTTTGCTGGATCACTGAGTGCACGTTTTTGAAGCTCTGAATAAAGCTTTGGTAAACATCAGCGTGTGGGCACATGTGTGGTGTTCAGCTTTGGCAAATACCATTGAGCAAGATGGCTTGTATGATAACTGTACATTTGGCCTTCTAAGAGACTGTAAAGCAGTTCTCCAACATGGCCACTTCGTTCCCAGTTCCCAGGATATGTGAGCATCCCTGTTGCTTCAGGTAGTACTGGGTGTTGTCAGGATTTGGATTTTGTCTGATATAATTGACATCGAATGCTGTCTCGCTGTTTCAAAGCACAGTTCTCTTGGGGTATCAGATCCTTTAAAATGGCTTACCTTATTTTCCCCATCATTATTCCATATTATTGTGTTTAAGTTACCGGAGGAAAAAGGCAGCCAAACTACCTGTCCCATTTCAGGAGGTTTTTGATCAACACCGACTTCCAGTTGTGATGTCAGGAACTTGGGCCAAGAGTGAGAGAGGAGAATGGACTGGAGGTGTGGTCATCTTCAGCAGGAATATGGCACACTGGCCACTGTCAGCCAGACTAGCACTGAGCCTTTAACACTGAACTTCTCTGAAAATAGCAAATCAAGAAAAATAACTTTTGCTTTTTAATTTTTTACATGTATCGGGTGTGGGTGCCGCATGTGCCATGGCACGGGCGAGAGGCTCAGAAGAAAATTAGTAGGCATCCATTTTCCTCTTCCACCATGTG
This sequence comes from Phyllotis vaccarum, assembly GCA_033318265.1. Classification (NCBI taxonomy): domain Eukaryota; kingdom Metazoa; phylum Chordata; class Mammalia; order Rodentia; family Cricetidae; genus Phyllotis; species Phyllotis vaccarum. The sequence goes on along the minus strand of JARWLC010000015.1, from coordinate 64,647,933 downwards.
GATTCTGGACATCGACCTCAGCTGGTATGCATGGTGGTAAGTGCCTCGACGCACTAAGCCATCTTGTCAGCCTATAGCTGCTTTAAAAAAAAATTAGTTTAGGGTGAGGGAGATGGTTCAGTGGGTAAAGCCTTTGCCACGAGAGTATTTGGACCAAAGTTCAGATCCCTGGAAGCTCCAGGCAGGTGTGGGGACCCACTTCTCATTCTAGCGCTCAAAAGGAGCCTTGCTGAATCAGTAGGCACTGTGTGCTGCTAGACTCTGCCTCTGTGTATAAAGAAGGCATCAGTGTCAACTTCTGGCCTCCACACAAGTCCTCACACACACATCTGTACACACATACCTGCCAATACACATGCAAATATGCCCGCATACATGCATCTGTATGGCATACAGATGTATGTATATATGTATGTGTACAGATTTAGCCTGTAGTCCCAGACTGAGGCAGAAGGATCACCTTGAGTTAGAGGCTAGCCAGGGTTATATAGTGAGAGCCTGTCTCAAAGTCATTTTTTAAAAAAAGATTTAAAATTAAGCTCGATCAAATAAATTAAAAACAAACACAAAATCTGCTTGCTCTTGTATTTTTCTCCTATACAAATTTTTAATTGAATTTTTGTTTCCTTTATTATTATTGTGATGTGTGTATGTGTGTATGTATGTGTGTGCATGTATGTGTGTGTGTGCATGTGTGTGTATGTGTGTGTGCATGTGTGTGCATGTATGTGTATGTCTGTGTGTATGTGTGTTTCTGTGTGTATATGTGTGTCTGTGTGTATGTGTGTATGTATGTGTGTGCATGTGTGTGTATGTGTGTCTCTGTGTGAATGTGTGTCTGTGTGTGTATGTGTGTGCGTGTGTGTATGTAAGTATGTGTGTATGTGTGTATGTGATATGTATGTGTGTGCGCACATTTATGTGTGTGTATGTGTATATGTGGTGTGTGTGTGTGTGTGTGTGATGCTTATATGAGAAAGCCTAGTGCAACAACACGGATCCAGAAGTCAGAGGACAGCTTTCAGGAGTCTCTCCTTCTGGTGTGGGGTCCCATGCTGAGCTTTCTCACTGGCCATCTTCATTCCAAATTCACACAATACACTTCTCTTCATGTCAACAGCCCCTCACTCCCTTTACACCATGGCTTCATGTAGCTCAGGCTGGCCCAAAACTGGTTGGACATCCCAAACTGGCCTTGTACTTCTGAACCTCCTGCTTCTGCTGTCCAAGAACTAAGATTACAGACTGCTCTTCCATGCCTAGCACGACAGCCTGATTTCTCCTGCCTCTTTCTGCCCACTATGCATCCACAGAGGGACCCTTCTTGCAAAAAGTGAGTGACTTCTGTATAAAGGGAATAACAGACAGTGCAAGGGGGGGGGGTCCCAAGGGTCCCACTTCAGGGTCTCACTTCATGCTTATAATCTGAGTCTGATGTAAGGTCCCAGCCCTCCCCCGTGTCCTTCCTCACTGAGACTCCCACCACTCAGCCAATATTGCAGCAATACTAGGGATCAAAGGATGTGCTGGTCCAGAAGAATTGACCTGGTTTAAATATTGGCAGGAATGAGCTGCGATCTCGTTGGGGTGGCCTTCCTTTACCCATGACCTGGCCAGCAAGGCCAGCGGGTGGTAAAGGTCTTGGGAGTGCTTTGTGTGTGGCTTCAGTGCACGTAGCAGGCAGGACCAATATTTGCTCTCTGACTCTGAAAGTGAGGTGCTGAGGCACGAGCCTTTTGACGCTGCGCCATCAGTACCTGCACAGCTGGGAAATGCCCCCAAGAAGGTTCTGGGCTCCAGGCCCCTGCAAACACCCACTGGCCGAGGCTTGGGTGCTCTGGGTGCCTTTCTGGAAACAAACCATTGTGGGACTGGGCTTGCGTTGTTAACTAGGACCACAGCAGATCACGGAGGCAGAGGCCATTTGAAAGGCTTTGAAGACAAAATCAATACAGTCCCCGCTCGCCAAGATCCCACAGAAGGCTTCAGTTGTTTGCTGGTGCTGACATGGAAAAAATGGAAGCCGAACTCCAGCTGCCTCTGGGGGAAGGGGCAGTTGTTGGTAACCCTGTTTGGTAGCCCTCCAAGGAGCCCCAACCAAGAATGGGGTTGGGGTTAAGAGCCTGAATAAGAAGTAACAGGAAAGCTAGCGTCCTACTCTGCTAGTCAACTACCACACATGTGCACACACACTGACCGCTCTCTACAGCAGGCCTGTCTAATTCAAGAGGGAAGGTCGGCCACCTGGTAAAGTCAAGCCAGGTTCCAACTCTACACCTGCTGCCTCTCATAGAGCACATTCCCTTACCACATTGCCACACCACCCACTCTCTGGAGCATGGTTTACAGAGTTACAGCAACATAAGCATGTCCAGGGGGCCCAAAGTACAGACTTTAAACATTCTGCCAGCAAGGCCTGTGACACTGACTTGTAATCCCAGCTACTTGAGAAGCTGAGGCAGCAGGATTGAAGGTCTAAGCCCTTCCTGAACAATTCAATGACCCTATCTCTAGATGAAAATAAAAATTTTTAAAAAGGACATGGGGACATTTCAGTTGGCTGAGTGCTTGCTTGTCTTGCATGTGTGAGGCCCACGGTTTAATTCCCTAAGGTGGCAAACAATAAAATATGGTATTTACTTTATTGATCAATTTTTCTCTTGGAAACTGACATTGTCTCTGCATCCTGAGTACAACCCCAACTGAAGGCTTTTCAGGTTTCCCAATGATCCTCTGAGGCTCTCAAATCTGGAGAGTGTCTGCCCCCCACTCCTACTAGCAGACTGACCATGATCTCTATGGTGTAAACAGAAATTGCTTGTCCCAACTGTCTGTACCTAAATAGCCACTCGGAAGCTTATATTAATTACAAATATTCAGCCAATAGCTCAGACTTGTTACTAGCTAACTCTTACACTTAAATTAGTCCATATTTTTATTTATGCTTTGCCATGTGGCTTATGGCTTGTTACCTTATTTTCCACATGTCCTATTTGCCCAGAGGCTGGTTTGCATTTCTCCTGACTCCACCCTTCTTCCCATCAGTCTTAGATTGGTAACCCCGCCTACACTTCCTGCCTGACTACTGGCCAATCAGTATTTTATTAAACCAATGTGACAGCTCTTTATAGTGTACAAGAGGATTATTCTACAACATCATGGATCTACAGCACCATGGAGAACCTACTAAGACAGGTGGACAGTATCTGAAAGACTGAGATGCAGTCTACTTGCTCCAAAGACCCAGAGTCACAGGGATGGCTCAATCATTGTGTCACCTTGAAAATAGCGACTGGTTTTAAATTGCAGTGCGTGGTACATTACCAATTAAGCTTAAGTTTTCCAGGCTCTTGAAGATTGAAGAAAATGGGAAGCTGCAGATCCATAGGTGTGATATAATGTTGTTTCTGGAAAAAAAAATACCTGTATACATTCATGAGTCATGTTAGAAAATAGCCTGAAAGAATAATTTGAAACTGCTGAGGAACAGCTCAAAGCTCCAAGCCACCTGTGTAAAAGTCTCTCTTTTCTCTGTCCTGTACTGTCTGATGCTTCTGTAACAGTGCAAACTGATTCTACATGTCTTTATTTAGACAGAGTGATATTCAGTCTCTTTGGCGTCTGGTTCCATAGGTTTTGACAAATGTGAGGGTAGACCCACCACCGAATCAAGAGGAAAAGGTGTCCAGTAACCATATCACTTGTTTTTCTATTACTATGTAGAGACACCATGATCAACACACCTTATAAAAGAGAATGTTTGATTTGGGGTCCACAGTTTCAGAAGGTTAAGAGTCCATGGCCATCAAAACACCCCTCGGGAAGATACAATTTTATCATCTTTTTGTATGCCAACCTGATAACTTCCATCACTTCTGTTAGAAAAGAATAATCTAGGCACATCACAAAGAAGCACTAAAGAAAAGTAACCTGGGAATGCACCCCCCCCCAAAGAATATGCCATGATTTAAGCCAAGATAGCAAACATACGGTCAAGATGGCCTCTGTCTTTTATTCTTAAGGCAATGGGGAGCTTGGTTGCTCCTTACTGGCTGAGGTCCAGCCTCATCATCCTGATTGGCTAATTGGGGGAAAAGATGAAGGTGTGATGGGCAAGTCTCAAGAACGACTAAGGGCTGGACAAATGGACATATCACATGATATGGGATGCTTCCTTTGATTTTTTTTTTTTTAAGGTTTCTTACAACTACAAAGTAGCCTTCTCTGGACTGTGACTCAAATGGGATCTTGAAGCTGGGAACACCTTGTGTTTGCATCCATGTGGTGGCATGTCAGTTTTCATTTCCTTTCATTATCAGCTGTGATTCCACGGTATAAAGGTATCGCAGTTAGCCTCCCACCATTTTAAAGGCATTTATGCTGTTTAGAGTTGAGGGAGAAGGTTGGCTTAGTCTACTCTGCGTGTCTAACTTTATAAGAAGTGCTGAGGTTTTCTTCGGAGTCTTACCATTCTTTCTTATATTAAGAAATCTAGGTTCTGGCTACCCCTCATCTTATTTAGATTGAACTTGATATTTTAAGGGCTTTTACAGCTGTCATGGTTCTGTTTTGTGGATGTGCAGAGAGATTCACTGTGGGTTCAGCTGGCCTTTCTTAGTGGATGGTTAGCAGTGGGCATTACTGGATGCTGGCTTGCTATCTATCTATTTTGATAAATGTCCTGTTCACCTTGCTTTTACTTTGTAGTTTGCTTTGTCATTGTCCAAAGTTACATTACTGCCTTTAAGAGTGTAGCTGTGTACAGTTGACATGTTGTTGCAGGCATTGAAATGTTTGCAAAGTGGCATGCCTTTCACAATCACCATGTTTTTGTACCCACTCTGACTCAGACATCTCTGCACACCTCTTTCTAATCCTTCCTTGTCTTTCCTCAATTCAAAAGAATGCTTCACCTTCTGGACTCACTTCTATTTTCTAGAATTTTGTAGAAAGGGGGTCATCTTTGATTCTGGTGTCTCCTGTGTGGAATGATTGTTTTGTGGTTTACTTGCGTGTTTTGATAGTCTGGTTTCATGAATGTACTTGGATGTTTGTATTTATCCACTTGGTGTTGACCATTGAAATCATTCTGGCTTTTAGTCATTCTAAACAAGGCTATTATGACCATTCACACACGTATGTTTGTGGTACCTATATTTGCACTTATCTTGGCTAAATATAGTAAACACTCAGTATATATTAAGTCTGTGCTTCCCATTTTAAGACACTGCAAAACTCGTCTTCAGAGTGAACACTGTAGCAAGGACCCTTTTTAGCCTCATCACAGAATTTCCCTCAGAGCATATTTCCCATCTAGGTACATGCAAGCAGAGATTCTGTGAGCCAGTGTTTCCCAAACTTAGAGAAGTCCCTATTGTTTAACCTGCTATTTGGTCCTAACAGACAGGAAGCTTGTTGGTGAGTATTCCCTTGCACCTTAGGGCTGTAACAAGCCCTCTTTTCCTATTTTCTTATTTAGGTAAGAGACAGAGTTTTAGATATCCTGGGCTGTGTAACTGAGAACGGTCTTGAACTTCTGGGTCCTTTTGCCTCCACCTCCCAAGTGCTGGAGTTACAGGCATGTGCTCCCACATCCAACTAAAGTGTTTCTGAGGTTTTGCACAAAGCAGGCACTCACTCTCCCAACTGTGCACACAGCACCCACCATCCCCTCTTTTAACTATTTACACTTTTGAGGTATGTCTCATTAAGTTGCCCAGGCTGGCTTTGAACTCTCTCTAGTTCAGACAGGCTTGAACTTCAGTCCGTCTGCCTCGGCCTTTAAAGTGGCTAGGATTATGGGTCTGAGCTGTCAGGCCTGGCCTGGAATCATTCCGGGGTTGGAGCTCATAGCTAGATGGTCTGAGTAAGGCCAACAGAGACCTTACCTGAAGTGTTATGCCTCTGACTCCCTTCTGTCTATCTAAGTTATCTGGGCTCAATCAGGACCATGCAAACCCCTGCTGCATCCATTTATTTCTAGGGAAAGTAACCTTGGTGGCATCCTTGGGTAGAAGGAATATCTCTGAAGATCTGGTGCCCACAATGGGGCCCGTGGTTCTTTGAGAGTTGCTGTCACCTTTGTGTCCCTGGACACAGCTGGGAAGGCCATTGTTACAATACAGTTTCTTACCCAGTCCAGCCAGAGGTCCAGACCCACAGACCTGCAGCCCTGGACCCCTTAGCCGCCTGCCACTGCTTAGGTTCCCAAAAATGACTCAGAAGCTTATATTACATTCATGCTGTTTGGCCTACGGCTTAAGCACATTGCTATAGCTCTTACATCTTAACTCAACCCATTTTCATTAATCTATCTTGCCACATGGCCCGAGGCTCACCTGTGTTCTTTACATGTTGCTTCTTTGGGCACCTGGCTCCGTCTGCTCTGACTCTGCCTGCCTTCTCCTATTCTGATTCCCCACCTACTTCTTCTTTAGTGCCTGTCATGGGCTGAAACAGCTCCTGGAAGCAATCCACAGCTTCTCATCTTCTGTGGAAACAAAAGCAAAACTCTTCCAAAGCAATAAATCCTTAGACACAAATTTCAAAATCAAGATACTTTTAAGATATATATTCTTGTTTAACTTAGCAGCCTTTGCAATCCATTGTCTTTCTGCAACTAGCTCATTAACAGTTAAAAAATTAAAAGAAAACACAATAATAGCCATAATCCAGATTCTGTGTCTATTTTCCATCTTTACATGGCTTATTATGTTTTTATTACTCTATTTCTCTTTTTAAAAGACTTTCTCTACCTTCTTTGTTTTCTCTCTGAACTCTATGTATCTTTTACACACATTGTAACCCGTTTACAGGTTTTTTTTCATCTGAATCTGTTTTATTGTGAACCCTTAATCATTTTCCAACCAGAAGAGCTTTTAAAATACACTCTCTTAAAAGAGACACATAGTTTTTGCAGAAAAAGCTGAGTCAGGAAATTCTCTTAAAGGGGAAGCATCTTGTGCAAACAGAGCAGACCCAAGAAATGCTGCTACTAAGAAACCGTCTTTGACTCTGTTTCCTTTTTGTTCAATATAAACATAAACTTTAAATCAATCACATGCTGCTGAGTCTTCTGTGAGACTTCGGGAACTGGCCTGGTTGCAGCTTATGTTCCCTGCCGCCAGTCCGCTGCAGCCATTTTGAATGCCACACTATCTCTGTACAATGATACGTTTCAGATACACAATTTGGAAGTTGCTTTGGCTCAGTTTCTGTGCTTTGGAGCCCTTTCTAATCTTTCTCAGGCTTTATGTGGGTTTTTGGCCCACGTTGGGATGCCATCTTTACATTAAGGTCTCTTGGCCCCATTAGGCCAGAGGTCCAGACCCACAGACTTGTAGCCCAGACCCCTTAGCTGCCCACTGCTGCTTAGCTCCCCCCCCCCAAAAAAAATGATTCAGACACTTATATTAAGCTCATGCTGTTAAATTGCTATTTTATCTTAATGCAACCCATTTCCATGAATCTATCCCACTACGTAGCCCGTGGCTCACCTGTGTTTTCCTTACATGGTGCTCCTTTGGGCGGCTGGCTTGATCTGTCTCTGACTCTGCCCTCCTTCTCCTAACTATTCTGATTCCCCACCTACTTCTTCTACGGTGTCTGCCATGGCCAAAACAGTCCTTTATTCAAAGACTGATAGGCACAGAATACAGACAGACATTCCCACATCAGGTCACCCTCCTGTCTTGCCCATGATAACTTCTAACAAGTATCCTGTTCTGGGCCCAGGGCTGCTCAGGAGCTTGCCTGAGAGCCCAGGCAGTGCAGTGAGATGCTTCTCTTCTGGTCCCAGAGAACTTTGCACAAGAGAACCAGCCCCCGCCCCCCCCCCCCCCCCCAGCATCCCTAAAAACAAGTTTTAAATGTAAATTTTCCAACCACCTGGCAGGCCACGGAACTGAACTGCCAGACCACTGTTTAACAAGTCCCCGGGCTACTGTGATACAGACTGGTTAGAAACTGACTTCTGAGGCCGGGGATATAGCTAAATGTACTTCACAAAACCAAACCCTTTTTGAGCCCCTCACCCCACCCTACCCCCGGCCCTGCAAAGGGCTGCAGCTTGAGAGCCTAGGATGTGGAGCCTTGGCACCGAGAATCCATTTAGACACGACATCCCCACCCCACCCCTCAGCCTCCGACAGGACTTTGAATGTGTTTGACTGCACATTCAACTCTTTGTGCAGCCCTTACTTTGGCATTACAGATGGGTACAAAGCTGGGTCCTGTTTCTTCATTATCTACCGGATGAATGCTTGGATAGTGTCCGGCTGCCCGGTCGCTCTTGGTAACAGGACACGCAAGGCCTTGCGGTTTGGAAGGGACCGGTTTCCTGTCGCAGTGCCATCTGGAAGCCCGCGGGAGTGGAAAGGAGGTTGTGTCACAGCGCCACCCTGTGGAGACACGAGGAAAGAGCCTTTCTTGCTGATTGCATTGAAGTATAGACTTGGGGTCTGAAGACACCTTAAGCCACATGGGACCCCCAAATAGCAAGCATGCCACTTATTTGAAGAGTATTTTCTATGCATTAGGCACCATGGTCATTGTATTATCTTGTAATGATCTCATATTCCCTCCGTTTCATTGGAGAATATTTTGTCGAAGAGGAAAAATGAAATTAGTCCTTGCTTAGGCTGTTGTCCAACGTTCTTCCCAGGAGCATCAAGAATGATGTGATCAGCCAGCCAAGGCTATGTCCGTCATTTTACTGCAATGAATGCCTTATTTGACTGATTAAAGCATCTTTCTCCTGGCGGTAAAACAATCATCACTCAATCAGTCTTGCTGGAGGATGGATTGCAAGACTGTAAATCCCCAAACTGGAATGCTCAAAAGTCCCTCATATAACACTACACTATACTGCATATAATCTACATACATGCTCCCATATATCTAAGGTCCCTCTACATTACTGATTGCATTAAGTACCTAATAGTGTGTAAGTGCTGTGTAAGTATCTGCACACATTGTTATACTGTTACTGAATCACAACAAGAGAAAATCTGTACATATTCTATACAGACATCATTTTGTTTTGTAAATACATCTAATCTCCAGATAGCTGAACCTCTAATCCATGACCTATGGATATAGATTATATGTACATAAAATGCTGTTTAATATTTATTATTATGCAACAAATTATCTCCCCAGACATCTGTCCTCCCACAGTTACTGAAAGGGCCTCAGTGGCAGAATTCCAACCCAGGGAATCTCAGGAGGTGGCAGCCAAATGTTGGAAGGGTTGCTTGCTGTTAGCAGAAGGCCATAGGAGGGTCTTTTGAGTAGGATATTCATAAAAGTGGGGAACCCCAGATCAAGCGCTGAAAGACAGAGAAATCAAGAGAGAAAAAGCTGTCAGCCTCCAGATGAAATGTACACTGTGATTCAGTATCCTACAGGCTGTAGGGACTAGCTCTGCTACCGCATGGAAGAGGGCTACACCAAAAATCTAGGTGTTGGGATCACTTGGGGGATATTTTGGGGCGGGCTATCATAGGACAAGAAATAAAAATTGCAGACAGGTTTACATGTGGGTTCCGCAGGGGTTTCTTCCTGACCCTTCACTCATTCTGTTTGTCTCCAGAGTCCTCGATATGCATGTATGTCTGTGCTTAACACATGCATGTCTGATGCCCACAGAGGTCAGAAAAGGGTGTCACATCCCCTGAGACTGTGAGCTGCCATGTAGGTGCTGGGAATCAAACCCAGGTCCTCCGGAAGAACAGCCAGTGCTCTAACCACTGAGCTAACTCTCCAGCTCCTTGTCTTGTTTCTTGTATCTTTGAAGCAGGATCTAGTTCTGGCCCTGGCTTAGTGCCTAGTGATTTTCTTTATGTTTCCTTTGTGAGGGGGTCCAGGGTAAAGGGGCTGGTATCAGCATAAGATACCCCAAGACCAAGCTCTTAGCACAAAGGAGATTTATTTGTCCCAGAGGGGCAGAAGTCAGGACTAAGAGACAAAGACAGGAGATAGAGTACAAGGGAGAAGAAAGGAATACGGAAGAGAGAGGTGTTGTCCTGAGGGGCAGTGGGACAAAGGACAGCCTCTGAATAAAGAGAAGACAGACATGATCCATAGGCAAATGGCAGTTTATAAAGGTAACATGGAAACCCCATGTTAGGATTAGGTGTTTAATTTTAATTGGGCATGTTAATTAAGGTACCCAAAGGGGGCTTTTGATTGTGGACTTCAGTATTTTAATAGCTAGACCTTGGTAGTCAGCCTCAGACAAGAAAGAGGCCAAATAAGGGAATGGACCTTGGCGACTGGCTTTAGATCTTGGCGGCCAAGCAGAGGGAATGGGGGAGGGGGGGGGAAGGGAGAAAGGCCAGGTCTGCCACAAGTCCTACTTTCCATGACGCTGACATCCCTGTCTACAAAAGCTCTGCTTAGTTCTTGTCAACTTCATGCAAAGTCTCCTGGGAAGAGGGAGTCTCACGGGGGGGGGGGGGGGGGTGGTCCACCACTGGACTGGCCCGTGGGCATGTCTGTGGGCCACTGTCTTGATTGATAATTGTTGTGGGAGGTGCAGCCCTTGGACAGGTGGGCCTGGGTGTATAAGAAAGCAGGTTGCCCAAGCCAGGGAGGTGAGTCTGCAGCGTCCTCCATGGTCTCTGCTTCAGTTCCTGCATGAGTTCCCTCCCTGACTTCCCTTGGTGACTGTAAATTGAAAACCAAGTAGATCCTTTCCTTACCCAAGTTACTATTTCATCAATGCCACAGGGAAGCAAAGCAGGACAAGGTGTTTGTCTTTTTGCTTTTTTGAGACAGGGCTTCCCTGTACCTCTGTCTAGCCTGGAACTCACTACATAGCCCAAGTTGGCCTCAGACAATCCTCTGTCTGCCATCCCTGTGCTGCAGTTATAGGTGTGAATCATCTGATCTTCTGCTCACAGTTTTTAAGAAGGTCTAATATGCTGCCTTCCCGAAACGTAAGCATATTGGAAAACTGGGCATCTTAAGAGGCTGTAGGTGGAAAGCGGTCTGGAGGCGGAAACAGGTTAGGATGGCAGTGAGGGTATCAGGACTTTGGGGGTAACACTCTGGAGAGGGCTTTGAAGGAAGCAGCACTCTGGGATGCCTAAGGTTCTGGCCTGACCCTGAAGTCCACTGGAACCACGTGGGCTGGAAAAACATTCTAACAATAGGACCATGGTTCTGGGCAACAGTAAAGTATAAAAATAGCACCCTGATTCCTGCAGGGATGAGTGAGAGATCTGGAGCAAAGTCAGGTTGATGGACAGGAGAGAGGAGCTGTTTCCTGTTCATAGTGTGTAGACTCACTGTGTGTCTCTCTCTGTGTGTCTCGCTCACACACACATACCTCCATTCATAGTCACTTTGCTTATACCTTGTCATTGTGATTGTTGACTGTTACATAGCTAGAGGTACCCTCATTCACTCACCAGAGGCACGAGGTGAGGTCAGCGTCCATTCACTGCCCCGAGTCCCTGCTCTGCCCTCCTGGGAAGTCCTGGACCATGTACAGCCCTCTCTTCCCACCCAGATTCCTCAAGGGCTAGGTCTCACCAGTTGCCCAGTTCTGGGGCCTCTCACATGGAGGCTTTAGAGCAGGGACACCCAGGTCCTGGTGCTTTTCAGCAGACACAGGTGTTATCAACAGCTTTCCGTCCTGAGTGACAGGGCAGTCCAGGCTGTGTCCTCAGTTCTGAAGTGGAGCTATGTAAATCCCCATGCATAAGTTCTTCAAGAATTAAAGGAAAAAGAAACATACTTGGCTGGAGCTGTGCTCGGTGTCTGGAGTACTGGTCTAGCTTACACAGTCCCTGGGTACTGGGGAAGTTCTTTCCCAGAGGGAGACTTGCCTACCTCTTCTAAGGTCCAATGACAGAATCCACTAAGTTTACTCTGAAAACTAATGATTTTAACAAGAATCTTTACAGAACATAGGAGTGGGGTCCCTACTGAGATATGGATGTCCTCTTCCCAGTAAGCGGCACCTGGAAGCCTTATCCAGAGGGGAAGAGGATTTCCCTGTGGCTGCATAGATGGACCTCTCCCCTACTGTTTCCAGCCCCTCCCCAGACCTTGTACAATTAAGTCAGAGTTACATACAGCAGGGACTAAGGATGCTTGGATACTCAGGTGAGGATCTTATTACCCTCTCCACACCTTCGTGAGGGAAGTGTTGACAAGCCCAGCTGGTATAATAATTTTGCGAGAGGGCACAGTTGAACTCCCCAAGATGGCAGTTGTTTGGCTTAGGGGACAGTAACTCAAACAGTGTGTTTGGTCCCTAGCACCACATAAACTCAGGCATGGGGTTACACACCTGTAATCCTGACACTTGGGATGAAGAAGCAGTAGTTCATCCTCAGCTACACAGAAAGGTAGAGACCGCCCTGGGCTTCCAAAGGCTTCTCCTCAAGATAAAAGGGGGTGGGGTGGAAAGCAAGCTATGAAGCTGGAGAGATGGAAATGGTTCATCAGTTAGGAGTGTTTAACTGCACATGCAGAAGACCTGGGTTCGGTTGCCAGCACCCCCATGGCCGCTCACAACCACCTGTAACTCCTTTTACAGGGATCTGATGCCCTCTTCTGACCTCTGTGGGCTGGTTTTGCTGCTGTTGTGTGAGTGCAGGCACACACACACACACACACACACACACACACACACATACACACACACACACACACACACACACCATTAAAAACAAACTGGTTATAACCCTTCAGGTGGGTCTCCATTCACTCTTCCCTGAGGAAACATGGGATCACCCCCTCTCCTGCTGACTCTTGATGTATGTAGGAGAGATACAGGTTAAGTCCAGGTGACGGTGACAGCTGGACTTCCTGTTGTTATAGTTACGGATGGCAGCTGCTCTGTCCTCTTGGGTCCCTGAGCAAGGACAACACAGACAGTCCACAGCCACACTGAGACACAAGACAGACTTGTCCAGATACAAAGAAAGTCTTTGTCATCTTCAGCCCTAAAACGTTGTATCTCTGCACACACAATTATGGACACTTCAAAGCTGAGCATTGTAGTAGGAGGTTTCTGGCCTGGACTTTTGGGCCTAACCTCAAGGTTTAGGCCCGCAGACCCACAGACCCACAGACTCACCGAGGCACATACATGCTTACAGTAGTTTTAGGCTGATCGACCTAAGGCCCAGGCATATAACTTGCTAACTCTTTACCCTTCATCTAACCCATGACTCATCCTGTTCAGCCATGCAGCTCGGTACCTTTTCTTAGAGCAGCATAGTTGTCCTCTGCTTCTACCCGCTTCTCTCTGGCATTCTGCCCTGTGCTCCTTGTTCTCAGAGTTTTCTTAGTCTGGTAGCTCCGCCCACACTTCCTGCCTACCTTTGGCCAATCATCTCTTTTTATTAAACCAGTGGGTTGGACGATTATTTACAATGTAACAACAAAATCTCCCACAGAGCATGGTGGCACATGCCTGTGATCATAGAACTTCGGGAGTAGAGGCACATGCCTGTGATCATAGAACTCCGGGAGTAGAGGCAGATCAGGAGTTCAAAAATATTCTCTGCTACAGAGTGGGTTCCAGGCCAGCCTGGGCTACACGAGACTGTCTTGAAAACAAACAAACAAAATGTTCTAGAAGCTTTCCACTCAATAGGAAAGAGTGTAGCCTGTCATAGACTTTTCCCGTCTCTTACCCACCCACAGCTACTCCAGCTTACAGAACAAGGTCCTTCCCTCCTCAGCCTACCGAGTCCCATCCTCCAGACCCCCCCCTCCCGTCTTGTCTGACATGTGGAATAGCCAATCAGAGGTTGTAGTTTGTGTTCTGTTATGGGAACCTCGGCAGTTTGGGGTTTTCAAGAGCAAGATAGCAGACCCAGCTCCAAGATGGTGGAAGTAACCAGAAAATGCCCCAGGAAACCCAAAGAAGAGAAAAATCCTTAGGGAGGAAGGTGGGCCTCAGCTCTTCCTCTATTCCTTAAGGGTAGAGACAGCACCTTGGCTCCGTGCTCAAATATCGCCGTACTTCAGGATGTGCAAACAAGCTTTGCCTCTACTCTATTTAGTGTTTGTTTTCTTCATGCTAGAGGGCAAACATGGGCTTTTGGAGTTTTGTTCTCATTTGTTGAGACATACTAATAGCTCAAGCTGGACTTACCTCTTCCTGCCTCCTCTTCCCTGCTGCTGGGGTTACAAGCCTGCATCCCCATGCCTGACTAATGTTCTGCATTTAATACTAACATAACCACACTTTCACTGCAGGGAAGAAAAGATTTCTCATTCTCATGAAGTTAATGTTTGAGGTTCCTACAACAAAAGGCCAGATCACTGAGAGCCAAACTATGTATTTACTATGTTTGTGTGGCCCAGAAGCCTCCAGGAAGGAAGCCTCAAAGGGCTGGGGATATAGCTCGGTGGTAGAGCCTTGATGAACTGGAGCAAAGCCTGGGTTCGGCCCCAGCACAATGACTGGAGGAGCCAGGGAAGAGCACTGGGAAGAAGTATGCCCGGAGGGTAGGAGGGTAGAAACAGCGGCCAGGGCTGCTTGCTTGAATGTTCCAGTCTTCCCAGAAGAGGACAGTCCTGTTTTCTGTGTGTGGAGAAGATGCCTTTGCAGGGGAGTTCTGAGGGCAGCCAGCAGATTCTGTGGCCTGTGTTAAGGGAGAAGAGGAAGGGGCAGGAGAAAGGGCGTCCAGGTTAGGTGACACATTTGGTATAGCATGTCCTCAATCTACTCATTGCCAACTCAGTGAAGAAAAAAGAAACTTCCAATGCTTTCTGAGGAAAGACAGTACAGTGGCAAAGTGCCTGGACCCAACAGAAGTCACACAGGGACCTGGAGAATTCCAGAACCACTGCAGATGTGGTCAAAATGTTCTGTTTAAGAGATTGTGGACATGATGTTGCTGTGTCCCAAAGCCCAGCGACGAAATCCAGTATTCATGTTCTGTTCTGAATTATTTTAAGGTTTATTTATTTTGTTTTGTGTGTGTTTTGCCTGCATGCATGTTCCCACAGAGGCCAGAAGAGGGCATTGGATGCCCCTGGAATTGGGGTTACAGGCGGGTGTGAGCCACACGTGGGTACTGGGAACCAACCAAGCATAAAGTGCTCTTGATCTCTGGGCTGTCTCAACTCCTGGGTTTTCTCTTTCAAAACAATATTGGGCCACCCTGAAGCCGTAATTGCCAGAGGGAAGGGTCTAAATCATTCTCTTTGAGAGTTCAGCCCCTGCTTCCTCAGGCTGGCATCTGCCTGTCTTCCCTTGAGGAAACCTCTGGTTTTTTCAGAGGGGCTCAGTGGTTTCCAGGGAAACCATCTTCTTCTCCAGGGGCAAGAGTGGAGCGCTGAACCAGGTAGGCCTTGCAGGCCTGGCACTAAGAGGGTCATTCCTCCAGTCCAGTTCTAGCAAACTTCAGGACTGTGCCTGAGACAGTATCTTAAATGTAGCCCACGCTGGACTTAAACTTATGATCTTCCTGCTTCATGCTCCTTGGTGCTGGGATCGTGACCCTGTATCACCAGGAATTCTGGGATACAGACAGTCTATCTGGGAGGTGACTTGCTGGGTCTGATTCCTATGGAATTTGCCACTTTAATCAAGTAAAAGGAAATCTCAGAGGCAGAAGTATTCTGCTCTGAAGCTTGAGCCCCTATACAGCAACATCTGAGGATGGAAGCATGTGGCTTCCTTGTTCAAGACTTAGATTAGGTTATCTGCTATTTTAAACAATCTTACTAAAACTAAACTTTTAATTATTACCCCTATATTATAAACTAGAAATCAAGGGACTAAGGCATGCCTCAGGCCATGGAAAAGCCAGGATTGGATCCCAAGCAAAGTCATTGAGAGACCCTTCAGCATCATCCCTATGAGCGCTTTGCACTGGTAGCAAATGTTTCCACACATCTTACACCCCACCTGCAGCTCTCCTGATGTTCTTAAACACTCTCAGACAAACAGATCTAAACAGAAAAACAGCACACACAATAAAGAACTACAGCCTATTCCGTTTGCCTCCTTTACTCAGTTTCCCTGTTCCTGGAACCTGTGGGAAGCATGCACCTCATCACCCCATTATGAAGAGTTAGAAATGAAGACTTTGAAGGTCTGCTTCTCTGGCCGTCTTAGTTGGGAGTTTTCTATTGCTGTGAAGAGACACCATGACCATATTGTAACTCTTATAAAGGCAAACACTTAATTGTGGCAGCCTGCTTACAGTCCAAAGGTTTAGTCCAGAGAGCATAGTGGCTGGGATTATGGTGGTGTGTAGGCATACATGGTGCTGGAGCTGAGTCCTAGATCTTGATATGCAGGCAACAGGAAGTAAACTGTCTCACTGGCTCACTGGGCGTGGCTTGATCATATATGAGACTTCAAAGCCTGAATCCACAGTGACACCCTTCCTCCAGCAAGGCCACTCCTCCTAACAGTGCCTCTCCCTTTGGAGGCCATTTTCTTTCAAATCACCACACTGACCTTCTTGGTGGTCTTCATACAGCCAACCTCACTGTCTTGTATTTTTACCCTGGGTGCTGACCTCTCATGTGGCAAGCACCTTGACTCCATTGTAACACAGGACACAATCCCTCTTGGCTGCTCTTTTGCCTCTTATGTTTTCAGGTCATATCTGGGCAGCCCTGGACAGTAATCTCATGGCTTGACTTGGCTGCCCATAATAATCTGAAATGGCTCACTGCACCCACAAATGGTCCCACTTCTGACAAACTTATTTTATAGTCTCCTTTCTTTTCTCTGGAACACTTTGCAGACTCTTATTTGTATGGAAAGAAGAGAAGAAATGTAGAGATAATCTGGAACGCTCAATCGAAAGATTAGTATGAGGTGCAGGTGGGGCTTGGTCTTAATAACTGTCTTAGTTACCATTCTGCTGATGTGGAGAGATACCATGACTAATCAGCTTACAAAAGAGAGCATTTAACTGGAGGCTGGCTTATGGTTTCGGAAGATTAGTCCATGATCATCATGGTGGGAAGCATGGTGGCAGGCATGGAGCAGAGGCTGAGAATTTACATCTTAACCACAAGATGGAGGCAGAAAGAAAGTGAGGCTGACCTGACCCTACTGTAGACTTTTGAAATCTCACTCTTTACTTTTGAAATCTCACACTTTACCCCCGATGTCACACATCCTCCAATAATGCTATACCTCCTAATCCTTGCCAAATTGTTTCACCAACTGGAAAACAAACATTAAAACATATGAACCCCTGGGGGCCATTCTCATCCAATATTAACTGACAAAGTTAAAAAGTGTGTCTCTAGAGTTCTAAGAACTTGAATGGGGTGTGGCCAGCCCTGTTAAAAAAGGGCTCCTGAGATCTTGAGTGGCCTATTTTGTTCCTGCCTTCTTAAAGAATAGATCAATATCCATCGCCAAAATCATCCTACCTTCAAAAATCGCCCTAAAGTTTAATTTATATCTGTGAGTGTTAAAATACCTTCTAATAAATATTAATCCTATATATAATATATTACAAATAATAATTACACGTTGGCGCCCAATGTGGGACAATACCACAAGCCCCATTTGCAATTTGCAGCCAGGCTCCTGGCCTTGTGGCAACCTCCCCAGAAGGAATCAGCCCCTAAAGCTGTCACTGTGTTTTCAGATGATGGACTTCTCTCCCAGATGTTGAAGTTACAGTTGACATGGCTTGCCAATAGCTCTTCTCAAGCCACAGCATGGTTTGGCAATAAGTCTGCAGATTCAGCCCTGTGGATGGTTTCTGTGAAGCCCACCACTAACAAAGAATTAAGAGATGGTCCTTTTCTACCTCACTCACTTGTCAAAGGCACAGTTTTTCTCTTCCTGTGCTTTCTAATCCCACAGATGTGTTTGGGATATTTCCCATAAAAAGTCAGATTTTTGTTTAGTTTTTACAAAAGTTTTCACCATGTAGCCCAGGCTGGCCTCAACTCAAGGAAGCTGACTCATCCTCCTGTGTGCTGGGCTGACAATGCCTGGTAACTGTGGTTTGGATTCTCAAAGGCAACCGGAGATGCTCTCCATGAGGGACATACTGGTTGTGGCCTTTGCCAGCAGTGCCTTATACTGTTGACCTGTCCAGGGTGGGGGTCTCACTGGAAGTGGCTCTGCCTATCCCTAGTCGATTGGGAATTTGAATTTTCTCCCCTGGTTGGTGCTCCACAGAAACTTTTCTTATACCATCCGCAGCCAGCGCCACCCTGGAGGACAGGAACATCCATTCTATTTTCTGCTCTGTGGGTAGTGATGAACATGAGTTCTTAGTATACCTGGCAGTGGAAGACACACAGGCTCCTTCTATGTGCTAGGCCCAAGAAGGCCACTTGGGTGCCATGAGCCAAGTGTGAGAGAAAATCGCTTTGGAGGAAGGTCCGAGTGCATCAGTGTGTACATACAATCAAGAGGACAACCCAAGCCTGGATAGTGGTGCTCTGTGGTCCTAGCTCTCAGGAGACTGAGGCAGGAGGTTTGAAAATTCAAGGCCAGCTTATGCTATATGGTCTCAGAAAGAGGATTAAGAGAAAGAGGAGGGAGGGAAGGAAGGAGGGAGAGAGGGATGGAGGGAAAAGTGGAAGAGGTGGTGAGGATACTCCCTCCGCCCCAGTGAAGACCTCAGAAGGACTTTGAATTAATTATTCTGCCTTCTGTTGGGACTGTGTAGTAATCAGGCCTCTAGGCTGATTTGCTGTTTTGTGTACCTTTTTTCCTGGTGTCTGAGAAGGGAGGTGTGTGGCTTTTTTCTCTCTCGCTCACCTGCCCCCCACCCCCTCGCTCCTGTCTCTGCCTTTCCCAAGCCTCAGGGAGAAAGGGCAAAGCCAGGAGGGGCCTTTGGCTCCAGTCATCAGGAGAGTCTGTATGGCCAGTTGGTAAAAGATATCCTGTGTGATCTCTTGGGTGCCCTGGCTGTTCCCAGAGATCTAAGGATGTGTGTGTGTGTGTGGGGGGGGGGGTCTCAGTTCTTTCTAGTATGCTGTCACGTAGAGTGTAGCCCCAAGAATCCAAAGTTCACACCCTGTTTGCTTTATGCCAAGGCCACCAGGGTTTTAAGTGTCCCCACAGGGAGAAGCTTGGAAATTTTTCCTGTCACCCCTACCTTGCCTTGGAGGAAGGCAGTCATTCTTCTTTCTGACTGGTGGTGTCCTTTCTGCCATCTCAGGCTGGTGAAAGTCGACCTGGTCCACAAGGCCCTCAACTTCAGAGAACAATGACTGGCCTCTGAAAGTGTGCTTTCCCGAGGGGGACGCTAGTGACACTTGGGTTTCATTTCCCTTCCAGCTCTGAGGAACTCAAATCCTCTCTGTTGCTTCCCTTCACCTTCTCAGGGAGGCTGGAGAAGGACCAGGGGTCCTGAGACCTGAGCTAAACATTTGCTGGGCTCTCGCAAACACATTTCCAACAAAGAAAGCAGCTTCATGGAGACAGAGCCTCGCTGTCACCCTGTTGTGATAGTTTGAAGGTGCTCTGAATGTTACAAATATTCTAGGGAGGTTGGAAGGGTGAGTACTCAGGAGTGTGGTCAGCTAGAAGGCTCCCAGGAAGGAACTGGACTGTGTCAGGCACGGCTCTTAGTGGCATTTCCATTTCTGGGAAGACACAGCTTAGAATATTCCAGAAAAGAAGAGAAAGGGAGTGCAGAAAGGGTACTCCAGAGCTGTGGCGCAAAGTGTCACCCCAGACCAGCAGTGCCCATGCTCCCTCAGCAGAGGACCTCACAGCTGGGTCTGGTACTTGTCTGTAAGAACAAGCTCCCTGCCCAGAGTGTTTCTGGAAAGATGTGCAAAGGACTGAAGGGGCTGCCTGGGGAAGAGGGCTGCCAGCTGTGTGCAGAGGGGAGGTGGTGGTGGGTTTGAGGCATAGATGCTGCACCTACATCTCCTATCCTGATGCATTCAGCACTTTCTCCCTGCCTCTCTCCTGCCCTAGACTGCTCAGTACCTCCAAGTTCTTTTCTCCTCTCTGAATGGGTCTTTATTTCCAGATTCACCAAGCCTGTTAAAATAAATAATAAAAATTCTCCTGTTCCTCAGAAGCAAGAGATGGCAAGAAGTCTACAGATCCATCATCCATGAAGCCCACAAGATTAAAGGACCCTCTCTTCCTTGCAATCATTTGTTAAATGCAGCTTTTATTTCCTTGGGCTATCTCACAGCTATCCTGGCTCACTCAGCTCTCAAAGGCTTCCACACTAAATAAACCTAACTCCCCAGAAGCCTCCTCAGGGGTAGTGGATGCTATTATACCGGTGTCAAGGGACCCCAAAGACCCCAGGGAACTGGACTCGATGCAAGCCTCCTAAGGGGTAGTGGGTACTGTTATACCCGTGTCAAGGGACCCCAAAGACCCCAGGGAACTGGACTCGATGCAAATGTATCAGGGTTTTTATTGTTATGAACAGGTTCCAAAGGAACCCAGGTGGATACCCTTTATTCCCACGGAGTATAGGCCCCGAGCCTGAGGTGAGGGTGTTTTTAAAGAAAAGCCTACATAAGCAGATGCTACACATCTTGGCATTTCAGGATTGGGCAAAGAGGTACAGGGTACAGTAGCAATTGAGTGAATTTTTTGCACAAACCCCAGCTCCGGTGCAAACTCAAGCCCCTAATGTGCTGACTAAAATTTTGAGTCTATTTGCTGTATGAGGTTTCTGGGCTGGACTTTCCTGCCTGGCCCTGTTGTTACATTGTAATTAATTGCCCTGCCTACTGGTTTAATTAAAATGCTGATTGGCAGAAGGCAGGTAGGAAGTGTGGGCGGAGCTACCAGACTAAACAAACTCTGGGAACAGGAAGAACAGGGCAGAGATGCCACAGAGAAGCCGGAGATGCAGAGGACAACTATGCTGCTCTGAAGAAAGGTACCCAGCCGCATGGCTGAACACGATAAGAAACATGGGTTAGACTGAGAGCAAGAGATAGCAAGTTATATGCCTGAGTCCCAGGTCAATCAGCGTACAATTAATATTAGTGTCTGTGTGTCTCTGTGGGCCAGCAGGTCTGTGGGACCACAGGCCATTCAGGCCAAAAACTTAATACTACATCTATTGGCCATCAGGTACACTCCCAGACCTGGGCCCCGCCCTCAGGCACCAAACACTCCCTTCCAGAAACAAAGCTTTGTAAGGATAAATCCATGCCTTCACAGGTGCCTCAAGGCAGCCGGTATTGTAGGAGAAGGGAGCATATTCCCTTTCTGCCACAACTCTCAGAAGGCTCAAACCCCTCTGAACTAATGAGTGGCCTCAGCTTACAGCTTGGAACTGAGCTGCCTATAGCACCTCAACCCAAGGAGTGAAAAGCTACTTTCCACTCCCCAAATACCAGTCCTGATGGGCAGTACTTGCCTATGTCTGTGGTACAGACAATTCAGTCATGGCCAGTTTCAGTCTACCAGTGTGTGGTCCCCAAACCAAAGGAGGGGTTAGGTCTGTGATGGGTACTAGCTTCTGAGGATGCTAGGGGACCTGTGCCCTCCTTGGGCCCACAGTCAGAGGTGAACAGGCTTGGCCTTCATTCTGTCAGCTGACTGTCCTGTCCTCTAAGAAGTGGCCGGCTTCTGTGTGTCACCTTCCAGAACACATGCCCTTCACGTTTACTAAACTTACTAACTTTTGTATATTTTTAGCTATTTTACTATTTGCTGTTTTTCCCCGCACCCCCACCCCGACAGCTAGAAGGAACAAGCATTTATTATGATTTTTTTCCTACCCTAAGAGCAGCAGAGAAAAGAAGAGGAGCCTGCGGAAAGCTGGGCAGCCCTCGCAATAGTAACCAAAAAGGCATGTCATTATTTGCTTCTGTTTGTTTTTGAAACACGTGTTTACTATGTAGCTCAGGCTACTCTCCTGCCTCCACCCCTCTAGTGCTATGGTTGCAGGCACACCACCATACACAGCTGATACTATTACAGTAATATTCGGAAACACCAGATTAGCAAGATGGCTTTCCTGCATGATTCCCACATGTGTTACAGCCCAGCCTCTTCTTAGCAGACCACACTGTGACAGAGATGAGTGTGTGTTGTTCCTGATTTTAACATGCCTCATTATTAACCACTAAAACAGGGGTGTTGGCGATAGTCTGGGAGATCCCTGACAGGCTTGAATGTGTGGGGAAATAGCTTCACAGAAACAAAGAGTGCCCTGAGGAGAGTGGTCCTCCCTTTTCCCTATAGGTCCTTTACAGGTACCCACCCCTTCCGGACATCGCTCCTCACAGTATCTTCTGAGAATGAGAAGCCGCCTTGCTTTCCCTACCTGCCTACATCCCTCTAAGCACCCCAAAAAAGAAAAGGATGCTAATTGACACAAAGAATTCTAGCCCTTATATGTTTTATTTAGTACTTACTGAAGAATTCTTTTCAATTTACCAGAACCAAAATTTTCACTCATTCTTATACACAGAGGCAAAGCCAGTGACATGAGCCAGGCCTGGCCCTCTCTGGGGCTACTCCTTGACACACAGTGTGGAAGCCACTGCTAGGAGAGGCCTCCTCTTTGTGAGCTTTCCCATCATACAGACACCCCAGTCTGTAACATCTGATGTGTGCATCCAGGCAAGGGTGGCCACAGCAGCCTCCGACTCACACAAGTGTGTTAAGACAGATTCTAGGGAGTATGGAATGTGCCGGGGTATTTATTCGCTGCCCAGGAACACAGTTCTTCTGCCCCTTCTGGCCAGTTTCTTTCCTTGTTTCTTAAGTGGAACTGTTCATTGTCTCGTTCTGGCCTAGCGTGGTGAAGCCAGCTGGTTTCCCCACAAAGAGGAAGGCAAAAGGATGATTATACCCTGGCTCCCCACAGGCTTAATACAGTCAGGCATCACTTTGTGTCCGTGTGGTGAATGAAAAAATTGTGAAAGAGGCCATGACTGCTCCTAGGTATGGTGGAGGAGAAGGCTTGCAGACAAAAGAAGAGCATAGCCAGAGGTAGAGACATCTGGGAGAGTCCAGAGGAACATGACCATCTTAGTTAGGGGTTCTGTTGCTGTGAGGAGACATCATGACCACAGTAGCTCTCATAAAGATAAAACATTTAATTGGGGTGGCTTACGGTTCAGAGGTTCAGTCCATTATCATCACAGCAGGACAGCAGACATGGTGCTAGAGAAGGAGCTGAGAGTCCTACATCTTAACCTGCAGGCAACAGGAAGTGAACTGACTTAGCTGTAACTTGAGCATAGGAAACCTCAAAGCCCACCCCCACAGCGACATACCTACTTCAACAAGACCATACTTCCTAATAGTGGCCCTCCCTGTGACGTTATGGGAGTCAATTATAGTCAGACGACTACAATGACCCTAAGCTGAGCCGCATGAGGAGAGGGGAGAGCCAGGAAAGTAAAGTGTAGACAAAAGGACCAGGTAACAAAATGGCTAGGTTATATAGGGAAGAGCTGAAAGGGAAGGGCAGCCCCAAGGCCTTGGACTGGAGAGCGATGCCAGTCACACCCTGTAACAGGTAGGGACTGAGGGATGCTGGAAGAACCTGACAGGCAGGGCTATTTACATATGTTAAATAGACCCCTCAGCCATTTGTCCCAGGTTTGAGACCAGACATGTAACAATGTTATGACTCTGCCAGAGAAAATTCCAAGCAGGTTCACATATTGGGACGCCAGTGGCCAGCTGATGAGCTTTGGGGGCTCTATCTAATCAGTGGATCAATCTCCTATTGGATTCATAATATGATGGCATTATTGGGGTATCTTGGAAAGTAAATAGTGGGCCTACCCAGAAGACATAGGTGACTGAGAACATGCCCTGGAAAGATGCACCGTATCTCTAATAGATCAGAGAGGCTTCCCCACTAAGGGCATCACACACACTTTACATCCTGTCTACAGTACCATCCCAAACTACCTACACTAGCTCATGGAAGTCCCCAGGTAGGGTAGGGCAAGGGAGTCCCCTAAATTACAGTCTATATGTCCTACCTAGTTCCTTCACTAACCTCCAGACTCAGATCTCCACCCTCAGAGACCCTTTCTGTCTTGACTCCATGAACGTAAGCAAATCCTTCCTTCTTTAGTTGTGGTTGATGCACTACCATACCCACGTTCCCCTACTTGGAGTGACCAGTGTTACTAAAGGACTAGACACCTGAGATATCCCTCAGGACTGGTCTATGCTAAACCAGCACCCCACACAGGCTTGGTTTCCTTCCTTACCTCACAGTTCCTTGCCCCTTCTCTTCTGAATGCTTCACAGCCACAATCAGTTGAACACAATCGTCACACACACCTGTGGGTGCTCCACCCCAGCAAGGCCAAAAGCAATGACCCAGCTGACCTGGGCTGAAACCTCTGAGATCATGAGGCCAGTTAAAGGCACCTGTAGGGAAAAGAAGGAGAAGAAAGATGACAGATTATTTGGAGCTATATTTGATTGTCGCTCTGGGGCGATGTAAAATGGTACCATCAGGATTGGCAGTGTCTCCATTGTTAAACAGAGTTATTACATACGTAACCCAGCAACTCTCCTCCAAGATGTACACCTGGGAGAACTGAAAACCTTTATCCATCCCAACAGAATACCCAAATAAACACTACTTATAATAGCTAAAAAGTGGAGACAACTCAAGTCTTCAACAGACAAACATATATACACCATGGTGTCTTTATGGAGCAGACCATAGGACATTTAGCCCTACATCAACAGAACATCAACTCTAGCAAAGAATGAACACTGGTGCCTGATACACCATGGACAAACTTTGCAATGATTCTTAGCTAAAGATATAGTCTCAGAGGACTGTAAATTGGATGGTTCCATTTATATGAAATGTCCAAATATGCAAATCTATAAGAAACAGATTAGTGGTTTCAAGGTATTGGGTGGGTAGAATGGGAACAACTGCATGTTGTGGCCTAAATGAACATTTTCCCCCAACACACATACACATTCACACACACACAAACTCACACATTCACACACACACATTCACACACACACACACACACACACACACACACACGCTCATACACATTCACACACATACACACCCTCACACACTGAATTCTAATATGTAGTAGGTGTATAATGTTACATTGTAATAATTG
The DNA here is from genome assembly GCA_033318265.1 of Phyllotis vaccarum. Lineage (NCBI taxonomy): Eukaryota > Metazoa > Chordata > Mammalia > Rodentia > Cricetidae > Phyllotis > Phyllotis vaccarum. The sequence goes on along the minus strand of JARWLC010000015.1, from coordinate 64,622,907 downwards.
TTCTGCCTATGAGTTTAATAAAAAGCACTGATTGGCCAAAGGCAGACAGGAAATGTGGGTGGGGCTACCAGACTAAGAAAACTCTAGGAACAGGAAGAACAGAACAGAAATGCCACAGAGATGCCAGAGTTGCCAGACAAGCCAGAAGATGCAGAGGACAACTATGCTGCTCTGAGAAAAGATACCGAGCTGCATGGCTGAACAGGATAAGAATCATGGGTTAGTTTAAGAGTAAAGAGTTAGCAAGTTATATGCCTGGGCCTTAGGCCAGTCAGCGTACAATTAATGTAAGCATTTGTGTGTCTCTGTGGGACTGTGGGACTGCAGGTCCAAACCTTGAGGCTAGGCCCAAAAGTCCAGGACAGAAACCTCATACTACACTAATACAGTGTGATGATAGTGTTAAGAGGTTGGGTGCTTCCTAGAGATGATTTTTAATTATGTATATTCTTATGTATCTATACCTGAGTGTAGGTGAGGAAGGAGGCCAGAAGAGGGCCATGGGTCACCTGGAGCTGGAGTTACAGATGAGGAAGAGTCACCCATTGTGGGAGCTGGGAATCTAACTCGGTCCTCTGCAAGAGCATCATATGCTCTTAAACACTGAGCCTGTAAGCCAGACCTTTCAGGAGTGATGAAGTCATGAGTTCTCTCTCCATCATTAATGGAATTAATGCTCTTAACCATAGATGCTGGTCATTGGCCAAGGTCTCCGCCCCTTTCTGATTCTCTACTATGTGAGGAAGAGGAGCCATGTTGGAAGCAAAGAGCAGGCCTTCACCAGACCAAATCTTCAGGCGCCTTGATCTTAGACCTCCTGGCCTCCAGAAGTGTGAGCCTGGCCTCTCTTCATCCATCACTGAGTCTACACAGTTCTACTGTAATAGGAGTTACCAACTGTAAATTCCTTCTGGGGTGTGGTGGCTTATGCTTGTAACGAGGCAATGCTATGAGCGCCTGCCTCAAAATGCACAAGTTCTGAACTTAGAGGACGGTTGCACAACATTGTAAATATACCCCAGACTACAGAATAACACGCTTGCTTTGTTCTGTACTGGCTGTATAGATCAGGATGGCTTTAACTTGTGATAATCCCCCTGCATGTGCTTCCACACCCAGTTAGAAATGCATACTTTAAAATAGTCATTTTATGTTATGAGAATCATAATTCAATTTTTATCATCTTTTTGAAAAGAACCAATTTGTTCTTCTATCCACACTCCTCTGGGATAATGAAATTGTAGCCAGTTGCTGGATGGTGACCACCCACCCCCGTGGGCTTTCATGGTGGCATTGGGGGCATAAAGGCTGAGTTTTTCAGAATTACCATCTGTGTGATCTACATCGAGCTCTTGAAAGCAGGGCTTGTTTCTATGGTCTCACCCACCGGTCACTGGTCATATTTTGATAGTGCCCTAAATTATAGGCCCCAGAATTGGCCTCTAATTACTGAGTGCCTTAACAGGGTTTGCTGGAAAATACCAGAGGACTATGGAGCATTAGTGGAGAGCAGTATGCTTTTATCCACTCTCCAAGGTTGCCTCTAAGATCCAGAAGTGTTTGTTTAGACTTTATCTTGTTTATGAATCCCATCTCCAGGTGACTGTTGGCCTTCTAGCTGCATTTTGCTCTTTCACATTACAAACTTCTTCCTTTCCATCTACCTACTCTTTTCTCCTCTCCTGGACCGATGAAAAACAGCAAATATTTCAAAGGCAATCACCTACCCTGCTTCCTGCACCCTGCCCCGCCCCCCAGATGGATGGAAGGAGAAATTAGTACAAAAAATAAAAAAATTCATGCCGCACCACAATCTAAAATTGACCTGGTGCTCAGTTTAGGAAAACGACCAGAAACCTGGGCAAGGCAGGCAAGGGAATGTATCACAAGCTCACCACACACATCACTCCTGTCCTAAATCCTGTACTAACCCTGCTCCACCCTGGGCATTTCCACACCTCTCGGCTTTCACTTCAGATACCCACCAAATGTCAGCCTCTCAGAAACCCTCTCTGGCTGACTTCCCACATCAACACAGATCCCATTCATCTGCGGTCTCTTTGATCATACTCAGCTCACCTTGGTTAACTGCTAGCTCACCTTGGTTAACTGCTTGGCTCCAGCTCTGTGTGTGTGTGTGTGTGTGTGTGTGTGTGTGTGTGTGTGTGTGTGTGTGTGTCGGTGTCCTCTGTAACTTTTATAAGTAGAGTGACAAGTTTCACCTTGTATGTCCCAATCTGACTTAGAAAAGGGAGGCTGTACCAGGAATCAAAAGCCAGCTTCCTATATTTCTCTGCACTGGGTCTGGGCCTCAGTCAGTCACTGTGTTGTGGATGTCATCCTTCATTTGACTGGTGAAGCCTTCTACCTTTGAAACACCATGAGGACAAATTGCTTGGGCTCAAATTCCATTTACACTCCCATGTGGGCCTAGGGAAGTTAATTTGATTTTTAGTACCTCAGTTTCCATGTGTGGGTCATGACATAAGCTCAATAGGTTATACATGTACAGCACTTGGAACACACTTGGCCAGGGCTTCCCTAAGGCCAGTCCCTCAGGACAGTGTAAGTGGTTCTCAACCACCATCCTGTTATGATAGACAGCAACCTTGTCCATTCCAGAGCACAAACCACAAACCTGGAAGTTTCTGATGTCTTCTAACTCATCTGACATTTCTCAAATCTGTTCTGCTATTCTTCTCAATTTACCATGATGTAAACGCGAGCATCACAGAGCGAGCTTCACCAAGCAAAGGCCTACAGATTGAAAAATAAACACATGTGGGCCACTCTTGTACCAAGAATGTCGTCTATTGAAGCTCAGGGAAAGCCTTAGATACTGGGGGTGGCCTTTTGACCTTGAGTAACCCCTACAGCTCACAAGCAACATTGACCTTAGCCAGCTTCTGACCTCTATACCATGACTACCCCAGAAGCCCCCTCTCCACTGCTCCTCTCTCAGACCCAGCCTGAAGCAGAGTGCCAAGATCTATTTGAGATACAGAGATGATCCTGTTACCTCCTCTGGACTCTCTGTTCTTATGGGGACTGTTAGCACCTCAGGATCCTAGCAAACGAGCCTTAGAATAGCAAGACAACTTATTGTCTCCTAATGGGTAGACTGAGGCATGGCTCCCCCTCCCCCCATGCCCATTCTCTAGCTTTATCTACAGCTCTCTGAAGAAAAAACTTCTCTATCCATGAAATACATTTCCTCTCCTTCTGCCAGAGTGAGCCCATAGAGGCAATGTGCCTGGTCCCAAACCTAAAACTCCATAGGGACATGTATGCACTGAGACTTTTCTATCCCCTGCTCTTGGTGGAAAATGAGCCCTTTGGCAGAAAAATACATTGAAGTCATGCTAGATTGCATTGGTATTTGTGGTGATTTAAAAGAAAATGGCCCCCAAAGGAAGTGGCACTATTAGGAGGTGTAGCCTTGTTGGAGCAAGTGTGTCACTGTGGAGGTGGGCTTTGAGGTCTTTGTCTCATGCTTCACTCAGAGCGACAGTCTGCATGATGTAGGACACTCAGCTCTAGCACCATATCTGTCTGCATGCTGCTATGCTCCCAATCCTGATGATAATGACTGAACCTCTGAAATTGTAGCCAGCCTTCCCAATTCAATGTTTTCTTTATAAGATTTGCCATGGTCAGAAGCAGAAAACTTTTGTTTATTGAGAAAGATAGAAAGAAAGAGGGAAGGAGGGAGGGAGGGAGGGAGGGAGGGAGGGAGGGAGGGAGTACCGTGTCCAGTTTCTTTGGGGGGTTCGAGTCTTGTCCAGGCGAGGGGCTTCGAGGTTAAACAATCTGCACTCAGGAGTCATTTAGGTTCCATCATTCGGGATCACAATGAGAGAGAGACCCGACCTTTATTCAATACATCTTATATCTTAGACCTGTCTGTCCCTCCCATGCTTCTCTCCTTTTGTTCTCTCTCACACCCTGCCCCCTCATCCGGGCACACCCAAGGTCATTGAGGATCCCGAGAGGCTAGCACTCAGCAGGTGGCAGCGTCTATAGTGCAGGAAAGCTTGTTTTAGCTTTTTTCCCCCTGTAAACATAAGGTTTTAGTCCTTAGGGGAGAATGGTGAGCCATAGAGGCCAGAATGGCACTTATTCAGGAGACAACAAGGGAGGGAGGGAGGGAGGGAGGGAGGGAGGGAGGGAGAGAGAGAGAGAGAGAGAGAGAGAGAGAGAGAGAGAGAGAGAGAGAGAGAGAGAGAGAACTATGGGGTTGAGTGTGACTGTGGAAATGCCATGTCTGCTCTTCAGTGAAGAAGCTGTTTAGAGTCTTACAGAAAACTTTTTGACTGTATTTATTTATTGTTGGAAAAAAGACACATTTTATCACTGCCCTCATTTGCCAGCTAATTATTTTTTTCTTATAAAATCCAGCCCTGGTTATGTGTATTTGTTTCATAACTTATCATGATTTCTGTGGGTTAAGTACAAGGCAACCTCTTTATGTCTTCTTTCTATGGAAAGAGCTGCTATATACACATGTGCACACACAACTGGGAACCATCAATGAGTTTATTGTTCACAGTAGATGCAGATGAAGCTTGCAGGAAGGCTGGAACAAGCGGTCCTGGACTACAGACTTCATTGTCTTGACTACAGCAGTACAAATTGTCATTTACTCTGCACCAGGCTAAATGAGCAAAATCTGTTTGAAGGTATCTTATTTGTAAACATTTGTCAGATTCTAATTTTTCTCTTTTTGTATTAAAATTCAACTATGGGTGTATATGAATTGAAATAAATGAAGATAATTTTTCTCCACCCCCCCAAAGATTTGCATGGTCATGGTATCTCTTCACAGCAATAAAAACCTAACTAAGACTATTAAAACTGAAAAGTTAGCCTTAATGTCGCTCAAGTCTGAAGAATGTGAGGGTGCTAAAGTGTCGCACTGTCATAAGCACTGGGTCTCGGATCAAAGACCCCAAAGCCTTGGCCCCATGACCCCATGAACCCTTGGGAACAGACCACAAGAGCTGAGGGCTGTGGCAGCCCCATGAAAGACTTGGAATGGTGGGGGCTGAAGGACAAGGAGCCCTATCTGGGCTCTCATTCTACCCATGATTTTTTTTTTCCTACACTACAAAGTTTGGCAATGGCCGTACAGTGATAGTCACAATAGCCGACAGGTGGAGACAATGCAGATATCTGCCCATAGATAAGTCTACAACATGGAATGTGTTTATAAAGAACTGTGAGAAAGACAGCCCTGGACATATGTATCTAGAGTCCCAGCTACTTGGAGGACTGAGATGGATGACATGAGCCCAGGAGACCTGGATCCGCATGGGCAATATAGTGGGATACCTATCCCCCAGATAAATAAGCAAAATAGAGCCAAGGAAAGAGATTCTGACATATGCTGCTGTAGCATAGCTAAATCTCAAAGGTATTATAAGTGAAATAAGCCACATTAAAAAGCAAATATGATTTCACTTAACTGAGCTACCTAAGTCAGTCAAATGCACTGAGATAGAGTGGGGATCATCAAAGTTAAGAGTTGGAGGGAGCTGCATGGGAAGTGATTCACAGAGGTCCAGGGGACAGTTACACAGCTCTGAACTTAACCCAGTGAACTGTGGGGTTAGAAATAGTTGTGGATCATACACAATTTATTAAGCCAGGTGTGGCCAGCACTCCTGCGCTTGGGAGGCTGAGGCAGGAATACAGTGAGACAAGCCTGAGATACCTAACAAGTAAATCCCTGTGAGAAACTGAGAGCTAGATTCCCAGTAGGCAGATAGGCAAGGAGAGGGACCATGACAAGGTACGGTGGTTTGGATAGGGATGGCTCCATAGGCTCATATAATTGAACACTTGTTCGTTAGGGAGTAGTGTTATTTGACAGGGATTAGGAGGTATGGCCTTGTTATAGGAGTAAACTTGGAGTAAGTGTGGCCTTGTTAGAGAACGTGTGGCCTTACTAGAGGAAATGTGTCATTGGCTTTAAGTGTTTCAGAAGCTCAAGCCAGGCCCAATGTCTCTCTTTTCTTGCTGCCTTTGGATCTGGATGTAGAACACTTGGGTACCATGACTACCATGCTCCTGCCATGCTTCCTACCATGATGTTAATGGACTAAACCTCTGAATATGTTTTATTTATAAAAGTTACTGTGATCATAGTGTCTCTTCACATCAATAGAGCATTGACTAAAGCACTAGTTAGTGAAGGTATCAAATTATCAAGATAGCCTGCTATGTAATTATGCACTTGTACTGTAAATGGCTGGAACAAAAAGACCCCAGACCCAGATTTCTTGCAAGACAAAAAGAAAAAGTTTAATATACCTGCGAGTGGGCTCAAGGCAGAAAGAAGCCAGCCAAGAGCCCTGAATGCTTTCAGGGTAGAATTCTTATACAGCACTCTGGATAGGGGAGGGGGAGTACATCTGGGCTTGTGAGATAGGGGGGTTGCAAAGGAATGTTTGCAGTCATCTCAGGTGGTCCTGCCCGAGCAATTACATGCGGAGATGTAAATTCAGAAGGTCAGGCTGACCAGGTGTGTCCCAAGAAGGAGGCAGGAAGCACGTCCTGTGTGCAGTTAGGCAAGCAACCATAAATCCTGTAAACAAAGCTTTATCTGAGAATCTGAGTCTTCAGCAAACAGCCATTTGATCAATTGTCCATCACACAGGGACCAAAACTCTGTCAGCCTCGGCTAGTTTCAGGGACCTCAGGAAGGGGGCAAGGGGGGTTTGGACAGTTCAGGTGGGAAAGAGTCAAACAGAATTCTTCTATTATTACAGTACTTTGTAAATATTTGTCCCTCTTACTGGTTTATATGAAACACTGATTGGCCAGAAGGCAGATAGGAAGTGTGGGCAGGGCTACCAGACTAAGAAAACTCGGGGAAGAAGAAAAGCAGAGCAGTGATACCAGCAAACACAGAGGAAAGAAGACAACTATGCTGCTCTGAGAAAAAGTATCAAGCCACTTGGCTGAACAAGGTAAGAATCTTGGGTTAGTTTAAGAGTAAGAATTAGCAAGTAATAAGCCTGAGCCATAGACCAAACAGCTTGTAATTAACGTAAGACTTTCTGTGATTATTTGGGATAGCTGCTCTGGATCTCGGGGCTAGGCCAGAGCAGAAACTCTTCCTACACTAACCAGATTCTTCCTCACCCTCTGATGAGACAAAAGCATCCTAGCTTTAAACAAAGGCCTTTTGGGCTTTTGTATCTCACTAGCAGGTCCCCTGTTATGCACTGGCTCAACAAACTCAAGGCCTCTACAGGACATGGCTCACAAAAGTTCTGGGCCAATCAGCCAGTCTTCAAACTGACCAACCCTAAAGTAGGGGAGGAAACTCCTCTGATTGGGTTAAACTGTAAAGGAAAATTTGTTAAACTCTATATGCCTGTTCACCCTCCTCCTGATAAATAAAGAATTACTAACCCACCCAGTTCTCTAAGAAGCCATAAAATATACATTGACAGAACATCTGCCTCTTATCTGATTCTTGCATGAAGTGACACTCATGACCTGTGGTTGAACTTCTTTTGTTCCCTACACCCTATAAAAACCCTGCTCCACTTCAGCTCGGGCTCTCTGTTCCTGCATGTTCAGTGAGCCCCAGGTATACTTGGCAAATAAAAATCCCCTTGCTTGTTGCATGAGAGAACGTCTCTTGGAGTCTTTTCACGACCAGTTTCTCGACCCTCAAGAAGAGACTGGACCTTCAGCTCTGCAGAGGGTCTTGTTTTCTGTATGTGTTTGTTGCTTATCTGCTTCCTCACCCCAGTAAATGCCTTAATCAACAATGATTCTGCCTATGGTGGGTGCTCAAGGTTTCTCTGTAATTACTTAATATCTTCGTGCCTTTTAATTGTTTAACTGGCAGAGAAAATGAACCCTATCTAGATCTCTAGATTGTATCACCTATCGATAGATAGATAGATAGATAGATAGATAGATAGATAGATAAAAATGATAGCTGATTGTCTACTTTTATTAAAAATATGTTTTTATTAATGTGATTTTTATGACTTTGTGTTGTGGGATTCAGGTGTCAGCTGATAAGGTCAAAAGACACTTATACAGGGCACCGGGCCCCCTGAAAGGGGCGGGGGAAAAGCCCATTGAAAAGGGGCTGTGGAAACACGAGACGCTCTCTTCCTGGTTCCTGGATGATTGGGGTAGCATCGGCGACTGTCCTCACTGTTCCAGACTCCAGTCCTTCTTCAGGTGCTACTGTAATCTGTTAACTGTACCATGAGTTCTGATTTATATTTTAATAAATATTTATCTGGTACTGGTGCCTTCTAAGTAAACTCCGCCTACATCTGGCGCCCAACGTCTCCTACCCCCCCTCCCGGGCTGGCGGACCCGCGGGTCAGGCTTAGAACGCACTCAGGTCAGGTTTTGAGTGTGAGCAGGTCGTATCCAGCCCAGTGCGGGTTTGGTTTTGAGCGGTGACCTCCAAACGGCTTCCTGAGGCTCCTACCCTGGCTGCTTGGTTTGGCCGGCGCCAGCGGTGACACCGTCCCTCATCCAGCCGCGCGACCCGCACGCTGCAGCCCCAATACCTAGCTGCACGGCTGCCCAGATCAACCTCCCCTCCCGGGCTGGCAGACCCACGGGTCGGGCTTAGAACGCACTCAGGTCACGTTTTGAGTGCGAGCAGGTCGTATTTAGAGCACAGAGGGTGCAGCCCCGTGCGGGTTTGGTTTTGAGCGGTGACCTCCAAACGTGCAACTGCACGCGTGCCCTTCCCCCAACCTGGCTGGCTGGTTTTGACCCACAAACTGCAGATTCAAGTGGCAGCTCCGCCCCTAGCCCCAGTAACCTGGGACAAGGTGAACAAAGGAAACTAAAACCATTCTATCTTGTTATTAACATCCTGTCTTGACTTGTGAGAATTTGCTTTTTCCAAGGATTCTATTCTGTCTGCTGAGACCCTTTAACACCTAGGATCTGTGAATAGCGTGCTGGGGGTCTCTGCATCCGCCATACAGCAGGGCACTAAAAGTTATTGTGACATCTTCTGACCACACAGCATCATTGCACCTGGATTGAGGTAATGGCTGACAACTATTCTTTTGAGGAATTCGGTATATATTTTTCCACGATGGTTGACAAGTTTTTAAATGAATATCTTGAGGTATTCAATACCCCAGTTTTACTATTTTTTGGTCTGTTTCTGTATGTTGTGTTCCACAATAGAAGGGTGAGGACTGAGGTCACGAATTTAAACCTTCAATTACCGTCCAAACTTGGTATTATAGAATTATCAAACGCTATGGGGTCAGATGAGGTTAAGCAGATGCAGAACTTAAATCGGCAGCTGTTGTCCAAGGTATATGAATTACAGCTTTCAAACTCTGCTATGTCAAAAACGATAGATACTCTACAAATTGGTTACAACAAGCTTTCACATAATGATAGCACTGTACAAGAACAATATAAACTCTACGTAACTGATGAGAACAAGAAACTTGTTGACCACATTAATAAAGTGGACGAGAAAATCATTAATTATGTTAATGATGTAGATCTCAAAATTACTAACTCGGCGAGGTCTTTAGAAGGATTACTTCATCAAGAAAGTCAAGCTCTGAGACAGATAGTATCCAAAATCCAAGAATGTGAACCTGTAGTATCCAAAATCCAAGAATGGGAATCTGTAGTATCCAAAATCCAAGAATGTGGACCTGTAGTATCCAAAATCCAAGAATGTGAACCTGTGGTATCCAAAATCCAAGAATGGGAATCTGTAGTATCCAAAATCCAAGAATGTGGACCTTAGTATCCAAAATCCAAGAATGTGAACCTGTGGTATCCAAAATCCAAGAATGGGAATCTGTAGTATCCAAAATCCAAGAATGGGAACCCATAATATCCAAAATACAAGAAGGTGGGGACCATATTGCAACACTACAAAAAGGCAATGATACATCTTATGCTCAGAACAGTTCAGGTCAACCCCCAATGGGGTGTTATGGTACTGGAAATACTTTACATAAAGTTGTAAACATGACGGGGATACCCCCTTCACCACCACTATTGTTCCCAGCTACTATTCAGACAAAGATAGCACCAGGGGGTTCCTCAGAATATGTAGAGTATAGTTATGAGCCACTACATATGAAAGACATCAAAGATTTTAAAGAGGCAATATCCATGTATGGTATTCACTCTACTTATGTAAAGCAGCTCCTAAATTCATGGTCTGCAAAAAACCGAATCCTCCCCTTTGATTGGATGCAGCTAACGGCTGCTGTCTTGGACCAAAGTCAAAACTTACAGGGGAGAAGCTGGTTTAGAGAGGAAGCCAGGACCTTAGAACACCAAGGAAGAATTAGGGGTTTCTTTGCTTCTCAGGACCAAATCCTTGGTGAAGGAATGTTTGCTGACGTGAAGACTCAAACTACTTATGACAAACATACTTTATTGCTATGCCGTATGGCTGCACTTAATGCATGGGAAAAGATTTTGGACCCAGGTCAAAAAATTGAGCATTATGCTAAGGTCAAACAAGGTTTAAAAGAGCCTTATACTAACTTTCTACACAGGCTTACCACGGCTGTACATAGAGCAATATCAGATCCAGAAGCTAGAAAGCAAATAATACTTTCTCTGGCCTTTGATCATGCTAATCCAGAATGTAGAAGAATGCTTCTGCCTTTAAAAATCAGAGCCGCACCTCTAGAAGAATGGATTCAATATACAATCAATGCTGAACCTCTCCATAGTAATGAAGACAATTGGGTAGACCAAGCCATTGCTAAAGTAAGGAAGAGGAACCAAGGAATCACTTGTTTCAACTGTGGTAGACAAGGCCATATAAAACGAAACTGTACACAAAGTACTCTTGGAAATGATGCCCGATCTAGGTTTAATTCAAACAGAAGGCCATTGCCTTCTGGATTATGCAGAAGATGTGGCAAGGGACGGCATTGGACCAATGAATGTAGATCTACTAGAGATAAAGAAGGCAACCCTCTGCCATCGGGAAACGCCTTTCGGGGCTTCCCCCGGGAAGCCCCCCAAAATCAGACTCCCAATTCGAGGATGGTGAGATCATATCCGGTCATAGTAGAAGACCAGCATTCTCAGGACGAATAGAACACCCAATACCTGATCTTGAAAAACATACAGTATCAGATGATAACATAAATTCAAAAGAAGATTCAGAAACTCCAAAGAGAATTACGAAACAAATATTTTGGCAGACTTCGATAAATGAACAAAGACCAAAATTGGGGATATGGATAGATAATATTTATATCCAGGGTTTAGTCGACACGGGGGCTGATGTTTCGATCATAACCCCACAGTCATGGCATCCGAGATGGCCTTTACGGACAGTAGATATCCAATTTCTGGGTATTGGAACAATATATCAGGTGAAACAGAGTGTGAGGTGGCTTGAATGCATAGGACCAGAAGGTCAGAAAGGACGGTTGAAGCCATATATGGCTGATATAGCAGTGAATCTGTGGGGTCGCGACCTCCTAATGCAATGGAATACCCAGATTAAAATCCCTCCTGGTTATGATGTCAGCCGGAGGCTCAACTATGTTTCCAAAAATGAAAAAAATTCACCAGCCATTCAAGTTGTACAAAAGAATTGCCCTGTATCCACAGATCTTAATAAGACACTCACAGCACTGCCTTTGAAATGGTTAACAGAAAAGCCTATTTGGGTTCAACAATGGCCTTTGGCAAAAGAAAAACTTCAGGCTTTGGAACAGCTGGTACAGGAGCAGTTACAGGCTCAGCATATCGAAGAATCAACCAGTCCATGGAATTCTCCTGTTTTTGTTGTCAAGAAAAAATCTGGAAAATGGAGGATGGTGACAGATTTAAGAGCAATTAATAAGGTGATTCAACCTATGGGCTCCTTACAATCTGGTATGCCTTCTCTGCTACCTAAAGGATGGCCTATTACAGTTATTGACTTGAAAGATTGTTTTTTACCATACCTTTACAAGAACAGGACAAAGAAAAATTTGCTTTCACGGTGCCTACTATTAATAATTCAGGGCCAGCTAAGAGGTACCAATGGAGAGTCCTGCCCCAAGGAATGTTCAATAGTCCCACCTTATGCCAATATTTTGTACAACAACCACTAGAAATACTGCGCAAGCGCTTCCCACAATCTATCATTTACCATTATATGGATGATATTTTGTTGGCAGATCCAAACCCACAGACATTAGAAACATTGTTTAAAGAACTACAGAAAGTATTGCCTAATTGGGGACTACAAATTGCTCCAGAAAAAGTACAGAGGGGAGATTCTATCAATTATTTAGGATATAAGATAGGTTTACAAAAAATTAGGCCACAAAAGGTAAAATTAAATAGAGATAAATTGAAGACTCTTAACGATTTTCAAAAGCTACTAGGAGGTATTGCTCATATACGGCCCATGATTGGTATAAAAAACTATGAACTAGTTAATTTATTCAAGACTTTAGAAGGTGACAAGGGTTTAAATAGTCCAAGAAAACTATCTGATGAGGCCGAGAAAGAATTAGAGTTGGTAGAAAGGAAACTTCAAGAAACACATGTGGATCGTGTAGATCCAGACCTAGAATGCATACTTGTTATTTTACCCTCAAGACAATCTCCAACAGGAATCTTAATGGAAAGAGAAAGCATCATATTAGAATGGATATTTCTGCCACATAGGCCAAGCAAAAAGATGAAGACATATATCGAAAAAATTGCTGATCTGATTTTTAAAGGTAAATTGAGACTCCGCCAATTGACTGGAAAGGACCCTGCAGAAATTGTTGTGCCTTTGACTAATGAAGAAATTGAACAATTATGGGCAGACAGTGAACCTTGGCAAAAGGCTTGCAGTGACTTTTTAGGAGAAATTAATAATAAATATCCCCAAAACAAGAGAATTCAATTTATAAAGGAAACTAATTGGATCTTTCCTCGTGTAGTACAGGATGAACCAATTTCTGGAGCCTCTATATATATTTTATACAGATGCAAACAATTTAGGGAAGGCTGGCTACAAGTCTGAAAACCTAACTAAAGTGGCTCAGAGCCCTTATAACTCTGTTCAAAAGTCAGAACTATATGCGATTATTATGGTGTTGTTGGATTTCACAGAGCCTCTTAACTTAATTACTGACTCTCAATACGCAGAAAGAGTTGTTTCACATATTGAAACTGCTGACTTCATTCACGATGATACAGACTTGACCTTACTATTCATACAACTACAAGATATCATCAGAGGTAGGATACATCCTATGTACATAACACATATCAGGGCACACACGGGCCTCCCAGACCCTCTAGCACAGGGTAATGAGGAAATAGATCAGTTGCTAATAGGAAGCGTGCTAAAGGCCACAGAATTTCATGAAACACATCATGTTAACAGCAAAGGGCTGAAGAAGAGTTTTCCCATCACTTGGATTGAAGCAAAAGAAATAGTAAAAAAATGTGACACTTGCTCTTTCTATAACCAACCATCTTTACCTGCAGGAACTAATCCTAAGGGTACACACGGAAATGAGATATGGCAAATGGATGTGTTTCACTTTCCAGAATTCGGAAAGATGAAATATGTACATCATACTATTGACACCTATTCTGGAATGCAATGGGCGACTGCCCTGAGTTCTGAAAATGCTGATGCTGTACTTACTCACCTTTTGGAAGCCATGGCCATAATGGGAATTCCCACTCAGATTAAGACTGACAATGCTCCAGCTTACGTCTCCCGAAAAATGAAGATAATTTTTGCATACTATGATATAAAGCATATTACAGGGATACCACACAATCCTACAGGACAGGCAGTTGTAGAGAGATCTCACCGCACATTAAAAGAGATGCTTTATAAACAAAAGAAAGAAATGAAAAAACCCAGAGAGAGGTTGCACAGTGCCTTATTGACTTTAAATTTTCTTAACGCTGATGAAAAGGGAACATCAGCTGCTGAGAGACATTGGGTAGTAGAGAAATCTTCTGAGTTAAATCAACCCATTTACTTCAAAGATGTGTTGACTTCCGAATGGAAGCCAGGGTATGTGCTTCGATGGGGTAGGGGTTTTGCTCTTGTTTCAACAGGGACAGAAAAGATATGGGTACCGACAAAACTAATAAAAGTCTGCTTCGAAAAGGAGTCTCTTCCTGAACAAGAAAAGTAACTGCTCATCCTTGACATGACAAACGGATGCATGGTAAGGAAAACACACTTAACAAACCTGGGGCAGGGTCTCTCAGTTTTGTCTTCACAGGAAAATAGATACAACTATTTTTACGGCATTGACTAAACATTAAATAATTACTCACCTGCAATAGAAGACAGACTGATGATTAAGGAATGTACAAGATGGACCAAGAGACCAACTGATACACATATGCACTACTGGGTAATTTCTCAATTTTTACTGCTTTACATCTTGCACCTACACCTCAAAAAAAAAAAATAAATAAAAATAAAAAAGTGGTCCTGATTTGACTATTAATAAGGCTGGATTTGGATTGGGAACTTGTGGCTTTCTCCCTCTCTAAACCCAAGCATATTGGTAAAGAAATATGAAAAATTCTGTTTCACATCATAAAAGCCACCTGGTGTGAGACAGAAGGCAAAATATTTAGGGACCAATATTATTGTGACTTCATCTTAAACCTTGTTCCTCCCTGTTTCTGACCCTCTCAAACATCTCATTCTGTCTGCTTCCAGTCTCCTAAAGTCATGAAAGATATAAATATCTTTTGAATATCGACAATGCTTAAGTTTTCCACTGTAAATAACATTTCCTCCTATCAGCTATCTACAAAGAATCTGGAACCGAGATGGGGCCTCCACCGGAACAACTCCTGCTAGTGAAACAAAAATAAAAGAAAGAGTATGAGAGAGAGAGAATAAGAGACAGATAGACAGACAGACAGAGACAAAGATAGAAAAATCAAGAACCTGGTGCGCACCAATCAATAATTGCTTTCAAGAAATAGATTATTCAAAAACAGCTGCAAGATAGCTCCTTATGATTATCCTTCAGATCACACTGCTAATTAAGTTTCCAGATGGAGTTAACCACTATCCTAAAAATGGTTATAGATGTGTGTGGTCAGTCCATTAAGAACTAACCATTGTTTTAGCTTTTACAGGATCCCAAAGAGATGCCATCGCCCTTAAGTCAGCAGGAAGCAACCTTATAAATGACTACGCCCCCTTTCCCAATAAGTGTTATGCTCCAAAGGTTGTGGGTAAAACTGGGTAAAGGACAAAACTATAATATAACATCAGAGATCTTTTTTGAAGAAGAGAGGGGGAATAGATAGGATAGATAAAGGTAGACTGTTCTACCTACCTATACTCCATTTTAGCTGAATGTATGGGCTAAGCTAAAGACAATTTGCACTGTCATAGATATTTGTATATTGATACTAATGCGAAATCATTTTATACGTTTAATTGTGATAATTTGTACATTGGTACAAAGTTTAATCTGAGATTGTTTTATATAACCAAAGCAACTTGTACTTCGATATAAATCTGAATCTGTAACTATTATGTAAAGCTGAATCTGAAATTGCTATATTTTATGTATGCTTCTACCTTTGTTTAAAATATTTGCACATCATTGTCATGTATACTATGCAATTACTATACTAGATATAATGTATGATTGCACTAGTTATGATATATGCACAAGATGTTTTATATACCTCTGGATGATATATATGTATTTACATGTCTAAAATGCTGTGGACACTTTACCTGGTAAAATACCCCTAGTTCGATAGTTCTACTAAGGATCATTGTTCAGGGATTGTACACCCCTTACAGGGTTTATTCCTTAAGACGATAAGATCTGCAGTCAACACTATTTAAGGTATCATATCCCAGTCATGTCAGATACAGGTTAGAATCTTCAACCGTTTCATAGACCCAGAGAATATGGCATTTAACATTTAAAATTCGGCCACGAGAGACACGACGACTCCTGGTGTCACTGCTCCCTTCACGAGATGGTGTTGAGCATCGAAGATACTCCATTGGAGTTGGTCCTTTTGGCAAAAAATGGCCGGTTGAGTAAGGAACTGTCCTTACCTTGATTGCTGACAGTACACACATGATGTCAAGCTAGATGAACAAGTTGATAGATGGAGACTGACGAAACCTGCCTAGACAGGATAAGACAGTCCCTTCAAAATTGTTCTGCTTGTAAAAAGATCTGTCAGATACCATAGGCCTATAGCCAATCCGATAGATGCTCTAACGGCGCACAAATCCAAAGGTGATTGTCCAAGTAGCTGTGTTGCTGTCCTCTCCCAAATTTTGGAAGTAACTACTTCCATGTACTTCTGTCTTTCAGACAAATTCACCTTCCTTCTCAGGTCTTGAAGAGGTTGAAGAATAAATGTTTAAGGTTATCACCCTAGTATCCCTTAGATAAGAACACTCAGGTGTTAAATTTTCACTTTCCCAGATTAACCCTTTAATATAATCTATACACCCTACTATCTACCAATATTCTAGAACTATTAGATGTACCTTATATAAGTTAGGCTTTGATTAGCAATTGTACTTTGACCTCTCCTAGATACTACCTCATAATAATTCCTACTGTACATAGTCTTAGTTTAGAACCTTCTTAGTTAGAAAAAAGGGGGAGATGTTGTGGGATTCAGGTGTCAGCTGATAAGGTCAAAAGACACTTCTACAGGGCACCGGGCCCCCTGAAAGGGGTGGGGAAAAGCCCATTGAAAAGGGGCTGTGGAAACACGAGACGCTCTCTTCCTGGTTCCTGGATGATTGGGGTAGCATCGGCGACTGTCCTCACCGTTCCAGACTCCAGTCCTTCTTCAGGTGCTACTGTAATCTGTTAACTGTACCGTGAGTTCTGATTTATATTTTAATAAATATTTATCTGGTACTGGTGCCTTCTAAGTAAACCCCGCCTACAACTTTGTTTTGAAACAAGGTCTAGTGTAGCCTTTGCTGGCTTTGAATTCACTATAGTTATGAAGGCATAGATTTATCATTACAAAACTTTATTTCAGAGAAAGACCATTTAGTGCCTGAAAGCAGGGCCCAGGTCTAAGAATCTGGGAAGAATCTCAGCAATGTGCCTGACAGCCAATAGATTCAAAACTTAATTTCACACCAAAAGTTCAGCCAGGAGATTCAGGGCTTTGGTTCACGCCAAAAGTGTAGCCAATAGTTACTGTACCCCATATCCCTTTGCCCAATCCTGAAATGCCAAGACACGTAGACTTACATATGCTTTTCTTTAAAATCCCCTCTCCTCTGAGCTCATGGCTGAAATTCTCCACTGCACTAGAACAAAAAGTTTTGGCCTGGGTTCATTTGAACTTGTCCAGAAGAATAAATTGACCCTCGGTGTGTTTACAATGGAACCCAGCTCCCTGGCGGTCTTTGGGGTCCCTAGACGTTGGTACAATAGCCAAAGATGGCCTTGAGCTCCTGATCTTCCTGCTGTCAAATCCAAAGGAAACCCCACTTCCCCAAATTCTGGCAGTTAGACAAAAGCCAGCATTCATCAGGGGCTTGTGAAGCCAGTTCTCTCTATCAAAAGGAGCCATTTCCCTTATCACTGACAGAGAGACAAATGGCTATCCCAAGTGCTTGTTAGCATACCAAAGCACGTGCTGGCCTCCAGACCCCCCTCAGTATCATAAGGACCTGTTGCACATTTCACAGTCCAAGAGCATCCTGGCTCATCTCCCCTCCCTCTCCCTTCCAGTTCACTCCCCCAGATACTTATTCTCCTTATAACCCTGCAGTTTTGGCTATGCCCCCTCTTTTTTGGTTCTTCATTCTCTTTATTTTAACCTCTTAGTTTCTCTCTCTCTCTCTCTCTCTCTCTCTCTCTCTCTCTCTCTCTCTCTCTCTCTTTCTCTATCTCCTTTCTGTCCCTCTCTCTTATTCCCTCTTATCTATATTCCTCTTTCTCTTGGCTCTGTTCCTGTTTCTCTCATGACCAGGTCTTTTCTGCCGGCCATGTTCAATGTACCACTTTCTCTCTCTGCTCTTGACTCTTCCAGATGCCTTTGGCTGTACTTGCCCTCATAGCTACAATAAAATCCCCCAATAATACGATGGAGGGGTTGTGCCCATTTATACACATGCCTCTGCCTCCCAAGTGCTTGGATTATAGGTATGTGCTGTACCACACACAACTTGTAACAAATACTTTTAGTTTGATCCAATGACCATGGTGATAGTGATAGTGGTTTCTGTCATGTGGCCTCCAGAGGACAGAGCTCTAAAGGCAATGAAAGCATGAGGGAAGGTGACTACCTTTCTGATTGTGTCAGTGTGATCCTGATACCACCCAAAGCCAGGCTCTACCACAGCAGTCAATTTCTTAAGTCTGTTTATGACAGGGAAGAGGCAGGTAAGGGATTTTTCCTTTGCCCAGATACAAAACAAAGGAAACCCCTGATCTGGGAATAGAAATTGCCCTTTCGGATCTATTTTTCTGAGTGTTATTCCCATCCCCACCTCAGGCTGCCAGAAGCAGCTGGATGTGATCCATTTATTTATCATCTCTTCTCACCCCATCCCAACAACCTCCCTCCCCAGTCACTTCCCAACCAAAAAAAGTGCCTGAGCATAGACTCCTATTTTAAGAGCTGAATTTTCCTGTCAGCATAGCAACTTAAAATCTGTAACTCTTGTCACTTGTGCTGGGATGGAAATAAAGCTACCTTTCCCCACGGCTACAGTAGCAGAGGGCAGATTCTGCCATGTATGTACCCACAGACATCTCTGCCTCGTCTTTTTTTTTTTTGGCCCATTTTCAACCCTTTAAAAATGTAAAACACCACCCTTATACTGCTAGTCATTTAAACAATTTTAAAGACCAGTCTATGGAAAAGGAACTATGTGAGTAATTTTTATTTCCCTGGCCTATACATTTTTATTCATTACACTTTAACAAATTATGTTCTTTAAGTGCTTCAAAACTAAAGTTTTAGGTTACACAGTGAATATTTTTGTCAAGCATGGTGGCACACCTGTATGCCTACCACTCGGGAGCTGCAGGCAGAGGGATTGGGAGTTCAAGGAAAGCTGTTGCTATATAATGAGTTCGAGGCCAGCCTAGACAACATGAAACCTTGTTTTGGGATTTTTTGTGGTGATTGGAGGGCCAAGAAATGCCCAAAAGATCACACCATACAATAGATCTCATGCAAGAAAATTATTAGGGGTGGAGTGAAAAGGGCTGGAGGAGGAGGGGCAGAGTGTGGAGGTGTGGGCTGTGTAAAGGGTCTGTGTGTCTAACTTGACAGCTGGTGGTGACATGACAGTTGGCACTGAGTCACTGAGAGCAGGCAGAGGGAATACCTGGTTCTGGAGTGTGGATGGCTCTCAGTTGACAAACACTCCTTTCTCTTATTTATTATAAAGGGTGAGGGAATGGGAAGAGGTGACTGGTGAGGCAGGAATGGAGGTGCTGTGTTCTTAACCACTGAGCCATCTCTCCAGTCCATGGGCACTATCCTCTTTGGGTTACTTCTTGTTGTCTAAGGGCATTGGCATCTTTGGGGATACAAGAAAGCTGGGATGCTGGCCAAGTCTGAGAAGAACAGGCTGTTTTACTCATTGTCCAGACCCTTCAGGACCATCTGGAGCTAGAGTAGTGCAGACAGCATCTTTGAGGCTAGACTACCTGGCACTAGCTGCTTTGAAAATGTCCAGAATGTAGATTTTGAGGAAACATCTGGAGCTGGCATGTTGCTAGAGCAGTCACAGTTGATTTGAAATCTGTTTGGACAGATGAATTAGGAAAAGAAAGTAAAGAAATTCAAGTGAATTTTTAATGATTTATTTTTATTTTATATGCGTTGGTATTTTGCCTATATGTGTGTCTGTATGAGGGTGCCAAACCCCCAGGAACTGGGGCTACAGATAATTTGTGAGCTGCAGTGTGGGTATTGGGAATTGAACTGGGTCCTCTGGAAGAGTAGCCAGTGTTCTTAACCACTGAGCCAACTCTCCAATCCCAGAAAAAAAAAATTTATCTTAGGAGTACATTTGAAATTTTCAGGTCTACTATCCTGGCAGTTGGGGGAGGGGAGTCCCCAAACCAGGAAAAGTAAGGGAGATCCCACCCTTTGTAATAAGTGATTCCACAGTATGTTATCCAGAGTCCATTTGACCCATGAGAGGTGGATTCAAAACAATTCCCTGAAGCTTACAAGAATTTTTTAAGTTTACAAAAAGCAGTATGTTTTAGACATGTGGCATTTACCATTGTTTGTAATCTGTACTGAAATTTACATTGTAGAAAAGGCAGTAGATTTATGTCTTTGAGTCATAGTAGAAGATGAGGGACCCCAAAACAGTTCTAGATTAAAAGCATGAGCATTGTTTCCTCTGTCCAGAAGACTAGGTATATAGAGATTAGACAGATCTTTTTAGCACAATGAGAAGTACTTTTAAGTCTATACTCAGAAAGCAAAACAACCAAAGGAAATTTAAAATCTTGAGCTTGTGAATATGATAGCAGCAGTCAGTGCTTACCAGAGCTAGATTAATAGCTCACCAGAACTCCATTGATTAATGCTAAAACTCTGAACTTTTAAATATTGATATAACAAAAGCATAGAGAGGAAAATATATCTGAAATATTTTTTATTTTTACATATATCTGAAGTCACTTTCTTAAACCTTCACAAATTGCATTTACACACCTTAAGATGCTTTATTAGACATTTATAACTTGCCTTTACATGTATTAAAACACTTTTTTAGACCCTTAAAATTTACTTAAGCTTTCATATCCTCAGACATTACATAAATGTTTTACTTTTTTTCTATCCAGTCATTTACCATGAGACAATGAGTTGATTACTAAAAACAGTCATTGTAAATCAAGATCCTTTTAAAAATGAACAGTTAAAAGTTACACTGACATCTATTCTGTGAGTTCATCTCTTTTTAGAGTCTGGTAGCAAGATAAACTGTCTAAACCTAATGGTAGCTCTAGGAAAGCCTAGAGGCCTAAGGCCTGGTAATGTGGGAATGCCTTTCTGTATGCTGTGAATCTCAATCTTTAAATAAAGGAGCTGTTTTGGGCCATGACAGGCACCATAGAAAAAGTAGGAGGAGAAATCAGAGCATAGGTAGGAGAAGCAGGGTGGAGTCGGGCAGATCGAGCAAGCCGCACAAGGAGCAACATGTAAGGAACACGGGAGCCACAGGCCACGTGGCAGACAGATTAATGAAAATGGGTTGAGTTAAGATGTAAGAGCTAGCTAGCAATGTGCCTAAGCCATAGGACAAACAGCATGAACTTAATGTAGACTTCTGTAATCATTTCTGGGGACCTGAGCAGCGGTGGGCGGCTAAGGGTATATTGTATTTTTCTACTCTTGTTTAAGAGATACTGTGTTTATGTAGCACATTTTAAAATATAATGTATAATTAAGAAATACAGATCATTAGTCATCTATAATTGTCAAACTTATAGTCATGTTAGGTATGTTTTGAAAGTCATACACAATTATATTTAGATTGATATATGGTCTTCAAACACTTTAAAGACCTACAGAATATGGCATTTAATATGTTTAATGACTTAAGACTCTTGATGAGACACATCTGCTCCTGGCAGCACCAGTTTACGCCAAAGAAGATGATGGGCATCAAACAAACTTTGTATGAAGTTTATTTTCTTTATGAGAAAAACTAGACATGTGAGAAAAAAAAAAAAAACCTGCCCTTTCAGTTCAAACTGGAACAGCAAGATGCAAGAAAAGCAACCACCAAACTTTGCCAAAACAAGTTATAACAGTCCTTCACAGGAAAGTCTGTCAGATATTCTAGGCCAGAGTTGGATGCCCCAACCTTACAGAGAAAACTTGGGTAACTATCCAGATAGTGCTTGTTTCTGTCATTTCTTAGCTTTGGAAGTTGTTTGCTCTCTACTTCTTGTTTACTTGGGTAATATTATGTCCTTCTGGGGTCTTTGATGAACTAAATAGTTAAATTTACAGTTTCCTTTATCCATGATAGAAAGCAAATTGAATATAAAACCTTAGGTTTACCAAGATAAAATACATAATAAAAATATTTTCTATAATTTTTCTAAACACAAATAGACTGGTATAACTCTTACTTGATAACTGATTTATTGTATATAACTTTACTGTGTTAAAGTTAAAAACCTTTCTATTTAACTAGACAGAAAAGGGGAAATGCTGTGGAATAATCCTCTGTACATTGTGTAAATATGTTACTATGTTTGGTTTAATAAGCATGCTGACTGGCCAATAGCTGAACAGGATAAAGTTAGGCAGGAAAGTCAAACTGGGAATGATGGGATGAGGAAAGGCAGAGTTGGAGGAGTCGCCAGCCAGATGCAGAGGGAGCAGGAGATGAATGTGCCATGCTAATAAGGGTACCACCATGTGGCAGAGTGTGAGTAAGAAATATGGGTTAACTTGAAATGTAAGAGCTAGTTAGTAATAATCCTGAGCTATTGGCTGGGCATTTGTAATTTATATTAATCCACTGAGTGATTATTTGAGAGCATGGCACAGGAAAATTCTGCCTACTTTTTCCATAGTAAACTTTTTCCATTAAACATTTTAAATGCTGTATTCAACAGATCTCTGAAAAGTTTTGAGGACCATTGTCTATTAAGTATATCTAAAGTAAACAGACTTTGCATGTATCTTGTTGCTTGTTTTGGGTTTAATTTTGAAAATTTATACAGGAAGCTAAAGAAAGCTTATTCCTGTAATTAATTACATTGGTAGCATGACTACACATATTGTTCTGGACACATTGAAGAATTTGATCATTTATAAGATGACTGAATATTAACTTGCATGTCTTAATTATCTTTAAAAGTTTATAATAAGTTAGTAGATTTTATAAGATTAGGATTTTATAGTTTTATCCCTATTAATTTTGAGCCTTAAAATTTGAGTTGAAGATTTAATTAGAGATCCTTTAGCACCAAAATCAATTGTAAATGCAATGAACTTTTCTTTTATAGTGCACCATCATAGAATATTACAGTTTCTTGTATGACTCAGTTTATCCAAATAGCTCAAGCTTAGCAAAGTTAGCAAAGACAAAGAAGTTAGACAACTATTACTGTGAATCTGAGTAGACTCTGGGAATTTACGAATCATATTTATCAAATATATGTTGTTACTTATCTCTTTGAATTTCTAAGGCTCCATTTATGGTTACCTTTGTTTTCAGTTAATCCTATGAAGTGTAAATTGGCAAAGTCACTCCAAGGAATTCTGGGATAGTGTATTCCCATGGGAAGCCTGTTTACAACAGGAGAGGTTCCTGCATCACTGAAATGTGACCAAGTGAGCAAACGAGATGAAGGGGGCAGGTACTCCATTTCCTCTCAAAATAACTTGACCCCAGTGTAGATTGTCCTTCAATTACCAAAGCCCAGGTTTCTTCCCATTTGCTGTAGAGCCCTTCAGTAAGAAGTGTGACTTTGGTTTGACCCTACTCATCTACTCATGTTGTGGTGACCCAAACCATCAATTGTTTTTATTGCTACATCGTAACTGTAATTTTTCTACTGTTATAAATCTTAATGTAAATATCTGTTTTCTGATGGCCTTAAATGAACCCCATGAAAGGATGAGTTGATCCAAAGTGGCAGGGAGGGAGAGGGGGGGATGGGAACATGACACTCACAGATTGAGAACCATTGCTGAACGCCCAACCATCACAGAGAAGGACCTCAGAGAGGATGGCCTGGGGTGTGTGCATTGTACCCCTCAACATTTACCAACTTAAGAGTGAAAATTGAGAATCTAGAAGGTAGTTACTTCTTATAATAATGCATGTGGGTTTATTTAGAAAAATACAGTTTGTGAAACAAAAAATGTTAAATATGGTACTATTTTACATTTATGTCATTTTCTTTTCTGTCTGGCTTAATAAAGAAAAAATGGCTTGCCCATTTGCTTCTGCATTTGCTCTGTGTGAGAGTGTCTGAGTTTTCCCAAAACTTGATAAGGGAGGACCAGAGAGGACAAAGAAAATACACCTCATTATGAAATAGCTCTGACTTGCACGCCCTACCCCTTTTGATACAAATGTCACCCAGTGTCGTTTCTGGATAAAAACCAAAATGTTGTTTTATGTAGGAAAGGGATACCTTATTGGAGGTTGAGCACGGAGGGTTAGGAGCCAGACTGCCCCGAAGTGCACAGCCACAAGAGATGTAACCTGTGTAGCCAGTGGTGCTGGATAGCAGGGTGCCCAGAAGTGGGTGTGAGCAATCTCAGAAATTTCAGAGCCCTGAACAGTGGCAGTAGAGGACAAGAGGAGACTGAAGTCTTTGGGATAAGTTCTGTTTGATCTGGCTAACTTGCTATGCTAGTTTTTGTTTGGTGTGTGTGGGGGGGGGGAGAGGGAGAGGGAGAGGGAGAGAGAGAAACAGAGAGAGACAGAGAGAGTTGTTTGTCATTGTGGCCAAATACCTGAGCCAAACACCATAAAAGAAGAAATATTTCTTAGAGACTGGGACGGAAAACAGGAGAGACCCTGGGGAGCCACAAAAAGAATGGCAAGTAGCCATCATCCTCTACTAAGGTCCCACCTCCTCCTGAGCCTATGGGGAATGTTTCAGATTCGGCTCATAGCAGAACCTACTTTGTGGGGTCTCACAAATCCAAATGTATTCTGAAACAGTGTTCCCATCATCTCCCCATCCCCAGGACCACTCAGTTCCCTGTGCAGAACTCACTGGTCTGTATTAAAAGGCAGTGTAGGATGCAGCATCCAGTGTGGTGCTTCCCAGGAGCAGGGCAAGTGGACCCAGCTCCATATAATCTTGGATCAAGACAGCATCTCAAAATTAGAGCATTTGCTTTCCTGTTAACTCCTCCTCAGGACACCAATGCTGACTATTGATTATCTGAGCAAATTCCTAACATCAATGATTTCCTAGCCACCTTGGATCAACTAGGGGCCAGAACCTGGCTTCTAAAGCTCTCTATTCTTCTGATATCCATTGACCAGGGAGTCTGCAGCCTCATCTCTCAATCTGTCAACTCAACTAAAGCCTTCTGGTTTTGGACACTATGGGGTCACCTGAGGCACATTTAAAAACTTGAATTTCTGAGATTTGACAGATGGCTCAGTGGTTAAAGGGAATATACAGTTCTTGTCAGGACCCAAGTTCAGTTCCCAGCACCCATGTTGAGCAATTCATAGCTCCAGTTCCAGAGGATCCAACACCTTCTCTAGTCTCCTGAGACACCTGAACATACTCCATATACACAATTAAAAATACAATAAATCTTATAAATAAATTAAAATAAAAACTTGAATTTCCTAAACTAACTCAAGAGCCCAATAACTAAAGATTAGGTGGGTGGGGATTTTTTTCCCCCGAGACAGGGTCTCACTATGTAACTCTAGCCGTCCTGGAACTCACTAAGTAGACCAGGGTGGCTTTGAATTCACAGAGATCCATCTGCCTCTGCCTCCTGAGTCCTAGGATTACAGGCATGTGCCGCCATACCTGGCCAGCTGAGTATTTTAAGCAGCAGCCCTGTCAATTCTGATATAGAGGCCTGGGAGCCCTTTTGTCGAAAGGGCTACTATTGCCTACAATATGTTACCAAGTTACTCTAGAGCTCTGTCCAGAATCGCACAATCTCGGCCTGAACACTTTGCCCTTTACACAACCAGACTCAGAATCAGCCATGGGGTTGGTGCACATTTATCTTTCAAAGGAGCCCAACTAAGGTAAAAACAGGTTAGAACAGAAACAGAGGAAAGATTCAGCCTTCCACACAGCTCTGCTTCCCTGCTCTCCTCTGCTTGTCCATCATCAGGCAAGAACCCCCTTCCCACTGCGGTACTGGCTCTGGCCCAGGTCTGAGTGGCCACTGACTCAAAGAGCGCTCTCTCTTAGGACTTCAAGATCCTGGCTGCAGGAAAGAGCTCCAAGGCCTTAGGATGAACTCTCCAGCCCTCCTGCCCCCAGTCTCCCTGCTCCAGAGTCTCTGCTCTCATTCTGCAGGACACATGAGTATATGTGAACTTGAACTGTGAAATGCTCCACACACCTTAGTGGTTCCTGGTCACACACAGTCATACACTGTGTCCTTTTCACCTGTGCTAGATGGCATCATGTTCTGTGGTCTGAACCTCCTAGGAAGTCTTCATCAGAGCCGACTTCAGTCAACTCTGTAGGGCTGAGGCTGGGAGAGAGCGTGAGAAGGATGAGCACACAGGTCACGGTGCCCTGACGAGGCACCCAGCCTACCCTCACCTGTTCTATTCTCTTTCGGGTGACTAATGTTGGCACAGTGGAGATTGCCTCTCCTCCCAATTCTTAGAAATGTCTTCCCTTTGGACCATCATGAGTTGACTTGGCTTGGGAACCAAACGGAAGTGCTTTAACCCAAAGGAAAGAGAAATTATGCCTTCAGGGATCCCTTATCAAAAAGGCCAGGGACTTTTTAGTGCCTAGTGTTTGGCTTTCAGAGCAGTTCAGATTTTGGAGTATTTGTAAAGGCTTTACCAGTTGACCCAAAATACTCCAAAATAAGAACTTTTTTCTAACAGTCCCAAACTACTCTGAGACAGGAGGGTCACTTGAACTCAGGAGTTCAGGGCCAGCTTTGGCAGCAGAGCTAGACAAAAGTTTCAAAATTCCAAGTGTTTTGAGATGTCAGTCTGCTCAGCCTGTGTCAACACAAAGCCCTCGTCTCTCACCAGGATTTTATTGCACACTTAGTTGGGGTTTCCATTGCTAAGATAAAACACCACAACCAAAAGAAACTTGGGGCAAAAAGGGTTTCTTTCCCCTTATAACTACTAGCCCATCACTAAAGGAAGCCTGGGCAGGAACCTGAAGGCAGAAACTGGAATAGAAGCCATGGAGGGCTTCTCCGTATTGACCGGCTCTCCATGGCTTGCCCAGCCTCCTATCTTATACCACTCAGGACCATCTGTCCAGAACTTGCCCCACCCACGGTGGGTTGGGCCTTCCCACATCAATCACAAAGGACTTGCCTACAGGGCAATCTTAGAGAGGCAAGTTCTCCACTTAGAGTCCCTCTTCCTAACTGACTCCTGCTTGTGTCAAGCTGACGTAAAACTAGCCTACATAGATACCTATCATGCCAAGCCCTGGGTTTAAATATAGAGCCGCTAGATTTAAAATTAAATAAGAGCGCATGCTCAGGAAGTGTAGACAGAGTAGACACTAAAACCATCTCAGAAGAGCTATGTCTTCCCACAATCATGCCCTTTTACGTAGACTGAGTGTGTCTATGAAAGGGCTGTGTGAGCAACACACTTTGGGAGGAAAGTGCTCCTCCA
This sequence comes from Phyllotis vaccarum, assembly GCA_033318265.1. NCBI lineage: Eukaryota > Metazoa > Chordata > Mammalia > Rodentia > Cricetidae > Phyllotis > Phyllotis vaccarum. Next base: position 64,595,606 of record JARWLC010000015.1, on the reverse strand, counting down.
CAGCAATGCCACCTAGCAGAGCAACTCCAGGCATGAGTTCCAAAACCCTTTTAAACACAGACTTTTGGCCCTGCCAGCTGTGCTCTGCTTGTGGATGTATGGCCACAGGAAACAGAAGCTAAGAAGTCAGCCTTAAGTCCGGACATCACAGGAAGAGGTAGGTGCTGCAAGCAGCCATCCTCGGCTTGGTTGTCTGACTTCTGTGACAGTCAGTGAACCTGTGACAGCAGGGTCCCAGTTCTAGACAGGCAAGCTTCCACAGGGGAATTGGAACACACTGATGAGGCCACTTCGCTTGTGCCTCCATGGGCCGTGTAAATGCCAGGTGCCACCAGTGTTGTAGGCAGTATGGGTCTGCCAGTACCAACAACAATGATTTTGTTGGGGTCCTCAACAGTCGTGGGAGGTAGTCAGCCATCACCTTGTGGGCATAGGCTGAACTAGACACTGTCCCAGTACTTAATATGGATTAATTTACTAAAAATGTGACTTGGACTACTCTAGAGGATGGGGTGGAAGTAATCGCTTGAGCACAGGAATTGGAGGCCAACCTAGGCAACATAGCAAGACAGCCAGAAATAAAAAAGAAATTAAACTTCGGATAAAGGTGCTGAGTCAGTTAAGATTTCAGACATCCCTTGAAAAACGGAACAAGGAGCAGAGCATGGTGGTATACCATTAATCCCAGTAATTGGAAGGCAGAGGCATCTCTGAGTTCGAGGCCAGCAAAGCCAGAGCTAAACAGAGAAACCCTGTCTCAGGGGGAAAGAGAGAGAGAGAGAGACAGAGAGAGAGAGAGAGAGAGAGAGAGAGAGAGAGAGAGAGAGAGAGAGAGAGAAAGGGAGGGAGGGAGGGAGGGAGGGAGAGAGAGAGAGAGAGAGAGAGAGAGAGAGAGAGAGAGAGAGAGAGAGAGAGAGAGAGAGAGAGAGAATGGAACCAAGGCTTCCTTTTGGGAAGGTCCCTTTCCTTTCCTTGGCCTTCGGCATTTTCCAGAACTGAATGAACACTTTCTACCCCATGCCAGCCCCATCCCTGAGCTATTTTACGTTTCTCCACAGTCCCCCTGGCTGCACGGGCTCTCCTGGTTCTGGGCACTTGGCTAGCGGGCATGCCGGGCTCGCAAGGCCCCACGAGGCCGCCAGAGGGCGCGGAGCCGCCACCTTGGGGAGCGGCTGGCCCAGCATTTTTGTTTTACTTAAATGCAGTGTCTGCAGCTGGGGAACCTTCCCCAGCACGTTTCTCTTCCGGCTTCCATCGGTCTGGTGAAGAATGTAGCCCGGATTGGGGTGAGGTTAATTAACTTCAACGCCGGGTGGGCTGAGCTGAGTTTGCTCACCAATGCAGACTGGTTCCAGAATGGCCCGGGCTGGGGTATCTCAGACGGAGCAGGACCCGGGACTGTGGGGAACACCCTGTGGGGATTGCTCCAGCCTCAAACCACGGAAGTCCTCCGGACCTCTAGACCCGATGGCCTCTGAGAGTTCTCTGGGGACACCCTGGGGAGTGTCCGATTGGAAACTTGTTTCAGTTCTTAAAAATAGAAACAAATCCTAGCCGGGTGACTCTCGCCTTTAAACCTTGAGCTCCGGAGGCCAAGGCAGGTAGATTGCCGAGTTCGAGGCCAGCCTGGTCCACGGGCATGTGTGTACCTGTGTGTGTGCCTGTGTGTGTGTGTCTGTCTGTGTCTGTGTGTGTCACGCCCCGGGACAAATACACAGGGTACAAAACCAAACCTCAGTAGTCTGGGGAGATGTGTCAGTCGCTGTTCCCACAGGAACAGTGGAATAGGCAGAGTTAAAAATCTTTCAACCCAGGATGCCATAGGTCTTTTGTTCAACAGTGACAATGGAATTAGGAATTGGGCTGTGGGGGCTGGGAAGGCAATTAGTTATGTCAGGGATGCATCCATTCTTAGGGTGGTGATCTGGAGAAGCCTGTGTAAATAAAAATGATGTGGCCCTATGTGTGAGCAGTGTGTGCCATGTGCTCCGGAAAGATGTAAGTGTGGCAGAGGGCTAGAACATTGGCCTACCAGACTAATCTGTGTGTAAGAGCGCCTGCTATGCATTCAGCCAGTCCTTAATTACCTAGGGAGTCCTTCCGAAACAGGAGCTCAATATTGGTCCCTAAAAGGTTGGGTAATGGGTTTTCCTTACATCTGAAATCCAAAGGGACCAATCTCTGGTTCTCTGTGGATTGCAGACTCTTCTGAATGTCTTTGTCTTCTAAACCCCTGGGCTCCCATGAGAGAGAGTTAAGAACACAGAAATGGTTACCCTTCCACCTATCAATCATCCTGAAACCCTTCCTAGGAATTTCCTGCTCCTTCATCCAGCCTCCTCGGAAGCACTGCGGACAGACCTAGGGGGATGCTAGAATTTTATCTTCCGTTTACCCCTCCCTATCTGCTGTCCACAGCCTGCCCCTGGGATGCAGGGAACTCTCTGGCTTCCCTCTCCAGCCCTCAGACACTCAGGCCATCTTTACAGCTGGGTTTGGTGTTCCTTCTCCAGTCAGTTCCAGAACAGTGAGTGTTTCTATCAAATCCACTGTGCTCACAGATTGTACCAGGCCCTGGGACTTCACTAGACTAACAGTGTGTTTGCTGCAGTGGTAGGCATGGTGCTCAGAGCCTCACACATGCTAGCAAGGAGCTCTAAAAAAAAGTCTATTGTAGATGTTGATATATATTTAAATGCATGGGTGTGTGGTGTATACATATTCATGTGGGTGCACATGTCTGAGGAGGCCAGACATCGATATTGGTGCCTTCCTTGATCACTTTCCACTTGAGATTGGGTCCCTGTGATGATGAGTGTGGATTGTCAACTTGACAGGATTTGGAATCACCTAGGAGGAATTATATTAGGTTAACCTCTGGCAACTCTGTGAGAGATGATCTTGACTGAATTAATTGACATGGAAGATTTTTGCAGTTCTCTGGGCTTGGATTCTGGGGTGCACATAATGGAGGAAGCTAGCTAATATCCATTCCTCTCTTTTTGTCCATGCAATGTCACCAGCCCCTTCCAAGTTCCAGTTGACTTGGCTCCCCATCATGATGGAACTGTACTTTAACATGTTAATTTTGTCAGATATTATGTCTCATTATCACCACCATCATCATCATCAAGGTACAGTCTCTCAGTAAACTATAAAGTCACTGATTCTGTTAGGCCTGCTGACCAGTGAGCTCCAGGGATCTACATGTCACACCACCAGACTCTGTGACCTGCTGGAGTTACAGATGTGTTGTGGAAGTTTTACATCTGTGCAGATTATTCTAATTCAGGTCCTTGTACTTACACCTATATGGTGTCCCATGACTGTAATGCCCAGAGCATGAAGTCTGAGATGGAATTCTTGAGAGTTTGAGTTCTGGAGAATAGGGCGGGGCAGGGGCAGGTGGATGAGGCAGTGCTGGTTCAGGAGATGCCTCCTGGGAAGGTGGCACTTAGGACCTTACCAGCCAGAAGGGGACAGCCCTGAAGATCTGTGGACAAATTGCTCCAAGAGAAGAAACAGGATGCTAATCTGGAGGCAGAACTTTGGAGAGTGTGGAGAAAGCAGCAGCCCTCAGGGGCCCAAGGGACAAGCCTTGCATGCTTTTAGATTGAGGGTTATTGTCTGAATGTGGTGGCTGATACCTGTAGTCCCAGCACTTGGTCAGGGTCAGGTTTTCTCTGTTTCTCAGCCTCTTATCTGAAGAACAGATCCAGGCTTGGCTTAGGCACCTTTACCCACAGGACTTTCTGGCTGGATCCGATCCCAGCACTTGGGAGAAAGAAGCAGAAAGGTCAGAAGTTCAAGGTCATCCTCAGCAAATAATGACAGAGGAGATGAGACAGTACTCAAGACCGACTGAAACAAGAAGGTGGGCAGTGCCCAGTGACACAAATTCTGAAGGAGCTAAGGTTATTTTATTTAAAAGTTTTAAATTTAATTTTGTGTCAGGCAGTGGTAGCAAATGCCTTTAATCTTAGCCCTTGGGAGGCAGAGGCAGGTGGATCTCAGTGAGTTCAAGGCCAGCCTGGTCTACAGAGTGAGTTCCAGGACTACACAGAGAAACCCTGCTTTGAAAGAAGAAAACAACAACAAAATTTACTTTTGATTATTTATTTTTGATACAGGTCTTGCTATGTTGTCCAAGGGTAGTATCAGTTACAGGCATAAGCTTTAATGATTCAGCTTCATGTTTTAAAATGAGCTTAATGTGTTAGAGTATTCATAGGTAGCAGACAATACAAAGATATATCCTGTGTTCCTCTGGCTCTGCCACTCAGCTCCCCCATCACGAGAGCACATCTGTCACCACAAGAGAGCACATTTGATGAGCCTACACAGGCACAATTCTATTAACTAGCATAAATCTTGGTTCTCTCTCTCTCTCTCTCTTTCACTGTGTGTGTGTGAGTGTGTGTGTGTGTGTGTGTGTGTGTGTGTGTGTGTGTGTGTATCCCAAGTGGGATGAAATTCATATATAGCTGAGGATGGTCTTAAACAGACCTCTAGCTCACTTTGTTTCTTTATTCCTGGTGTTGTATCCCATTCCTTGCCAACAGATAGATAATAGGTTTTTATACACCACACCACACACACACACACACACACACACACACACACACACACACACACACACACACACACACACACGTAGGTTTCTCCACACAATGAGCCAGACCAAACCAACTCGAAATATATAACAACAGAATTATTTGAGCAGAGCATCTCCGGTCCCCAGGTCCCCAGAGATTGAGGCCAGAGAAGTCACACCCCCAAACTAAAGCAGGGAAACTTTATAAGTTGTAGGCAACACAAGCTGGGTCTGTGCCAAAATATAGTTTAAAAAATAAAAATAAAAATAAAAATAAACCACCACCACCAAAAACCACTAAAGCAGAGACTTGGGCAACTGGCAACTTCAGGGGTGGAAGCTGCTGTAGCCACCAAGAATTTGGAACTGGGCTTTTTGGTACCTTTCCTCCTCTGTTTGGAGACTCTTGAGTGGCTGGAGTTTGGAGAGAGAGAGACAGAGACACAGAGAGATAGACAGGAATGGGGTTTTCCCATGACACAGGGGTGAGCTGGAAGCTCTAAGTAATGGGGTAATAATGGCAGGTGCTATTATGCTATATGCTAAGTAGTTTCACTGTCCTAGGGGGCCAGGATTTGGAACACTGTACTCGGGTCCAAGGTGCTTGGCCTAGGGACTCTCTCTTGGAGAGGACTGTGATGACACTGATTCCCTCAAGGGCCAACAAATTTTAGACAGAAGAAAGTGAGGGTCTTAGAGGTCAAAGGTCAAGACTTGCCTGAGCACACAAAGGTTGGTGATGCTCAGCAGTGGGCTGGAAGCAGTGCTGAGGAGAAGCTTCAGGTCTGATGGGATTGTACTCCTGCCTACTGGCAACCCTGTGTCAGGAAGCACAGGACGTCCATATCTGACCCTACTGGAAACCTTCCAGAAGGCTGAGGAAAAACAGCTTTTTTTCCAGGAACCCTACCGCTTTGGCCCACTGTACTTCTCAACCTTACCCTCATTTCTTCATCTCTCTGCCTTGGAGTGGATTTCTTCCCTCATTAGACACCAACTTGAGCAGACACCATGTGACACCATTTTATACCTGCTTAGGTCTAACAGAGCCCTGGCCACAAGCAGTGCCAGCTGCGTAGGATACAAATGCAACCTGGTTTCCCCTCAGCAATCAGTGACAGCAGTGCCATCCTGGGCTGAGGGGCCACAGGGACTGCCTGTGGGTGCTAGAGGCTGGGTACTCTCATCCCTAGCCCGTGCTTGTCACCTCACCCAGTTCTAGGCGCCATCCAAGGGTCATGGGTGCATGCTCACCTTGCTCTACTGCTTTCCTGCTTATAGACCTGGGGCAGGCCTACAAACTAAGCATCAGTTTCTTTATCTGTAGTTGAGGCCAGGGCTTGACTGATGAAGGGTATGTGTGACCTGCTATGTTGCTGGAGCATGAGGGAACCCCCTGGTAACAAGTATCTAAGGAGGCCATTTATCTTTAAGTCAATCAGACCTTGGGTTTGGGCAACCCTGAGTAAGAGGCTGAAGATCGCGTTTTAATGACCTGCTTTGTCTACCAAACACTCACTGAGGTGAGAACTGTCAGAGACCCCCCACCCCCACCCCCAATCTCTTTACCAGTTACAACTTCACACTGATAACAGTTACTTTCCTTGGACTCCAAATACTGGTGCATTTATCTGTATGTAGGCCATGACACCCCAGAACAAGCAGAGCTCTGGGTCATACCTTACAACCTCAAGGAGAGAAGGGTGCCTTCACCTTGGCCTCATTATTTTCAAGTGCAGCCTTCTCCGGGTGATGGCAGAGCAAGGGTCACCTTTGGTGATGAGGACACATTGGAGGTCTCTGAGTTCTTTGCTTCTATGTTCATGTCCTAACCAGCTGGCTCCTGTAACTGTAGCCCATAGCTCAGACCCTTTCTCAGCTGTGGGTAACAACATCACCAGAACAAGCTACAGGTTCTTTCCTGACCCTTGGACTCTGGGGCCTATTGGCCCTGCATTGGACAGGAGGACAGCAAAGACAGGAAGTGCCTGGAGAATCCAGGAAGGAGTCCCTTGGCAGACAGAGCATGAGGCCTGGGGGAAAGAAGGAGGGAGAGAGACAGAGAGAGAGGGAGGGAAGGAGGGAGGGAGGGAGGGAATTGCTAGGCAGGAGGAGTTTGAGGCCTAATGTGCTGCAGGACAGCTGAATTCTCTGGGTTCCAAATCTTTACAGGCTTCCCAAGCCCTGTGGAGAAAGATCTGCTGCAAAGTTCTGTGAGGGAAGCACCAGTTAGGGGCAGGGCCGTTTAGGGTTGGCAATTGCTCTTTGCTAGGTTTAGGAGACAACCAGCATACTCTAGGAAGCCAGCTGACCCTGGGCTGAGCCGAAGTGAAGACAGGGCTGGGGGAGGGGGGCGACGACTCAGAAGTATCTCCCTCCCATACTCCAGCCACACAAAGGGCCTCTCTCCTCTGCTGGCCACGCAGGATGGGCCTGGCTGGCAGGGAGGCCCAAGACTGTCACCCAGTCAGGAACAGGGCAGCTGCAAATGAAGCACAGACCTTGAGCGGGCAGGCAGGCCTTCGATCTTACCAGAGCCAAGAAATCCTGGCTAAAAGCTCAGCTACAGGTGAGGAAAAGCACCGGGCAGTACTTGAAACCAAGCAAGCCCCCTGGAAATGTTGGATTTCTGACAGACGAGAAGCCAAGCCAAGGGTTTTTTTTCCTGCTGGCCCAAATGCAAAAATGAAGGACTCCAGGAGGTGGTAGATTGGCCTGAGAGGAACACTCTGAAAAGAGGAAAGCTCTCAAAGCCGGAAAATGTTCACCCAACACAGAGCGCAGAGCTTAAATACAGCAAGTGTGAGGAGGGGACACTGGGTGCCACATACCTTCAAGGCCACACTGTCCTGGTGGAGGCTCCAGTGAGGGGCTATGGCAATGTGTTGTGTTCAACAGTGCAGGGGCCCCAGCTTCCATCTGAGGTAGGGCAGTGTGTGAAGGAGCGGCTGAAGACACCACCCCCACACTGTGGAGAGACTGACCCCCCTGAAGCAAGGTTGTTCACTATATGTTGGATGTGGCTTGCTTCACTTTTTGTTAGATCTGATTTAGTGTTTTGATGCTAGGGACCATAGGCGTGGCTTCACATCTGCCAAGCATATATTCTTCCTGAAGCTTCGCTCTTAGTGCCTGGCTGCTTTATCCCAATTTGCACAGCAGCGCATTATGGGTAAAATTTATGAATGCACAAAGGAGTGTCCTTTTATTCTTCTTATCTGTCATCTGTGGAAGGAGGTTCCTTTTTTTGAAGTTCTAAAATTAAGCTGGAAGTGGTAGCTTCAGTCTGTAATCCTGCCACTTGGGAGGTAGAGTCAGAAGATCAAGGGTAGCCTGGGCTGTCTCAAAAAAAAAAAAAAGTTCTAAAGTTAATAAAAGAAATCCTACCTGGGGATGGACTCTGTCACAATCTTCTTTATTCTTTGCCAGATCTTGAAGAAAAAGATAAAAAAAGAAATATGCAACAGTATGATCGCTTTTTAAAAATAACAGAAAAGAAAAAAAATCTTTCTGAATATAAGAGTAGAACACTCTATAAAAAGAAACTTGGGCAAAAACTTGAAATAAAGTCAGGTCAAAGGTCACCTATCACCTCCCTGAAGACAGTGATGCCATTTGAAGTTATTTTCTTCACATGCAGAGAAATGTTTTTACATGAGACGGAGTTGTTAGAGCAAGGGACGGGAGGCAGCTCAGCGGAGCAGTGCATGTCACACACTGGAGAAAGGTCTTATCGCGGTCTTTCTTCCTGCCTCTCCTCCTGAAGCTAACCCTGAACTTGCCTGGTTTGTCTCCCTCCATCCCAGGGAGAGGAAGAGTCATTACTTGGTTAAGTGAGATTTAGTATTTGATTGTTGACAGAATCACCTGGGAGCTGGGCCTCTGGGCACAAGCGTGAGGGAGTCTCTTGATTCCGTTTATTGGTGTGGGGGGCTCTGAACTAATTGTGGGTGGGTCCTGGGCTATATAAGTAGAGAAAGTGAGCTGAGCACCCGTGTGCAGCCTGGCACACACACTGGCACATCTTCCCTCTGGAACTTGAGCCAAAGTCGATCCTTTCTTCCTTAAAACAGTAAAAGAATGATGAATGCCCATGACCAACTAGCTGTGCCTTTTTATGTAGTCCAGAACCCAAATTCAGGGAATGATGATGCCCACTTTTAGGGTGGTCTCTCCCTCAGGAGGGCAGGGGGTCACCTTCATATGTCGGCTCTATCTTGGACTTCAGGAGAAAGAAAAATCAATTGCTGGAGTAAGGCTCAGTGGTAAAGTGCCGAAGTACACAATTCCCGGGGTCAGTCCCCGGTACTGTACGTGTGTGTGTGTGGGGGGGAGATCGAATCATGGGGCATCAGATCCTGTTTCTTTATTCCCACAGTCCACCACTCTCTGTATTCCTGGTGCTGTTAGGGATGGAGGCAGGATGGTAGCAGTCCTGTTTGCTCTAACTCCGACTGAAAACCGCTGTGATTCTCCAGGAGTGAGTTCTGTTCCCACAGTAGAATGCACTTGGAGTGAAACTTGTTCTATTCTGTTCCTGATCTTGAGTGTCTTCTGTGGGTGCCTATCAATCCCCATTGAGTGCTTGCTTCTTGGGGTCAAGAACCCACTCTCCTACCCTCTCACGTTCTTATCTGTCTCCTTTGTTGCCCTTGCCCTGTACCTGGGCCAGAATCATGCTCATTTAATTAAAATCTTAAAACTTATTTTACACTAAGTAATTAAAGTAATACTTTAGGAACTGGGGGCTTCATCCTAACAGCCTGCCCCACCCTGCCAGCCATATGAATGTACTTTGTGAAGGTGAATCCCCAGCCTCAGGTCAAACTCTGATGGCTCCCGAGAGATGCTGAACCATAGCTAAACCAGTAACTGAGTTACTAAATCGGACACACACAGAAACTGTGACATCATACAGTCCACTCCTACCAGGCACAGTGGTGTACAACCAAGCTACTTAGGAATCTGAGGCAGGAGGATTGCTTAAATCTGGGAGTTTGAAGCCAGACTGAACAACAGAACAGCACCCCAAATTGTTGAGCTTAGAGGTCATTATACAGCAGAGAGGAGTAATACATGCTTGTTATTATTTCTTGGGTCGGTACCCCTAGAGAAACAATGCCCCACGAGCTCTGTAGGGGTCCATGTTAATAAAATAGCTACTTCACCCCAGGGTGGGCCTACAACTATGTGACCAAGTCACATTGCTTCCTTCATGAGTTTTTATGTCAATGTCATGTGCTTCAGAAGGGAAGGGATACCTGGACCGACAGATCTCACCTGCAGGTGACTGCAAGTACTCAGGTAACAAAACGACGTGAATTACGTAGCTAGCAATCCGCTGCAGTTTCCTCTGCTTGTGTTGGTGAACACCTGGCACAAGGAGCTTAGGGTTTGTCTGGCTTGCAGTTCCTGGGGATGCTGTCTGTCCAACAGGGATGGTTGGCCGGTAGAAAAGTTATCCGCCATATTGTGCCCACAGTCAGGAAGCAGGGAGCAATGGATGCTCGTGCATAGCTTGCCTTCATCTTTTTATGCAACCCAGGACCCCATGTCTTCCCACCAAAATTTACTTAGTCTAGAAAATCCCCCACAGACATGTCCAGATCTTTGTCTAAGATACTCTCTATCTTGTCAAGTTGACAATATGAACCATCGCAAGCACGTTCACTACAAAATTACATCTCAGGGCAAGGAAGCAGCTCAGTGATAAAAGTCCTTGCCTAGTGGGCCCTGGATTTGATCAGGGAGGTTCCATGATCAGGCTGTGGAAGTTCTGCCCTTCCATGAGGACGAGCAGAGGTGTCTGACGTACGACTATCCTGGGGCTGACCAGTTGAACAGGCATTTAACAGCACATTTTGTTTTCAGCTAATGGAGAGTCTGTGTCCAAGCAGTTCTCACCCCTCACCCCTCCACACACACACCTGAGGTTCTGGGAAATCAGCTTCTTCTCAGACTCTGGGTTTTCCTGGTTGTTTCTGGGGCAGGGCTTCCCAGAAACAGGCGGCCACAGGGTGGATGAGAAAGAGGAAACAGACCCATGGAAGCCAAAGAAGCTACTCACCCAGAAGACTGGAAACTGTCAGAGCCAGCGGGTGCCCTGGGAGACAGGGGCAGCCAGCGGGTGCCCTGGGAGACAGGGGCAGCCAGCGGGACAATCCCCCCTTATAAGAAGTTTGATCCAAACACAGATGTCGCACACTTCTGGACACTTGTTCTATTTTGCTGTCTCTCTTTGTGGCTGATTCCTTTGTCTTCTGGTCTTGTCCCGTAAGATAAATAGCTGACATCTGCCTTTGCCTGCTGAGTGGCTGCCTTCCCATTCCTCACCTTCCACCAGAAGCAATGCTGCCCTTGGGCTGGATGCTTGCAGACCTCTGCAAAGGCCCATAGATCACAGAGGAAACCAACCCAGCCTTTTTGAGCCTGTTTCTTGTTTTTCACAAGTCCTTCATCAGCATCGGAAGAATACCGTTTTTGTGAAACGTTAAAATTTTCAAGTCCCAACGAAAACTGAACAGTTCCTACACTGCCCAGAGGGTGAATGAAGAAACCCGTGATGAACAGGTTAATTTTAGAGTTGGAAATAACCGTGCCAGACTGGGTGTGGTGGCACACGTCTTTAGTCTAAGAACAGGGAGATCTCTGTCAATTCAAAGCCAGTCTGGTCTACATAATGAGTTTCAGGCTACCTAGTAAGACCCTGGGGGGGGGGGGAGAAGGGAGGGGAGGGAGGGAGAGAGAGAGAGGAGGAGGGGGGAGGGGGAGAGAGAAGGGAGGGGAAGAAGGGAGAGAGAGGAGGGAGGGGGAGGGTGGGAGAGACAGAGAGGAGGGAACCCTCAGTCCCAGTGTCTCCACTCCATGCATGTCCCCCTTGGGCAGGCAGCATTAGAGCGTTACTGGGGGGGGGGGGTGTTGTGTGAACAGGAGGCTGGCAAAGAGAGAAAACCGAAAGTAGGAGAGTCAAATCCCACGATGCTCCGCGCATAGCATAACCCACAATGATCTGTAACTTTATATGAACGCTATTATCCTTTGAGACAGCTGGGCTTTCGGTAAGAGTTTGCTGCCTCTGGAGTGGTGGCCAGATGTGCTTGTGATCCACTGGACAGCCAGTATGAGGACGTGAACACTGAGACACATGGCATCCAGCCAGGGTTGCGACTTCCTCCTCGGCATGAGGGTGGTATCTATCGTGGTCACCACTTTGGTGACTGTCTTCCTGGCAAGGGCCTTCAGCTACCACCTCCCACCTACTCATGCTTCTTTCTTCAAACAAAGATACTAGTACTAACTCTCATACCAACTCCCTCAGTGGAAAGACTGAGTAGCCTTATAGAGTCCTTCCTCAGTCCCTGACACCCAGGAACCTAATCAGCTTAAAAACAGCAAGTACCCTTCCCCAGAGTGCTACCTCCACAGTGAGAACTGGGTGACTTCCAACCAGAGTGCCTTTCCCTTAATCCACACATCCTTACATGACTGGGCACCAAGAGAAAGTAAAAGTTTCTTGCTAGCATGTTTTTGCAGAGGCCAAGAACTTATGGAAGTCACTGACTATACAAAACTTCCATCAGATTGGCATGTAGGAAGAGTCTATTTCAGGGTGAACTCTGCACTCTGAGAGGTCTAATGTAGTTAAAAGACATCAGCTGAGCGCTCAGGAGGGAGGCTGAGGCAGGGGACCAGTCTAAAGTTAAATAAAGTGCCAGTTGTGGTGATGGTGCACATTGTAATCCCATCACTTGGGAGGTGGAGGCAAGAGCATTAGGGGTTCAAGGCCAGCCTTATCTACTGTGGTGGTTTGAAAGCTCTAGAATGACTCTCATGGCCTCATGTATTTCTTGGTCTTTGCCTGGTGAACTCTTTGAAAAGGGTTAGAAGGATTAGAAGACATGGCACTGTTAGGGGAGGTATGTCATTGAGGGTGGGCTTTGAGTTTTCAAAAGCCTGTGCCAGACTCAGTGGTTCTGCCTATGGGCCAGGAAGCAAAGCTCTCAGTCATTGCCCCAGGATCATGCCTGCCTGCTGCATGTCCCACCCTCACCATGATGATCATGGACTGAACCTCTAAAACTGTAAGGAAGGCCCCAATTAAATACTTAGAGTTGCCTTAGTCATGATGTCTCTACATAGCAGTAGAAACCCTAAGACGTGTACATAATGAGTTCAAGTCCAGCCTGGGCTACATAAGACCCTGTGTGGTACTTTGAATGTAATTGATCCCCATAATCTCACAGGGAGTGGCACTATTGGGAAGTGTGGCTTTATTGGAGTAGGATGGCCTTGTTGGAGGAAGTGTGTCACTGTGGGGGTGGGCTTTGAGGTTTCCTATGCTCAGGATACTGCCCAGTGTCTCATTCAACTTCCTGTTGCCCAAAAGATGTAGGACTTTCAGCTGCTTTTCCAGCGCCATTTCTGTCTGTGTGCATACCATGCTTCCCACCATGATGATAATGGACTAACCTCTGAAACTGTAAGCCACCACCTCAATTAATGTTCTTTTTTATAAGAGTTACCATGGTTATGGTGTCTCTTCACAGCAGTAGAAACCCTAACTGAGACACCCTATCTCAAAGTTAAATCAACCAATGACTCAAACACGTAAAGTACAAAGCTAGTTTCTAGAGTCCAGACCATAGTAATCTACCAGCTAGCTCCCTCTGTTTAATAAGCTGCAGGGTTTCAAATAAGACATATCCCTATAGGCCTAAGTATTTGAACACTTGGTCCCCAGTTGTTCGGGGGACATCTAGATGTGCAGTCTTATTGAAGGATATATATCACTGGGGATAGGCTTTGATATTATATAACCTCACCCTGCTTGCTCAACTTACTTTACTCTGCTTCATGGCTGTAGAGATGTGATCAGCTTCCTACTCCAGCCACCATGCCTCCCCACCATGATGGACCTTTACCCTCTTCCCTCTATGAATTGCTTTGCCCATAGTCTTTTATCAGAGTAACAGAAAAGTAACGAATACACAAGCCATCCCTAACCTTGGGTCTGAAGAAGGTGCTGTGAGGAGTTCAAGGTTCTGTGGACCCTGGTATAATAGCCAGGGTCAGTTATTGGGTCACATGGATTGGGTGAACTAGATGATTCTTTGGTCTGTTTCCTGCTTCTAAGACAGAATGCCCTAAACTAAGTAATTTATAAAGAACAGAGATTTATTCTATTCATGGTTCTGGAGACTGGGAAGTCCAAAAGCAAGACGCCCCATTGGGTGTGAGAACAAGAGAGTAAGGGGACCTCACCTTGTCCCCTGGTAATGGACATGATTGCATTATCTCTTACTAGACCCAGCTCCTGATACTGTTGTGAGCCTGGAGGATTCACTTTGCAGGCCATGGTCACACTGCACAAGGGGGTCTCAGCTATATGGCTCTTGTGGGCTTATCTGGGTGGCCCAGGCCTGCGCTAAGGTCTTCCTGGATAGAGACCAGGCAAAAGGATGAGGGCTGTGTGAGGGCTAAAGTTATGTTTTAAATTTAAATTACTGTGTCTTTAACCTGTAAGCCCTATTTGACCAAGGACAGATAATTTCTGGGAATGCTGGGGCCGTCGTTCATGTGAGGTAGCAAGCCACATGTTCCCACTTCTATAAACAATCGTGGTTGTTCCAACTGCACAGGGTGTGCTTGATCACCTGTAGATGGGTGGTACGTATACAGGAAGCACGTCAGGATGTGTGTTTATTCCCATTGGACAATGGCAGGAAGTACAAAGCCTTGTGGATTTTGCCTTTATAAAGCCCCTAACTAATGTGATTTGGCTTGACCCAGGTATGGGTCTGGCCAGTGTCCTTCGTCCTGGACAGTAGATAATAAAGCTTACTCCAGCTTCGGCTCACACATTGTGGTAGTGCTCCTGTACTCACCTGGTGGGGTTAACAGCATGAGCAAAGGCCTCTACTGCTCCCTGATGGCCTGAGGAAGCTCACAGTGGAGAGGTGACCACTGCCCAGTGAACACAGAGTAAAGGGTCAATGAGACACTGTCACCGTCTTTGTAACCACTATAGATACCAGCATGCATCGACTCTGGGTAGCTTTTCACCATTTTCCACAAAGGAAAATGTTCATTAACCTAGGATGAGGCAAAATAAGGCCATAGGCCCAGAAAGGACACTGCCAAAGGGGAGCCCCTCTACAGCTGAGCCTGCTCCCTAAAGCCACCTTGGTCCAGTTTGACACCTTTCCCTGCATTTGAGAACCTGACTGAGCTTCTGGTTAAGATGGGGGATCTGCTTTCAGGACAATGGCTTTTGGCAGAGACATCTTTCCTACCTCCCATCTTGTATTCTTGTTCTCGAAGAACAAGAAATCAGCTTCGTGAAGTCAGCTTAGCTTCTCTGGGAAGCACGGTGGGTCACTCTGGAGCAGCCATTTCCTTATCTGGACATTAGCAAGTAGTTAGTGGTCATGCAGAGTGGCCGGAAGTTTGGACACAAGTGTGGAGCTGCCAGACTGAGTCTTGGTTTGAGCTGGACAAACAAGTCTCCTTGCGACACAGGAACCACCCGTCATCCCCTCTGGATTCCGATCACCACAGCTTTGCACGTGCAGGAAGTGTTCGCCCCCTTCCCACCACCATCTCTCTAACAGATGTGCCAGGCTCCCGTCCATACAGCCCTTCTTCCCCACAGGTGCCTTCTGATTGAGGATGATTGTGTCACACCTGTCTGTGCAAAGGAACCGAGGCTTCTGGAAAAGTCTTTTCTGATTTTGTTTATTATTGTTGTTATTATTATCTTAGAAAAGGGAAGTATCATGCTTCTTGTCCGTCCTCTTCAGTCTAGAGGACCATTTGAAAGCAGGAAGTGCACCAGCTTTTTGTAATCTTGAGGGCTGAAGTCAGGAGCTGACCGTGAAGATGGAAATGGGGACCTGATAACTTACTGAAGAAGCTGAACTAGTCCTGAAGTTAGGCAAATTAATGTTAAGACTTGTTGATTGAGGAGTTGTGAATTTCTAGAGAATTCTCAGGGAAAAGCCAGCAAATGAAGCACTGTCCATTTCCAGCTGGGCTGTTCAGTCGCTTGTTTGTTACAATAAGGTTTCTGGTCCCGGGTGGCCAGAGGTCCAGACCCACAGACCTGCTGTGCCAGACCCTTTAGCCACCTGCAGCTGATCAGGCCCCAAAAATGACTCAGACGCTTATATTAAGTTCAAGCTGTTTGGCCTATGGCTCAGGCACATTGCTAGCTGTTCTTACATCTTAAATCAACCCATTCTCATTAATCTGTCTGCCACATGGCCTGTAGCTTACCTGTGTTCCTCACATGCTTCTTCTTGGGCAGCTGCTTGATCTGTCTGACCCCACCCTACTTCTCCTACCTATGCTCTGATTTCTCCTCCTACTTTTTCTATGGTGCCTGTCATGGGCCAAAACAGCTTCTTTATTTAAAGATTGATATTCACAGCACACAGAAAGACATTCCCACATCACTTGTTTTTGTTTTTGTATACAGTGCTGGGAACTGAGTTTTATTTATTTTATTTTTTTAATTTTTGAGACAAGGTTTTATGTTATTTAACTTGGCCTCATACTCATCATGTAACTAAGAATGATTCTGTGTGGATCCTCCCATTTCCACACTTCTGCAGTTCTGGGTACAGAGAGAACCACAAAGCCTGGGTTCATTTGGTTCTGGGGATTGGACACCACCTGCTGCATGTAAGGCAAATGCTCTAGCAACTCAACTATATCTCCGGCCGCATTAACCCCATCCTCCTTTGGTGGTTTGAGATACCAAACGCAGGCCTTCAGGTTAGCTAGACAAGCAGTCTACCACTAAACTATATCCCCAGCCCCTCCTATTTTTTTAACTTTTTTTTTTTTTTACACACTTATAACCACACTAAATCTAGTGTTGAGGCTGAGTCCTTTAAATGAAAGTCCCAGGTCATCCAGGGGTCAAAGGGAAGGGTTTGTAGGAGTTAGTTATTCAGAGTGGGTCAGACATATGGGAGCCCTTCCCATTCTGGGCTGGTCCTGCTTGTAAATTGTCCCATAAAGAGATGACTATTTACTCTAAGCAGAGGCCAGGACCCATGGGTCAACTTCCAGAAGCCAGTGAGCTGGCCATTGGAATGTGAGTGTGGGTGGGTGAAGTAAGGAAGCAGCCACCAGCCTCCACTGAGTCAGACTCAGTAAGTGGGGGAGGGCTGCTGGAACTCCCCTTAGGTGTCAGAGGAAAAGCAGGAACAGGAAGGAGACTGGATCTTGCCCAGAAGATCAGATCCTGCAGGCAGAGCAGGCTGCAGATACAAACACTGCCCTGTAAAAAACCTCCAGGGATGCAGCTGGCCATTGTGCAGGAGGCCCTTCGGGGTTCCGGGAGCTCAGAAACATCCAGAGCTTTGTCTAGATTAAACTTCAGAAGCTTCTGGGTGTCAAATACAGATCTTAAAAAGTTGAGGTCCAGGGTCTGTCCCAGTTAGCTTTAACTGTCAATCTGGTCATCTGAGAAGGGGGTCTCAGTTCAGGGATTGCCCAGATCAGATTAGCCTGCAGACGTTTATGTGGGGGACTCTCTTAGTTCCTAATTGAGGTAAGAGTCCAGGCTGGGATGTGTGATACCATTTCCAGAGCAGGTAGCCCTTGAGCTGGCTTTATAAGAATGGCTAGCTGGGCATGAACCAGGCCTGTGAGCCAGCCAGCAACTATGGTACCTGCTCTGCCTTCCCTAAGTGATGTACTGTCATCTAAGAGTGTAAGCAAAATAAACTGTCTCCTTCCGAGCTGCTTTATAGTTGTGTTAATCACACAACAGAAGGGAAATTGGAACAGAGTCCCTTAGCTGCCTGCTCTCCTTCCCAGAGCAGAGATATGACACTGTGCAAGTTTTCAGAATTAATAAAGATAGGCAACAGGAGACAATGGGGTTTGAAGAGAGCAAGACTTCAGCACGTTTGGAGGGAATGTGAACAAAACATCACCTGAAGCCAGCTGAGGACCAGATTCCCAGTTAGCCACATGTCATCTGAGTGTGAGGTGTCCATATACCAGTACCAAAAAAGAGCGGAGCATGGTGAGGTTAAACAAGGCAGCCAGAGCCTTTTCTGCTTCTCACTATTAATGTGGCTGATGGCAGCCAAATCTGGTAATAGCTATAGGGTGCAAAGCAACCTGAGAAAAGAAAATGGAGAGTGTGTGCTGTCACCTGTACCATCTGTGGAAATTGGCCTTGGGGACCCCTAGGCAATCAGGACTTCAGTGCATCGGTCTCTGTCTGCCTCTTTCCAGAGTATCTCTCTCTTGTTTGTTCCCCTCATGTTAAGTTGCTCTGCCACAGTGCTGCCTCGAGTCTCCCCGACATTCCCCTTTACACCCTGATAACCAGAGACACCTATGTGTCTCCAGATGAGGGAGTCACACTCCAGCCACCCAGTTGTGGGGGTGTCAAAATCTCAGAGTGGTATCTGAGGGGAGGGGGCAAGGCAGTCTGAGCCACACAAATAATTGCCATCAATTCCTTTTCTCGTGGCTGCAGGTGTTGGCTCACCTGAGGCATTTGTGTGCCAGGAAAGCCTGAAGCAAATTCTTCTGCTTCTAGTGTCTCCCAAAAGGCAGAGCTTAACAAATGTTTGCCGACTGGTTGGTTATAAAACAAGCAAGCAGAGCTGGCACTGTAAGCATTTGCAAAGAAATCTCTGGAACTAAGAACAAATACAGGAGCCTCTGGGTCTTCAAGGCCCTTTGGAAATCAAAAATCACAGGATAAATCCAGACCCCTTTGTACTGAATGAAAAGGGTAAGGTTGTGGACAGAGCTCAGAAGTGCTATGCTACCATGAGTGAGGCCCTGGGCTCCATCCCTGGCAGCCCAACTACCCCAGCAGCAGCAGGAGAGAAGAAACTGTAGTCCTAGTAAGTTCAAGGCCAACCTGGGCTACAAAGTGAGACTTGGCCCAGTGTCACAAATATACCCTGCAGCAGTGTGATATAGATGCCCATCAGAAGCAGCCTCTGCCTCCTAAGTGTTGGGATCAATGGTGTGCGCCACCATTACCCTCCTTAGATTTACTTACTTAATTATTTTATGTGTATGAGTATTTTGCCTACTTCTATGCCTGTGCACCACCTGCATGCCTGGTGTTTGCAGAGGTCAGAAAAGGGCGTCGATCCCTTGGGACTGGAGTTACAGATAACTGTGAGCCACCATGCAGCTTTGGGAATCAAACCTCAGTCCTTTGCAGAAGCAACAAGTGTTCTTAACCACTGAGTCAACTGTCCGGCCACTACAGATCAACTAATATAGCTGAAAATATAACCTCCCCATAGGCACAAGAGGGAGCCAGTGAACATTTAGCAGGTGAAGATCTAAGATTGAATCATTTTCAGAATTGCGTTCAAATCTCCTTAACCTCTGCCGTAAGCAGCACTGTTGGTTTTACATTCTGCATCTACCCCCTGCTTCCTTTTCTCTAACTAAAGTTTACTTTTGTTTTGTTGTTTGGAGACAGGGTCTCTCTGTGTAGGTATCCCTGGCTGTCCTGGAACTTGCTCTGTAGGCCAGGCTGGCCTTGAAATCTACTTTTGTTCCTGGTCCTTGGGGAAAAGCCTGGAGTGAGGCTGGCTGGTCTACCTCACCAGAGATTGGTTCTGGCTTGAGCATGTGACGACTCAGGCCTGGTCTACTGAGAAAAAATGATCTTGTCTCTAAAAGAAGCCCCTAAGATGAGGCCGTCTTTCTCCTTGCCCAGGAGTCTGTCATGTCTAGAAGTGACCAGTTTGCCACTGGTTTGAAGTTGATGATGAAGGCAGCCGAGCGTAGAGGGCAGGAGCAGAGTCCTTGAGATACTGCTGAGCCGAGTCACAAACCTAACCTCTGCATTTGGTGACAGAAACCAGTGTTGTGTTATTTAAGACAGCGTGAGTCAGGGTTTTCCTTACTTGCGTCCCAAAATATCCTCTTGCTTTTCTACCCGCTCTTTTCCTCAATAAACCTGCTCTCTAGAGAACTCACTGGAAAACAGTTCCATAACCCGAGGTTACAAGGAGATTGGGGGTTCCCTCTTGGGGCTATAGTCTTATTGATAGAAGGTGTAAGAGGCCGAAGAGATGGCTTAGCAGTTAAGGGTACTTGCTGCTTTTTTTAAGTTTTATTGATTTTATGTGTATAAATGTTTTACCTGAATGCTATGTGTATATCTATGTGCATACTGGTGCCTGTGGGGGTACGAGGAAGACACCAGATCCTCTGGAACTGGAGTTACAGGGGTTTGCAAGCTACCATGTGGTTGCTAGAATCCACCTCTATAAAAGTGCTCTGAACCAATAGGCCATCTCTCCAGGCCCCACATTTGCTGCTCTTGCAGAGGACTTAGATTCTGTTCCCAGCATCTATGTGGTAGCTTACAACAATCTATACCTCCAGTTCGGGTAATCTTACATCTTCGTCTGGTCTCTGTGGGCACCAGGCACACGGGCCGTCCACAAATATACATGCAGGCGCTCAAATCTAGGGATTAAATTACTGTTTTGAGATTTTGTTTCTTTTTATTTTATGTGTTATGGTTATTTGTCTAATGTATGTTTGTGTACTACATGCATGTAGCGACAGCAGAGGCCAGAGGAGATGCTGGATCCCCTGAGACAGGAGTTACAGAGAGTTGTACGTTGCCATATAGGCACCAGGAACTGAACTGGCTCCTACAGCAGAGCAGCCCGTGCTCTTAACCGCCATTGCCATCTCTCTAGTCCCAAACAAGAAAAAAAAAAAAAAAAAAAGGACTCAAATGGCAGCTCGAAGACAATTTAGTTAGAGTTTAACAGAAAAGACTTCCAAGAAGGCTAGCTATAACCTTCAGGGGCTTCTTGGGGGCAGGGATGGAGAGCAGGTTAGAACCTGGTACAGGGGTCAAGCACATGGCAAGCCGTATGGTGGAAGAGACCTCTCAGAGAAGAACAAGGTGTGCATGCTCAGAAAAGAAAAGGGGAGAAAGAACACCTTTCTGGAATAAAAAAAAAAAAAAAAAAAAAAAATTCAGAGAAGGGGCAGACTTTCAAAGCTCCACGACTGTGAGCTATCCTGATAGAGATGGCCATTCTAGCAGGGTTAGAGGCCATCCTAGCACAACTGGAATGTTAGGGCTCCTCCAAGAGTCTCAGCCAGTGTTTAATGCTGTTTCTTCCAATCATCTGGGTCTTCCTGTTCTCCATCCCAATGTCCTGGCACAACTGTCGCCCTTCAGTCCCCTCTTGTCACTTCCCCTTGTCCTTACTCCCCAGCACCATTACCCTTGAAACGTCAGCAGGCCATTGTTGCTCTGGCCTTGAGTGCAAGGCAACTGAGTCCCTTATTTCAGACCCAGGAACTTCGGATTACAGACTCCCCCAGGACTGTCTTGGGAAAACTGGAATAGTGGCTGACCCCACCATGAGCCAAAGAGGTTGCTTGGGAAAGACCCAATAATGCGCTCACTGCTAGTATAGTATCCAGTATTCACCGATCTTGACTGGTGTTTACTAAGTACCATGTAACTCTCAATGGCACCTCCATTTTTGACAAGACAAAACACAAGGGAGCTTTGCGTGAAAAAGAATGTCCTTGGATGTCATTCCTAGCATGAGTCTCTTAATCTGTGACCTCAGATTTAGACAGATTCCATCTCGCCCAAATAGGAGCTGGGTTTAAGAATTCAGCCCAGGAGCTGGAGAGATGGCTCAGCAGTTGGGAACCTTGGCTGCTTTTCCAGAGGGGGGGGGGGGGCGGGGCCGGGGGCGGGGGCTCAATTCCCAGCATCCACATGGTGGGTCACAACCATCTACAACTCTAATTCCCGGAATCCAACATCCCTCTTCTGGCCTCAAGGCACCAGACACACACAGGCATACATACATACCCGCGCATAAAATTAAGTTAAATTGAAATTAAAGAAATCTAGGCCCAAACCAAGTGTGTTAGCAATACCAGCACTCACGACGCTGAGACAGGAAGATTGCCTGGTTTCAAGGCAACCTGGATCACAACCATCTGAAAAATAAAACTCCCACGACTTAAGCCAGGCTTGGTAGTTGCTGGCAAAGGGCGGTTAGCCTAGCCCTGCCCTGAGTTCTATGGACAAACTCCATTTAAGGATTCCCACCTTGGTCCCTCCCTCCCCCCTTCCCCCACCCTTCTAGAGGGAGTGTTTCTCAACCCCTAGCCCCTCTCCCTTCCCCCTCCTCCCCCTCCCTCGCTCCCTCCCCCCCCCCCCTTCTCAGCCACGGCCTTCCACGGTTCCCACATGGGGCACGGGGCCCCCATCCATTGCCATTCGTCATCACACGGGTGTATGCAGCACAGCTGTAGTGCACATCTGTCCTCCCAGCTCTTGGGGACATGGACATAACGAGTTCTGGTCTCAACAAAGCAACAACCCCGGAATCAGTTTTTGTTTTGTGTCCGCGAGCCCCTTCAGCTCCCTGACCTCATCAATCCAGGAGGGGTCAGTAGCAGGCAAAAGGTGTCGCTGTAGGACGTGGTTGGTGACCTGGTTTCTGGCTTTACTATCCAGTTCTCGGTGTCGGGAGAAAACTCGGGGCTGCACAATTGCCCTTTCATGAACATCTTTTCTGGCAGCCTTCGTTGAATGTAGGACCACAACTGACTTCTAAACTCTTTCGGCTCCTCCTGCTTCTGGCGCCGGGACACTGGAGATGGGAGATCTCGGGATAGGCTAGAAAGTCTGGGGGAGATGGGAGGCTGGGAAGGACTCGGCCCCGCGTGCCCCCCCAGAGCCCCAGCTGCCGCCTGCAGGGCAATTATCATGTTAATTACTGGCCAATGTCAGGCCTGGAGAGCCAGCTCAGCAGTCATGACTCACCCTTTTCCTGCGGAGGGCCTCAGAGGAGCCTAGGCTCTTCTGGGCACACCCCTTAATGACACGTGCCCTCATAATTTCTGAGGGTGTTACAGCCTGTGCGGATGTGTACCCTGAAGTGGACTCACAATCAGCTGAGCCTTGCGTGGGTGTTTCTTAGCCCACATCCTGCACAATACTGTCTACCCGTAGTTGGAGGAAAATGTGAACCAGAGGAGATGGGTTCAGGGCTCATCTCCAGCCCCTGACTGTCTAGAGGGGGAGGGGGAGAAGCAGGGAGGGGTGGGAACAGGGCCTGAGTCAGTGAGCTGGGCAGGGTGGCATCCTGCGTGGCTGTGGAGAGCAATGGCCGGAAAGATAACCAAACACGGAAAAATCCTGCAGAGTGGACTGGCTTCTTTACTCCCATCCCCCACATCTGTGGGCTACCACTAATTTGCCAAAAGTTTCCAGAGCCATCTTAAGATGAAATAATATCGGCTATATTTATTCTTTTTCCTCTCTCTTTCTTTTAATTCCTTCATTTGTTTTGTCTTATTTTTAGCTTTGGGAAGTGTGTGTGTGTATATGTGTGAGTGTGTGTGTGTATCTGTGTATGTGTCTGTATGTGTGTGCCTGCGTATGTGTGTGAGTGTCTGTGCCTGTGTGTATGTGTGTATCTGTGTGTGTGTGTGAGTGTGTGTCTGAGTGTGAGTGTGTATGTATCTGTGTATGTGTGTGAGTGTATGTCTGAGTGTGTGTCTGAGTCTGAGTGTGTGGATGTGTGTGTGAATATGTGTACTTGATTTTTTTTTTTAAATTACAGATATCTGAGCTATCTTAATTTCCAAGTAATTGCAGGGGTTTATTGAGAATTTGTATCCACAACACTTTGAATTTTTTTCATTTTTAAGTCAAAAAAATTTCCATTTTTTAATCATGGTTTTTTTTTTCCTCTGCCAGTTCCTCCCAGAGTCTCCCTGTCCATCCAACTTTATGCTCTTTTTCTTTTAAAAAGAGGAGAAACAAACAAAATTCCACAGAAAGCACAAAAATCAAAAAACACGACTAATAAAATGAAACCAAACAAGCTGTGAGTTGTGTTTTGGTGGCCAGCTGCTCCCGGGCCCCGAGATGTGTCTCATATACCCAGTAAGACTATATTGGAGATTTTCCTTTAGGTAGCACTTATCCGTTGTCTTGGTTAGGGTGGGACCCCATATCCGGCTCCCCCCTCAGTGCTGGGACCCTGGCTTGAACCCATGCAGCTCTTGCGTGCCTCCATCCATAGCCTTGTGAGTTCATTTGTGCGTTGTTCCTGTTGTGTCTGGAAAACACTATTTCCTTGTAATCAACCACCTCTGGCTCTACCGCCGTTCTGTTTCCTCTTCGGCATAGATCCTGAGCCCTGAAGGGTTTGATGAAGACATCCCGTTAGGACTGAGTACGGCAAAGTCTCTGCACACTGTCCAGTTGTGGGTCTCTGGTAATTCCCATCTACTTCAAGAAGAAGCTTCTCTGGTGAGCAAGGCACTGATCTATGGGTATAACAATATGTCTTTGTAGTCATTTTATTTATATATTTCTGATAAGTATTTTTGAATCTCCAGTACTGGGTTTCTCTGCTGGCACAGTGAGCCAAATCGAGCCAAGTTAAAAGGTAAAGGACCAGTTTAATCTGGAGGCAGGGGCGGGGAGATCTAGGGACCAGAGCTTAAATACCCTGTAGTTGAGGTCTTGCTGCTCTGTGGGGATGAGCTGCCCCCCTGCTTTGGTGGGGTCTCTAAAAGGGGCCGGATTTGGAGGTGAAGGCTGAGGTGGAGCTTCCAATCCAAGTTTCTTGAGCAGAACAGTTATAATAGGGTTTCTCCTAGGCTGTGTCTATTCTTGATGGCGGAAGTGTGTTTCTTACATGCAGCAGAAAGGTAGATTCTGTTTGCATTCACCTTTTATTCTTACCTTATACATTACGTCCTGATCACAGCTTCCTCTCTTTCTACCTCCTCCTTCTCACCTCACACATCAACTCCTCCTGTTTCCCTGAGACAGACAGACAGAGAGAGAGAGAGAGAGAGAGAGAGAGAGAGAGAGAGAGAGAGAGCAGATTTCCCAGGATATCCACCAAACATGGCCTAACCAGGCACAAACCCTCATCATGGTTGGATGTGGAGTAAAAGGGTCCAAAGCACAGGCAAAAGAGTCAGAGACACCCTCCAGTCTCTGGGAATCCCACAAGAACACTGAGCCACACGACCATAAAGTGTGTGCTCAGACCTAGCTCAGACACAGACAGTGGTGTCTGTTTCGTTAGTCTCTGTGAGCCCCTGTGAGCCCCTGTGAGCCCTACTTAGTAGAGCCCATGGGTCATATTCTTGTGGTATCTTCTTCCCATCTGGTGCCTACAGAGATGCTGTTTCCTAATCATATTTGTTAGTCTGTGTAATAGGTGGTTTCTGGCCCAGACTAGCCCATCACTTCAGACCTGCTGCAACTTATCTGGACCAGCAATCCCAAGGTCCCAAAGAAACACACGGTTGCTTATATTAACTTCATGCTGTTTGGCCTATGGCTTAGGCACATTGCTAACTTGCTCCTTCATCTTAATTCAATCCATTTCCATTAATTTGTCTGCCCCGTGGCCCGTGACTCATCTGTGTTCCTCACATGTTGCAAATTCTTGGGCAGCTGGGTCATGTCTCTGTCTGACGCCACCCTCCTTCTCCTACCTATGCTCTGATTTCCCGCCTACTCCTATGGTGCCCGCCATAGGCCAAAACAATTCATTTATTTCACAGCATACAGAAAGGCATCCCTACATCAAGTCTGTGTCTTTTTATTGGGGAATTGAAGCCATTAACACTGGGAATTATCATGAGCAGTATATGTTGGTTCCTGTTACTTTGTTGTTATAACGCCCCCCCCCCACTTCTAGAATTATTTATTCCGTGTGTCTTCTTGGGTGTGGTTTATCTTCAGACTGATTTATCCTTTTATTTATATCTTCTATGGAACTGGATTGGTAGATAGAAATTGCTTACATTTGGTTTTATTATAGAGTGTTTTTCTTTTTTTCTTTGATTGTAACTGATAGTTTTGATGGGTTTAGTGGTCTTGATTGGCATCTGTGGTCTCTTAGGGTCTGTAGAACATCTGTCTAGGTCCTCCTGGCTTTTAGTGTCTCAACTGAGGACCCAAGTATTACGTGTTTATGCATTAGCTGGTATTTTCCCTTGAAGATTTTCATGCCCTTCCTTTCTCCTATACATTTAGTGCTTTGATTATGATGTATTGTGGGGAATTTATTTTCTGGTCCAGTCCATGTGATGTCCTGTAGGCATCTTGTGCTTCGGTAGGCATCTCCTCCCTTAGGCTGGGGAGTTGTTTTCTATAATTTTCTTAGAAATATTTTCTGTGCTTTTGATCTGGGTTTCTTCGTGTTCTCTCCCTATTACCTGTAGGTTTGGTCTTTTCTGTTCCATATTTTCTGGATATTTTATGCCTCAAGTTTTTTAGATTTAACATTTTCTTTGTCTTCAGGACCTAAAATTTTCTCCTCCATGCCTTGTAAGCTGTCGGAAGCTCACCTCTGAAGTCCTGCTTAGCGTCCTAGTTTTTCATTTCCAGTTTTATTTCAGTTTGGGTATTCTTTAGTAATTTTTATTTTCTTTATTAGTAATTTTTATTTTCTTTAGTGATTTTATTTTATTATAGTATTGTTATATCTTAGATTGGCTCCATTATTTTATTCAACTGTTTGAGTTTTTATTAGGCATTTGTTCATATGTTCTTTAAGGTCCTTGAACATATTAACAATTGCTTAAAAAGTCCTCACTGTGTACGTAAGTTAAATTTTTTTCTCATGACCTCCTGATAGGTCATTGGCTTCTGGAGGGGGCATATTGTCTTAGCTATTCATGTTTGTGTCTTTACATTGGCATCTGGAGTTAGGATGTTTGAGGCATTTCTTGGTGTAGACTGATATCTGGCCTTGTCTTTGCTGGGTGGATGTTCCCTTCTTGGTTGCTGTTGGTCATTCTGGGTTCTGGGTGGCTGAAAGATTTCTGGCAGAGAGTGTAGGTTGGCATGTGACACAAAGGAATGGAGATGGGCTGGGAGGAAATACTGAAAAACTCTACAAGAAAGCACTAGAAGAACCAGGGTCACACCAATAAGTGGAGTAT
Source organism: Phyllotis vaccarum (assembly GCA_033318265.1). NCBI lineage: Eukaryota > Metazoa > Chordata > Mammalia > Rodentia > Cricetidae > Phyllotis > Phyllotis vaccarum. The sequence goes on along the minus strand of JARWLC010000015.1, from coordinate 64,569,037 downwards.
CCAGGAAGTGGAGTTACTGTGGGAGGAAGGATCGTGAAGGCAGTTTGCTAGGGAACTAAGGGCAAGTGAAGGGATGCTGGACAGAAGTGCAGTGAGAATCAGCAACTTGGGTCCCACAGTGTGGCCACTGGGGGTCCCTGGCAGAAAGGGATGGAGATGGCCTAGAAGGGAAGACTGAGAGGATCCACAGGAAGGAGCTAAGCCTGTCACACCAAGAGGAGGGGTCCCCAAGGAATGGGGCTGATGTTTGGCTTTTCGCAACAAGCCTCATGCCTTAGCCTCCCAAATACTAGGATTACAGGCATGGGCCACTGTCATAATTTGGTAATTTGGTTTCTGTGATAAAAACACTGGCTAAAATCAACTTGAAGAGGAATAAGTTTATTTCAGCCTATAATTCTCAGGTCATGGTTACTGGCTTGCTGTTCATAGTCTGTTCAGCCTGCCTTCTTATACAGCCTACAACCCCCCCTCCCCATGCCCCCCTCTCCCCGAGATGGGACCCTGCACACTGGGGGCTGGGCACTCAGACATGAATCTGTAATCAAGAAAATGTCCCCCTGACATGCCTATAGGCCAGTCTGATGGAGGTGGTTCTTAGTGGAGATACTTTCTTCAAGGTATTTGTCTAGGTGTGTGTCATTTGGCAAAACCTATGGCAGCCACTATGCCTAAGAATATCAACTTTTATTTCCCTGAATTTTAGAGCTTTTGAGTCTAAAAAACAAACCTAAGCGCTCCTCATATTAAAAAAACAAAAAAACCCTAGGGCAGTGGTTCTCAACCTATGGGTCATGACCCCTTTGGGAGCCTCAAATGACTTTTTCATAGGTGTGGTTTGACAGAGGGGCAGGGGGCAAAAGTGTAAAACCACTGTGGTTAGGGGACCATCACTCAAAGAACAGGGCTGCTTCAAGAACTAGGTAGAAAAAAGTGTTTCTGAGAGAAACTATCACTTAGAGTACCTGCTCAGAGATAGACGGCTTTAGCCCTGCTAGGGTATGTTTTGTTGGTGTGTGTGTGTGGTGTGTGATGTGGTATGTGCCTGTGTGTGGTGTGATGTGATGTGGTATGTGTGGTGTGTGTGTTATGTGGCGTGTGTGTGTGTGTGTGTGTGTGTGTGTGTGTGTGTGTGTGTGTGTGTTAGAAGTTGGTCATCTTTGATTTCTTTCCACCTTATTTTTTGAGACAGCATCTCTCTGATAATCTAGGATGGCTGGTTATTCAGTGGCAGACAGAAATTTGTCCCTGCAGCTTTAGGGTTGCAGACTATACCATAATACCAAGGTGCTGGGGCTGCAGGTGCACCATCATGCCTGACTCTGGCAAGATTGTGATGAGCTGTTCAGGTTGATATCCAACTTTCAGGCTCAAACGGTCCTCTGCCTCTGAGTCAGTGGGTCCACAGGGATATGTACCACATGTGCAGATGATTCAAACACTATTTTCCAGCTCGGTAAAGTGTAGATAATTGATAGAAAATTTGAACCAAGTATGATGGTGTATGCCTGTAATTGCAGTATTTTCAAGATAAAGGCAGGAGGATCGGAAAGTTCAAGAACAGTTGAGACCCTTTCTCAAACAAACAAATAAAATAAACAACAACCACACACACAAAACAAACTCTGGCAGAGATTTGACCCCTGCTCATTCTGCAGGGCAGAGGCAATTACTTAACCAATCTTTATTCCATATTTATTGGGGCTGCACTTTTTCTTGAGCAGGTGATAGAATCCCTCTTCCTGGTTTCATTGAATCCTTTGAGGGACGTATGCTTTGATACAGGTTCGTTTTTCCAGCCATGGTGATGCACACCTTTAATCCCAGCACTTGGAAAGCAGCGGCAGGTGGAGCCAGTCTGGTCTACAGAGTGAGTGAGTTACAGGCCAGCCAGTAAAATGAGGAGACTCAAATAAACCCTGGTTGCTTAGGAGACATTGGGGAGTTGTTCAGGGAAACGGATGTGGTTTGGAGTGACTGTGACCTTTGAAAAGGAGAAGGGTGACTGTGTCGTAGCCTGCACAGAGCTGCACACAGTTTCTGCTGTTCAACTCTGCTTCAACACACATTTCCTCAGTTTCCCTTCTCTGGTGTCCACTAGACAGTTTGAAATGTCCAATTGCAGGAGAACATTGTAAGCTGCGTTCATGTTCACACTGAGTTGTGAGTGTCCAGTAACTTAGTGTCTGTGCACTCCACTCCTTAGTAAAGGCTTCTGGTGCTAAACAAGCCATTTCTAAAGACTTTAGCCATACTCGGTGAAGAGTATGTCTGTAAATACTTCCCAGACCATAGTCACAAAGCTTTTACAGTGTTTACTCAGGGCTCCCAGCCTACGTCACCTGGCTCTCACTTCACTGGGGTTGTCAAAAGCATCTGTCTGGGACACCAATGTCACCTGCACTCCCTTCCTGATACTCCTGGGCAAAGCATCTGTGGATCTAGGTGCCTGGTGTGGGCCTTGACTCCCAGTAGGCAATGTCGTGTAGTCATACATACCAGCTCTCTGTTCCCATATGCTGATGCTCTGGCTGGAGGTCTTGCACTTTTGGCTTTGGCCCTGGGAGGCCCTTGTTGCTGGAAGTAACTGTCTAGGCAGAGGTGATGGACAGCTGGGCCTGCTGGGAAGATATGTTCAGTTGAATTGTACAGGGGAATAGAAAGGGAAGACCTGGGTCTTTCTCCTCTGCCACACATCCCCACGGAAGCTAGCCTTACTTTCAAAGGATAACTAGGCTTTGGCTAGTTATTATCTGGTCCCCAGGAGAATATGCTGGGACACTTCATTATGTTTCTCAGTGCTGGCCATGAATTGAAAGCAACTGGGGATCTCACAAATGACAATACCTGACCATCCAGACCATCAACGTCTACAGGCTCTGGCCTACACTTTGCCCATTGTTTTGTTGCTATCGTTGGCTTAAAATGTTTTAATTGCATGTGTCTATGTTGAGGAGTGGGGAACACACGTGCTATGGAGTAGATAGATGTAGAAGTCGGAGGGCATCTTTCAGGAGCTGCCTACTCTTTTTCCTATGTGATTACTGGGATTTGAACTCAGGGCCTCGGTATTGGCAGGAAGCTCTTTTGCCCACTGAGCCATTTCATCCATTCTTGCTATATAGCCCAGGCTGGCCTAGAATTCACCATGGAACCTAGACAGCAGTGAAGCCTCCTAAGTGCAAGGATTATTGGGGTTCATCATGATTCCTGGCCCATGGGATTTATTTTGTTGCATTCAGGAAGCCTCGTGCTATAGCCCTGCCTGGTCTGCATCTTGCTATGTAGACCAGGATATCCCCACACTTGTCTCATACCTAGGCATTCTGTCAGGTAGGTCTGAATTAAACAAACCAGCCAGCACAGTGAATTTTGCCAGCGTATCTACTCAGGAACTGCCACCCAATTCATCATGGAGTACTCCCAGCCCTCTGAGAGCCCCCCTGTGCCTTTTCATGGGAAGAAAACATTTTCCTTTGGCCATCTAGTTCTCTAGCTGGCCATAAATTAGACTGACAATGCCTTGCTCTGTGGAAGCAGGAAGCTTAAGGTAGAGGTTAGAGCTGGCTTGCAAGGCGTCTTAACGAAGTCACAATAATGGCAAAGAGAAAAGACTCTAAGATCCTAAAGTGGCAACGTGTGGGAGAACCAAGGGAGGACCAATGTGTGGAGCCATCAGGGGAGGCAGGACCTGTGGGCAGGAGTGTTCCATAACCCCCTGCCATGGCCCTAGATTGTCAAACTTGTCTCTGGCCATTAATTTCTGGCCCTCTTAGGAGAGAAGGGCCCCTTCACCAATGCACATCCTGCTTTTAGGCAGATAGCAGGAGGGCACAACCTCACTCACATCTGCTCCTTTTCAGTCACCAACAACAATCATAAGACCCAAGCCAGTCTTCCATCTGCAGGACACTGGGTCGGGTCGATGTTCTGGGTCCAACTGAGGGGAAGGGAAATTTCAGGGACCCCAGGACCCTTCCTCATACCAGCACTCTATATAGAAGGCAGACTTGGTGGCTCCTGCCTGTAACCCTGGCACTCAAGAGGCTAACTGAGGAGAACTGAGTTCAAATCTTAAGTTCAGGGCAAGCTTAAGCTATCTCACAAGACACTATCACAACATACATATTTTGTTTTGTTTGAGACAGGGTCTCACTATATAAGTCAGGCTGCATTTAAAAGTCAAGCTCTTCCTGCCTCGTTCTTCTGAGGATTATATGTGTGTGCCACCATATTTAGCCTAAATTTCAATTTTAAATGATACTTTGCCTGGACACTTCTTTAAGTGTTGTAGGTAAAAGACCTCTCTCTGGTCTGGGGAATCCAACCATGCCCCCTGGCATATTAGGCAAGCACCCTACTGTTAAGCCCCACCCTAGCCCCAAGATGATGGTGGTTTTGAGACAGGGTCACACTGAGTAGTCCTGACTAGCCTGGGACTCACTATGTAGACCAAGATGGGCTTGAACTCAACAGAGATCCACCAGCCTGTCTTCTCAGGATTGTTGTTGACCTGCAGAAAGATCCAACATAGCTGAAACACCATCACTACTATTTCATTTAGGGTTAAGATACAAAAACCTCATTTAATGGTGGTAAGTCTTTGGTTTTGTTTTAAAAGTGCTGAAGATATACTTGAAATTTCCAAGTAAATCTGTTATTTGGAAGTGGATAAAACCTTTTGTTTTGTGCTCTTCAGTCAAGCTTGTCCCCGTAGTACCTTTTAATGATCTCTTTATTAAGAGGATCGTTTGCCTGCCAACAGTAAATGTTAAGTTTGCTCGATCTTTCAATAATATTGATGGAAGCCATTTTGAAGCCCTTGTCTGGAGTGGTAGTGACTTCTTAACTCGCCAGTCTACAGTGTTTGTACTGTGTGTGCTATTTTACCTCATGAATTTTTTTTCTAGGCTTTTTTCAGGAAAGCCTGCTGTTTTAGTTAGGATCAGTATTGCTGTGAGGAAATACTATGACAAAAAGCATGGAGGAGGGGCGTTATTTCATCCATAGTTTCATATAACAAATCATCATCAGAAGCATCCAGGACAGGAACTCAAACAGGGCAGGATTCTGGAGGCAGGAGCTGATACAGAAGCAATGGAGGTGCTGCTGACTGGCTTGCACAGCCTGCTTTCTTATAGAACCCAGGACTATCAGCTCAGGGATGGCTCCACCCACAATGGGTCCTCCCCCATCATCACCAATTAAGAAAATGCCTTACAGCTGGATTTTAATGGAGGTATTTCCTTCACTGAGGTTTTCTCCTTTCAGATGACTGTGGCTTGTATCAAGTTGACAGAAGCCAGCATACCTGATCTTCAGGGGGGACCACTGGGGAGACTCATTGGGAGCTGGCACTGAGTGAGCACAGGGAACAGGGGTCTGTGTCCTAAAGGTGCAGCAGCTAGGTTTCAGAGGACAGGAGGCAGGTACTTACAGTAAGAATGAGCATCACATTTGAAGTGTTATCACACATTTGGTCCTAAGAAAGCACCCGGCTCAGATTAAATACTAACAAACTTTGAGGCATGGGGACTTTGGGAACAGCAGAGTGCCTAAAGACTCTAGGTGCAAGTGTGAGGAACTGAGTTTGAAATCCTAGAACTCATATAAAAAGCCAGACGCAGTAGCCTACATCTGTAATGCCAACAGTCCTATGGCAAGATGCATGATTAAGACAGGGAAATATGCTGGCCTGGCATACCCACAGAAGGACCCTGCCTCTGCCTCCCAGGGACTGACATCCAAAGTGTCCTCTGACCCCAACATGAGTAACACACACACACACACACACACACACACACACACACACACACACACACACACACACATACACATGATTTAAAAAGAAGTTTGAGGCATTCATTTATGAAAGCCATGCTGAGGGAAAAACAATTTCCTTGTATATCTTATGTTTAGTGACAAGGTGCTGCAGAATAAATGGACAGATGAATGGGATAAATAGTAGAAGCTTAGAGGCTAGAACAGAATCCTAACAGTAGCTCAAACTGGCTTTCAAAACTCATGCATCGTCCAAGTGCTGGATTACAGGCACTGAGCCCCGTACCCAGCCTCCCAGAGCATTTAAACAAAGGACAACCCATGTGTGGGGAAGTAATATAACAAAAGAAAAGAGATGCAAGTCTCCAGAAGGGGTTCAACATGTAGGGAGACCGATGGAAGAACTATTTGATTGCTAGATTAAGTCAGAGACTTACACACGCCAACCAATGCTCTGCCATGCCACACCTCTCCAGCCTTAAAGCCAGCGAGTCTTCCTGGACCCATCTCGGTAGCGCCAACTATATGTCCTCTTCCAGCTAATGAGATGACCAGGTTAAATATCATGACAGCCCATCATAATAACTCAGTTGAGGATTAGGCCCCAGTCCCTTCTTCTTGAAACTGAGCAGGCAGGCAGTTTCTGAGAAAGCCACAAACAAAGGAGGACCAATCTTCAAAGCCCCTAACTAGACCTGAGCCAACCCCCACTCAATAGCTCAAGGTAATAAGCAAATAAGGATAAAGCTCGAAATTTGTCCAGGCCTGCCCCCAAATGGAAAAGCTGTAGCCTTAACCAACTCCTGACTAGCAGTAGCCAATTAGAATGTACTAATATGATTGCCACTTGTGTAAGCCAATCATACCTGAGATGACCTTGGCTCTGCTTAAAAGAAGCCTGTGAGCTTCTTTTGAGGTTGTCACCATTTTGCCTTTGTGTAGGATGGGTGACCCCAGCATGTTAGTATAATGAACACTCTTGCTGGTTGTATATGTGCATGATGGTGATGGTCTTTTGTGGAACTTCTCCAGGACCTTAACACTCACTACAAAATCCTCTGGAGGGAGGAAGAGAGAGAGACAGAGAGAGAGAGACTTAGACAGTTTTCATTTCTCAGAGGTTTCTGTCCTTTGTCAGCAAAGCTGCTTCTGTCTGGGTTCTCAGCTGCTAAGAGGCGATTTGGGGGCAGCATAGTCTACCCTTAGCTATAGTGTAAACGAAAGGGAGGAAATGCCCTCCTTGGTCCTCATTCTCTTGGAATATCCCTGACCCTGCTTTCTGTAGACCGTTACCTCCCTGAGCTGCCTTGACCAAGCTTCAGTTCTCAGTGCCTCAGGGTGTGGATCATTCTATGACTCTGAACAGCACATTGTTAGCGCTCTCTCTCCCCGTCTCTCTCCGTCTCTGTCTCTGTGTTCTCCCTGGGAAGTTTAGGGACTTTGGTGATTGTCCTGCCCTTGGCCTCTCCTTTCCTTAGTACATAGCAGAAGATGTGCAGTGGGGTAAGACACAGCTGCAGCCAGGCATGGTGGTACAGGCCTTTAATCACAGCCCTTGGGAAAGAGGGGCAGGCAGATCTCTGAGGTTAATGCCAGCTGGGCCTACAGAGTTAGTTCCAGGACAGCCAGGGCCACACAGGGAAACCCTGTTCCTCCCTCCCCCCCAAAAAAAACAGCAAAAACAAAACAAAAAACTAAGGCATAGCTGCAGAGATGAGGTGATGGAGTATGTAGGTGAGACTGTCCCACCCATCCCTGGGCCAGAGATCAAATGCAGGCAAGGCTAGGCAAGAGTTTTATCACTAAGCTACATCCCAGCCCTCAGAGGAGTTTAGAAAAAAAGGAGATACTGTAGGAGAGAAGCCAAGGGTTGCCAGGCTCCACTTTCTAAAAGGAATTGTCGTGAAAATTACTTTCCAAATCACAGATCTTGCCAGTGTGACAGGTCAGTGACACTTGCTGCTGAATCCACTGATCTGAGGTCAAATCTCTAGAACTGAAATGGTAGAAGGAGAGAATTAACTCCTGCATATAGTGGATTATGTTGTTACATTGTAAATAATTGTCCCGCCTACTGGTTTAATAAAGATGCTGGTTAGCCAAAGGCAGACAGGAAGTGTGGGCGGGGCTACCAGACTAAGAAAACTCTGGGAACAGGAAGAACAGAACAGAGATGCCACAGAGACACCAGAGAAGCAGATACAGAGGACACCTATGCTGCTCTGAGAAAAGGTACCGAGCTGCATGGCTGAACAGGATAAGAACCATGGGTTAGTTTAAGAGCAAGAGGTAGCTAGCAATATGCCAGAGCTATAAGTTGATCAACATAAAATTAATACAAGCATCTGTGTGTTTCTGTGGGACTGCAGGTCCGGGCCATGGAGCAGGTGGGAAAGTCTGGACCAGAAACCTAATACAAGACCTGCAAGTGTCTGTTTAACCATGGAAAGTGGCCATTATTGATTCTGGTGTTAGCCACATCAACACCATTTAGATAACCTGATCAAAAGGCCAGTAGGTACTTCACTGTGTTCCACCAAATTATGGAGCAATTGTGCTCCACCAAGACCAATCCCTCCCATGAGGAGGTATGTACCATGGCAAGCATGGGCTGCTATACATGCATCACACACACACACAAATCACCCCCCCCCCAAAAAAAGTCCTGAGAGATGGTTCAATGGGTAAAAGTCTCTGCCAACAAGCTTGACAATCAGAAGATTTTGAGTTTAATTCCTAGGACCCACATGATGGAAGGAGAAAGCTGACTCTTACAACTTGTCTTTTGAGCTATACACATGCGCACGCGCATATACCCACACACTTGGGAACATACAGACATACACACATGTGCACACAATGACATAGATGCATACATATACACATTCACACACGTATACTCACAAACACACACACAAAATAAGTAAACAAATGTGATTTAAATACTTTAAATATCATGGCTTTTGCTCATGATCACAACATGATGTCAGAGCCCTTACATCTTAGAGATTCTAGTGGCGGCATCTAGGCCATCGTCTACTGGTAGAAGAACCAGCAGCTCAAAATGGCTGCCAGTAATTTGAGTTCTGCAGGCATCAGCTCCCTTAGCTCCCAAGCCTGGAAAAGACAACAGCTCAGCAGGAGGACTAGGTCAGCCTGAACTCGCTGGCCTTTTTATCAGGCTTAATGGTGTTGGTGGCCACTTAACTCTCAGTTCAAACAGCAGAATCAATAACGGCCACTTTTCAGTGGCTGAACAGGCTCATAATTAAGCCTCAAAGTGACTGAAGGAAGAAGGCATCAGGCCTGCATTCTAAATCTTTGTCCCATCCATTTCTGCATGGTATACATTGAAGGTGACTGCAAACGCTTCTCTAAACCTCCAGTTGAAAAAGACAGGGCATGATGAAATGGCTTTGTGGGTAAAGGTACTTTCCACACAGCCTGTAGGCATGAGTTTGATTCCCGGAGCCTACGCAAGGGTAGAGATAGAGAATTATAGCACTGCCAAGTTGTCCACTGACTCGAGTCTCACAGAAGTATATGCCTGTGCTCCCCCCATGAAGCTCCATACGCAATTATCATGCCTCTACATACACCATGCCCCCGTCTTGTCTTAGGGTTTCTATTGTTGCAATGAAACACTATGACCAAAAAAGCAAGTTGGGCGGGCTGCTCATCACTAAAGGAAGTCTGGACAGGAACTCAAACTGAGCAGGATTCTGGAAGCAATAGCTGATGCAGAAGAGGATGCTGCTTACTGGCTTGTTCCCATGGCTTGCTCAGCCTGCTTTCTTATAGGGCCCAGGACCACCAGCCCAGGGATAAAACCACCCACAAAGAGCTGGACCTCCCCCATTGATTATTAATTGAGAAAAGGCCTTACAGCTGGATCTCACAGAGACATTGCCTCAGCTGACTTCTTCCTCTCTGACTCTAGCTGTGTCAAGATGACACACAAAACCAGCCAGTACATGCCCCTCCCCCTTATCATGACTCTCATACATATCATTACGCCCTCCATATTATCATGCCCCCATACACATTATCATTCCCCCACACATATGAACCCACATCATGCCCCATCCATATCTGTACACACACACACATGTACATACACACACACATACACGCATGCACACGCACATGCATATACACGCACACATACACTGAATATATTTTCTCAGGAGAGAGAAAGATGGAGACAATTCTCCTTCATTGTATCTGGGCTGAGATTTTCTTAAATAGCCACAAGTGACATGGTAGCTCACAATGACTTGTGGCTTTGGCCTGGCTTTTACACTGCTTGCTTTTGGGATACTCCCTCTCAGAATATGGCCTTCACCTGGAGGGCCTACAGTACATGACTTGGTGGCAGCCCCAGTCATCACTGGTTCAATCAAGATATATTTGTATATCCAACTCAATGGAGAGGACCCCCAACAGCATAAGAAACCAGGAGGGGCCCACAGGGTCCTGGACAGTCACAGTGAAGCATTGTGGCAGGGCTTAGCAGCACACACAGCACTCCTGAGGCAGAGGCAGGAGGAATGTTGTATGTACAAGGCCAACCTAAATCATATGACAAGACCCCCCTCCCCAACCCAAACAACGATAAGTCTTGGAAGAACTGACCAATAAGAGGATGAGGTCAGTGTGGGGGAGGTGTAGATGAGGCAGACTGAGGAACATGGAAGGGAAGCTGGTTCTTATCCTTCCCTGAACTGGGCATGTGAGAAAGTGATCAGGATTAATCTTGAATTGCCTAATACTGGAGTCACGGGGTCTTGTTGTCATTACTTAGTTTTTGTGTGACAATATTCCACTCTGTAGGCCAGGGTGGCCTTGAATTCACAATGGTCACAGGCATCTGCCTCAGCCTCCCACATTCTGGGATTTCAAGCATGGGGTTACCCTAGGCTTTAGGTACCTGTTCTTAAGGTATCTTTGTCTTGGTTTAAGGTGGCAGCTGGGCACTGCTGTCTGAAGGCTAATTCCTACTTGGCTGGAACTGCTTTGGGCATGGTGCCATCAGGGATGGTCACCTATTTTATTCTTTGTCATGTCAGGGTTCAGTTGTTCCATATTTGAATATGCAACTGGGAAGTAGAAAGATGGTCCCTCGCATGTCGGACAGTGTTCAGAAAATGACTCCAAATATTTTCCCCCTCTCTTCCTTTAGCCAGCGATGTTCATAGTTGTCCTGGCTAAAAACTGGGGGTTTCTACAGACAGACCTCCCAAAAGCTCTTTCGGTTTGCAGACTAGTGTTCATTCTGGCAGAACCACGCCTTCCCTTCCTGCCTGCTCTTCCCCTTCCTCTGAGCTGTTCCCTGATTCCCTCACTCCGGTCTCTCACTCTTCCCGTTCTGAACATGGTTCTCAGAATCCTTGAGGCTCAGTTTGAGCTTGACTGATTACTTTTTCTTTCTCCTAGTGACATTTGCCATTAAAGTTTTCCATCTGCCTTAGGCAGAGAGCAAAAGTCTTCATGATGGCCTGCAATAGGACAGGTCACTTGAATTGTTCACTAGCAGAATTGAAGGCCAGTCAGGAAGGACACGTGCTGGGACAGTAGGAGTGTGTCAAAACGCAGCCCAGAGCAGGGGTGCAGGTCCCACCAGCTATGCAAAGGGGTGTCAAGGATGAGCTGCCCTAGGCAGGACCATGATAGTTTGTAAAACCTCCTCCATTTTGGTTGAATTATGACAATTCTCTGAACTACAGTCATTTGGTTTTCATACCTGACGTGAGCTGTTTCTCTAGTTTCTTGCTTCCTCAACCCGATGGACCCCAAATAATGGCCAGAAAAAACAAAAAAAAGAAAAAAAAACCTAAAACTTGAATCACCTAACATCTTTTGGTTTTATATATATTTATATATATATACATACATATATATATACATATACATATAAAATTTAAAAAATAATTTATTTCTATTTCATGTGCTTTACCTGTCTGTGTGAGGATGTCAGATCCCTTGGAACTGGAGTTACTGCCAGCTATGAGCTGCCATCTGGGTGCTGGGAATTGAACACAGGTCCTCTGGAAGAGCAGCCAGTGTTCTTAACCTCTGAGCCATCTCTCCCAACACCTTTGGGTCACCTAATATTCTTTAAGCTGGTTACCCTCTAGCCATGGCCAACTTTGGGCAGAAAGGGTAACTCTTTAACTCTCTCTGTGTCTTTATTCCAGCTCATAACATTAAAGGGCTCTGATTTATTTCATTTTATTTTATACATATGGAGTACCTGCATGTATGTCTGCACCATGTGTATTGTCTCATGTCCCAAGAGGGCAGAAGAAGATGTTAGATCCCCTGGAAGAGGATGTTGGACTTTCCTGGAAGTGTAGTTACAACTGGTTACAAGCACCATGTGGTGCTGGGACTCGAACCTGGGTCTCCTAAAGAGTAGTTTGAACTCTTAACTAATGAGCTATTTCTCAGGCTTTCAGCTGATAATTCCTCTCTGCAAGTTTTCCTCCAAGTAAGTCACTAGTTCCCTGTCTATCTTCTCATTGTTCTTTTGAGCTGCAGAAGGCCCAGGATCCTCAGGGTCTGGGAGGAAGACTCAGGCCTATGCACATCAGATAAGCACCACTGACTCACCTCTTGGGACGGAGGGAAGAAAGGTTAACAGCACAGAGTTTGTGTGGAGTAATGATGAGCTCTAGACAGGTCAGCTCTGGCTTCTGTGTGAGCTGGTCTGCACATATGGCTTCAGAAGAGTTCTTTCTCAGCTTTTTTCTTCCCCGTGGCTTGCTCAGTTCCCTCACTGAGTATGAGGGAACAGTAAGGCTCCCCTCCCCCCTGACATTTTCCTGGTCTCTATAGATCCCTCCATTAACCTACCTAGTACATCAGGGCTCCCCAGCTGCAGGTGAGTGGCTGATTGGATAGTAATATTAACAGGAAAGTAGTGGATAGAAGCTTTTTCTCCAAGGGCAGTAATCCATTTGTCAGCACTAAGCCCTCGGGCCACTGATTTGGGAGTAGTGGGAGATAGGATTGAATTCATGGCTTTGTACATACTAAGCACATGTTATATATCTGAGCTATGCTGCTACCCCAACTATCCTCTTTTTTTCCCCTTCCTTCCTTCCTGCTATGGAATATTATTTTAAGAAGAATAACTTTTGTTTATGTTGCATTTGTTTAACTCTGTGAAGCTGTGTGACTTTGCCTGTCTAACACCTGATGGTCTAATATAGAAATGAATGTCCAATAGCAAGCCCGGAGAAAGAATAGGTGGGCCTGGGAGATAGGGAGAATATAAAGAAGGAGAAATCTGGGATGGGAAAATAAAGACATAGCCAGAGAAGGACTCCAGGGCCAGCCATCCAGCTACACAGCAAGCCATGGAGTAAGAGTGAGATCTACTGAAGTCAGAGAATGGGAAAAGCCCAGAGGCAAAAGTTGGCAAGAAACAAGCCAAGCTAAGGCCGGGCATTTATAAGTAAGAATAAGCCTCCATGTGTGATTTATTTGGCATGACCCCCAAAAGAGAAAAAACAATAATAACCCTCCCTCCCTCCCTCCCTCCCTCCCCCCTCCTTCCCCCCTCCCTCCCTCCCTCCCTCCCCCCTCCCTCCCTCCCTCCCTCCCTCCCTCTTTCCTCTCTTCTACAGTGCTGACTTCAGACCCAAGGCCTCACCACTGTTTGCAAAGGGCCCGATCTCTTCAGTCCACCACAGTGAGGGTTAAATTTTGACACGAGTTTTGGGGAGACACAACTGAGCCATAATAATGTTCCCATGGAGGTTAAATCTTACCTACTACCAGCCTCTTCCCACCCCACTGCACAGTGAAACGCTCCTGCTTCTGAATGTTTGCCTGAGGCTTTCATTTGAACACAGTCTAATCATACCTTTAGTTTTTAGTATTAAACAGAGGGACTTGGCTGGGCTGAATAGTATCTCTCTCAAAATTCAAGCCCATTAGAAATTTAGAATATGTTGTTTAGAAATAGGATTTGTGAAATTATCTCATAGTGGATGGGGTAAGGCTCCAAGACCAGTGTAACTTCATAAGACAGAGGAGGGAAAATTAGACATGTAGATCACATGGCCCAGGAAGAAGGCCATGTGATCAAAGTGTCAATCAGAGAAATGGATCTATGATCCCAAGCATTGCCAAACTGCCAGAAGCAGAGAAGGTAAGTAAAGATTGTTTGCAGAGTCCTCAGGGGGCCAGCATGGCTGGCCTACCCGACTTCAGCCTTCTAGCCTCTAGAATGGTGACATAATATTTCTATTGTCTGAAGTCCCCAGTTTGGAGAGTTCGCTCTGAGGGCCCTCAGAAATGACTACTGAGTTTCCTAGCTGTCGATGAAACAGACCAAACACTAGCTTCCTAGCGGTTGGTGACTCACGGTGGAGTAATTGTCTACCATGCATGAAGCCCTATATTTCATTCCCAGCACCACTTACAGGTCCCAACACTCAAGAATATAGAAAATAAAGGCAGGAAGCTTCTGCCACACCCTACATGGCTTAGGGACTGAACCAGCTGGGCAACAGGAAATGAAGCTAAATTGAGTGAGACATGGATTCCAGTGGAGACTCATGCACAGTTTCCCAGAAACTCAGGACCTTTATTTTATAATTTTGAATTAAGAAGACAGGTTTGTTGTGCACAAAAGGAGACACATCTTTAGCTAATCTTGGTGGCAGGGTGGTCTCTATAAAGGAACAGCTTTTAGGGTCTAAGTGTTGTGGAGGACAGGGCTACCATTCACATTTTCTACATATACTTCAAACATCCACACATGAGCCAGGGGAAGGCTTTGACATGCTGAGGCACTGGGTCTTGACATGGTCGTGCTAATGTCAACAATACACATCCACTCAGGACTTCATCCACTCCCCACAGGATCTGACAGTCATTTTCAGCCATCAGAGAGTTTGAGGCTCGCCTAGGTTATATGAAACCCTGTTTCAACACCCCCACACACATACCAAAACAAAACAACCCCATCCTCCAAAACAAAGCAATTATCTGACCAACTTCCTCCATCCCCAACACTTCCATAGCATTTATCTTTTATTTTATTCACGTATCTTTCTTCCACCTGGACTGGTCTCAAGTTTCTGGACTTGAGTGATGTCCTCAACCTCTTGATGTCTAGGACATCAGACATACACCATGCCTGGAAGTCTGTTATTTTTACTTATTTTATTTTTGTTTTTAATAGAAAAACACCCCTTTCAATAATTACCAATTCACTAAATTTGAATTTTGCTATGTGTGTGTCTACATATGCCCTGAGGTGTGTACATTTATGCCATAGCATGCATTTGGAGGTCAAATGGAAACTTTCAAGGTCAGCTCTCCTTCCATTCCAAGTGGTCAGGATGCAAAAGCCTTTGTCTGCTGAGCCATCTCACTGCCCCGCCTATATTTTTATTGAACTTGACAAGTATTACATGAATTCTACTTGATATTATTAATAAAAACCCAGAGCCAAATATTAGGGAAACATTGAAATATCAGAGAGACAGAAGAACAGGCCACAGCCACTTCTTACCTAGCCAGTTCCTCTGGCTGAAACAGGTAGCTCCTGTCTTCAGGAATCCTCAGACTGAATGAATCTGAATCCTCAGCTAACAGGGAACTGGTCATAGGCCATGGGAAAAAGTTCTGTCTTCTCCTGCCTTCTCCTCCCTGGCTAATTCAGTTCCCGGTTCAACTTTCCCAGTGCTGGGATTAAAGATGTGTGCCACCACTGCCTGGCTCTGTTTGGCCTTGAACTCTGAGATCCAGGAGACCTTTGACTCCTGTGTAATGGGATTAAAGGCATGGGTCACCACTCCCTGACCTTCATGACTTGGCTCTGTGGGCGGCTTGTTCTCTGATATTTCCGACTACTTTCATTAAATATATAATACATTACCACAGACAAGTATGAGGCATATAAGTACACATGTCTATAATATTAGGACTTGGGAGGCTGAGGCTGGAGGATCCCAGTCTCCAAAATCCATAAGGTCAAGTGCAGAATCAGTGGATGAGGGCTCATGATGGAAGGAATAGGAAATATTTGTGTGACAATGACCCCAGCTATCACATAAAGTGTGACATGCCCTTATCAGGAGTTTATGAATATGTAACTGAAGTAGCATGACAATAATGAACAGTTATTTAAGATTAGGTCTGACTCAAGGGATGTAGACATGGGAGAGAACATTACCTCTCTCTAATGTTCAAGTACCCTGGCCATGTAAAGGAACGCCTGGGCTGAGCGACACAGTCAAACATTGGTGAGTCCACAAGAAAACATATGCCTCTGTTCTGTGTATACTTACTGATGGGAAATTCTAGAACTTAACAGTGTTAGATCACACACCTACCTCGAGGGACACAGAGATCCTGCCCTTCTCCCGGAGATTAGGCATCTTCAAATAACATACTCCAAATGAACTGTGCCTTGGGATACTGATAGGAAAGTCCTTGAGATTTTTCAAACACCTGCTTCATCCAGGGACACAAGAAAACGGGATCCTTCTAAGTCTAATTGGGCAAAGTTAGTCAACCTTGGCCATTCTCTTGGGCACAACACCTTTATTCCCTCTTAAATAAACTAACTTAGCTCTCAGCCTTGAAGCCTTGCCTCACCTTCCAAGCTGTTCCGTCTGGCCTTTTGAGCGCTGTATTTAAAGGTTGATTTCATGTGTTTGTTCCCCCACCCCCCTCTTCACCCCCCATACAATGCAAACACCAAGTCCAGTAAAATTTCTCAGCAGTTCACAACCATCGTGCACTGCAGGACAGGGTTATTTTTTGCTTCAAGTGCATCCACACCATTCTTGGAGAACTATACTCAAGTCTGTACACATACCATCATGTCTGATCATTTGGGGTTGTCTCAGGCATGCCAGGGATGTTGGCTTACCCTCTGCATAGTTCAGAGATCTTAAATCTGATCCTGATAGTTCAGTATCCCCCAGACATTTTGAGTTTATCTGACTAGTAAGCACTCTTGTACCTACAGGGAGAAAAAGGAAGGCACACGGTAAACTGATGTGTTCAGTATCCGTGTTCAATGTTAAAAAGCGAGATGTGGTGTGGGGAGGGAGAGAGCAATTGGAAGAAAACTAAAGCCAACCACCCCGGAAAGTCACCTTGGGAAATCAGGAAATCCGGTTTTTGTTCGTTTGATTGTTTTAGTTTTTGGTTTTTTGTATTTTCTGTATAAACTTCAAATCTTGCTGCAGCTCTATTTGGCTTTCATTCGCAACCCCTTGTCGCTTACAGAAAAGGAAGATAGAACGAGCACCCTCATTTAGTCTGGTGGCAGAATTTTCTCTCACCCTATTGAAAGCTGCGTGGGCTCCCCTTTTCTCTAAACACAGAAGCTGAACTGGGAAACTCCTCTCCAAACAATTAGTCTTTCCAGTGGACTCGAAAAGCCCCATGCTTCCTGTTATTTTATATGGCTGAGATTTGTAACCGGAGCTGCTGCTCAGGGTTCCACTCCATTTCACCCACCGAGGTGCCCCACACATATAATCCGCCACTGCCGGCTGAACAGTTAGGGCTTGTTCTGGCCGAAGAGAAAAGCCCAGGAGGTGCTTGGATGTGAGCTTTAGCGGATGCTCACGCACAGCAC
Source organism: Phyllotis vaccarum (assembly GCA_033318265.1). NCBI lineage: Eukaryota > Metazoa > Chordata > Mammalia > Rodentia > Cricetidae > Phyllotis > Phyllotis vaccarum. Next base: position 64,551,645 of record JARWLC010000015.1, on the reverse strand, counting down.
AGTGTTTTGCTTTCCAGCATTATTAGCGTTTGGAAGTGTCGCCACCATGCCACAATAAAAGACGTTTGAAAATGTTTGGCTCATGTGGTAAGCTAGTATTTGTGCGTTCATAAAAACCACAGCCTTCTAGTTATCTGCAAGCCAAAACGCTTGGGTGGCTGCTTTGCATCTGCCTCATGTGCTCTCCGCTTCCCGCAAACTTCCCCCTCCCCCACCCCGCATTTCTGCCCCGTGGCCTGCTTCCTACACTTCACAAACTGGTGTCATTGAACCAGACCCTCAGCTTCCTGTCCCAGCTCCACCTTCACTGATGCCATCTTCACTTGCCCTCACCCCTTGGGGGATGCTTCCTGCTCTTAGCTTAGGCTCCTTATCTGTACCAGAGATCCCAGCTCCTGCCGGTCCTTCGAGCCTGCCAATCACAGTCTCTTCCCTACACCCTCCACTATACTAACTGCTAACCATGGCTCTCAAGACAAAACACGATCATCTCTTTAAAACTGCAGCCCCTCTTTTCTTTTATTCTCTTTTAAAAACTATGTTATTATGTTTTGTATGTATGATGTGTAAGTGCTAGAGGGTGCAGGTGTGGAGGTCAGGAGACACTTTGCGATGCTGGAGAATGGACTTAGGCCATGGGGACTGATGTCAAGAGCCAAATCCACAGCCCTCTACTCTGTCTTCTCTTCCCAATGAAACTTGCAGGACAAGTGGTAAATTCTCTTCCTTCTCATCAGCGCCCCTCCCCCCTGAGTCCCATGGCTTTCCCCATGAAGTCCTTCAGCCCCAGCCCTGCCTCCCTGGGCTTCAGATCACTGAAACTCATAATTATTTTCCTCCTCGTTTTCAGTCTTTTTCTTTTCTCATTTTTGAGGCACAGATTCACTATGTGACAGGCTGGCTTGAACTCTTGACCCCACATCCACCTCCCCAGTGCTGGGATTCCAGGACTGTGCCAGCATCTCCAGCAGCCTGCATGCGCACACTCCCGCGCGCATTCTTTATCTCCTTTGTTCCTTCCGACCCTGTTGAATGCTAGGGTATGTAAATGGGTTTGTTTTTGTTTGTTTAGCTTAACTATCTTCAATCCTTGCTAATCTACTACTCAAAATATGGTAGTTGAGTTTCTCAGGTCCAAACCTCAGATCATGAATGTTTCCCCCAAACATGGTTCCCCATCTCAGATTCCTGCTCAGCAAAAGATTCATCCCCCAGCTTGCTCAAGTCAGAAGTATTATAGAAGTAATAGAAAACTAAACATTCTGATTCCTTTTCCTGTTTCTCAAACAATGTATTCTTTAATTAATTATTAATTTTAATTAACTATTATTTTTATGCTATGCGTATGAGTGCTCTGCCCAAATGTATACAGGTGCACTGTGTGCATGCCTAGTGTTCAAGGAGGCCAGCACAAAGCACCAGATCCCCTGGAACCAAAGTTAATAGAGTTGTGAACCATCATGTGGGTGCTGGAAACCTGAGTCCTGTGCAGGAACAAGAGATCTTGACCAGTGAGTTGTCTTTCCAGCCCCTAACCCTGGAAATTTCCATTCTGCATTCAACTTCTCCACTTCCATGTCATTCCTCCAGTCTTGGGCACCATGGACTCTTCTCTGCCACTGCAGCAGAGCCCAGCTGGTCTTCTGTAAATGATTCTCCACAGTGTTGTGGGGTCATATACCCTCCTGATTGGGGGGGGGGGCTTTGGGATACATTAGACATAAACCCTCTCTCATCCCCCTATACTACATCCTTCCTTTCCTGGCACACCTGCTTGCAGCTTGGATAAATGCCTCACCTCAGGCATGACTATCCATCCAGGAGTGGTGTGGAAGACCAAGAGCATTGGCTTCTACAGAGTGAAACATGACCAATGAGGAATACAAGAGTGGGAAAAATGGGCAGACCAACGACTTCTCTCTTGTTAGAAGTCCTGACGTTGACTATGACAAGCCATGTCTACAATCCCAGGAGCCTCGGGGGAAAATTACCAAGAATTTAAGGCCAGCTTAGGCCATGAAGACTATGTTTCGAATTAAAAGAAAAAGATGAGGCATGGTTTTCATTGAGAATTCTCTAGAAAAGCCATGTCTGCTATGATCCTGCACCTCCTTGTGACACAGTCACCAGTGTGCTGACCCTTAGCCTGCCTTGTGTCACTTTCCTGTGTCCTACCCTCTCTGTCCTAGGCTTTCACCTCCCATGAAAAGGTCACTGTCTCATCTTTACCTTAGGCTTAACTTCCTCAAGGTCCCTGCCAGACAGTGCACAGAATAAAGACGGCTGTGTCTAACTCATCCCACATGAATTAGCTCCTGTCCCCTTGCTTAGCTCGACTCTCTCTTCCCTATCACTTTCTTGTCAACCACTGAGGTCTTTACCATGCTGAGTCTTCATGTGCTAGACGTCTGTATGGAAACACTTCTTTGCCATCTGATTTCACCTGGCTAATTTCTTTTCTGCCAGGGTAAGTCTCCATGTTCTCGTAGACACAGTTCTGGCCTTCCTTAGCTAACCTTCTGCCCAAGTCTCCTATGTGATCTTTGTTCGGGCCTGAGAACACAGTCCTCTGATATAATTTATCTTTTTTACATTGCTCAGCTGATGTTTTAATTAATATTGCTTTAATTATATGCATTGACTAATTTTAGTAAGAAGAAATGCCCTGGGTGTAGTATGAAGTTTGTGGCCCGTCCGGCCCAAGGTCCAGACCTGCAGTTCTAAAGTTGCTTAAACCCAAATAATCACACAAAGTCTTAAATTAAGTACAAGCTCAGGCTTATTACTTGTTAACTCTTCCTCTTAAACTAACCCATGACTCTTATCCATGTGTAGCCATGTGGCTCGGTACCTTTTCTCAGAGTAGCATTCTCATCTCCTTCCTCTGCATCTACTGGCATCTCTACTCTGCTCTTCTGTTTCCCAACATCCCCCTAGTCGGCCAGCCCCGCCTATGCTTCCTATTGGCCAATCAGCATCTTATTAAACCAAGATGAGCAACAAATCTTTACAGAGTACAAGAGCATTATCTCACAGCACCTAAGGGAAAAGGATACGGAGAGATAAGGGGGAAAGAACCTTGACATTTGTCTTCCAGTTGAGAGAACCACTCTCAAAAGACAAGTGACTAGGCTGGTTTATGTCATCTAAAGATGCTTTTGTTATTTCCCATAAATTAGCCATTCCCACCGAAGCCACTTCACCTCAGAAGCCAGAGGTATTCTAAGGAAGCTCCCCCTGCTGAATCAGGTCCTGTTATCTGTGTCTCTTCACTGCTACTTGACCCTGTATCCACAGCAGAAAAATAATTTCGTTTTAAAACAAAAACCTTCTCTTCTTTCCTTTATTTTAATTCTATGTTTTTGCATATCTGTATGCAGGGCCAGAGGCCAGAGGGGAGTGTTGAATCATTTGGGACTGGAATTGCAGAAAGTTGTAGGTGTGATTGCCAGGAATGGAACCCAGGCCCTCTGGAAGAGCAGCCAGTCTTCGTCACCACTGAAAGGGCTCCCAGCCCCCATTTTTCTTCTGGTCTAGCTAGTCAGCTTGCCAAGGAATTCACTGCCTTAGCTTCCTGAGTGCTGGAACCACAGAAGCTTTGCTTTACATGGATTCTAGGGATCTGAACTCTTGGCCTCATGTTTGACAAGGGCTTTATCCACTGAGCCATCTTCCCAGCCCTGTGAAATCATATCCAAAAATGTTTATGTATAGAACATCACTCATTCTAAAGGAACATTTCAAGAGATTCTTGATAGTAGAATAGTTTGAGTAAAACCAGGATTTTATTTTGCTACCTGAATTGTACTTTTGGGAGATCCATGACTTTATAACCTAGACCTGGGAAGTAATAACTATAAAATCCAACTGTTGCCAAAGTAAACATTGACATATCTTGTGGGAATGCTCAGTGTGTAAACTTACTGTTTCTCACTGGGTCCATGACTGCTATACAGACACATGGGATATTTCTTTCACAATTTGAAGTTTGCCTTTTCCAAATAGTTAACAGATGCCAATACAATAGCTATTTCTCAAGGTAAGGAAGCCCCAGGATACTTCAAACAGCAGGAAACTGTGGTGTATTATCCTACGTCATTACATTAAAGACAATGGGTTTTTCGTTGAAGAGATGACAATTTGTTCTTTGCAGGACTATCTTTGACCTCTTGGCTTCATCTCAAGGCACTCAGTAGGTATGTAGATGATCAATAGGTGATAGACAGACAGACAGACAGATAGGAAGATAGTAGGCAGATTGTGGTGGTTTGAACAGGAATGGCCCCCATAGATTCATGAATGCTTAGCCCATAGGAAGCGGCACTATTAGGAGCTGTGACCTTTTTGGAGGAAGTGTGTCACTGCAGAGGTGGGCTTTGAGAGGTCTTATAGGCTCAAGCTATGCCTGATGTGACACGGTCTCTCCCTGTTGCCTGTGGATCAGGATGTAGAACTCTCAGCTCCTTCTCCAGAACCCTGTCTGCCTGTGCACTGCTATATTTCCCACCATGATGATAATGGTCTAGACTTCCAAAGTGTAAACCAACCCAAACTAAATGTTTTCCTTTATAAGAGTTGCCAAGGTCGTGGTGTCTCTTCACAGCAATAAAAACCCTCAGTCACCGATTCAACTAAACTTCAACTAAGAGAAAATCTGGAATAGAGATGACTTTGCCTAGCCTCTCTTGCAGTGAGATGTGGGAGAGCCATGGTATGTGAACATGGTTGTATGAACAGAATATTTTCATCCTTTGGGGTTGAAGGCCTATGTTAGAGAAATAGACTAACGCACATGAAAAAGACAGGGTCCTAGCCCAGGTATGAATTGTGTGTCCACAGTCCCAGTTACTTGGGGGGCTTAGATTAGAAGATAACTTAGTCCCAACATTTGGAAAGAAGTCTGGGAAATAGACTGAAACTATATTGTAAACTGAAAAGTACAGAGTCCCTGTCCTCTGACCAGTGACCAGTCAGGGCTGCTGAGGTGTTTAAAAGGAAATTCTAGACAATATGTGGTTTTGTCTATGTGTGCTTTGGTATGCAGGAAAGAATTTATTTCTCTATTTTGTGTATGTGTGTGCATGTGTAGGGGGTGAATGTGTGTGTGCCAATGTCCATGCACTTGTGTGCTTGGGTGTGTATTGGCAAGATGACAATCTTGTGGTTGTTTCTCAGATTCCAGCCTGAGTTTTGTTGTTTGTTTGTGTCTTTAGACAGTTTTCCCAGCACTGGGCTTACAAGTGTGTGGTACCATTCCTAGCTTACATTTGGAGGACTGAACTTTTGGGCTAGCCTGGGACACATAATAATACTATGTCTAGGGGATGATTCCAGGAGATAACTCAGTCAGTGAAGTACTGGCATTGTAAACACAGAGATCTGAATTTTAAAAGCTGGGTGTTAGTGGGCAGTGGTGGTACACACCTTTAATTCAGCACTCTGGGGAGGCCCAGGCAGGCTGATCTCTGAGTTTGAGGCCAGCCTGGTCTACAAAATAAATTTTAAAACAGCCAGGGCTACACAGAGAAAACCTGTCTCAAAAAGTCAAAACAATCATTCCTCCAGCCCAAGCTTCTCATATGACTGGATTAGCAGACATGAAACACTACACCTGCTTTCAGTTTATATTTCATATTTGTAATTATTTCAAGACCAAGTGACAATACAAAGAAATTATGTATTAGGACAAATTGCATTAAGATAACTCCTTTCTAGGATGAAGCTAAAGAGTTAAAAATCCTCCTAATAGTTCAAGTTGAAAATTACAGGACACAGAATGTACACTCCCTCAAGGTGTCTTTGACTCAAAGGAACTGGTAACTAAAAGATGAAACTTCCCCCTTCTCTCTCTTTGCCATGCCCCACCCCTTTTTATTTTTGAAAAATTTGACTTTTCAAACAAAACCAAAGTGGGATCTTTTTAGCAACCTAGGGAAACATATTCCCAGTAGCATAGTTTAGGGAACTTTGATTTAGTAAAAAATACCTGCCAGGCATGTTGCTACACACCTCTAAGCCCAGCACTCAGAAGCAGAAGATTTGAGATCTCAAGGCCAGCCTGATATACCTTAGACCATGTCTCAAAAACCCAAAGTCAGTTTTCATTTTTATGTGTGTAGTATGCATGCATCCGTTTTGCTGTGTACATTCATATGAGTGTATTTGGCGTCCCACAGTTGTGTAGGGAATATTCCTTGAGTGCTCTTCCACCTTATTCATTGCAGTAGAGTCTCTCAATCAAATCCAGAGCTTTCCAATATGGCTGATCTTGCTAGCTGACTTACGCTGGGGACTCTAAGACTTCAATGCAGGCAGATGTCCGTGGCCAACTGGCATTTATAAGGGTTCTAGGTATCCAAACTCTGATTTTCATGTTTGCACAGCAAGCTCTTTAACCACTAGCCATCTCTCTAGGCCCCAAAACAATTGTAGGTTTTTCCCCCCAGGGGGAGGGTGGGTTCAGGAGCTCTCTCTGTAGCCCTGGATAATCTGGAACTCACTGTGTAGTCCAGGCTGGCCTCAAACTCAGAGAGATTTGCCTATCTCTGCCTCTACCTCCTGAGTTCTGGGATTAAAGTTATGTACCACTATGCCTGACTCTAAAACCAAGTTTTAAGGACGAAGAAGGAGGAGGAGGAGGAGGAGAAGAAGAAATACCCAGTTAAAAATAAACTATCATTGAACTTGGTGCTTTGATATTTGAGAACCATAGTGGGGGGCTCTGACTATGCAGGGTTTTCTCTTGTTAACAGCATTCCACTCTAAAAAAAAAAAAAAAAAAAAAAAAAAAAAGAGAGAATGGAGCAATCTCTCTCAGATGTGACTCCCAGTGATCTGTAAGATTAGCAAGAGCTGGCATAAAATACTGTGAATCTTAAGCAGATAAAGAAGCATGGTTATAAAGTTAAAATCAGGTCAAAACCATCTATGACCAGAGGCTCAGCTATGCAGCTCTGTCTGAAGGTGATTAATCCACAAGAAATATTTGCAGCAAGGACCAGTGAAGTAGCAAAGTGATAAGCCACACAGCAGAGCAGCATTCCACTTTCCCAGCTATGAAAGTAACTAACAGAATTACCTCGTAGTAACACGCTGCCAATGGTGTCTTCTAAATTAAAGAAATGATTTCATTAATTGATGCTTCAATGGCTGGCTAAATATTTATACACTCCACAAGCACTGTACTCAAAATTTACAATAGCAAAGCAGCCTACAGCAGCCAAAATATTGATTGGGTCATAAAAACTCAAGGTTATTAACCCAAGTGTCTCCCTGCTTTGTATCAAACTAATTGTGAGGCCAAAGAATGCAATTTCTGAGACAATTACCAGCAATGGGGACTTTAATGACTTTGTCTTATTGTACTGAATAAGTAAATAGTAGCTGCCTGAACCAGGACACCAAGTGAGGTCCCTGCCAAATGCCAGTGTTAATCAAAATATTTCCCTTGCTAAGCCAGATAACTCTGTATCTGAATGGAGAACTGTGCACGTTCCCAATATGAAACTGAGACCAAAACCTCTGCGTATCTCCAACAGACATTACTCTTTGATGGCCAGCCTTAAAAGTTTAGGATAGGCAAAGAAAGAAAGCATAAGCTGCCTCCATCGCCCAGGTCATCTGGCCTGGCCTGATGTCGCAGACAGGAACTCAAGCCCACAGCAGGGTTAGCTAGGGAAGGTTCACATGCCTGGTGACATTGTGCTCCCACAATGGTTTGTTTTGTTTTGTGAGGAGTCAGACAACTACCCCCCCCCCCAAACTCAGGACATAGCCAGATGTGGCAAACAAGATATATTGAACGTGGGATGATCACAAACTGTCTCAAATCAGGTCTGGCCACCATCCTCAGCAAGTCAATAAAAAGAACCAAAAGAATACTGGAAAGCATAGGAAAAAAAATCTATTTAATTCGGCCGAATTAGGAAGAGGGACAGAGTCCAGAGTTTGTCTTCAGGGGACCAAAGTGAGACCAGACTTTAAGTAGAGGGCCAAGGCTATATATATCCAAATAGGGCCGTCATGGTCAAGGTATGCCCACCAGTAACCATCATTTGGGTTTCAATCTCATCCTGCAAGGTGGTCTGACAAGTTGTTTAGAACAGTTTGGAATTTCTTCCTGGGAGACAAGTTCCCTCTTGGGCTGGTACCTTTTTCTTCCCGCAGCATGAGATTCCCAAAGAAATTCCCACTTCTTTGGAGTTCATTACTTTTCAACAGTTTGATAGACTGAAGGACACAAGAGTCTCTTTAGAATATCTTCATCTCTGCCAGGCCTGCTACAATGGACAAGGAGGAAGCAGGGCCCCAAAGCAGACTTTCAGCGTATAGTGGGGAGATTATGGGAGAATGAAGCCAGCTGAGCTGCTTTACAGAGACAGGCACTGTCTGGAGCGCCAATGGTCAACAGCAGGCAGTGGCACACAGAGCACTGGAAATGTAATTCTGTAGGATCAATAACCTTTCCCAGTGAGAAATCGCTTCACACACTTAGACATTAATAATGAGAAAAGCTCTTTAATAATAGTGTGTGGCTGATTCTGGCTACCTCATCAAAGGAAACCAGCCTTAAATAACAATAACAACTAGTTTAGCAACTCTACATAGGCCTTAGATTTATGCATTCCAAATGCACTACCATCCATATAAGCCTTCAGGCCCAGACCCATGTTACACTCTGAACAATTTAAACAGAGACAAGAGACTATAAAATATTGCCAAAAGTATTTCTTAAGTGTTTTTTGAATAGTTGCTACCTGGAGTCATCTTCCCCACCTGGCAGACATGCTTTTTCTGATTCCGTCTTTGAGCGCCAGATTATTGCTTCAGACGTTCTTCAACCCTGGTCACAGCTGGTTTACCAGTGCAACACTGAGGTTTTGGCCCGTGGGGCAAAGGCCCCAGAAGGATGAAGCTTTATGCTATGGTCTGAATGTCTGTGTTCCCCCTCATCCATATGCTTGAATCCTAGCTCAGGAGATAGTCTTTGGGGGTGATTAGGCTGTGGTTTGCCTCCCCCCATAAATAGGGCCAATACCATTATAGCAGGAGACCAGGGACACATCCCTCATTTTTGTCACCATATCAAGACACACTGCTCGAGAACTGCTGGTTCCTTGTTTCTGTGCTTCTCAGCTTCCAGAAATGCAAGATGCATTTTCATTAAAACAAGAACCAGGACAAGAATGATCACACACTCTCTCTCCTTAGTATGGTGCTGGAAGTTTTCATTAGACCAGAAGGCAAGAAAGCAGCTAAGACGGATACAAATTTGAGAGGAAGAAGTCAGAGTATTCTTATTTGCAGATGACCCAATCCTGTAAGAGACCCTAAAAATTTCACCAGAAAAATTATTAGGTCTGGTGACCACTGTCAGCCAAGGGGCAAGATAAATACAACATTAGTAGTCTACAGGGCACCAGTCCCATTTATGATCACCACTGAAAGAGAACCAACAAGACCCTTGGCACAAACCTAGCCAAGGGCAGGTGGTACCTTTATAAAGTACCACGGACTAGGGGAGTCTCCCCCAAGCTCTGAAGTGCAGATCTGGGAAGAGCCACACAATGAAGAAGTACTTAAATCAACCCCAGACATTTTCTTAATTTTTTTCTTCTTCCAATACTGGGGATTGAACCTCGGGCCACTTGCACATTACACATACACTCTTATTTCTGATCTGCAGCTTTGTCTCCATGTTAAAGATCTCTAGAGAAACAGAACTTACAGAATGAATGTATATATTTATTTATTGTATATTATATGTTCATTTATTAGAATGGCTTACAGCTGTGGCCCAGCCAATTCAACAATGGCTGTCTATCAATGGAAGGTCCAAGAATCCAGTAGTTGTTCAGTTGGCCAGGCTAGATGTCTTAGCTGCTGCCTGGACTGACTCTACTGAAATCCCAAAGAAGTAGGCTGTAATGCCAGTCAAGGAATGAACTTGCCAGCAAGGAGGCAAAATGCAAAAGCTTCCTTCTCTCTTGTCATTGTATAAGCTACCACCAGATCTTCCAACCTCAAAAGACCTGGATTAAAGCCCCGTGCTGGTGGCGTACGCCTTTCATCCCAGCACTCAGGAGGCAGAGGCAGGCAGATCTCTCTGAGGTCAAGGCCAGCCTGGTGTGGGTCTTCCTACTTCAAATGATTTAACTGAGAAAATAAAAACTCCCTCGCATGTGTAATCAACTGCTTGGGTCTTAGTTAACCCACATGTAGCTGACAGCCAAGAACAGCCGCCACAGCCCCCAGGTGGTTTTGTCTACTAAAAGTAGAGATTGGCTTACCTGCAACCAGAAGAGAGCCTCCTTTTGGTCAGAGGCAGAGCTGGAAAGGCAAGCAAGCAAGGGGAAGTAGGTAAGAAGGGTCTAGGGCTTCAGTGTGAGGCCTCCCTCATGGTGCCTGGACTGGCAGAAGCCATAAAATCCAGCTCTCTTCCATCATCTGCCATGAGAAGCCTGGTACTCACCAAAAGCCCTCCTCCAGAGGGGACTATTGTTCAACAAGGCCAGGGAAACAAACAGGAAATACAGGCTTTGCACAGGGGTTGGGGATGTAGGTGGGGTGGGGATTTGGTTCTCCAACTGTCTTGATACTGCTATACCAGGAAAGTTCACTTGTTTCCAGAAGTGGGGGTGACCAGGGGCCTGATGCCTCATTTGAACATATACCTTTGATCCATTACTGCTGAAGTCAGACTTAGTTCACAGCCTCCCAGGACACAGACAGGACTAGAATTCAAGGCAGGGGCTGATCACAAATGGCCTTGGAAGACATTTCTATAAGCTGGGCTTTGCCTTTGAGGATTGGGTGGGACCATGGAAAATTTCCATTTGTAAGAGCAGCATGCCTGGATTTGGCAAAAATAAAATATAGTTTAAAAGGATTGGAATGGGGCTGGGGGACCAGAAAGGGTCAGCACTGGGAGATTAGGGGAGCAGGAAATCCCAGTAACGGCTTGAATTGGGGCATTGAGGCTTGCACCAGGGAGGGGAGAAGGATTTATTTTCTCTTCTTGCTTGTGAGACAGTGTTTCACTATGCAGCTTTGGCTGGCCTGAACCCTCAACAATCTGTATACTTCCACCTCTGGTGTGCTGGGATAATAGGCATTTGTCACCATGCCTGGCCTGAAAAGTAAGTAGATTTCTAGAGATACTTAATATGGAGCTGATCAGAGAACACAAACACAGATCTTGCTGTGTGGCTGGCTGGGTCCTTGTCACTTGACATTTAAGACCTATATTATCAACTTTCTAAGTTCAGAACTCTTACAGGACTCTGGGTGAGGAGAGGCTGAGAAGTTAAATGCTGTGTCTCAATAGCTCCTGACTGGAGACAGAGTGAGGAAGGCGTGCAAGTGAGTGCCAGTGGTTAGGATTTTTGAGCTTGATGCTGTAGGGGAGGAGGCACAGGAGGTTGAGTTAAGTCTTCCTAACTCCCTGGGTTAAAGAGGTGAAGCCTTATCTCCCCATGTTCCTCTTAAAAACTCCAGAAAGATACGCTTTGCTTTTCTCTTCCCTAAGGGGTTATAAGGAGATGCTGGGATGGGAAAGTAGGCTCAGTGATTACGGTTGTGGGCTCATTTTAAAGCTTTGGGGTTGTGCCCAGCTCTGGGGTGTTTATCTCTGCTCATGAGAGACGAAGCCCTCCTCTCTCTTTACATGGGCAGCTGCCACCACCACCTCATGCATTTAATTGTCTCATTTTGCATGTAAAACCCTTTCTTTGGCAAAGGATTCATCGCCCAAGAGACCAGAATGAATCAAGAAAATATGTGGTTGGACAGTTTCTAAAAATCTGCAGTTTAGCCCAAGAGATGAGCAAGGTTCTTGTCCCCTAGGAGGGCAACAATTCAATGGGACATCAAATATGTATTATGTACCTGATGGGCCCGTGACATAATTATGTATTTTAAGAATATTTTAGACATATGTCTGACATCCCTCCACACTGTTCCAATCCACCAAGTAATTCTATACTTAGAACATGTGTTCTGCATAGTGAGTCGTTTTTATAAACCCTTGTAAAAGGGAACCAAAGTAAAAGGCTGCAGCTGCAGCCCATTTTTCAGAAGTGTTTATGCCAACCAAAGGCAGATAAAGCTAAACAAATCAGAGCCGTAAGTTGTCCATGTGAGGCTTCCTCCTTGAGGGGGAACCTGTCCTGCGGGAGTGGTCTTTGCAGCTCCTGGGATCCAGCTAGAAACTGACAGGCAAGAGAGAAAGGGGAAGAATAAAGCAAGGACTGGGTATAGCCGCTCTATCCCCAGGGAAAGTTCCCATGGCCCTGGGAATGGGAAGGTGGTGTTCTGGCGGCTGGCAGCAAGTGAGAAAAAGAAGGTTAGGGTCTGGCTTTCACTAATGCACTGCACTAGCCAAGGGGTGGGAGCGAGTAATATGACTTGGAAATTTGAAGGGTCACTCCAGAAGAAATACAGGATCCTCCTACAAACCTCAGAATGGATGCCTGAGGCCAGTGGCTCTCCTGATTCCCTGTTTAGAAACATGCCATGGTTTCAGAACTCTGAGCCTCAACTGCCGTTAGAAGGGCACACACAGCAACTCATACAAAGCCTTGGTATTGTTATGTTTCAGTTTCTCTTTAGTCCTTAAACGTGCCATATCCAGGGCTAGAGATATGGCTCAGTGGTTAAGAGCCCTGGATGCTCTTCTAGAGGAGCTGGGTCCAATTCCCAGCACTTACATGGCAGCTCACAACTGTCTGTAACTCCAGTTCCAGGGTATCCTTGGCACCAGGCAGGCACATGGTGCATGCATACATATGCATGCCAATAAAACACACATACCATTTTTTTAAGTGCTGATTGCATATTAATCTTTCAAGTTGTAAGGGCCTGACATTTACTAAGCTTCGCCTTTCCTCCTGTTTGAAATAGAAAAGCAGCAAAGTAACTTTCTCGCCAAATGGATTTGGTGAGAGTGGAGGACAGAATCATTCTCAGCTAATGTAATTGGAACTAAAGTTATTTTTTTTTAAAAAAAATTGTGTGTATGGGTGTTTCACCTACATATATGTTTGTGCGCATGTGTGTGGTGCCTGCAGAAGCTAGGAGAGGGGTTGGATCCCTTGGCACCGGAGTTGAAGAAGGTTATAAGCTGTCATATGAGGGAGGTTGGGAATCAAACCCAGGTCCTCTGGAAGAGCAGCCAGTGCTCTTAACCACTGAGCCATCTCTCCAGCTCTGGGGTTGAATTTTAAGGCCAAAATGTATTTTGATTAATTAATTTTCCAGAGGATGGAAAAGATGGCTGGGAACTCAGGGTCACTCTTGGAAGGATTTTTGGGAAGGCAAGTGAAGAAGAAATTCACAGAATATCAGGAAAAGCTGAGAGAAGAGATGAGAAGTAACCAGGAATGTGACTAGATACTGGTGGCGGGGGGGGGGGGGGGGGGGCGCACGGGGTGGGGGCTGAGAAATAGAGGTAACCCTAGGGGAGCTTTGGGGAAAAAGAAGAAAACATTCAGAAGAAAAGACAGGTCGATGAAAGTATAAGCTCCACTCACCTCAAACCATTTTCTCTCCACAGCCTTGGAAAAGTCCACTGCCAGAGAAACACCCAGCGCCACTCCTGTTGAACTGTGTTAGAACAGTGTGGATGGACACCTAGTGTCTGGGAACTGGAGAATTCTTTTGCTGTTGGTTTTACACATCTGCCTAGTCAGTTTTTCAGTACGACACAAGCATTCTTCCAGTGCGAATGTCTAAAGTCAGTGAACTGGGGGAGCTGTCCAAGTGGGTCTTGGCACAGCCTCACAAAGTTTAAGAATCTGACCTCACAACCGTAACAGGTAGGTAGCTGAATGGCCTTGGGCTTTCTAATGGGTTGTACATTCGTAGTCAGTAGGTGTGGTTGTACTGGGTGGGGCAGTGGCTGATAGTCTGACAGTCACCATTTAATGAGCACATTCCTTGCTCAAAGTTGCCACCAGCACTTTACCTGCCCTTCCAACAACCTGGCATAGTAGGCTTAACCAGACACTTTCACAAAGGGGATCTGGATTGATCTTGACCTCACAGTTCCTGCCCACCTGCCTGCCTGTCTGTTTTTTCTTTTTCTTGTGCTGGTTCAAGCCCAGGGCCCATATTTATGTGTGTTAGGCAAGTTTTCTACCATTTAGCTACATAAAAAATTTTGAGGGGGGGGTCTCACTATATACCCTGACTGGCCTTGAACTTGAGATTCTCTTGCCTCCTTCACTGTACATTATCACCCCAGCGGCCTTTACTCTCCTGTGTTTGCCTGTTTGGATACCTAGAGACAGTGTCCTCACTGAATTATTGCCATTCTCTGCCAGGGTACCTGTCACCTGTCCAGACTGTATTCCTCCAATCATGTTCAGCTGGGAACAATCCCCAAAAGATCACCTTCTCCCCACAGGGCTCTTGGTTATCAGCCACAACCTGCCACTTGCTAGGTCCTTTATAGGGCATGAAGGACAACATTCAGACATACAGTTGTCTACATATAGCCAGGCAGCAACTGTTTACTGAGCATTTGTTCAATATAGGCCAGTTCTGGGTGACCCAAACAGACCAAAAATCTCTGTCCCTGGAGAGCTTATGCCACAAGGAACAGGGAGAAAATACCTCCAGTGTTTTTCATGCTAGTCAGTGACGGGATGAAAAAGAGCAAATGAACAGAAAGAGGGTAGGAATTCTGGGGCCTTTGCACAGTCACCTGAGAAGAAAGCCTGCAGAGATGATGGTTGAGGAAGGCCCTGAACAGTGTACAGAGGGAGTAGAGAAGAGATCACATCAACAGCCAGTGTGGAGAGGCCAGCCCCAGTGCACAAAGCAAAGAAAAAGGAGGAATCTGGGACAGCGCAGAGAAGGGGGGCACAGGGCTTTCAGGGCTTTCTTCGATATAAGGGCTGTGGCTTCAGAAACAGAGATAAGAAGTCATTGAAAAGTTTCAAGAGGAAGATGTTGCTAATTTTTAAGTCTTCCCTTTTCCATTCAACTATAATATAAATGTTGTGTTCACTCTATGTCTGAAGGCTGTCTTATTAACCACAGACTTGTCTCTTCCTGGACACTCGTACTTCTTGAAATGGTGCCACATGAACCCTCTGATCGTCCAGTCAAAGTTTCCCCATGTACAACTTTATCTCCTCTATGCTGTGTGGACGTTTCATTGGCACTCACGCAGACTTTCGTTTTTCCTTGGATTCCCTGATTTTGCTGTGTGCATAGAGCACATCTGCTGGTTCTAGCTTGTTGGGCCCGAGTCTTGTCAGGACCACCATTCCAGAAGCCACACACCTCTATCCCCTTTTAGAGTAGTTCATTTTCTTCCTTGAGCTAGCATCTTCTAAACTTGCCATTGGATTCTCTGGTGATATATAATTTTTTAAAATCAGCTTACTTCAGCTACTGTGTTGAGAACATACTAAAGTTTTGCAAGAGAATAAGATGGGTACACAGAAGTCTAGACTTGCATTGGGCACAGTTCTCTAGAGGAATAGAGCTAGACAGCTCAGTGAGATTTATTACATAGGATTGGCTCACAGGAAGCTGAAGGCTGAGAAACCCTAAACTGCCATCTACAAGCCAGAGTCACAAAAATTTTGGTGGCATTGGTCTAGTTCAAGTTCACAAGTGGAAAACCAGGAAGACTGATCTCTTGCACTGCAGAAGGTGGGTGTGGCCCAAACAGAATCAGACTCGCCCTTCCCCCACCTTTCTTTAATATTCAGGCCCTTACTGGATTAGACTATGGCCACTGTGATCTGTATGTTGTATATTTAATGAAATTAGCCTAGAATATCAGAGAACAGAATCACCCACAGTCAAGCCATAAATGTCACAGAGTAGTAACTCACGCCTTTAATCCCATCACTCAGGAAACAGAGATCTTTCTGTGCTTCTGTGAGTTCAAGGCCTAACAACCAAACAGTAGTATCTTACACCTTTAATCCTAACTCTAGGATTAGGGTACAGAGTTGAACCAGAAGTGAAACAGCTGGGCATGGAAGATATATAAGGCAGGAGGAGGCAGAGATTCAGGCATTCTGTAGAAGTGACCAGTCAGGCAAAGGATTCTTGAAGAGAGCATTTATTCTGTTTGGCCTGAGAAGTTGGCTGGGTGAGAATAGACTGTGGTCTGTTTCCTCTCTCTGATATTACAGCTTTTCTCCAATATCTGGCTCTGGGTTTTCATTAAATGCTAACTAAAATTCATGCAATGTTTGGTGCTCAATTTTGGGGGTACAGATTCACAAAAAAGCCACATGTGGCCATGTAGCTGACTGGACTTTCTGTTTGGAGTTAGCCTTACACAGAGTCCACCACACATGTTTCTTCTCCACTTTCATCTGGGTTAAGTTTTTCAGAAAGAAGACTCCTTTTTTCCTCTTTTTGGACCCTCCCCTTGGGCTGCTACCACACAATGTAGCTGTCCCGCTTCACAGGCATCTGAATCATCATTGACAACAAGTTTGGTGAGTAAAATGGGTTTTCTTAAAAAGGAAAGAGAAAAAATTTTCCCACAGTAAAAATGGGAAAGAGTCGCATAATGGAAGGTGGTTGGCCTTTCTTTGATATTACTCTAGATAATTTGAAACTGGAATGGAAAAGGAGAAAATAAAAAATGTACAAGGGATTATCATCATAATGCTTATTATAAATACTGTTTCATTATTTTTGTTTTATCATTTAAAAGATCAGTTAATGTGAATTCCAAGAAGAAAGTCTTAGAAAAGCCTGTTGGAAGAAAACACAGTGATATTTAGACCCAGACAGAGAAATATGAAGAACTAATTTCAACATTGTTTTATAAGATTGCACAAAAATAGCCTGAGGCTTTCAAACAGCCAACATTAGTATATCCAGTAAATTTAAAGAAATTGAAAAATGATAAAAGTTGAACAGTAGTTGGGCTCTGGTACAAATGGTAGATTTAAGGAGAGTCAGGGCAACAATCATTATTTATGGATTCACTCACCATTTATAAAAATAATGTTAAATTCTTGGTCAACATGTACCCGGATTACTCTTAAAGACTGGTCAGATATGGTTACTGCTGTTTTGGAGGCTGGACTGCTTTTGCAGTGGAAGACATGGTAGAAGGAGAAGGATAAAACAAAGAACATAGAAGCAGAGATAGAAGCATAGAAATCTCCCAAGACCAATTTCTTGAGAAGGGAGATTATGGTGATGTAGAGAAGCAATCACTATACAGTGAACACATCCTGGATTTATGCCTAATGACAGCATTGAACAAATGGGATAAAACTTGAGAAATAGAAAATAAAATTGAATTCTTTACAAAAGTGATTCAAGGACCAAAGGACATTTTTATGTATGTTTTGCAAAGATTAACTGTAGTGGTAAATAGAATGGTACCAAAAGCTAGGTGAATAATAATTGAATCTCTGGCTTTTGAAAATGCTAACTCACAATGTAAAAAGATAATTAGGCCATTAAAAGCATGCTTCGCACCCTTTTGAAGATTAGGTTTGTGATACAATTAATTTAGAATCCTATAATTGTGATAACAACTGGGTAGGAGAGGTTATTTCTAGAGGTTTGTGGAAAAAAATCAAAATATCAAATGTTACAACTGTAGAAGGTAAGGTCACATAAAAAGAGACTGGAAATAAGGCATTTCCAGAAGCAGTGTCCTCCCTTCTGGAGTATGGAGAGGTGTGGCAAAGGCAAGCATTGGACTAATGAGTGCAGGTCAACAAGGAAAATAAAAGGTAACTTTTTGCCTTCAGGAAATTCTCTGAGGGGGCTTTTGAAAGCTGTCCCCCAAACAAATCCAGTTCAGTCTTAACCTGCTATCGTGGAAGAAATATCTTTCCAGAGCAAGTTAAGAAACTAAAGCCTAATCTAAAAAACCACACTGCTCTGGACTATAAAAAAGAGAAGAAAAATGCAGTAAAAGCCATAAAGTGAATATTTTGGCAAACTTCTATAAATGAACAAGAGCCAAAGTTTAAAATACAAATAAATGTTGTTATTGATGGTTTGGTAACACAGGGGTAGATGTAACAATAATTTCACCAGAATCTGGGCATCTAAATTGGCTCCTTCAGGAGAAATGTTCTGTTTTTGGGAATTGGGATGTTATCCCGGATAAAACAGAGTACAAGATGGCTTTAATGTATAGGGCAAGAAGGACAGAGAGGAAAATTAATTTAGCCAATATTTGACTGACATTGCTATGAATTTATGGAGATAAGATTTATTACAACAGTGAAATACTCAGATAGCATGGCCCCAATCTTAGAAATGAATCATAACTAACATATTTTTTCTGGAAAACATATTAGAAGATATTATCAGAAACAATCACCAACCATTTAGGTTGTACAAAAACAAAGCACAACAGCTGCAGATCTTTCAAAGGTACCCACAGTGCTATCTTTAAAATGGCTAACAAATAAGCCTTTATGGGTTAAGCACTGGCCTTTAATAAAAGGGAAATTGCAGGCTTTATAACAGCTGGTACAGGAGCAGTTAAATGCTCAGCATATTGGAGAATCAAACCAGCCATTGGAATTCTCCTATATTTATTATGAAAAAGAAATCTGGAAAAATGGAGAATGGTAACAGATCAAAGAGCAATAAACAAAGTGATCCAACCAATGGGCTCTCTACAATCTGGAATTCCTGTTACATAATGAATGGCCTATTATAGTTACTTAAAAGACTATTTCTTTACAATGCCGCATACAAATATGACAAAGAAAATTTTGCCTTTACAATGCCTACTTATAATAATTCTCAGCCTGTAAAGAGATATCAATGGAGGTTTTTCCTACAGGGAATGTTAAATAGCCCCACTCTGTGCCAATATGTTGTACAAAAGCAGTTAGAAGTAATATGTAAATAGTTCCCACAATCTATCATTTTCCACTACATGGATGATATATTGTTGACTGACTCAAGTATAGATACACGTTAAAAGAAATGTTTGAAAAAATAAAAAATAATTGTCTGCTTCAGGATTACAGATTGCTCTGAAAAAAAAAAACATGTAAAGAGGAGATTTCATTAATTATTTAGGATACAAAATAGGTCAACAAAAGATTAGACTGCCTAAAAAGTATAAATCAAGACAGATAGATTTTGAACTATTAATGATTTCCAGAGATTGCTAAGAGACATTCCAATTTATGCACCACTATTCAGATAAAAAAAATGATGAACTGGATAATTTGTTCAAAATCTTAAATGGTGACAAGAACTTAAATAGTCTGAGAAAATTGTCAGCTGAAGCTGAGAGAGAATTGGCTTTGGTAGAAAAAAATTCCACAATGTACATGTGAATCAAGTCAACCTTAATTGTGTTCTGATTATTTTGTCCTCTAAACATTCTCCTACAGAGTTTTAATGCAAAGGGAAAAAGTTATATTGGAATGCATATTTTTACCATATAAGCAGAGTAAAAAATTAAACACATATGTGGAAAAGATTTCTAATTAGATTTTTAAAGGAAAATTAAGACTTCATCAATTGACAGAAATTTACCTTTTTTGTGCCTTTAACTAATGAATAAATTGATCAATTATGGGCAGAAAGTGAACGTTGGCAAAGAGTTTGCAGTAATTTTTTGGGAGAAATTAAGAACAGATATTCTTAAAGCAAAAGAATTAAATTTATAAAGGGCACTAACTGGATTCTTCCTCATATTGTATAAGATAAACCAATTTCTGGAGCCCCTACATGTTATTCTACTGAGAACAAATCAGGAAATGTAAGTAAAGTGGCTCAAAGCCCTTAAAATCCTGTTCATAAGTCAGAGTTATATGCTGTCATGATAGTATTAATGGATTTTATTGAACCTCTTAACATAGTCATTGAATCTCAGTATGCCAAAAGAGTTGTTTTACACATTGAAACTGCTAACTTTATTCCTGATAAGTCAAAACTAACTTCATTATTTATTCTGTTACAATAAATAATCAGGAATAGGAATCATTTCTTCTATATAACATACAAGATCTCATAAGGGTCTGCCAGGTCCTCTAGCCCAAGGTAATGATGAAATTGATAAATTATTAACAGAAAATATGCTACAGGCCTCAGAGTTTCATTTTTAAAATTGCATAATAGCAAATATATATAAGAAAAAGATTTCTCTATCACTTGGCAACAGGACAAAAATTTTTTTAAAAAGATGTCCCCCTGGTTTTTTTTATAACCAAACTCCATTATCGTAGGAAGTAATCCTAAAGGTATACATAGAAATAAAATTTAGAAGATGGATGTGTTTCATTTTAAGGAATTTGGAAAATTAAAATATGTACATCATACAATAGATATGTTTTCAGGATTTCAATGAGCAACTGCTTTGAGTTCAGAAAAGGCTGATTCATTTGCTAGAAATTATGGCCATCATGGGAATACCTACCTGTACAAATTAAGACTGACAATGCTCCAGCATACGTCTCTAGTAAAATTAAACAATTTTTTGCTTATTATAACATAAAGCATATTATAGGTATACCCCATAATCCTATGGGGCAAGCAGTCATAGAGAGATCAAATTGAGCTCTAAAGGATATGCTAAATAAACAGAAAGGAATAACAAAGATCCCAGAAATAGACTACATAATGCTTTATTAACTTTGAATTTCCTCAGTGCTAATGAGAAAGGAACAACAGCTGCTGAAAGGCATTGGACCATAGAAAAAAACAGCTGAACTAAATCAGCCTGTCTACTTCAAAGACGTACTAACCTCTGAATGGAAGCCAGGATATGTGCAAGCTGGCGAAGGGGTTTCACTTTTGTTTGCACAAGTGAAGAAAAGCTACGGATACCACCAAAATTAATAAAGACTCTGTTTGAACTGGAGAAATTTCTTGATAAAGAGAAATGATGGTTCATCCACCCAAGTGACGATTTTTTAAGTTGTAAGAAAAATTCACCAAGTAAGGGCTGGGGCAGGGTTTTGTCTTTACAGAAAACTAAAAATACTCCTTGTCAAGAAGTTAAAAGACCTTGAACATCTAGACATCTAAAGCAGAAGGGATGGCTGTCCAAAAAAAAAAAAATTATAAGCAAAGGACTATCAGACCTATTAGTACCAATATACTCTACAGGGTAAAATCTCATTGCTTAACATCTATATCTCTTTATTTGTAAGAAAAGCTGAAGTCCCAGTTTTATTATAAATTAAAGCTGGCTTTGGAGTTGGAGTGTGGCTCTCTCCTTCTCTAAACCCAAGCATGCTTGTTAAAGGACATTTAAAATCTCCGTATCAAAAGAACCACCTGATATGGAACTGAAGAATAACTAAAAATAAGGGGTTACTCTATAGTTACTAATCCTATGCTGTGTAACTTGAGGTTTCTGGCCTGATTAGCCCCACTGTTCAGACCCACTTCACGCCCCCCCCACCAAAGTGACTCAGACATTTATATTAACTTCATGCTGTTTGGCCTATGTCTCAGGCACATTGCTAGCTAGCTATTTCATCTTAATTCAACCAATTTGCATTAATCTGTCTGCCATGTGGCCCGTGGCTCACATGTGTTCCTTACATGTTGCTTCCTTGGGTGGCTGAATCGATCTCTTTCAACTCTGCCCTCTTTCTCCTACCTATGCTCTGATTCCTGCCCACTGTTATGGTGCCTGTCATGGGCCAAAACAGTTCTTTTATTTCACAGCATACAGAAAGACATTCCCACATCTATTCTGTATAAGATTATTTATATTCAAAACTTTTTTCATGATATTGATGTTCATATGGAATGCTAATTAAGTCTAGAAAAAAAGGTTTATCTAGCTTCTTGTACATTGTGTTGGGTTTTAGACTCTTAACAGTTTTTTGTAGTGATCTATGACAATGCCTAATTGTAACCTTTAAAGTATTCAAAAGGAAGATGGGGCCCCACAAGGATGATTTCACATGGACTCTGGCAAAGCCACTAGGCTGACAAACACCAACCGAAGATCAGATTTGGACTACAAACTGCTCAGGACAATTTGGAGGTGGCTTGCTGAGATGAGCCAGCTTCACAGACTACTATAGCCTGGACTTGAGACAAGCCATGCACTTTCCTGTATGCAGAGACTGGACAATAAATTATACAGCTACTTATTTCAGGACTTGACAAATAACAAACATTTTTCTTTTCAGGATCCCTTAAAGATGCCATTGCCTCCAGAGAGCAGAAAGTACATTTTAGATCATGGCAGTCACATTCCCAAGAGGTGGGGTGGGTGGTTTTTTGTCTTTCAATGGTTATGGGTAATTGTCATTGTTTAGGGTAATTGGTTACAAATTGTTACTGGCTATAGTTAGGGAAAAAGCTGAACAAAGGAGATTAGATTCATGGTTCTTATCTGAAAAAATGAAAGAAAAGGGGGATACAGATATGATAGGATATGAGTAGAGTATTTAATCTACTTTTAAAAAGCCATTATAGTTTTAACTATTTTACATTGGGTTGGAATTTTTGCATATTGTACATAAATTGTGTATTTATATAAAGTTGAGATTAATTTTGCTACTGAACATATATTCCTATCATTGTTCAAGGTATTGTACCTATACAGTTCGTCTAACAATGTAATACAAATTACTAGTCCTTGAAAGTTATTATTACCAACTAATTAGGATATGAAGAAATGCAAGTCAGTAGTTAGATATTACAATCAAACTTTTAGTCAAATTAGATGTTTTCAAGGTCAAATGGAGATATATTTTAGATGGACAGGTCCTCTTAAAACATTTCAGAGATCCACAGAATATGGGATTTAAGATATTTTAACAACATAGGTTCTTATTATTTTTATGATGATAGGACATGCTCTTGGCAGCACCAATCTACTTCAGAGAAGATGATGGGCATCGAAAAAACTCCATATGGAGTTGACTTTCTTTGTGTCAAAATTTAGCCACTGGGCATGAAAGTGCCCTTGCCTTGATTGCTGACTGTGTGATGTCCAAAATAGACAAGCAGGACACACACACACACACAAAGAATTGCTGAAATTTGCCAAGACAAGGTATGAAGGTCTTTAATAATATCCTCCTTCACAGAGAAGTCTGTCATATATGCTAGGCCTGTACCAAAGATTGATGCTTCAAGGATGCAGAGGAGCCTTAGGTGACTGTGTAGTCAGCCAGCTATTTAATTTATTACATTTTTGTGAAGTTACTTGCTTCCATATTCTGTTTAATTAGTTAATATTATTTCCTTCTTGGGTCTCTGAGGGAGTTAAAGATGAGATAGTTATAGTTATAATTTTCTAGTCACAGTTTTAGAAAACAAACTCACTTATAAGTTAAAGTGTATAGGTTTGAGAGACACAAAAGATAGTTTTCAGTTAATAATACAAGTTAGATAGAAAGTGAATAGGTACAATCCTTTGGTCTCACCAAAATAGCATAAACAGTATGATATTTTCTTTGAATTTGTCTATTGTTAATGGACTAGACATTACTCATATAATTATTGCTTGTATATATTGTATATAATTATTGTATCTATTGTATTTTTTCTTATGTTAGTTATAACCTGTAGGCAGAGTTTTACTTACAAGGCACCAGTCCAAGATTAATATTTATTGGAATATAAACCAACACTCACAATACAAGTAACAGCTTATAGTGGCACCTGAATAGGGACTGGAGTATCCGAGCAATGGATGAGCGATGGACGGACAGACGATGGATTGCAATCTGGTCTCTCCAGCAGCCAGGAACCAGGAAGAGAGCTCCCCGTGTTCCAGCAGCCCCTTATCAATGGAGTTGGCCACACCCCCTCCAGGAGCTCAGAACCCTGGATAAACATCTTCCGACCTTATCAGCTGACACCTGAATCCCACTACAATAACCTTTTTTATTTTTGACACAAAAGGGAACGATATATTTTATATTTAATAAAATTAGCCTTCAGTATCAAAGAACAGAATCACCCACACACCAAGCCATAAACATCAGAAGAGTGGTGACCTATGCCTTTAATTCCATCACTCAGGAAACAGGAATCTTTCTGGATTTCTATGAGTTCAAGGCCTAACAACCAAACAGTAGTAGCTCACACCTTTAATCCTAACTCTAGGATTAGGATACAGAGTTGTTCCGGAAGTGAAACAGCTGGGCAGGGAAGATATACAAGGCAGGAGGAGGCAGAGATTCAAGCATTCTGTAGAAGTGACCAGTCAGGCAAAGGACTCTTGAAGATAGCATTTACTCTATTCGGCCTGCTCTGTTAGGCCTAAGAAGTTGGCTGGGTGAGAACTGACTGTGGTCTGTTTCCTCTCTTTGATATTCCAGCTTTTCCCCAATATCTGGCTCCAGGTTTTAATTATATACTAGCTAGAGTCTGTGTAATAATAATCAGTTAGGGTAATATCTCTACCCAGTCCACAGATTTAAATGATTGCTAGTCTTCTTAGAGATATCCCTGCAGTGGGATTATGCTTTTGTACACTGTAATTATTAGGTTAATAAAATGCTGATTGGTCATGTAGCTAGACAGGAAGAAGAGGTGGGGCAAACAGACGAGGAGAATTCTGGGAAGCAGAAGAGCAGAAACAGATGACATTGAGACACAGAGGAAGTGGGATGAGAATGCTGCTCTGAGAAAAAGTACCAAGCCATGTGGCTAAACATAAGTAGAAATATGGGTTAACTTAAAGTATAAGAGTTAGCCAGTGATAAGCCTGATCCATAGCCCAATCAGCTTGCAATTAATATAAGCCTTTGTGTGATTATTTGAGACTAAGCAGCTGTGGAGTTGTTGGTCCAGACCACAGAGATAGGCTGGGCCAGACCCCCATTAACATGCAGAAATATTTTAATTTTCTTTTTCATGTGTATGGGTATTTTGCCTGCACAGATGTGTACCACATGTGTGCCTGGTGCCCACAGAGACCAGAAAAGCATCAGATTGCTGGAGTTACTCATGGTTGAGAGCCATAATGTGGGTTCTGAGAATCAAACTCTGGCTCTCAGGAAGAGCAGCCCATGTGCTCCTAACTGCTGGGGCATCTCTCCAGCTTTATCATGTTGAAATATTTTAATAATCACCTGGACATCTGCTGGCCTGGGAAAGCTGGCATGGAGTTAGCTTTCACAAGAAATTATCCAGACCTCCAGACTCCCTGGTCCATCAATTACAGTTACCCAGTAAGACTTCCTGACTGGGTTTAAAATGAGTAAGTGAATAATTCCTCAGACATGGCCCCTCCTTGAATCACTGGTTAAAGGATCAACTTGCTAAGGGGCTTCCTTCCTTCCTCCCTCTTCTGTGTGATGTTTGATTGGCAGCTATGTCTGCCTGACACTTGCCATGGTTTCTCCACTGTCTTCTGCCTCTCTTCACCGACCTAACATTAATTATTGGGGCTTTCTGTTTTAGTTCATGCCATTTGGTTAGGTATGATTGCTCTAATCCTTCAGGTTCTTTTTTCATACCTGTGACCCATTTTCAAGTTCTTGGATATTAGGTTGTAACTTAAAGAGATTATAAGATTCAGAGCAAGACTACATATGTGACACTAATTTCAAAGTCAGGTCTTATGGCAACTCTACAAATGACTAATTCCTGGGGAGCACCACAGCTCTCCCACATACTGTGTATCTGTATACCATTATCACATTCTAGCTTGGTACATCCCCCTCACCCTTTTTTTGAGAGGGGCAGATCTTGCTATGTATCACCCCTCACCCCATCCCCAACCCCCGCTGGCCTCAATTCACTATGTGGACTAGGCTAGCTTTGAACTTTGGGCAAGCTTCCTTGGTTTCTCATGTGCTAAGATTACAGGTGTGTACCATCATGCCTGGCCTATTTAAAAATATTGGTGCCAAGTGGCAAGGTTGTCAAAAAGAGTTCCTTATACTGACCACCTCTTCTTGCTATCTCCTAGGAAACCCATTTTCTATTTATAAGGAGGTGGTACCAAGACCTAAGAAATACTCAGCCGAGACCAGGCATCCTGTGGCTGAGATGAGGGCAGAACAAGAAGGTCCTCAAGCAGAAGTTCAACATAAAGACAGGCAAGGGACAATGGAGTGAACAGGAAGGAGGAGGGAGTGGCTTAGCATGGGTAGGTCCTGGGTTTAATGTCCACTATGTGCTGTGTGATCCCCCCCCACACACACACACATAAAGGAGAATATATCCTAGATAGTTTTACCCACATGCCACATTGTTGATTCAGTTAGCAATGGTTAGGGGTTCCCAGGCAAGAAGAACTAGGCAAGGGTTAAGTGGCAGGAAAGAAAAAGTGGTTCTAGATATCTGGACCCAACTTTGGCATAGGATGAGGTTGGTTACTAGGCTCCTGTAGGGCTCTAGAGAGGCTCCAAAAGCCTGGCACTGGTCATCAGGTACCACTAATATCCAGCTCTAGACCACACAATCTCTACCACTAATATCCAGCTGTAGACCACACAATCTCTACCACTAATATCCAGCTCTAGACCACACAATCTCTACCACTAATATCCAGCTGTAGACCACACAATCTCTACCACTAATATCCAGCTCTAGACCACACAATCTCTACCACTAATATCCAGCTGTAGACCACACAATCTCTACCACTAATATCCAGCTCTGGACCACACAATCTCTACCACTAATATCCAGCTCTGGACCACACAATCTCTACCACTAATATCCAGCTCTGGACCACACAATCTCTACCACTAATATCCAGCTCTGGACCACACAATCTCTACCACTAATATCCAGCTCTGGACCACACAATCTCTACCACTAATATCCAGCTCTGGACCACACAATCTCTACCACTAATATCCAGCTCTGGACCACACAATCTCTACCACTAATATCCAGCTCTAGACCACACAATCTCTACCACTAATATCCAGTTCTAGACCACACAATCTGTGTTGTTTTAGTTTGAGACAGGGCTCATCATCTAGCCCAGGTTGGCTTTCACCTCTTGCCTCAGGCCTTCTGAACAATGTTTTGTTACTGAATTGTGTTGGACCATCAGGATTACAATTAAAGGCAGGCACTTGTTAAACCTAAGGTCCTAAATAATGGAAGGAGAAAAGTAAAGTCCCCAATGTTGTTTTCTGACACCTCCCCCCCCCACACACTTCCAAACCCACATCTAGGTACACAGTTCTCCTCTTGACTTTCTTCATTACTTGAAATTTTATAACTGGAAGTTCATTCATTAAGGAAAGTGGGCTATAAGAATTTGTGAAACTCAAAATAGATAATTTTACTACTACAGTTGTAAGCTCAGGATTAAAGTTGTGTTTTCTCCCAACCTCCTGCAAAGAGAGAGGGGGGGGGAAGGGGGAGGGAGAGAAGGGAGGGGGAGGGGGAGAGGGAGGGAGAGAGAGAGGGAGAGGGAGAGGGAGAGGGAGAGGGGGAGAGAGAGAGAGAGAGAGAGAGAGAGAGAGAGAGAGAGAGAGAGAGAGAGAGAGAGAGAGAGAGAGAGAGAGAGAGAGAGATATTTAAATAACAGGGCAAAAGAGTGGGATCTCATAATTTTGTAGGTTTCAATTAACATCATCTATTCACTGTCCCTACTCCACCAATTACCAAAAATTAACTGGTATAGGGTAAGATTAAAGTTATGTGTGGCAGTGCATGATTTTAATCCCAACACTTGGGAGGCAGAGACAGATAGGTCTCCAAGAACTCTAGGCCAGCCTGATCTACATAGGGAGTTCAGGCCAGTTGGGGCTGCAAAGGGAGACTCTTCACAACAATTAACAAAACCTGTTCTGAATGAAAAAAAAAAAAAAAAGACAGAACTACAATTTCAGGAGCTGGAGAGATGGCTCCACTGTCAAGAGTGAGCACTGCTCTTGCAGTGGACCTGACATGGTTCCTAGCGCCCTGCTTGGGTGGCTCACAACCACCTGTAACTCCAGCTCCAGGGGATCCAACACCCTCTTCTTACCTCACATTCACATCCATACAGAGGCAGACACAAATGCAGATCATTTTTTTTAAGTCTGAAATACATTTTCAGATATAAATATGGACATGTGAATACATGTTAAAATTCATATTGTGCAGAGATTATTAAAACTAGAAAAGTTCATTACTATAAGACATCTCTGTCATTTCAGAATGGGCGAACGTGCCCATTTTTATATGTTGGAATCCATAAATACTTAAGAAATCTAGCTAGTTATGGTGGCGAACACCTTTAATCCCAGCACTCAGGAGGGAGAGGTAGACAGATCCCTGAGAGTTCCAGGGCAGCCAGAGCACATCTTGAGACCCTGTCTCAAAACAAAACAAAAGAAGTCTAAGTAAAAAATTATTTTACTTCTGGGTGGTTTAAAGGCACATGCCTTTAATCCCAACACTCAGGAGGCAGAGGCAGGTGGGTCTCTGAGTTCAAGGCCAGCCTAATCTACAGCATGAGTTACAGGACAGTCAG
Source organism: Phyllotis vaccarum (assembly GCA_033318265.1). NCBI lineage: Eukaryota > Metazoa > Chordata > Mammalia > Rodentia > Cricetidae > Phyllotis > Phyllotis vaccarum. The sequence continues at coordinate 64,523,273 of JARWLC010000015.1, read as the reverse complement.
AGTTACACAGAGAAACCCTGTCTCAAAAAAAAAAAAAAAAAAAAAGGACTACAATTGAACGCTAAAACGTAAATTACGTTAAGTAATTGATCAGTGGGACATGGTAGCCCAGGCCTGTAACCTCAGCTTTGGGCAGTAGATATCTATGCTGCAAGTTCAAGGTCTGTCTGGTCTACATAGTTAGTTCCAAACAAAGATGAAGCCAACTACAGCACTGTATGAGAACAAAACCCTTCAATACCCAAAGCGGAATCCCAGGCTTGGGAGGCTGTGCCTTGCTATTCAAGCAGATTCTCTACTTTTAAAGATGCATTGAGTTGGTCAGTGGTAGAACATTTGCCTAGCCTGTGTGAAAAACATTTGATTCTCAGTATCATCTAAAGAAAGAAAGCTAGACAAGGCTTTGGGGCCTGTATCTCTCATTGGCCTTGTGCTCTGGGACCTGGAGCACGCCTGGAGTGTAGCTCAGTAGTAGAGATTGGACAAAGAAGCTTTTATTGCTACTCTGAACCTGAGTTCTCAGTCTTATGAAGATCAAATGAACTTGTTGAAGCTCATCACAAAGGGACTAGCATAAAGTAAAACTCAGCAAATGATTGTTATTGTCCCAACTATAGGATCTGAAAATCTAACCCTTGGGCTCCCAAATCTTCAGTTTCCTGAAGGGCACCTGGGGTTGGCTTATGAGAATAAATGTCATGATTCGCAGGTTGCTGAGGCACCGTTCATCTAGGCCTTGTCTGGAGAGAACATTGATGGCATCGGAATGCAGGTGGAAGTGGAGGAAGGAAGGAGGGAGGGCCTCATCCTTGGGTGGTTCCCACCAAAATGAATCTTCCAGTTCCTTGTCTTTTCACCGCCCAAGCAGGCCACTCTTCTCTGCAAGCTGCTGTATCTCCCTCTCCTTTTCCTACGATGGGTGTGACACTGCATTTCCATCCAGTGTCACCTACAAAGAAATGCATGTGCCAGCTGGGGGGATGGCCCAGTGGTTGAGAACACTGGCTGCTGTTCCAGAGGTCCTGAGTTCAATTCCCAGCAACCACATGGCAGATCACAACCATCTGATTTCCTCTTCTGGTGTGCATGAAGACAGAGCACTCGTGTACATAAAATAAATAAATAAATCTAAAAAAACCCCAACAATGTATGTGCTCTCTGTCCAGTGCCACCCACTCCAGGGATAGCTCTCACAAAGGAAATGCTCAACTCCCCTTTAGTTATCCTGGCTACTCACTCAAAATTCTTTTTACCTCTAAATATTTTTGCCACAAAGGCCTGCTTTTTGTTGAAGTTTTATTTTTACAAATATTTATTTATTTACTTATTTATTTTGGTTTTTTGAGACAGGGTTTCCTCTGTGTAGCTTTGGAGCCTGTCCTGGAACTTGCTCTGTAGACCAGACTGCTTTTTCTTTGGAGACACTTTCTCATATGATGCTGATTGACTTTGAACTCCACATCTTTCTGTTTCTATTTCCCAAGTGTTGGGATGACGGGGGTACAGGACCACATCTGGCTGCTAGAATTTTAACTATCTGTTGCCTATTTGAGTTTCTTTAGAATATTTTTTCACATTTATTAACATATATCTGTTTATATGTGTTGGGGTGTTCCTGTACACATGTGAAAAGCCAGAGGAAAACTTGCCAGAACCTGATCTCCCTCTGCATGTGGGTTCTGGGGATGACCTCAGGTCCTAAGACTTAGTGAGGAGCACCATTACCCACTGAACCTTCCCACTGGCCCTGTCTGGGGTTTTTAAGATCTCAAGTCCAGGGGTTACTTCTTTTCTTTCTTTTTTCTTTTTAAATTTTTATTTAACATGTATCAATGTTTCTGCTATGCATATGTACATGTACCACATGTATGACTGGTACTCACAGAATCAGAAGAGAGTATTGAATCTCCTGGAACTGGAGTTATGGATGGTTGTGAGCTACCACGTGGCTGCTATGAAGTGAAGCCAGGTCCTCTGATAGAGAAACAGTGCTCTTAACCACTGGACCATCTCTCGGGTCCGTAGGAGCGATCTCGGGTGTGCACGGTTTTAAGATGTGTACATTAGTTATCCAGGCCACACTAAAAGTAGCCAGCTATTCTCACAGACGGGAACAAGAATGAAAGAAGCCAGTGTCATGTGTCATAACTTTAAGTTTTGTATAATCAAAATTTGGCTCTTGGAATATTACATATATACATACACGCACAATCTTTAAAAACAAACAATTCTAGGGTCTAGAGAGGTGGCTCAGTGGTTAAAAGCATTTGTTGCTCTTATAGAAGACCTGGGTTCAATTCCCAAAATGCACAGGGTGGTTCACAGCCATTGATAATTTCAGTTTCAGAGGATCCAATAGCCTCTTGTGACATCTGAAGGCACCAAACACAGATGGTTGCCTATACATACATGTACATATTCACACAGAAAATAGCATGAGTAAATATAATTTAAATAATTTTCTAAGTTGCACAGGCATTCAGACCTGAGTGTAAATCCAGAAACAATATAAACCCAGGCAAGCTATGGAAGGTCTGTGATCACAGTGCTGCTCCCATAAGCCCCCTGGAGCCTTGACACGAGGATAACCTTGTGTATGCAGGTGTGAACACCAGACCATTTTAAACAAGGTAAAGGTGAGAACCGGAGGCTGTTCTCTGAGCTCCACACATGCACCACAGCATGGGTGTTTCCACATTCACAGAGCTGAGCTCCTACACACAGATAAATAAAACGGGGGTTAGGAATTTATCTCAATGTTAAACCACTTGCCTACAGTTCCTGGGGCAAAGAAACACAGATGGAGAATTTAAAATCTTCACTTGAAAATGTGCCCCCTAGCGGCAGTGGTGTCACACGCGTTTAATCCCAGTCCGGAGTCAGAGCAGAGGCAGGCATATCAGAGAGTTCGAGCCTGGTCCAGGGCAGATGTTAGTTCCAGCACAGCTAGGGCCATACAGGTCAACTCTATCTAGAGAATTCAAAATCAACCGATCAAACAAACAAACTAAAAGCTCCCCCCCCACCCCCGCTTTTACTAAACCTCCCCTCTCCTTATTTTAAGCAAACACTCCAGAAGCTCAAGAGGGCTGTGACTTCCCCAGCTACAAGGGCATAACCCTAGTATAATCCTTGCAAGTGGAATTTAGCATCCTTTGCTGAGACAAAATGCCATGAACTCTTGGGTTGTTTCCAGGAATCTTTAGGACAGAAGAAAAGGTAATACAGCTGTAAGAGAAAAATAAAAGGAGTTGGACAGGATAATTGACGAGATATCGAAATAAAACCAACACGTGGTTAAAAAAAAAAAAAAAAAAAAAGGCAAGGAGTGAGAGGAAGAAAGAACTGTAGGCCCCGGAGGGAGAAGAATAAATAAACACCATGTGTGTGAGACACACACACAGCAGGAACAGGCAGAATGGAGACCGACGCCTGGGCGGGGGGAGAGGGGTGGATCCCAGAACAGGCCATTTACAAAAATGTCAGTGGAAATTCCAGCAGCGACTCCACGCGCACTGGGTGGCACTGTCCTGTCTAAGCTAGAGGGAGTTCTTTCGACCAGCAGATGCTTTGAGACTGTAGGTTTCACAGGACCCTACCGCTGGGCGGTGAATGGGGCGCGCTGGTAACCCAGACGCTGCCGCTCGAGACCTCCGGATTATTGTTCTTCCTCATCTGTCTCCCAGAGTGGGACCGGGTGGGGTCGCCTGTGCTTCGCTTGTGACTCCGAGGAGGTTCGGGTCTGCAGAGTCTGCACCCACAGCCCGGCAGCCCGCGCCCCCTGCAGCCCTCACCTATCCGACCCCGCCCCGTGCCGTCCCTGCAGCCCGTGTCCCTCCTGCCCACGTCCCCTGTTGTCCCATCTCCTTCGGCTCGAGCCCCTGCCGGCTTGAGCTGAACAGTGGCTGCGAGGTGGCTTCCCGAAGCTCCTGAGCTGCGGGAGGGACTCTGTGACGCACCCTCCTGGCAAGAGAACACATCGCCTTCTATTTATAGCCGCCCCACCGACCGCAAACCTAGCATTCCCTAGCTTCCTCATCGTACGTGAAAACTCTCACTGAGGGCTAAGGATCCTAACCTACAGCAGAGAGGAATCGATGCCTCTCGGTCTCAGGGTTTCTCAGGCTCAGGGAATCCCTGGGTTTCTAAAGCTTTAAAACCTGCGCGACAATTTTTACATGCGTCCAAAACGTGTCAAGCAAATTTTATCTGTCTCTTGTGAGTTCACAAAGTATTCTCCAAGAGTTTAATCAGGCCAAACAAGACCTAAATTGGCTGAATTCTGGGAAAAGATGTTTCTAGCTGGTTTTGTGAATCTACTAAAATCTTAAAGTTCTAAGAGTAGCATCTAGTTTGGAGAAGGGGCCCAGACAAAGGGACAGGATCATACATTTCAAATGACAGGAAAGTTTTTTTTTTTTTAATTGTGTTTTTTAGATACTGAATTAATGCTTTTACATGTACACTATTCCTGTAATAATTATAAGTGGTTAAAAAAAATCATTCCTGCCTAGTCACATTAAAGTTTGCAGTAACTAGAACTGAATTTTTAAGGCTGTAATTTATTTCTTGTAATCCTGCTGTTTTCTCCAGACAATCTAAAGAGGAAGCCTGACCATTGGCTTTCATCTCCGCTTCTACTCAGTTTCACTTTCTCAACATCAGAAATTCCAGAGTAAGACTGCCCTTTAGATTCAAGAAGTCTTGAATAGACAACCCTAGTTACGGGTTTGTTTTTAAAAGCCTAGCAAACCACAGCTTAATCCCCATGAGGGTAGATCTGTAACCTCAAAACTGAAGCAGAGAAATGTACATGATGTTCTTGCTAACACGTAGGCTATGAAAGCGCTGGGGGTCAGTGATGGCGGTATGGCATGGTTTTCCCGTGGAGAGCGCTGTGTAAGTACCTTGAAACGACCACCACAGGAATTGGTACATGCATTATGAAATATCCTTTTAATGGCAAGACCTTGTACAGTCAATTTGGCAATGTCTATCACATTTTAAAATGTGCATATGGAGCTGGAGGGATGGCTCAGTAGTTAAGAACAACAGTTGCTTTTACAGAGGCCCCGGGGTTCAGTTTCCAACACCCACAAGGTGGCCCACAACCATCTATAACTCTAGTCTGGGGGATCTGTGTAGTAAAGAATTTTTGTCCAGTACAGCGTAAGCCCCACGGTCACACCTGCCCACTGCTGCTTAGCTCCTTAAAAGAGACTTAGATGTTTGTATTACTTTTATGTTGCTTGGCCTATGGCTAAGGCTTATTGTTAGCTAGCTCTCACACCTTAACTCATTTTTATTAATCTATTTTGTCACATGGTTCATGGCTTATCTATTTTTTTACATTTTGCTTTTTGAGTGGCTGGTTCATGTCTCTCTTGACTCCGCCCTCTTTCTCCATTATGTTTAGTTTTCTCACCTCTTTCTAAGATGCCCTGCCACAGACCAAAACAGTCCCTTTATTAACCAATGCTATTCACAACATACAGAAGGACATCCCACATTAGATCTGACGCCTCTTCTGGTTCTTCCAGAAACTGGGCATGCATATGATACACATAATATATGTAAGCAAAACATTCATACACATCAAAAAAATTAAGCTTAAAAATAAGTACATATAGCCAAGTGGGGTAGTGTATGTCTTTAATCCAAGCACTCAAAAGGCAGAGGCAGGCAGAGCTTCTGTAAGTTTGAGGCCAGCCTGGTCTATAGAGCAAGTTCCAGGACAGGTAGGGCTTTACAGAGAACAACAAAAAAGAACGTATGTCTGGAGCAGCAGTTCCACTACAGACATGTGAAGTAAGTCATGGTTTTTACAATGCTTGTCCTAGGAACTGACTAGAAGCATTATAAATGGTCTATACCGTGGCACACCCACGATCTGTTTTGTAGGCTTGAAGACTAAAGGCTCTCCTTGAGTACTAACAGGGGAGTGACTCCAAAGATACAGGGTTAAGTGAGAAAGGGGCAGAAACAGCCAGGTGAAGACACATCTATAGGCTCAGCTGTGTAGAGGCAAGAACACTAGAGCCCAAGGCTTCCAAACTGCTTGGCCAACACAATGGAGAGGGGAGAGAGAGAGAGAGAGAGAGAGAGAGAGAGAGAGAGAGAGAGAGAGAGAGAGAGAGAGAGAGAGAGAGAGAGAGAGAGAGAGAGAGAGAGATTGATTTGATTTGATTTTTTTTTTTTTAATGCAGCTTAAGGCTATCCTGGACTACATGGAAAAACCTCATAGGACACACACCAAGAACAGAAACAATATACATTACTACCATTTACATTAGAGATAAACACTCATGTATATATTAATTTATATATAGTTCATGTATGTGAAACTGGTCACAGTGTTTGCCTTTTGGCAGGTAACTGAGAAGAGGGGATGGGGGAAAAACAATTTTGTATTCTACTTCTAAACTATGTCTATCATCTGTTCTTTTCCATTTTTGAAATGAGCATCCTGAAATTTAAACTAAAGGTACTTACAATTCCTTCACAAATCTACCCACATCTGCTAGGCCCTCTCTATAATTTATAAGCACGCTAATCTTTGGAGGCAAATCTTTGTTGTTGTTGTTTCTGTGAAGCCCTCAGAAGACACTGCAGATATTCAGTGTTTGTGTAAGTTCTGTGCTGAGCATTGTTGTTTTGGAAATGTTTTTGTGAAACCACTAAGAGCTACATTCTCGTCCTCAGCACTCTTTACCTAGCTGGACCCACCCTGAATCATCATCATGGATGTGCTCCAATGAGAGGTTGCAGGAGTTGGATTATGAGCACTCCAAAACAAAGAAAAGTGTTGTGCATTCCTTGTCTCTATTCCACAGCATGGTGTGGGTGGAAATAATGGCAGACTGAGTGTCTATATAAAATAATTATTTGAGACTTATAACATCCATTTTACATTGCCACATGTTTAAAACAATGAACCGTTAATCAACATTCATATTTCCCACAATGCTTTCTATGCTATAGATCAAGTAGTAGGATTTCAAAATACTCCAGTGAGGTGATGTGCACAGAGTGCTTCTATTTTTGTTAAGAAGTGAAGGTGCACCCGCATTGAAATAGCGGTAGGCATCCCCAGCTATGCCATCCACTGTAATGTTGGGTATTTGTTACTGGTCAGCACAGCAAGAGTGGCCGAGGATGGACATTGTTAATGAAGATTAAATGGAGAGAGGTATCTCTGAGCAAATGTTTTTAGTTCACCTATGTGTGAGTAATGTAAGTACAGCATTTTTTTAGAGCCTGGCAGAAAAGTTCAAAATAGAATTATCATTGGCATCTGGAGAGGGTTAATGGTTTCTTGGGTCTTAAGCTGTTTGAGTCACTGGATGAAGCTTCCCAATATTGCATATGGATTTTGTGGTTTTCTGAAAGCGTAAATGGCAATGGATGACCTCACCTCTAACTCAAATAAGTTGGTCCTGCTTTTCTTCTTCATCATCCTGGCTTCAGGGAAATGACCCGGGAGCTAGAAAAGCAGGCTGGTGCTCCCTTTGGCAAAGCTCTCCCAAGCTCCATAGTGCTCTGTTAGTCCCACGGCTTTCCTTGTGTGTGTCCAGACTCAGTGCCTCCTGCCTGCCTCAGTTCAGAAACCATGCTAAGGATGGATGTACTCTTCCCGCTGCTTAAGAGTATCAAGATTAAACTCTGTGAGTAGTGAGTTTGAGAAATGGCCTTCTGTATAGCCTAACCCTTATTATTTTGGTTGAGGTTGAAGAAGCTTTGTTTTGCAACCAGCCTAAAACGTACACAAGCCTTTGTTCTATCACATATGCAAACGAATATATAAAAGCAAGGTATACATTTTAACATTATAAAGTGATACTCACATGTGTCTGAATCATTTTAATAAACAGTGCACTACTAGCCCTAAGAAGCCACTATACTATCTTATCATGGTTCTGTGTTCAGAATTTTCTTTCCTGTCTTTTTATTATTTTTGATTTATTTTAAAATAGGGATGAAATCCAAACCCCCACCCCCCAATTGCAGACGAACACCCTATCTTACCTGGCAGCCTCTTTCCTTTCTGCATATATACACATGCCTGCATGTATGGATGTGCATGCAGAGGTCAGAGGTTATTGAAGACCATTTTTTTCTTTTCTTTTCTTTCCTTTTTTTTTTTTTTTTTTTTGAGATAGGTTCTCTAATCAGCCTAGAACTCATGAAGTTGGCTAAGCTGGCTGGCCAGCAACCCCTAGAGTCTACCTCTTTCCAGCTCATCAGCACTGGAATTAACAAGTGCTACTAAACTCAAGAACTTTTTTTTTTTTTTTTTAAACTGGCTGTCGAATTCAGGTCCTTGTGCTTCCAATGTAAGCCCTCCAGAAAGCAGCACCCTGGTGACTGAGCTACCCCCACTACCTGCCCCTTTCTCTCTTTAAAAAACTTAACTTTTATTTGTTTATTGTGAAAGCATGTATAGGTTTTCATGTACCATTGGCACACAGGTTAATTTGTAGCAAGCAGTTGGTTTTCTTCTACTGCATGGGTCCTAGGGATTGTCAGGCTTAGTGTCGCTACATACTGAGTCACACAACCAACTGCCCATCCCTTTTCTTTTTGTGTATTAGGTTTGAGACAATGTCTCCCTCTGCTGCTTAGGCTGGTCTTGAACTTGTGATTCTCCTGGGTAAGCTGGCCTTTCATAGCAGGTAGGTACACAGGCATAGAGAACACAATGCACTTGACTGAATGTTTTTATACATGGTTTTCTAAAAAACATGTTTAGCCTTGCCTGTGCTTGAATTACAAATAAGCAGAATTTTTTAATTTTTTTTTTAATTTAACTTTTTTTTTTTTTTCCAATTACCTTGACCAAGCCACTCCTTTGTCTTCCTACCACAGATTCCCAGTCAGATCCTTGAGGGATTCTTACATTTATCTCCTGATAGTTCTCTGTTGGCAGATCTTTCTTTCCAAAATTGTTTATTCACATCACTGCCAAATAATCACCTTAAAAGACCAAAGTTGAGGGTTGAGGATGGCTTAGTAGCAGTGTCTGACTAGCAAGGTCATGGTTTCAATACCAAGTACCAAAGCGAAGTTGAACTGTGAATCATTTTCTAGAAGCTGAATATGGTGGTGCATGTATTCTCAGCTATATAGTGAGTTAGAGGCCAGCTTGAGTAACCAGACTCTATCTCAGAACAAAACAAAAAAAATTTTTTTTTGAAAAATCATATTCAGTGGTATGAGAAGTATTTATGACAGATTTAATTTTAAAACATCTAAAACCACACATAGACTGAATATTTAATATATATTTCTGGAAGATAGGGTACATCTTTTCTTTGCTATTTTTTTTCCAAATTTACAGCAGTTTACAGGAAGCCTATATACTAGGTTCTGATTCTACCCTAACCTTATTTTCACATCTCCCAGTGTAGAGGAGCAGATAAGATCCTGAGTGAATGGCAAAGCTGTCCCCTAGTCCATGTGCAAACACAGAATGCTGGATGATGACACCGCTCCCAGGAGTGCAGAAAGTGCAGACACTGGTCCTTTTAGGTCACATTTATGAAAGCTAGTGTCCCAGTATTGGAGAGTGGCAATGAACTGAGCAGTCTGTAAGTGGGAACCTGAGAAATGTGCTTCTGGAAACCTTCATCTCGACACAATCTCAGTCTGGCTTCTGCAGATTTGGGGGCACACAGTTAGTGGGGTTGCCTGGAGTTCCTCAGTCCATTGGGAAGGGCTGAAGGCAGCTGGGCTCAATCACATCATGTATTTTCTTGGCAAACTCCCAGATTAGGCAGAGGCCTGCTTCTGCATATGAACATCTGAGGGCCCTGAAGCTGTAGCCATTACTAAAGGTCAGAGTTCAGTATGCCAGTAATGAGCCATTAAGGACAGAGCCAGTGGAGTCAGCTTTTAAAGTAGCAGAATCCATAACCAGCAGGGCTATTCTGGATGTTCTTTTGTGGGAAATGACTGTTTTCAACTTGCCTGTGGAGGAGAGATATATAACCTAACAGTCCTGGTTCACCACCCACCTTTGCCCAGTAAGCAGCACCCTGACTCTTTCCCCAAACAGCTTGGTGACAATTTCACTTGTCAGTCAGTTCTGATTTCTGAAGGGAGCTGAACCTGCTGGCTAACGTGAGATCCATAGCTAATTCTCTCCTTCCGGGCCAACTTTAAAAAGGCCTTTGTATTTACTGCTTGTTTCCCAACTCAACGGCTGACAACACAGTTGCAGATATTGCTTATCACTGTGCTTATGATCAGCACCCACAGCTTTCTAAGAAGTGTACCACAACACATAAGTAAACGTGTTTGGGCTAGTCTTGAAATAAAGCTTTTTAAAATCCTGGAATACTTGACTGTTTCTAAGTAGGAAACAGGAGTGGGCAGAAGGGACTGCAAAGCGACAGGACTGCTCCATGTTAGAGCTGTCGCTTGGCTGCACCCACTCTTTAAAACTGGAAAGGGGGGGGAGCACCTGGAAGCCATGGCAGTAGAAACTGTGAATGTAGACAGAAGAGCCACAGCATGCATGTGACTCTCTCTCTCTCTCTCTCTCTCTCTCTCTCTCTCTCTCTCTCTCTCTCTCTCTCTCTCTCTCTCTTTCTGTGTGTGTGTGTGTGTGTGTAGCTGAAAACCTGCTAGCTCATTTGAATTAGAAGCCAGCCTCAATAGCATCAGTAGGGTTGCCCTAATCATGCCACTACAAGCACTGCTGTGATGAACACCTCTCACTGTCAGCTTATGGACCTTTACAAAGCTCCTAAGAGTTCAGGAACTTCTAAAGGGAGGCTTATTAAGACAGGAAGTAAACAATTCATAAGTCTCAGAAGTCCCTGAAACATACCAGGTTCACAAGACTTCTCCCTCCCCAAGGTTGTAAAAGCAGTAAAAGTGGAGAGACTCTTTGATGCGAGAACCAATATATAAGCAAGTCATGCAGAGAGCCCCAAGGTTTCAGCTTTGGTGAGTTGTCACCCATGCTGGGGTAGGATTTTTTGTAACATAACTGCCCTTGAGTAATCCGTTACCGTGATCCCTTATTCTTACTCCCTCAAGAAACCCCAAGAAATTCATTAGTTCACTAAGTGGGACTTTTATGGTAGTGTTACTTTGGTTTGCCCTAGATAATCAGACATTTGTTACTGTCCTGTCTCCTCAAGAATAGTGTCACACAACACTCTTCACTTAGACTTGAACACAGAAATATGCAAGTGATTACAGAAAGATCATAAAAGACATGAGAGAAATAAATGGGAGAGGAAAAAGAATAAAGACTGGCTAACCACGTAGTTAGTATTTTAATATTTAGGTCATTTGCGCTATTATTTGCTTAAGCAACAAATCACCTATAGACCTGAGAATGGGCCCAGGGGATCTAGCAGGCCTTCCACACATTAAGAAATATTGGAAGAGGGAGGGCACAGAATTCTAAACTGACACATAGTACGGCTTGGAGGTAAGCCATAGCTCTTCTACGAATATTATCCCTTATTTGGAGATCTTCCACATAGTCACAACTCAGCTCTTTAGTATGGTAAATAATAGACAATAATTATCACATTCACCTATCTATAAAATGACCTCATATAAGAAAAAGGCTTTATATGTAACAACAGCAGGCTGGAGAGACCACACAGATGACACAGGTTAGGTTCCCAGCACCTACATAGTTGTGAGCAGCCTCCTCTGATTGCAGCTCCAGGGGATCCAATGCATACTTCTGGCTTCCACAGGCACCAGGCACTAGTACAGCACACATTAAAACATACAACCAAACACCCACATGCATAAAATAAAATGTAGCTCAGTAATCCAGGTTAGAAATACAATGTTTTTTTTTTTTTTTTTTTTTTTTTTTTTGCCATTGTAAGCAAACTGTCTGGTCGGTTTAGCTTTTCTTAGGTTGGCCTGGCTAACATTGTTCATCTACTAACAAATAGTAGGCTAAAGGTGAGAATACTGGGTCCCTTGCCTTGCAGAGCTCCAAAGTGGTTTCAACACAGTAAGAGAAAATACATACACAGGTTGTGTGCTACAAGAATTTCCTGGCACAGCTCATTTTCATTAGCAGATTCTGAACTCCAGAAAGAAATCATGGAGTAGGGTGATGTCACAACTAAGGCTTGGAACAGTCTACCACAATTGAGGAAAGCCCCAATGTGACTAGAGTAATCCTTTGCTTTCATTTATATCCTTTTTGCTTTCCAGACCACTGTTGGTTTCAGTTGGGGGCGAAGGAGAGCGAGGAATCTTACTTCAAGAACCTACAGCATCTGTTCTCACTAGTACTTGCCTTTGCCAGAAATGGATTTGGGGTATTCGAGGTAGATTTGAATAGGAATACAATTGTTTTATGCCTCCAGAAATCACCTCTGAATCTGAAAACGCCAAGGCGGTAGGGTCCAGCCTGGGCTACACAGCAAGTAGCCGGACAGCCAGCACTGGTGTCTCCAACAACACCCCCCAAAAAACCAGAATGCATTTTGTAGGGTAAGAAGATGGGTTTTGGCAGTGTGGTTGTTGGGGGGAGGGGGCTTCCTTCAAGTACTAGTGAACGCACGCAAAGTGTTAAAGTCTGTGATTGCTGGACAGTAACCCAAATACTGAGACATGCCATAACTCCTGGGAATGAGTAGCAACGCACAGAGGCACTCACTGCCTTAGGGTTCAAGGTGAGGAAGTGGGAGAGAGCGCAGAAGACATGTGGAGAAAGCTAAGCTACACAAAGTACTGCAAAGCCCAAAGAGCCGTTCGTGCCAGGTTAAGAAGTGCCATTTTCAGAAACCCAATAAAGGAACCTGTGTACTGAAGAGCTGTTTCAACCTGTCCACACCCTAGGTGACTTCCCTACAAACGGGCAAATCCCGGGCCAAAGTGATTGCCACGCCTCGTGTCTTTGGCTCCTCAAATCCCAAAGCACATGCCCACCGGACTTCACACTGGCCTGTTTCAGGAATGGACGCTGCATGGACGCGAATCAAGTTTGGATCAGAACCATTCCGAATCTGACCGCCCGGAGAGTGGGCTTGGTCGCGGGGTCTGCCTGCAGTCTTCGCAAGGGACCCGCCCGCGCGCCCCTCCAGCTTGTCCCGGGTTACGCCGCCCCGCCCCGCCCCGCCCCGTCCCGCCCCGCCCCGCCCCATGCGGCCGGGCTCTCACACGGTTACTTGCGTGACTGACCCGGGCAGAGAGGGCTGGAGGACCGCGCGGGAGGAGGGAGAGAGAGAGCTCGCGGGCCCGCCCACTCTTCGCCGCCAGCCTCTCCTCGTCATTGGCCACAGGCTGACGTCCATCACCCCCAGGTGGTGCTCGGATTGGCGGAAAGCGCACTTCTAGAACGAGGAGGGCAGGGTGACTCCGCGGGTCTCCCGCGGCTCGTTTTCTCCTCCCCCCCCAACGTCCACCCACCTCTCCCCACCCCCATCCCTTCCCCCGCCCGGTGCGCGACAGTGTCCTTAGAAGACTCATTGGGCCAGGGGCGAAGCCAGCCACCTAGCGAGCCCCACCTCCATTGGTTTACGATCACGCCCGTCAAGTCGACGTGCCCTGCCACTGGGCATCCTCGCTGGGCTCCCGCCCCGCCGCCTCCTCCCTCGCAGCTCGCCCCGGTCCCCTACCCCGCCCGCCCCGCCGCTCCTTCCCGGTCCAGCTGGGCGGGGACTGCCCTAGGACTCTTTAAAGTCTGTGAGTCACTGCACAACCCATCAATCCAATTAAATGTCTTGAGCGAGCCGAGCGGGCGGTGCTCCCCACCGCCGGCCGCCCCTGCTCCCGGCGCCCCGCTATCCATGGCTGGCTGGCTGTACTCCTCCCGGTGCGCCCTCCTCCCGCATCTCGCCAGCCACGGCAACTTCCCCTCAGCCAGCCTCTGCCCCCAGGCCGCCGCGGCATGGGCTAGACCCCGAGCCGCTTCTTGCCGTCTCCCGTCCGGCCCGCGCGCGGTTTCGTCCCTTTAGCCCTCCTCGCCCGTCCCCGCCGTTCCCCCCGACAGTCAGTCCATCACCCGGTCGGCTTTCCTCCGCGGGGCAGCGGTGGAGTACCAGCGGGCTCGGTAGGAGCGGGCGCCCCCACCCCGCTCCTTCTCCCGCTCCTCCGCGCTCCCACCCGTCGGGTTCCCGGTCCCGCACCGAGGGACGCACCGACCGACGCCCGCTCCCCGCGGCCGTACGACCTGCTCGGGAGCTGGACCCTGCGCCCACTTCTTGGCGGAAGGTGAGTACGGCGCGCCGCGGGGTTTTGGGTGGGGTGGTCTTAAAAAAAAAATGTGGTTGCCAGGCCACTTTGGGGAAGGGCAGGGATCAGGTTGTGGCTGGAGGTTCCCAGTCCGGCGTGGATTTGAGGAGGCGACTCCCTCCTTCCCTTGCTCGCTCTTCCCCCGCCCTTGACGCCCTCCTTCTCCTGTCTTGCTGTACATGTAGGTATTGCCAGACTTCCACCAGCGGGGCATTATGCCGCTTGTAAAATAATTGGTGCTGGCATGCTTTCTGTCTTTTGAATGCCTAAGTGAGCAGTAATAGTCAGCGATGTGATCTGATAGACTGAGTGCCCTGCAAAAAGTGTAAAATGCCTAATGGGCACATTTTCTCTAAATCAAAGTTAACTTTCATTCAATGAAAGCAAAGCAAAAGGTGTTTTTAATTTGAATGCATTGTGATAGAGAAGGAGGCTGGTTGCCTAGTGGCATTGCTTAGCGCTTTTATTTTGAAGCTCTTTAATGGGTTTTCGTCTGAAAAAAAAATGTGAATTCAGTGTTAAAGGTTATGAAGTGTGAACCTGTTGGAAGAGAGCAAGGTAAGAAGGGAATCCAGCATATGTCCGGTTTTCCTCTGCTCTGGGGAGGCATTACAACACAGAACGCTGTCTTGCTCAGTCGCTGGACACAGTGCAGAACTGCATGGGTTGAAGAGCAGTTTAGATTTTGTGTCTTTTGGTAATACCTTTTGTATTCTTGACTATTCTTTCAGCAATGTTACTCTACAGAATTTCGTCAATTTTAAATTTGGTTTCTCCATTTTAAATGCCTCCCAAACTACAAAATATCCACACCTATCTATCTGCTTTATGAGAATCTTACCTTATGAATCTTTAATATGTATTTTGAGGTAAAACAATGATAAGAAATGGTTGCTCTGACCTGGATTCTGAGGTTGCTGTTTAGAATTCAGTAGTTTTAAGTTGGTATTGCCCTCTTTAGATCAAGTTCGATGCCAGTTGTCCACAAGATTTAAATTAGGCCAAACCAAACATGTTTTGAAATATTAAAATGCAGCATTGGCCTCTTAGCAGTTCATTTTCGACTTCTCTTTCAGACTAACCAGAATAAGTTGTTACTAAATTTAATTTTAAAGAATAGACTGTTCCTGTGCTGAAATCTGCCAAGTTGCTACAGAAAGATTTCTTTTTAAAGAGCAGAAATGTGATTATGATCAGTCCAAAGCAGTGAGGTTGAAAAGTGACTTACATATAAAAATGGTGTTTTAAAGAAATACTTGTCACCAGCTCCCAGGCCTTCCAGCATGTTTCAGGAAGACTTACACAAAGATATTTTGAATTGTTTAATAAATTTACCGTGAGACTTTTTTCATGATGATGAAGCCTTGTAGCAGGGGACCCTGCTGTCTGAATTTGAATTTGCCTCTATCTTTCTCACTGGCTCTGTGACCTTGGACAAATTTCAAACAATCTGGAGGTTTTCTCCAGTTGTTTCTCCAGAAAAACCCTTCCTAAAAAGTTTTTCTTTCAAGGGTTAATAAAATGCTTTCCATAGACTACATCGTTGTTGGAAGATAGGTGCCTGTGTAGTATTTAAGAGCAAAGCCCCAGGGCCTGGGGAGACCGCTCAACTAGTAGTCCACAAAAATGTGGCAGCCTTCCTGTTCTCTCAGGACAAGCTTGCAAGTTAGACCAGCCAAATTGGCAAGCTCTGGGTTCAGGCAAAAGATCCTAGCTTAATAAAAGAGAAAGAAAGAGGCACATACTTGATGTCAACCTTTGACCTCCACACTCATGTGCATCCGCATCGGAACTGACATGTGAACACACCATACGCATGGGGGAGGGGAGCAGGGTGAGTAGGGGTCTGGAACAAGGCTACTAATGCTCAGCAGGAGCCCATCTGCCAGGGAGACTGAGGCAGGATGATGATATGAGCCCAGGATGCAGACCATAGTGGAACATGTTCTCAAACAAACCAACCAGCCAACAGACAACGTAACTAAAACCAAAATGAAAAGAAAGGTTTTGTGGATCAGGTCCTGGGGATTAATGTCTCAGTATTTCCCTGTTACGTCTCTGTGCCCTTAGCCAAGTTAACTTTGGATATTTCATCTATGAAATAATAGTAGCAGTATCTGCTCCATACTGTTATAAGGTCAGTGAATTAACATCTGCAGAGATTTTGGATAGTGTTTGGTAGGTTCCCAAGTTTAGCTCTGTTATGTTTCTTGTAGGCATACAGGTGACATTTTAAAACAAAAGTGTGTTTGGGAATTCAACCTAGGACCTTTACCTATGTGGAAGCAAGGGCTCCACCGCTGATTTGCGCTCTTAGCCTCCCTGGTATAATCTTTATAAAGAATCACTGCCATTAAACCTGATGTTTGAATTAGAGTTTATAGGAAACGTTTAAGAATTCACTTATTAGAAGCCAGATATGGCAGCACATACTTGTAAGCCAGTACTTCAGAGGCAAGCAAGCTACAAATGTGAGGCCATCTTGGTCTACGTATATGCCAGCCAGGACTTCCTAACAAGACCTTTTCTCAAATCCCTTTAAAGAAGCAAGAGAGGCAACTCAGTTACTAAATGGCTCGCTCTATAAGCATGAGGACCTGCATTAGGTCCCCAGACCCCACAATAAAGAGCCAGGTCTGGTGGTATAAGCTTGCGATCCCAGGGCTACAGAAGCAGGAAGAGACTGCTGCTCACTGCTCAGTCAGCTTAGCCTACCTGGCTGGTTCCAGCCCAGTGAGAGACACTGTCTCAAAAACAAAGTGCTAAGCAATGACTTCCACTTGTGTGCACATACATGCTCATTTGCACATGTGCATATCTGCACACAGGAACATGCATACGTACACACAGAAGTTAAGGAAGGAAATTCAGTTCTTGGGCAAAACATACTGTAATTTACCTATAACCCTGGCACTTAGGAAGCTGAGGAAAAATGATCAGAAATTAAAGGCTAACAGGGATTATAAAGTGAGACATTGTTTTGAAAAAATGGCTTTTAGTTTATTGGATGAGTTGAGATGTCCTAACTCATTTTTTTAAATTTTATTTTATTTTTTTCTTTTGAGAGGCTTTCAGTTTAGTCCAGGCTAGCTTCAAACCTGTGTGAGACTCCTGAATGCTAGGAGTACATGTTCCAGGCCCCGTTGTTGGCATTCTTTGATTTAACTGTGCATAGCGGCCTGTACCCACCTCCATTATAAAATTGTTACAGAAGTCACATGGTTGTTGTCTGTGGTTTTTGCCTGTAAAACTAACAGTAGCATTTCATTTCTGAGTTCATTGCTGATGTCTCGCAAAGTACTTGGCATATAAAAAGTTAATAAACCATGTGTAATTAATTGAACAACTGTTTATGAATAGTTGAATGTACATTTCTATAGAGAATATTGTTTCTTGTTGAACTGAATTTTTACTTTGTTGTGATGACTCACACCTTTAAGATTGGCACTTGGGGAACAAGAAAACAAGAATTTTTACTTATTTTAATGCTTAAAAAGTAAGTGAAGTTTATTTTTTTTTATTAACAGACTTTTAACTCTGAAAATTTAATTGAAGTAATCTGAAAAGGCATGTCTAATATCTTCCTTTGTTACCTGACATGTCCAGGCTTTAATCATAACCTTTTCTGACTTTTAAGCTTTCTATCATTAGGTTGAATGCTATTATTCATTAATGTTAACCATACAAATTAGATTTTGAAAATTTCAAATGCTGACAGGATATAATTCTCTCCTTCAGAATTAATAAAGTGGATGTCTGAGCCTCCCATTGAAAGGTAAAATGGCATCACTTCCTCACAGACTGAAGCTTGCATCTGTTCCATTCATGAGGAAGCCTCTTTCTCTTGAACAGTCTTAATAACTGCTGCTAAGTGGTTGCAATAATGTGTGGTAGGAATTATAATGGAGGTGTGTGGAATCAGTAAGTGAAACGATCTTCAAACTTTCATACAAGTTGGGAAATACATTTTTTTGAAAATGAGCAAATTTGATGGGGCTTACTACCTGCCTTGCTTATAGAATTCTTTTATTTGACTTGTCAATAAAACATAGTTTAGTTACTGTGCCCTCTTAAATTATAAGTGCATGAATGGAAAGAAGAATCTTCATTTAAAAATCAGGACAGTGACTGAGTTTTATGACACTGTTAAACTTTCTTGACAGAATTACCTGGCTCCGGTAAAATCCCTTGTCTGATCAAACCATACCACACAGTGTAGTTAACCATGTTGTATTTTCATTGGCTAAAATAATCAAAACTTGGCCTCCTTTTAAAGACAGAACCAGTTCTCGTGTAGCCCAGGCTGTGCTCTGATCCATCTTCTGCTTCCGCCTTCCGAGCATTTGGATTGCAGCCATGTGTCCCATATTTTGCTGTTCATGTACTTTTTCCTTGAGATGGGGCTCTCTGAGCCCTGACGGTCCAGGCTGGCCAGGAGCTCTCAGCAATCAATCTCCTGCCTCTGTCTCCTGAGCATTGGGACTACAGGTGCTGGCTACTATACCCAATTAATCTGAACAAAACTTAAAAAAAAAAAAAAAAAAAAAAAAAAAAAAAAAAAGAGTGTATAAGGCCAGGGAGGAGGCTCACCGAGGAAAGGCTCTGATTGGTTACACCTCTGGGACCCGCGTGGGGGGAGAGAACTGACCCTCAGAGATGTTCTTATGCACACACACACACTCACTAAATAAATGAAATAAAATAATAAAAAAAGATTTATAGGCACTTAGAAACAGCATATTAAGGATCCTGTCTGAAAATGGAAGGTCTCATGTTCTTCACCGACTACATTTTAGCGTGACGCTGTTTTTCTAGCTTTCCCTTCTCTCTTTTCGTTAACTAAGTGAATACGACTTGGCACTCCACTGTAGCGCTCATGTGTCCTGAGCGCTTCTTTTGACTCGGTCTCCAAAATGCTGGGATTGTAGGCATGCGCACCATGCCTCGTTTTGAAATACGGCTTTTGGTTTGGTTTGGTTTTAGAGACAGGGTTTCTTCCTGTAAACGAGGCTGGCATTGAACTCAGGAGATCTGTCTGCCTCTGCCTCTGCCTCCAGAGTGCTGGGGTGGAAGGTGTGTACCACCATCATCTTTGGTTTGAAATACCTTTCTTAAAAAAGGTTGGGCAGTCTCCTTATATTTCTTTCTTTTTTTTTTTTTTAAATTGAATTTATTTATTATTTATTTTTGAGACAGAGTTTCTCTGTGTAGCCCCAGCTGTCCTGGAACTTTCTGTGTTGAGCAGGCTGGCCACAAACTCAGAGGTCTGCCTGCCTCTGCCTCCCCAGTGTGCAGGGATTAAAAACATGTGCTACTAAATCAAGAGCATTCAGTATTTTTAAGCTAAAATCTGGAAGCAGGCAAAACACCAATGAGCATAAAAATAAAAATAAATTATATGTAGGTAACTATGTACAAAGCCAAGTTTAAGACTTCTTTACAAAACAAAAACAGAGAAAAAGTTTAAAAGAAAGTAAAAAAAATTCATCATTTCCTTTCAAAGGAAGTACTTAGCTTTGGGACCCCTTTTTGTACACATTTATATTGTACCATTTGAATGTAGTGAAATACACACTTCAAAATAGAGTGGGTTGGAGGATTTGATCTATCCCAGTCACTTTTTTTTTTTTTTTTTTTAATTTAGGTAGACGAACAAAGGCACGTAAAAAAAGGCTGCCCTTTAAAGGTCCACCCGCCTGCCTCTAAAAATAAATTAGGAGTCTTTATTTTTATCTTTGTTGTGGGGTTTTGTTCTTTTGTTTTTTAAGTCTGGGTCTCCTGTAGTCCAGATTGGCCTTGAAGTCTTGATCCCCCTGCCTTCTTCCAAGTGTTGGGATTACAGAGTGTACCACCATGTCAGGATTAGAAGACAAAACCGGGCTTGGTGGCCTGTGCCTAAAGAACCAGTGCTGGAGCTAGAGACAGGTGGATCTCTGAGTTCCAGAACTCACTACAAAGTAAATTCCAGGACAGCTGAGAAACCCTATCACAAACAAACAGACACAAGTAAATATAAAAATAAACATTAGAAGGTAACTGGGCGTGATGGCATGTGCCTATAATGCTAGCACTTGGCAAGTCGAGGCAGGAGGATGAGGAGTCCAAGCTACCTGGAATATTCAAGGTCAGTCTGTGCTTCATGAGATACTGCCTCTCACACACACACACTTGAAAATCAGAGGCTTAGAGTCAGCCCATTATATAAATTTTTCAGAGTTCAGCTTTACTCACTTTGTGCATAATAAAAACATACCCTGCCCCTGAGCTGCAGCCCCCATCCTCCAGAAGGCAACTCTTTTTTGTTTTAAAATTTATTTTACTTTAAATTATGTGCATTTGTTTACTTTATGTAGGTATGTACAAGTGAGCACAGCGCCTCTGAGGCCAAGAGTGTTGGATTGCCTGGAGCTGGAGTTACAGGTAGTTGTGAGCTGCCTGACTTGGATGCTGTGCTCCCAGGAATCAACTTAAAGACAGAAACAAAATTGTCAGGCAGTGGTAGCCTGACATTTGAGAGGCAGAGGCAGAGGCAGAGGCAGAGGCAGGCAGATCCCTGTGAGTTTAGGCCAGCCTGGTATATAAAGTGAATTTCAGGACAGCCAGGGCTGTTTCACAGACAAACCCTGTCTCAAAACAAAACAAACCCCAAATCAAATAAACAAAATAAACTTACCTCCTCCTTCCGATGGTTCAAGTTTCTGTCATCCTCTGCTTTTGAATTTAAAGTCCTTATTGATAGGATATCAATGTCAGAATATCCCAGTTGTTACTGAAGCATTGTTTCTCCCAACCTTCTCCTCCTCTAGAGAGTATGTGTGTAAATGTGTGTGCACATCCTCATCTGTATTCTTGTGACATTTCCCTTACTTTGGCTTGTTCTTTTCAGAATCTTACAGCTCTCTTCTTGACCACAGCACCTTTTCCCTTAGCTCTCTGTGCATTTGCCAGTGCAGGACATACAGAACCGAAGCCTTCGTGTTGTGTTTTTAGATTGCTTTATTAGACCAATGGAAAAGCCTTTTCCATAGGAAGATTTCTTTGTCATATGGAAAGATGACCATTGATGATCTTACCTGCACAGATTCAAAGACCAGGCCATAAACCGAGGACATGTCTCAGACTGATTTTTCTGTTAATGTGTTTTATGGGAGGAGGCCTATAACCTTCTTTCCTGTCTCTCAGACAAAGCTTTGTTTTGCTCCATGCCAAGTGACCAGTGAGTTTGGAAGCTCCGGAGAATGCCGCAGTGTGCGGAGGACTAGCTTCTTTTGTTTTGTTATCAACTCTTGAAATCGAGTCGGGGACATCAGACCTTGTCCACTGTAAAGTTTTCCAGACTCACATTGTTGCATGATTAATGTCTCTGCTGAAGTCACATCGGCCTTATTGTCTTCATTGGCTTCAATTCAAGTGGAATATCTTCTTTAGGTTTACATTTTAAGGGTTCTTTTACCTAAAAATCAGAGTATGAAAATTAATTCTTTTTTCTTTCTTTGTAATGCTGAAAATCTTTAAAAAAAAAAAAATCAGCTCATAAGCATGCACAGCAGATTCTGTATCACAGAGCTGTACCTCCAGACCCAAGTACATCTTTTAAAGTAGGATTTCCATAAAAATCTTGTGAGGGAAAAAAAAAATGACCACAATCTTTGTGGTGTGGTGGGAATGCTTGCTGGTTTCCCAAATTTCTTGACATTATTTAGACATCACAAATCAGGTGTTCTTAAATCTCATTCACTAAAATGGTTAGGCCTTTCTTTTGAGACAGGGTCTATGTTGCCCAGGCTGGCCTTGAACTTATTGTGTAATCAGGTTGACCTGAGACTCCTGATCCTGCTGTGGCAGTCCTCTTACTGAGTGCTGGAATCATAAATGTGCACCAACAAGGCTGTCTGGCTCTTCCTTCTGATTTAGAAACAAATAGTTGCTACTTTTAAATTTTAATTTAATATTCATTTAATTTTCTATATGTGTAGGTATTCTGCCTGCGTGTATGTCTGTGCACAGGTTGTGTACATGGTACCAATGAAAGCCAGGAAAAAAGCACCGAATCCCTTTGAAATAGAGTTAGAAATGGTTGTGAGCCACCCTGTGGTTGCTGGGAATTGAATTCAGGTCCTCCAGAAGAGCAGCTAGGGCTCTTAACTACTGAGCCATCTCTCCAATCCCTGTTTTTACATTTTACTTAGTTCAAATAAAAGCAGACAGCAATGCATTTTGTGTCCCTAACATGGGCAGTGAGGCCATGTGGTATTGCAGTCAAGGAAGATGGACATATTTTCTCACTGGAAATCAGTCCAGGGGGCTTTTGTGAGTTCAGAGCTTGGTAGCTGCTGTTTGGAGCAGCTCCAATTAAACATTATACAACAATGAAATGATAGGAGGAAAGACTCCTAATATGAATTTCGTGTCCTTTGATTTTGTATAAAGAGAATCCCAATTCCGACCACAAAATCCACTTGAGTAAACAATTTTTATTTGAATTTGAGTTGAGACATCTCAACAATGTCAGTTTCTCCCAGAAATCATGAATCTTCCATATTTTATTAACTCTGGAAAACTTCATGATGACCATGGTCTGGAATTTTTCCTAGATTTTTATTAGACTTTTCAAGTTGCTTTCCCTTGTTCCTTTGTGTGTGTGGGTAGCAACAATGAATGTTTCACAATGGGAATGTAGCCGTGTAGTCCCAGCGATATTAAACAATTAACAAGTTTGCTTAAGTTTGCTGGGCCTGGTGGACAGTGAGAGAGCTAATGTTTGGTTTCAGTGACTGCACTTCTGTAATTTCCTGCACAAATGAAATTATTAGTGTTAGTTCCATCTCAAATAACAAAGTGAGTATACCTATGTTTTTATAAAGTACAAGTAGCATTGCATGTAATATGTAGTGATCATCGTGAATTACTATGTTTTTATTTATAGATATGAATTATTATGTTTCTTATTTATAAATATTTAATACATGTCCTAGGTTCTTGGGAGTATAGTAAGACATGGCATCTCCCCCATACTGATGCTTATGGTCCATTTGGAGACAAAAGATCCCTGCAAAGAAATTAAATCCCTTCTATTGATTGGTGTGTAATGCTGCATAATGGAGAATCTGGGGTGTGCCACAGCAGTAACTCCAGTCTTAGATCTGTGGGCCTGTGTCTGGAAGTTCTCTGCATCTTCTTGGGAATCCATCCTTTAAGTTTAAGTAACATTGGTTAGAAGGCTTTTGTGTCTTGGATAAAAAATGGTCTCATCTCCAGCTACTGCACAGATTCTTGGTAAGAAATTGGTAAAAAAAAAAAAAAAAAAAAAAAAAAAAAAAAAATGGAGCAGACATCCTGCCTCTTAACGACAGTTGCTATCCCCTTGGGAAGCAGCAGCTGCACCTGTGAACAGTTTATAGACACAGTGTGGATATGTTTTAGATTCCTGAGTCAAAAATAAATAAATAAAAAAACCCTGCTGGGAACCGTGAAACATCAATGAAGGTGCTGTAGACCAGGGGAGTTCCCAAGGAAGGAAGAGGATGCAGCCTTTGGTAGCTACTAAAGATACTTTTTTCCCAGTTTTGCCTAAAATAGCCCTGTCTGCCAGGTGGGTATTCCTAGGCCTAATTTGGCAAACTTAAGTCTGAATATATTGCTATAATTTGCAAGTAATCCCTCTAAATTACTTTGAATTGAAATTAGCAGACAGGTGTATACTTTTATATTTACTGTTTTTATTTAGTGATGGAAACTGAACCTAAGGTCATGTGAACTCCAGGCAAGCACTTTTTTGCCTTGTGGTGTTCTAGCCTTGGGTTTAAATTAAAAAACAATGCTGTGTTTCTGTGGTTTTGTTTAATTTTTTTCTGAGTGTTTTAAAATGCTAACTTTTTTTTTTTAGACCACATGCTACTTTATTTGGAACTATGTCTAAGATAGAATAATATAATGCATTTCTGTCTTTTAGATTTCACTTGGGGGATAAAAGTCCAAAATCTCACCATTTATCTGTTACTGATTGATTGATTTTTCAAGACAAGGTTTCTCTGTTTTGCCCTGGCTGTCCTGGAACTTGCTCTGTAGACCATCCTGACCTTGAACTCATGGAGATCCGCCTGGCTCCGTCTGTTAATGGAAGTATTTAGGTTCGTCTGTGGGGACTTAAGAAAATACATGAAGACTTCCTTTTCTTGCAGAGGGCATTGTCTCTTTTACCCACTACTCAGTCTGCTGATTGAAAAGCTCATCTAGCATAGTCATGTGTATTATCTCTGTTGCTAATGATTTCAAATGTGTCAAAATGTACCGATTGTAGCCTAACATGATGATGCCTGTGATTCCAACACAGGGCAAGTGGAGGCAGAGCAATCAGGGATCCCTGTATCCTTAGCTACATAGTGAGTTTGAGATTAGCCTGGGCTGTATGAAGTGCTTTCTCAAAACAAGCAACAAGCCGCCATGTAGAGCATTTGCCTAGCATGTGTGAAGCCCCAGGTTCAATTTCAGCACCACTCCATCTCTAAAGAGAGAGAGAGAGAGAGAGAGAGAGAGAGAGAGAGAAAGAGAGAGAGAGAGAATTTACCAAATTGCATCCGTGGTGGTGCATGAGTTACTTGCAAGGCTGAGATTCAAGGATTGAGTTTAAAAAAAAAAAAAAAAAAAAACAAAAGCCTAAGAAAGACAGCAGAGACCCTATATCAAATAAATAATTGAGCCTTATTAAATTCAATATTTTAAATGTATGCACCTCGTGTATAATCAATAAAACTTCTATTAAAGCCACATAGATTGTAAGACATATTGCTGTGAAAATCTCTATTATTAGAATTCTTGTTTTTTTTTCTTTTTCTTTTTCTTTTTTTTTACTCAACAGTATCTCAATGTTTCTCATTCTTTTGACTAACATAAAGTGAGGAGATAGGGTCTTACTCTAGCTTTACAAGTGCTTAGGTCACATATGTGAATAACCGCACCTGTCTCTAAAATATGTTTTTAAGTTTGTGACTTTTAATCATTTTCTATCTTATGTATCTTATGTCACATATGTTTCATACCTTACACATGCATTTTAAATAAGATGAATAGAAACAAGGAGGCAAGCAGGAATGAGTGTTGGTTAAATTTATGTATTAGACCTTGGAGAGCTTTCCTTCATATATAAGACTCACTGGAGTGTCTTTAAGTAATTTGAATGAGGAGAATTGAAGTTGTGTATTCTCCAAAGGATCCTTTCCTTATAGGTTTACTGATTATGACTCATCTTTGACACAGAGACAAGAATATAATCTTAGTGAGGCTTCTCTGTTCTTTTTATAATAATTCTGTGGGGGTGGGGTGGGGTGGAGATGGTTCAACAGTTAAGAGCACTGGCTACTCTTCCAGAGGACCTGAGTTCCATTCTCAGAACCCATACTGAGGTTTACAACCGTTTGTAATCCCAGTTTTAGAGGACCTGGTACCGTTTTCTGACTTTTGTGGGCACTAAGCACATATGTGGTGTATGTTCATACATGCAGGCAAAACACTCATAAATATAAAATAAAAATCTTTTAAAAAATGTGTGTGTTGGGAGAATGGAGGGTGTCTTGTGTGCGTCTTTGTGTGCATGGGCACACATGCCCATGCATTCATGTGTAGGGGTCAGAGTTCAGTACTGGTGACCTCTAATGCCCCCCCCCCCTTTGAGAGAGTTCTCTCACTGAGCTTGCTTTCTAGGCTAGATTGACTAGTCAGTCCCCTCCCCTTAGATCTGCCTGTGTACCCCCACAGTCCCCAGCACTGAGGTTACTGATGAGCATTGCCTGGGCCATCCTTTTATGGGTGCTGGGGATCTGAATTCAAGTCCTCATGCTTAAGCAGCAAGCACTGTATTCACCCATCCATTACCCCAGTCCTTATTCTTTTTATGAATGGGGTAAATGGCTTAATGCGTCTCCTAAATACATTGTTCCCCACCCCCTTTCAGTTCTGTAAAATTGCATTTTGCAGATTGAGAAACAGACTTTTTAGATAGATTTGTTTAGAGAAGTCCTATTCTATCCCCTCCAGGCTTTTTTTTTTTTTTTTTTTTTTTTTTTAAATGGAGCTGAGGGCTTTCCCATCGCTAAACTGCACAGTACTAAAAGCTCAATCCAGGTTCATCAGGTAATGATTTAATGCTAATGCAGTATTTCTTAAATTACCCAGTGTATGTTCTGGGTAAATTTCTTTGTTGTTGTATTTAATGCCTACATTAGGTTTAAAAACAGTTAACTTCTCATTAACTAAAAATAATCAAGAAAAAGATCAAAATTTTGACCCTGGCATCAGGGCTATTGAGTGTTGATAAGCTGTGACTTGACATCTCACGGACTTCCTGCCATCTTCACCGAACACTGTAGAATTAGCCTTTGCAGAGCACAGCCCAGGAATGGGGCCCGAGCTTTGGTGCTTTGGAAGTTCCCAGGTAACTTGAATGCACAGCACACTGTGCTGTCTCGATAATTTATCTCTCCACACATCAGTCCTTTAAAAAAAAAAAAAGAGAGAGACAGGGTCTTTCTATGTAGACCCGGCTGGCCTAGAACTCACTGTGTAGACCAGGCTGGCCTTTTTCTCTTGGAAGCCCACCCACATCTGCCTGCCGTCCTCTGAGTCCTGGGATTGCGTGTGTACCATGGTCACGCCAACAACCACACTTTTCAAATGTGAAAGGGTGATCCAGCTACAGTTGTGCTCCTCGCCCTAGACTTGCTGGTTAGGAGCCTTCTGCCATGTTTGCTTTCTGCCTTCCGTCTGTCTCCCACTTTCCCTGCACGTTTACGGCGACCCTAAGGCAGTTCCTCAGTGCAGTTGCTGAGGTCACGGACATTCTCCTGTGTAACCACCACACTGTTTTGTCCACCATGCTTGCTTTTGGTGTTAACGATAGCATTTCACATAGTTCTGACTCAGGTATTGAATATTTGTTTGAATATGGCTTTTGTGTTGTTATTTTGTTTCTCAAGACAGGGTTTCTCTGTGTAGCTCTGGCTGTCCTGGAACTTCTTCTGTAGACCAGGTTAACCTGCCTCTGCCTCACCTCACCAAGTGCAAGGATTAAAGGGCTGTGCCACCATTGCCCGGTATGAGTAAAATTTTTGAAAAGATTTTTGTTTTTTTTACAAGGTTTCGGGTATGGGAGGCTGGTTTTAAAGTTGCCTTGTAGCTGAAGATGACCCTGAACTTCTAATCCTGCCGCCTCTACCTCCCTAGGGGTGGGATTACAGGTGTAGAGGTGCTGGAAGTTGAACCTGGGCCTTTGTGCTAGCTAGGCAAGCACCGAGGCAAGCTGTATCCCCAATGGGATGTTTTTGTTTTCTGAGATTGGGTCTTACCATGTAGCTCAGGTTGACCCTGAACCCCTCAACTCAGGTGGCTCCTTCCTGCCTCAGCTCCCAGAATAGCAGGGGCTGCAGGCCTGAAGTGTCACACTCGGCCATTTCTGCACTGATAGGCATCACTGCAGTGAGTATCATTCTTTCAAAGCTTTCGACTTGTTTTTCCCTGTAAATTATTGGCATTCCAGCTAGTAGTATCTCACCTCTTCCGGTACAAAATAAGATGCACTTTGAATATTTATTCTTATGACTAGGAAAAGGGTTTGGATGAGGGAGCCTCTGTTCAGTCAGCCACTGACCTGGACCTGAGTTCTTTATTAGTTGTCCCTTAGAAGTTGAAGTGATTTACTGCTGCAGTCACCTGTGAGTGTGATGCTGCCAGTCCTGGAATCCTTCGTGCCCCCCAGGTGGCTCTCATAGCACTGTGATTTCCTAAGCAGCATGCTTAGAAGTGGCAGGTGATATTCTGGCGTGCCTGAAGTATTCAGCCATGGAGTGTCAAGTAGAAACTAGACAGATGATCAGTCTGATTATAAACTTCTGTGCTTCAGATGTCCTGTTTCTTCTTGGTAGACCTCTGATTGCTTTATAATGAGACTATCGAATTGCAAAACATAAAGGAAACAAAACCCCAAAGGGCCAGTTTTAGAATGGGTCTGTGTGTGCATGTGGGCACAGGTGTGAGCGCACATGTAGATAGAGGTTGATGCTAGGTGTCTTTCTTAAGGATGGCTTTCCACCTTACTGGTTATGACAGAGTCTCTTATTGAACCTGGGTTTATGTACTGGCCAGGCAGGCTGACTGGCTGGCAAGCCCCAACATCCTCCATGCTAAGGTTACAGGCACATGCCACTGGACTGGCTCTTTATGTGACTGCTGGGGATTCAGCTCAGGCTCTCAGGCTTGTGTGGCAAGCACTTTATTGAATAAGCCCCTGCTTTTAAAGGTTTAAGTTAGGGAAAGGAAACTATTAAAAGTGAGTGAGAGGGCTGGGTAGTGTTAGCTCACTGGCAGAGCACTTACCTAGCATACCTAGGGTTCTGGGTTCGATTCCCAACACTACACCACCCCTAAAAAAATGTAGAAAGAATGAGTGAAAGTCCATTAGTTTGGTTGTGTTATGTGACTATTCTTCTTTCCCATGCTGTCAGTGTCAAGTCAACTGCTTTGCTTTATATAAAAGCCTGTTTCCTTAAAACATAAAATTTATGAATCCTTAGGACGAAGCTCAGAGACAGACTGCTTGCTTAGCATGCTTGATGCCCTGGGGTAAATATCTAAGTTAAAGGGGTGGGGGAAGGGTGGCTTTTGTTTGTTTGTTTGTTTGTTTTAACTGTCAAAAATAAATAGGTAGATGGCAAGATATTTTTCACTGTCATTGACTTGCATATAAGCTGTCCTTTACTTCGTGAAGCCCCGAAGCTGGTGACAGCCATTTTTTAGCCTAAAGCTACATCTGTTTTTCTGTATAGGCCTTTGGCATCAGTTTCTGGAGCTCACGTTCGGGGGGAACTCGGGTGGGCCTTCGGGTTCCTTGAGGTGTTTCAGAATAGTGGCCAGTATTACTTGTTGGAAGCGACCCTGGCAAAGCTGAAGTGGTGACCTGTTTTCTGTCCACTGTTGAGTCTAACTATGAAATGAAGCAAGTGCTGATAACACTTGCCCACTCGGTGGGTTTTCCTCCCTGGCATCAGAAGAGTTGGCCAGTATCAGGCAGCGGCCCAGCCTGCTTCTGATTCCTCGTGTAATGTTTAAAGTCTTGGCTCAGTAGCTTCTTCTTAATGCACTTCTGCAAACCGTAAGATAGCACTTGCTCCTTCATCCCCCTTCTCAGACCCTGAACGTTAAGTATTTGACCAGGGTTTTGCTCCTGTCAGCCACAGAATCAAGGCTGAGCGTGGGACTCTTCCTTGGCTTCCTCCTGTTGCTGAGCTGTTTTCTCCCCAGTTCAGATATCCTTAAAGGACAAGAAAGCACATTCTGAGCACCGATTTATGACATCCTGAGTCTCTTCAGTGTTGCATTAGGTTTTAGGTCTGCCCCTGAAGCAGGCTCATCCCAGTCGCTGCCCCAGAAGTGGTGGGGACTCGCAGGAAGTTAAGAATGCAGCTCCTGTGTTCCTTTCCCTTCTGACTGGTAGCACAGGTTGCTTTCTGTCAGGGAGTTTTATGAATGGGCAAATGTTCATGAGCTGTATTTTTTCCTTTATAGTAGTAAAGGTAACAAATTCTCTCCCTCAGTGGATTCAGTTAGAGCGTATTAGTACTTGAGAGATTGTTCCGGGGTTTAAGTAAAAAGCAACCCCAATGGTTCTACAGATGAAGTTGTTACAAAAGCTGATCACCAGAGCTTTGAAGTTTGCCTATAATTCTCATTAGTGAATATTTGTAGAACTTGATGGAGGCTCTGTAAAGACCAGAAATGCTGCTTTTAGATCGTTTTCTCAAGATTAAATAAAGGGTTGAGGTTTGTGACTGACAGTTCCCCTACCCCGACTAACAAAAGTGAACATTGGGTTTTGAGCAGTCTTGACATGGCAAGTATGGTGTGCACACACTAAGAGGTTTTATTGTTTTGGTGTCCCTGAACGTGGCTCGGTGTGCATGCACTCACAACACATAAAGAGTCCATTCTTGCTCACACGCAGCCCAGGAAGGCTGTCCATTGCCCTCTTGGGCTCGGTGGAAACTGGCAGCCTTCCCCCTGTAAACAACAGCCTGACATCACCCCAGGATGTGATAGGACCCACCTCAGAACCACGGAGGGCCTGGCTCTGGGTCTCCTCTGGCACACTTAAGCATAGAGTGCTGAGCATTTGGTTCATGTCAGAAATATTAGGGTAGCCCTTTAAAAGTTTTAAAGGTACAATACTTACCCTTGAATTTTCATACATAGTCCAGACAGCAACCAAGAGCAGCAAGCTAGACAGCTGTGGTTGTTTATGTCTTAGGGATGAGCCGATGACAGTGACAGATCTAGACCCTCGGTGGCCCCTCTCACTTTCATTCTTTTTTATGATGTTGTTTGTGTTTTCAAGACAGGGTTTCTCCCTGGAGCTCACTCTATAGACCAGGCTGGCCTCGAACCTGGAGCTTCGCCTGTCTCTGCCTCTGCCTGCTGGGATCAAAGGCCTGAGCCACTGCCACTGGCCACTTTTATGTTTTTAATAGGGTCTCCCTTTGTTGCCAAGAATGATCTCCTCCTCCTGATGTTGGAATTGTAGGAGATTGATATCACACTCTGGGATCTCTTGCCTTTCACTTACTAAATACCTTATGTAGAACAGTAATTGTTCATTGTTACTTCCTTTCCCATTTAAATGATATGGAACAATGGTGTATGAGGCTCCTCCCCACCATCCCCATGTTCTCCTGCCCCTGTCAAGACCGCTATGCATTAAAACTGTATATAGTGAGGAACCTGTAGACAATGAGACACCCTATTCCTGGCTACTGAGTTGTCATATATTGTATATTTAATAAATTTGTCTGGAATATCAGAGGACAGAATCACCCACAGCTGAGCATTGAAGCCCAGGAGGCAGGGGTGGTGATCACAGATGGATCTCTGTGAGTTCAAGGCCTAACAGCCTGGCGGTGGTAACCCACACCTTTAATCCTAGCTCTAGGAGAATTGAGTCAGGAAGTAAAATAGCTGGGCGGGAAAGATATATAAGGCAAGAAGGAGAAGTTCAGCCCTTCTGTCTGAGGAACAGTCAGGCTGAGGACCCCTGATGATAACACTTACCCTGTTCAGCCTGAGAAGTTGGCTGGGTGAGAACTGACTGTGGTCTCTTTCCCCTCTGGTATTCCAGCTTTTCCCCAATACCTGGCTCTGGGTTTTTGTTATAATACTAAATAGAATTTGTGCAATTACCGAGTCTTCTGAAACATCTAGCATAAGTCTGTACTTACCAGGTAGTTAGATTTATTAACAGGATGACCCTGTTGCTCATTATCTTTGAAAGCTATGAAAAAATGAAATGATCTTAATTTTTTGGTTGCTACCTGGAGGAGACAAAAGTAAAGTTTAGAAATCAGAGTTTCACTTGAGGAGAAGGGGCAAGTTGAACAGCTTTTGCTTAAGATCAAACTTATTTGGGCTGGAGTGATAGTCCAGTCAGTAAAGTGCTTGCTGGCAGCAAGAGGACCCAAGTTCAGGTCCTCCAGAACCCACATTACTTTCCCTCTCTTTATAAATTAATTATTTTTATTTGTGTGTATGTGTGTCTACATGAGTTTATGTGCACCGTGTGCATGCAGGTACTCACAGAAGTCAGAGGATGATGGAACCCTAGAACTGGATTTACAAACAGTGTGAGCTGTCTGATGTGGGTGCTGGGAACTGAACTCTATGGAAAAACAGTAAGGGCTCTTAACCGCTGAGCCATCTCATCAGCCCCCAAGAACCCATAGTGTGGTGCTTGTGGTCTCTGTGCCAGGAAAGGGGAGATGGGTGGATCCCCGGAGCTCACACTGTAGTCCTGATGAGCTCCAGACCTGTCAGAGACCCTGGCTCAGACCAACAAAGCTGTAAACAAACCAGAAGGAATCAACAGATGATGTGTTTTGATAGGTGTTGATTAACCACAGTAAATGGTGCAGACCTTAACTTCTCTGCTAGAAGCCAGGACATCCGACTTGCTGGGTTTTGAGATATGTTTAGGGATATAAATTAATGTTGATTTCACTTATCCCTAACAAAACGTTTTAAACTTCTATCCATTAAAAATGCAAATTCAGGGCTCTGCTGCTAATGGTGCTCCCTCCCCGGTGCCGCACAGAACAGGGTATGGTGACACATGCCGTGATCTCAGCACTAGGGAGTTAGAGGAGGGTGGATCAGAAGTTTAAGGTACAGAGTGAAATTGAGGCTAACCTAGGCTACCAGAGACCTTTTCTCAAAAGAGTAAACAAGTGCAAAAATTATTATTTCATAAATTACTTTAAAAGTTGGCCTTGACACACAGTAGTTACTCAAAAATACCTTTAGTTATCCTGCTCATAAAATATTAGCAAAGCCAGCTAGAGTCTATGCAACGACAGTGTATTCAAGGTACAAAAACATGTTTGGAGTAAAAGAAACGTCTTCCTGAATAATTTTACCTGAACCAGAAGAGGATTGTTTATTTTGCATTTTATTTCAGTTAAAGGGGGGGGGGGGGGAGTTGTGCCCTGAAAGATGAAACTGCCAGTTTTTAAATCCTTAGCAGGCTGTAAGAATAGAGGCAAAGAAAGAGCTCCAGTCTGGCCCAAAGTCACTGCTCACCGTCCATCACTTCTTTCTCTGAGTGACAAAGAAAAGGAGCAGGTCACAGCTGCCAGCCAGACTGATTTCTGCCATGAAAATCTTAACAGCATGGGGCTGCTGCGGGCCTGGCCCGCGTGGGGTGGGGCCTGGTTGCCGTGAAGGGCGTGGTGGTGCAGCTAGGAGCAGCCAGCCCTGGCCCTGTGGAAAGTTGGTCCTAGCCAACTTTAACTTTTGCTTTTTTTTTTTTTTTTTTTGGATATTGTTTTTGAGAGAGAGAGATTCATTCCTAAAGTGTCCCTGTGGTGGACATTTTCAGCTCTGCATGCAATTGTTATAATTGTAAACAAATAGTAGTTCCGGGCAGAGGCCAAGTTAGATAGCTGCAGTTGGACCAAATGGTGCTTCCAATGTGATGCATAATGCAAAAGATCTTGCTGCTTGTTCCACAGTAGAACACAAAGACTTTTGAGTCCTTCGTTAAGGTATTAACTTAAAAAAAAAAAAATCAGTTGTTGACGAATACTGTTTTTTGAGAGAAATGTTACAGTTACTACTACCATGAGATTTGAATGGTTTTGCGTTCTTTTTATATATATATCCCATGTGAGTTGAATGGTTTTGCCTTCTTTTTATATATATATCCCATGTGAGTTGAATGGTTTTGCATTCTTTTTATATATATATCCCATGTGAGTGCTGTGGCCTGTGTGTGAAGACCAGAAGACAGCTTTTAAGATTTCATTCTCTTTCTACAGTGTGGCTTCTCAGCCCATACTCAGGTTGTGAAGACTGCACAACGGTGCCCTTATCATGGTATCTCCTAGCCCCACCACCCTGTCCTTAAGTGCTCTCATGAGCTTTCTCCTGTGTAACACATTAGCAACAACTTCCTTGTGAAGAATTGCCTTCCTGTTTTAGGTTTTAGACTGCCCAGCCTGTCTAGGACCTGTCTAGAGCCACCCTGCTCTCCAGTATTCCCTCTGCCATGCTAGGAACCAGCACCTGGATGGCCTGGCTTCCTGGTGCTCACTACCGTCACAGAAGAGTCCACCTTATGGGCATTTCGTGTTGCTTCCATGATAGATTAAAAATAGGTCCATGGCACTTCTTAGAGTCAATAGTAGGGACCATTAAAGTTTCTTAAGTATATTTTTAGTGCTAAGGGCCAAACCTAGGACCTCCTGGGCAAGTGCTCTACTATTAAGCTACAGTCACAAGACCCTCCCATTTAAAGGCTTTTTAAAAAACATTTATTATTATTTTATGTATATGGGTGTTTTACCTGCTTGTATGTCTGTGTACCACGTACATGCCTGGTACTTGAAAAGCCAGAAGAGGTTGTAGGATCCCCTAGAACTGGAGTTAGAAACAGTTGTGAGTTATGATATGGTTGCTGGGAATCAAACTCTGATCTTATGTAAGCAGAGTGAGGCTCTTAACCACTGAGCCAGCTCTTCAGTCTGATTTAGTGTGTGTGTGTGTGTGTGTGTGTGTGTGTGTGTGTGTGTGTGTGTGTGTAAAAACTACAGTTAAATGTTAAGTGTATGGGTTATGATGGGCCCACTCCCTCAGACCAGGCCTATGTGCCCTTTCTTGTAAAGACTCCTTTAGAGGAGGCTGCAGGTCTTGTCCCGGGAGCTAACTGGACTGGAGCTCTCAGCGGCAGGCAACATGTGTGCCCTGTTGTGTTCACATTTATGATGTGATGGAGAGGCCAGATCCAAGGAAAATGACCCTAGTGCTAAGTGTTCCACCATTTCAAAGCCTCAGAGGATACCTAGAAAGAAGCCCTTTTTTTGCTTAGTGTTGTGGTCCAATTCTGGCACTTGGAAAGCTGAGTCAGGAGGATCTTGAAATTGACCTGCAGCTGAGACTAGCCTTGAACTCCTGATCTGGCCTCCACCTCCTGTGAGTACTGATTGCAGGCATGTTCCGTCACTCCCAGCTCTTCATTTTTTCACTGAGAAAATCATGTTGCTAATGCTGTTTTCAAAGTTCTGATAGCCTTTAACTCTTGGGAATACATTTTCAAAGAACTAATGTCAAAGAACTAAGCAACATAGTTTGTGGCTGCTCAGGAGCTCTTGTGAGTCTCTGGATGTGCCGCTGATCATTTGGGTGGTCTCCAAGGTACACTGACTCCCTAGAGAATGGGGTCGGATAATTACAAGTTCCATAGTACATGAGACCACTTTGCCAATACCCTCACAGATCACCACATAGTCCCACCCTGTGTTTCTTGGTAGGTTCTTCCAGAATGGAACAAACAGTGCTCTGTAAAAGTTCAGCCAGTGCAGTACACTGCGTGCCGTGTGCAGATCCACAAAGGCAGGTAGACTGAACATCTCAAAGGCGATCTAGTACTAGGGAAAACAGATGAAGGAGGAGGAGGAGGAGGCTTGTTATACACTTAGAAGAAGAAAGATTTCTCTTTAGTTTAGAAAACAGGGTTCAGATTCCTAGCTCCTGGTTTGGGTTATGCTCTAATCTGTCTGGGTTTCTGCTCTACAGCCATTCCCTCACATTTCTGCCTCCAATTCCTTGAACAGCAAACACCTCAGTAGAACTCAGTTATAATCCATTAACCCTGCCCTTACCAAGTTCTCCAGGGTTTAAGCATTTGACATAGTGCTTTGGGGTTTGCTTAAAAAACGAAGCAAACCCCCCAGATATTCTTTGACAATGGTCTCTGCAGTACCCGACTGCTACCATGGATTTCACTGGCTTCTAATCGTAGAGACAGAAGCAGTTTTATAAATTATATGTATGCATATATATACATATATGAATTTTACTAAAGATACTACAGTTCCAAATTCCATTTACTAAATTTACCTCAGATAGCCTTTATTTCATTTTAGTAGTAAAGACCAAAATAGAATCACAATAAAATATTTTTGTAAAGATTTATTTTTTATGTGTATGAGTATTTTGCTGGCATGTATGTCTGGGTACCACAAGCATGCAAGTGCCAGCAGAGGCAAAAAAAAAAAAAAAAAAAAGTGTGAGATCCCTTAGAACAAATTCCAGAGAATTGTGAGACACCAAGTGGGGTGTTGAGAGTCAGACTCCCATCTTCTGCAAAAGTAAGAAGCGGTTTGAATAAGAGTGCATTGTATGTTTGAACGCTTAGTCACCGAGGAGTAGAGCTGAAGAATCAGGAGTAGGAGGTGTGGCCTTGTTGGAGGAAGTGGGTTTCCAAAAGCCCATGCCAGGCGCAATCTCTGTCTCTGCCTAGATCAGGTTGTAGCTCTCAGCTACTGCTCCAGCACCATGTCTGCCTACATGCTGCCATGTTCTTTGTCATGGTGCTAGTGGACTAACCCTCTGAAACTGTGAGAAAGCCCACAATTAAATGCTTTCTGTTGGAAGAGTTGCCTTGGTCCTGGTGTTGCCTTGCAGAAGCAGAACAATGACTAAGACAGAGTAATAAATAACACAGCCGCCTCAGTATGACCAGTGTTTCCTGAATCTCATCTCCGCCTCTGTTTGCTTGTTTGTTTGACTCCTTATGACAGACTGTTTCCTTCTGTGCCTGGAAATACAGTCACCAGCAGTCTACCCTGAGGCTTCTGTCTCTCACATGTGTAACAAGTTAAAAATGATGGACAAGGAACCTGTGAGCAACATGGGCAAATGCCCATCACTTGTAGGTTACTCACCCAGGGCTAAGGGTGTGGTTCTCAACCTGTGGGTTGTGACCCCTTTGGAGGTCACATATCAGATATTTACTTTCTAAGTCATAGTGGTAGCAAAGTTATAGGTATGAAGTAGCAACAAAATCGTTTCAAGGTTGGGGTCACCACATGAGGAACGGTACTGAAGTGCCACGGCATTAAGGTTAGGAGAGATTGGGCTAAGGAGATGTGAGGGTTATTATGTAGAACCATGGTAACATCTCTGCAGACATACGGCTATCAAATGGATACTTGTTTCCCTGGATGAGAGTTGGTGGCTGGGAGGACAATCCCCTACATCTGTGTCACAACCACCTGGCAGTTTCTAGTGCCTTTCAGAGATTTGTAGAAAATAATGCATTTTGCCTTGAGGCATGTATGTACACACAAGTTTGACTGTAAAGAAAAAACAGTGTATGAATCAATACCCACTGTGTTCGAGGCCTTGTGGTCTTCTTTCATATTCTTTCAAGGTGGTTTACTTAAAATAATGCTAATCGTAACCCACTTTACTAATGTCACAACTTGTTTATGGGTAGTGGTCTGTAGCTTGAAAAGTTCTGTGCTAGACATTACAGTAGAAGTTAAGTTCATGTTCTGCTTCTACCCCACTGGGCATTTATGAGAGGAAGAAATTACTGTTCTGTGAAGATGCTGACCTACCAGAGAGTGATTTCTGACACGATTGTCCTTTCCAGTCTATAATGGATATGACAACTTTCTGCTGAGGACTATTCTGGAGCCACCCTCCAAACTTCCTTTTATTTTTTCCCATTCTATTTTTATGTTGATGAGTGTTTTGTTGTGTATGTGTATGTATAGCATGTGTGTACCAGATGCCCTTGGAGGAGGCCAAAAGAGCACCTGATGTCCTGGATCTGGAGGTACAGACCCTTTCAAGTCATCATGTGGGTGTTGGGAATCAAGTCCCAGTCCTCATCAGAGCAGTAAGTGTTCCCATTCCTCACTGGCCTTTGCAGTTATGTCTTCCTGAGAAGCAGAGATGCTGGACACCGTTCCCCTGACCTCTGTTCTTCAGTAGATATCAGCACAGCTTTCTTGAAATGCGGCAGGGATGGGATGGAGCCTTCCTGGTCATAGCTGTGCCGTGAGAAGATGGCTGCTCTCCAGTTTTGATTCTCATGTGGAAGCATTTGAATCTCATGCTGCTGTCCCTCCGGATGCATTGACACTGAAACAGAAGCTTGGCAGCCCTGACTGCGCGACTGGATGACACAGTGTTAGGAAGAAGGAAAGAATTCTCCATCGAAACATAGCAAATATTGATCAGAACAAGAAAGGTTGATAAGTGTGACTGACTATTTCAGATTAATCTTTATTCATTGGAAGACAGACCGAGGAAAGTGTTTAGAACCCATATAACTATCAGCTTGTATTCAGAATATTAATATCTACTGATGGAAGTGTCCTTGTCATGTACGACTGAGGTTGGCAGTGTCTAGGAAGTGAGAAGAAGAGGGACCCCTGTGACCACAGTTCCTGTCCTGGGTATGACCCGTAAGCTGCAGTTTCTCCTGCCCTTTGAGCTCACTTCACATTTAAAACCTATTATCAGGGACGTCAAAGAACTTATGTTAGTGTGGATCATGTGACCTACCATTTTAACAAATAAAAAAAAATTAAATATTTTTCATGAAAAATTTATGGGCCTAGGGATGTAGCTTAGCAGAGAGGTCTTACAGGCCTAGAGTCAGTGTCTGTCATGGAAAAACCAACTAGAACTCCACCACAGGAAGATGAGTTGTTGACACCAATGTTGTGTTTTGTTCTGTTTGGGACTTAGGACCCAGCCCAGGACTTTGAGAAAATGTGGTGAGTACCACAACCTCCGGGCCTCATCTCCATCCCTGATGCATGTGTTGTTGATCTGTAAGAAGCACATAGCTAAACTCTTCCAAGACAAAAATACTAACCAACAGAAAATCAACCTCTTTCTCCCTCTCTCTCTTTCTGTCTTTCTTTAAAAGACAGGATCTCTTTCTGTGTATGTAGCCTTGGCTAGTCTGATACTTGCTATGTAGACCAGGCTGGCCTTGGCCTCACAGAGAGTCACCTGCCTTTGCAACTCTGAGTGCTTGGAATTAATGTGTGTGCCACCATTCCCGTCAGAGTCATTTTACTCTGGCAAATCTGACGTCTGCCTTCATAGAGGACAGCTAGATAATTGTATCTACTTTTCTGT
The DNA here is from genome assembly GCA_033318265.1 of Phyllotis vaccarum. NCBI lineage: Eukaryota > Metazoa > Chordata > Mammalia > Rodentia > Cricetidae > Phyllotis > Phyllotis vaccarum. The sequence goes on along the minus strand of JARWLC010000015.1, from coordinate 64,484,579 downwards.
TCAGGCAGTTATGTGTTCTTTGGGTTCAAGTATATAATTGAGGAGCCCTAGTCTCTTGGGTGTCTTTTGGGGACACAACCTAATAAAAAATTACAGATATGTACTTGGGGAAAGGAGGAGTTTCCAGTAACCCTTTCAGACAACTATGGATGTTCTTTTATACTCAGTTACAACTTAAAAGGTTGGTTCAGTGTAGAACCTAAAACTAGCTCCCTGAACTCTTAATTATTTGTTGCATTAAGTGTTGCTTACCTTGACTATTGAATAGGCTTTTACATGTACCTATCTAGGGAGTATCATCCATTTATTATCTGGATAATATTGGTTTACTGAATTATGCAGAACTTTGTAAAGCCGACATTTTTCATCGTACAGCATTAAAATATCACAAAGTTAACTTTACCACTGAATTCAGCAGGAGCACACCAGGTGTTGGGAAGTGTTAATATGCTCAGGGTGCCAAATACGAATTGTCCCAAATTCTCACGGTCACTCACAGGTCTGAATTTTAAGGCTTCCACCTAAGCTACGCTGTAAACTATAACTGTTTTAGTTTATATACTCTGGCCCTCAAACCATTCTATGAACCAGTCAGTGCCAAGGAATGAGAGGACATTTGTAGCATTGAGGTTTCCTGGTCCCGGGCGGCCAGGAGGTCCAGACCCACAGACCTGCAGCCCCAGACCGCTTAGCCGCCCGCAGCTGTTCAGGCCCCCAGAAATGACTCAGACGCTTATATTAACTTCATGCTGTTTGGCCTATGGCTCAGGCACATTGCTAGCTAGCTCTTACATCTTAACTCAACCCATTCCCATTAATCTGTCTGCCACGTGGCCCGTGGCTCACCTGTGTTCCTCACATGGTTCTTCTTGGGTGTCTGGCTCGGTCTAGTGGTTAGGATTCGGCGCTGGTTCGATTCCCAGTCAACAAACAAACAAAGAAAAAAATAATGAGACCCCAAGATCCTAGCAGCCCCTTATGAATGGGATTGGCCACTCCCCGTTCAGGAGCCCGGGACTCTGGATAAGCGTCTTCGGACCTTATCAGCTGACACCTGAATCCCACCACAGACATTCTGTTCTGTTCTTTTCCTTTCTTTCGTCATCCTCCCCTCTTCCTTCTCTTCCTTCCTTCCTTCCTTCTTTTTGTTTTTTTCCCTTTTTTTTTTTTTTTTTTTTTTTTTTTTTTTTTTTTTTTTTTTTTTTTTTTTTTTTTTTTTTTTTGGTGGGGGAGATTTCAAGACAGGGTTTCTCTTTGTAGCCCTGGAACTTGCTCTGTAGACCAGGTTGGCCTTGAATTCACAGAGGTCTGCTTGCTCCTGCCTCCAGAGCGCTGCAATTAAAGATGAGCACACCACAGCCGGAAGAGAGTGGGAAGTTGGTGACTTTCCTCCACAGGTTAGCTCCACCAGCTGCCCTGGTGTGGAGAGATGGAGAACCCACTTTGCCTGCGCACGTGGTACATACTGAAGGCCAGGCTTGGCAGCATAGGAAGCATGCCTCAGTGCAGTCAGTCTTTGTGGGCTGGTGTTTGCCTTTATTTTATAGCACAGGGTGACCTTGAACTCTAGCGCTGTTATTACAGATAAAGTCTCCATACTCCTTTCTGGTTTGTTTTAAAACTAAGATTTACTTTGTGTAAGTTTGATGACCTAATTTCAGACCCTAGCATCCACATAAAAGCCATGCATGAGGTTGCATATTTGCAATATTTGAAATTCTAGCCCCAGGGAGGCAGAGACAGGAGGCTCCCTGGGGTTACTGTCTAGCAATTCTAGCTACATTAATGAGCTCCAGATTTAGTGAGAGACCCTGTCTCAAAAAATAAGGTGGAGAGTGCTTTACTTGATGAAGACACCTGACAAGGACTCTGATCCCCACAGATTGAGCACAAACGAGCCGGGAACATCCATGAATAAATAAGAAACATATGAGGCTAGTGCATACCCTTTTATTTCACAAACAGGATCCAGGGTCAGTGAACACTCTCCTTACTAACCTCAGCCACGAGATTGTTTGTAAGCATATGGTCTTAGTCTGAGTGGTTCACAAGTTAAATATAACAGAAATCTAAATGAATCTGCTAATTGTGCTCTTCCTAATGCATTTCAAATAGGGCATTCTCTAATTATATGCACCCCCTCCTTGCAAATGGTTGCGGCTCTTGCCCCAGTTTCCCCTTCTAACCAGGTCCTGGGGCTGCAGCTGCAGAAGTCATTGTGCTCACAGAGATGGGCTGGAGGAAGGGAGGGAGGCAGCTTTGGGGAAGCAGTTACCAGGGGAATCGACCCAGGAGCTGGTCTGAGGATCTGACAATGTATTTCTTGCCTGGCGCTAGCATGGTTTGTGTTTTCTTAGTTCATCCTTCTCAGTGACAAGGTTGGAGTGATGTGAGGCTTTGCTTTTCGTCGTTGTTGTTTGTTTGTATTCTTATTTTTTGAGGCAAGGTCTTGCTGTGTTGCCCAGGTTGGCCTCTAACTTGTCCATGCAAGTCCTTCTGCTCCAGCATCCCTGGTGCTGTGCCCAGCCCAACACAAGTGTTTAACACAACAGCAAAGAGGTTATATCGTATAACATGAGACAGGAAGTTGGGATATACCACTTCCTAGCCCTGTGTCCTCCACACGAGTTGCTTCATCTTCCAAATTGTCTTTCTTACCTTCTCTGACTAGGAATTTTTGTACTTACCTCCCAGAATTACCATTCAGCTTCTATCTAGGACATGGTGAACTCTCAATACATGATAACTCTTGAGAGACTCCAAATCGAAAGAAAGCTTATTAATGATCTGTGCAATGTAGATTATTCTTAGACGGTGCTTTGTTCCAAGTGTCTGATTGAGCTGTTCCCTGGAGCACCTGGCATGGAGAAGGCAGTAGGAAGCTTTTAGTGTGTAGATGTTAGGTGAAAGAGCATGTTGACGGGGCAGGGGGCTCTGGAGATCCAGGGCATCTTTTGGAACTGAGGATGGGGAGCTGGGGCATTCTAACGGTGGGAGGGGATGTTTTGCCTGCACTGAACCCTGTGCTCACTGTTGCTCTTACAAGAACTATTATTAATGAGTACTGTATCTGCACATCGGCTGCACATTTAATCAACCAGAGAAATTGAAACAGCTTACCATGTTTGGGGCCTTCTAATCTATCAGTCTGAATCATTTTCTCTCCCTCCTCCATAGGGCTTCCCTCACATAGCACAGGCTAGCCTTGAACTTAATGTATAGCCAAACTGGCCATAAATTTGACCCTCCTGCCTCCATTTAGCAAATTTCTGTTAATAAGATCAAGCAGCAGTGGTTTTGTTGAACAGTCAGAGCTGGGAAACTTCTCAAGTATGTGCGGAGTAGACAGAGTAAGGATTCTTGTAAAAGATAGCCCAGAACTTGCCCGTTTTGACTTCTATACAAAAAGAACCCCACCCTCTCACACATGTCACATGCATGTGGTCCACCTTTTTCATGACTTTGGGAAATGTAGAGGAGATGCTATTGTTAAAGCTTTTAAAGTAAAAAATTTATTCACAAGTGACTACAAGATGTTCAAGGTACCAAGCATGCCAAGTAGAGGTGTACATTCGAATGCCAGTGCAGAGCATGTAGTCAGTACCAACAGGGAAGTCCTTCTGAAACATGCCTGTTGAACTGGACTTTAAGGAAGGAAGTTTCTTAGACTTAGTGTGTATGCTTGTAATTTCAGCAGTGGAGAGCCTAAAACAAGAGGTCAGCCTAGGCTAAATAAGCAAAACAGAGTGTCCAAAGTGGTGGTATATATGCCTTTAATTTCAGCATTCTGGAGTCGGAGACAAGTAGATCTTGTCTATATAGGGAGTTCAAGGCTAGCCAGAACTACATTGTGAGACCCTGTCTAAAATAATAGCATCTAGGGTTATAGATAGGAGAAGTGGGAGGTATTTCAGGGAAGAGGGAATGTAGTATTGAAAGTAGGTAGTGTACCTCAAAAAAAGTGGTTGGTTCCTGGTGGCCTTAAGGGCAGAGATTCTAGATTTGCGGGGAGGGTATGTCACAAAAACAACCAAAACAAAACAAAAAAACAGGTGGATCAGGTAAGGAGAGGCTTGAGTATTGTGACAAGCTGGTGCAAGTGCAGAAGAGGAGGTGATTAATGGAGCCAGAGGAGGTGTCTTTGTGTAGACAGAGAACCGGAAGCAGGCAGACATCCATGGACATATCTTTCTTGAAGAAGAGGCTATGTGAAAGTGGAATGGACAGAGCGTGTGAGCCACAGATGGTGGCTGTGAAGGTGGGATGGGACAGAGTGTGTGAGCCACAGACGGTGGCTGTGAAGGTGGGATGGGACAGAGTGTGTGAGCCACAGACGGTGGTTTGGAAGGTGGAATTGACAGAGCATGTGAGCCACAGATGGTGGCTGTGAAGGTGGGATGGGATGGTGTGGTGAGCCATGAACAGTGACAGTGAGGTGATGTGTAGATAACTAGATGAGAACAGGTGTTAGATCATAGGACAGAGAGTTCATTATTCTATCCCACCCTTGCATGGTGTCTCCATGGTGCTGTGCAAGATGCAGGCTGGCCAGATCTAACCACCAGCCAGGTGTTGGGGACAGAAGACAGAATTTTTTAAAAAAACTTATCACTTGAACCTATAAAGTTGAAAAGGCCATTCAAGATTAGGTGTGGCCGCTACAGCCCACTTGTAGCTGCTGGTTTCTGCTGAGCTGTTTCTAGACACATCTGAAAGATTGTCTGGCTTCTGTAAATCTCATTCTCTCATTGTAAAGTGTTCTGTATGTGATGCCCAGATGGATGGAACCTTTGGGATATTATGAATACAGTTTCATGGAGGATCACACAGGGGGCTTTATGTGTGAGTAGGAAGAGTTTTTGTCTGAGCCCAGGTGTGTAGCACACAGTGGCAGGATGCACGGAATGTGGATGTGCATTATCTGGCCGCCCTGGCCCCAGTCAGGGGAAGGTGACTCCCATTCAGTGTAAAGGCTAAGGATGAGACAAGCTGGTCGTGCTGACCTGGAAAGGTCACTAGTTAGGCAGAACCATACAGTAGAGTCTGTAATGGATGAGATCAGGCGGGAAAGGTGGGTTCCCTAGGAAGCCCTCTCCATTTTGAAGGAATTGAAAAGCCCATTCGAAGACAGTAGAGCATTAGAGAAGGTGCCCAATCACAACCATTCAATCACTGTATTTTTATGTAAGTACAAATGATACTTAATATAATCCTGCATCCCGGAATATGCATTTGAAATTATAATAATAATTTTATGGTATTTCAAGATCATTTTTATAATACAAATTAATGTTAACTTCATTGTGCTTATAACTCAGAGTCAATCAACCTGTCCCTAATGCTAAGTACTATTTCTTATTTGTAGATCCTAAACATGGTCGTATATGTCTTCTATATGTTCCTTCTAGCTTTTGCTCAGTTATTTTCCTAGAATTGGTTCATACAAGTAGATTTATTGAGTCAAAGGGTATAATATGTTGCTTGTCATAGTTTTTTTTTTCTGAAAATAAACCCTGTACCTGTGCAACACTTAGGAAATATGAAGTTTTCATACTTTACCACAATTTTGATATTAATTTTTAGATCTCAAATTGACAAAGGATTATTCCCTTAATTTAACTTTTTTCTTTTCTTTTCTTTTCTTTTTTTTTTTTTTTTCAAGACTAGGGATTGAACCTAGGGCCTCAGATAGATGAGGAAGTACTATATTGCTGTGCTACAGCCCTACTCCTTAAACTTAGCATCTTAAAAGTATATCTTCATTCATAGTTGAAACCAAAAATGAGTTCATTAATTTGTAACTAAGTGAAACCACAACCTTGTGATGTTTATAAAACCATGTACATTATCTTCTCTGTTCTTTGATGGTTCCAGGTTTGTATCACTGTGAAAGCTCTAAGTCTGTGTAGAATTAAAAATTTTCTTCATAATATGATTTGTTGGCTCAGCCATATTTACACATTTAGCATGTTTTGAAATTTCTAAAGTTTAATGCAGTAGCTTATGCTGGTCATCCCAGCACTTGGGAGGCGGAAGCAGGGTTGCCGTGAATTCAAGGTCAGGTTGGTTTACAGAGTGAGACCTTGTGCCTGGTAAGAAAAGGAAGGAAGAAGGATGATGGGAGGACCAGCCTGGTTTTATTTCAGCTGATATACACAGATCTGACAAATGAAAGTGTTGCCCATAAGCTTTGGGTTACTTTGTTCTCAGAAGGATCTTTTCCAAGCACTTGTTTTCTGTATGTTCGCTACTTAGCTTTGTAAGCCTGAAATAAGCTTTGTGTCCTGTACAGCTGAGTAGCCTGCCAGTCCGCCCATCTTTTCTGTCCTATCCAGCCCATCTATCTATTCACTACTCCCAGATTCATTTTCCTAGCACACTACCTGTTGGCATACTTTAGCTGACTCTCCATTTCTACACGCATTAAGTATACACTTTCACCTTAGTGTTCAGAATGCCAATGAAACATGCCTTTACCTGTCATGGAAATGGCACAAGAATATCAGTGGGCCACGCAGCTTCTTCCTCACCCACATTTACCTACTTTAAACCACACTCCCTTTTAAAGCGAGCCAGTTGAAGCTCCATGAACGAGGGCCACATTAGGGACCCTCTCATGTTGCCTTTGTACCAACAGCTCCGGGCTGTTACCCTGGCGCAGGCTTCTCTGCAGGTGGGCTTGTGCCCTGGAGATGGGGCCTGTGCCTCCTGGGAATAGCTGCAGTTGTGTCTGCAGCAGTGACAGGCACAGGGCAGGTGCTAAGTAAATGCTGGTGAGGTAGAATAGCAACCATGTCAAAAGCTTTGTGCTCCCTCCAGCAGACAGAAGCTCAAGCTGCAGCTCTGCCCTCCTCTTTCTGGACCTTCTCGGCCTGATCTACATACAGATAGGCCTGAAAATTGGGCTACTTTATTCAATAGTAGACATAAAATGTTAGCACATTGCTATCTAATAAGCACAAGGTTACAGCAAATGTTTAGTATATACTTGGCACTGTTCTAAACCCATTGTGTTCCAGCTACAGAGCCTATCTGCCCATGAAGTGCAATATTTCCCAGAGGACAAACTAAGACACAGGGAAGTTAAGTGGCTTCTTAGGGTCACACAGCTAAAGGCTGAGAATTTGGGGACTCAGCCTTCAGCCTCCTGAGCCCACTCTTAGCTGCCTACATGTGACTTCTTATTATTGTATCGTATTGCTGAATCACTGGCATCTTATTTGGATCCCCCTTGCTACCCACCTTGTCACTGTCGTCTCATTCGGGGCTGTTGGCAGTTTTTCCTATTCCCTGTGGCACCTAAGGAGTACTTCCTGCGTGGAAGACTTCCAGCAAATACGTTCTCAGTTGAGCATGACTAGCCTGTCCACTTCTGACAACTGGTTGTGAGTCATCTGTGGGTGCTTTCCTTCACTGGGCAGCTGTTCTCCAGCAGACCATCTCTAGCCTCATTTTTAAGTTGCCCATTTAGGTGCTTCCAAGAGCCTTGTCCTACAGAGGAGGCATGGGATTTGGTGGGGACTGTGGAAGTATGAGGCGTGTGGAGGATTCTGACAGGGAGAGGCCAAGGGAGAACTGTGCTTCCTCCCCGTCGTCATTACTCTTGGCTGAGCTGGGAGGAAGCCTCACCCCCAGTGCTGTGGACATCCTCATGTGTGAGACTTGATACCATTTGGATTGATGTTTTCGAGGGTCCTTTCTGAACCCCTTGTTTTCTCCAGCCCTCTCTGTTCTGGCTGTATCATGAGAGAGAAAGAATGTTGTCATGGTCTCCTTTCATACTGACACACTACCTTCTGTGGACTTTGCAGTCTTTCCTCCTCGAAAACCCCCTTTATATTAGCATTTTCAAGGGAAAAAAATAAGGTCTATAGTCTAAAGATGGAGAGTAATCTGAATACTGTATTATAACAGTCATTGTTTTGCTTTGTCATTAACATCTTGAGTATTGTTTCTTACAACACACTTTTATTGCCACAATAGGATACGCTCATTACATACAGGGTTTGAATAATAATGGCCCCATAGGCCCAAATGTTTGAATGCTCAGTAGAACTGTTTGGGAAGGATTAGGAGGTGTGGCTTTTTTGGAGGAAGTGTCACTCTAGCAACTATTCCAGCACAATGGCTATCTGGCTGTCTACTTCCTGCCATGATGACCTCATTAGCCTCCTAAAACTGGCAAGCCCAAGTAAATGCTTTTTTTTTTTTTTTTTTTTTTTTTTTTTTTTTTTTTTTTTTTAAGAAGTTGCCATTGTTATGGAGTCTCACAGCAATGGAACAGTAACTAAGATGTTATAGGAAGCTAAAAGTGCAGGAAAGTTTGTTAATAAATAAAAACTATGGCTAGGCAGTGGTGGTGCACACCTTTAGTACCAGCACTTGGGAGGCAGAGGCAGGCAGGTCTCTATGAGTTCTAGACCCACCTGGTCTAGAGAGAGAACTCCAGGACAACCAAGGCAAGGCTACATAGAGAAAATCCTGTCTTGAAAAACCTAAATAAATAAATAAAATACAAACTAGGCTTTGTTTTGCTACTTAGTTATAGTCACTTTTAAGATTTTGATAAATGTGTTGCATATGTTTATTTATTAACCACCTTTGTAAAGTCAGATACCAACTCTACATACTATGTCTTAGTGGGATTCCATTGTATGAATTATAAGCATCGTTCTCGACTCGTCTTAAAAAATAATGGAAGTAAAAGGAGAGTAGAATGTATGTGCCCCCCACCCCCGACAGTCACCACTGGGCACTTACTAACATGTTTTTAGGACCTACATAGACTTTTAACCAAACTCCATTTCAAATTCTGTCTCAAGCAGAATAACTGGAAGAAAAAAATTCCTGGGTCAGGAGAGTTTGGAGGTGGTTTCCTCAGTGGATGGCGGGCTCTGGCTTTGGGCCGCACATTGCTGTATGTGGTACTTGATTCTATATGCCTTGCTTTTCCATATGCCTTGCCAAATTGGTTTCCTGACCATGACCTTGTAGTTCAGCATTTCCTCTTCCCTCCACCCGTTTCCTCTCTTCACTTTTGATCATTGAGATCTCCCCTCCCCTTTGAATCCCTGGGCAGTTATGTAGGAGCGAGAGTACAGTCAGGAGACCCAGCCTGGTCTCCTGAAGTTATTTTTTGGAAAAGTACATTTTCGGGGTCTGTAACTGTAACGTGACACCTCTAGGCCGTATGAACTTGTGTTTCGGTTTTGCACAGCAGATGTTGGAGCAGTGAAACATTTCTTTTCTTCATTAATCCTGGCATCAGCTTTGCCCCTAAAGATCATTTTCAACTCTTACCTACTCCATCAACTGCTCCATCTTGTCAGCCCTGACCCACCCCCCTGGCTGAGTTCTGAATCTGTGTACTTTGAACACGTCTCTGATAAGTGTGGCTTGTCACTTTAAGCTCAGACCCTCTTAAATAGCCCTCATTGTGCTCCATACAGACCTGCTTTCCCTGCTTGTTTGTTCTTTCCTGTGGAACCAGATACCTTCTGTCTCCTGGAGAACTAGCTATTAGCACAGGCAGAGCACACCAGAGTGGTCAGATGCAGCCTGAGCTCACAGTTAGGTAGCTTTTTTTTTTTTGCAGATCATTAAGGTTACTTCAAAAACAATTTTAAAAGTCCTAGTAACCATATCTATTAAAATTATAGTTCTACAGGACACATAAATGTGTGTAACTTTTGTTGAAGAGATAATGCATAGAAAAAAAAAATATTTTCAGATGGACCCACCCTGCAGTGGTCTGTAGATTAATGCAATTTCAGTAAAAGTAGCAGTGGAATTTTTTGAAAGTTGTTTATTGTTCTCTCCCCCCCCCCCTCTCTCTCTCTCTCTCTCCCTCCCTCCCTCCCTCCCTCCCTCCCTCCCTCTCTCTCGATATATATGTGGCATAAGGTACCAACCATAGATAGCACCAGTGTGGTGGGCAGAGGACAACTGTGGAGCAGTGTTCTTCCGCTGTGGGTTTCTTCCTGGCGTAGGAAGCCAGGTAGATGATGATACCTTTTGCAGACAGGAGAGGCAGGTAAAGGAGGGTGCATTCTGCCTTGGACCCTTTGAACATAAAATACCAATAAGATGTCTCAGAGGAGATGTAGAGTCAGGTATTTGGATTTGTAGTTTTGAATTCATTGAAGATTTAGGTGGAGATACACTTATGAGATATCAGGCCAGCATCCACAGTTGACAGTGGGGAGTGGGTGGTCATACCGGAAGAGTATACAAGTGACCACGTAAAGAAGGCAGACTGAGGAACACTGAGGGAGGAGACCCCCCAGGAGACTGAGAAGCAGAGAAACAATGTGGCCAACTGAAGAATTTTGGCTGAGTATAGTAATCCATGCCTGTCGTCGCATGATTTGGGGGACTAGGCAGGAGAATTGAGAAACTGAGACCAGCCTAGGCAACATAGAGATACCCCATCTCAGAAACAAACACTACTCTGCCACCACTGCCAAAAACTAAAGCCGTAAACAAAACATCCAAGCAAGCTTCTATAAGACAAAAGAGGTAAAGGAGGTAATGGGCCCGAAACAGCCTCAGATGGGTAGGGAGTGGGGAAAGGGGATGCATAGGTCACTTGATCGGATTAGGTCAAATTAAAAGAGTGTCATGGCTTCTATTTTCTTTGTTCAATCAGAGGAAAAATAACATTATTTGTTGGGGGGGCGGTTAGGGGAGAGAGGATGTTCGGGCATGCATGTCACGACAAACACTGGCTTTGAGATGAATTTTGTGGAGTTGATTCTTCTATGCTATGTGGTGTCTGGGGATCCAGCTCAGGCCCTCAAGCTTGTTCTGTGATGCTGTATCTGCTGAGCCATCTTGCCTCAGGAGAAAGGGCCGGGGTCTGTGGAAGATGGAGAATGTCTGAAATAGCTACTGAGTGAGAAGGAAGGTGAATGATCATAACAGGGATTTGTAGACATGGCGGGGTTTGAACTCTAGCAACATTGGTGTGAGGCAAAGTTCTGGACCTGAGATTTGGGATTGTTAGGACCTTATTAGCAGCTCAGTAGAAAATGAATGGCTGGAAGCCGAGGAGAGGCTGGTAAGGTTATTGAAGAGGAGAAGTAGAATAGAGATGCCCACTGAGGATGAGGTCCTGACAACTGTCTAGTTAGGGATTTTATTGCTGTGAAGGGACACCATGACCTCGGCATGTCGTTTTCTTACAAAAGAAAAAACTTTGAGTTGGGTTGGCTCACGTTTTTGGAGGTACAGTCCATTATTGAGGCAGGGAGCATGATGGTGTGTAGGCAGACATGGCTGTTGTCATTTTCTTTTTTCTTTTTACCTTTTACTCTTTGGTGGTCTACCTCCCAGCCACAAATAAATACACGGAGACTTAATTTATGAATGCTGAGCCATAGCTTGGCTTGTTTCTTGCAAGCTTTTCTTAGCTTAAATTATCCGGGACACCTTTTGCCACTGGGCTCTGACCTTTCTCTGTTCTTTATGTCTTTTTCTACTTCTTACTCCATGGCTGGCTGGCTGTGTGGCTGTGTGGCTAGGTGGTTGTGTGACTGGGTGGCTGTGTGGCTAGGTGATTGTGTGGCTGGGTGGTTGTGGCTGGGTGGCTATGTGGCCGTGTGGCTGTGTGGCCGTGTGGCTGGGTGACTGTGTGGCTGTGTGGCCGTGTGGCTGTGTGGCCGTGTGGCTGTGTGGCCGTGTGGCTGAGTGGCCGTGTGGCTGGGTGACTGTGTGGCTGTGTGGCCGTGTGGCTGAGTGGCTGGGTGGCTGGGTGGCTGAGTGGCTGGGTGGCTGTGTGGCCGTGTGGCCGTGTGGCTAGGTGGTTGGGTGGCTGGGTGGCTGTGTGGCTAGGTGGTTATGTGGCTGGGTGGCTGTGTGGCTGTGTGGCCGTGTGGCTGAGTGGCTGGGTGGCTGCCCCTGGTGTCCTCTCCTTCTCCCTTTCTTGCTCCTCCTTTTCTCTCTTCTCTTCCTATTTATTCTCTGTGCCTGTCAGTCCTTTCTCCTACCTCGCTATTGGCTGTTCAGCTGTTTATTAGACCATCAGGTGTTTAGACAGGCAAAGTAACACAGCTTCACAGAGTTGAACAAATGCAGCATAAAAGAATATAACACATCTTTGCATCATTAAACAAAATATTTCATAGCATAAATGAATGTAACACATTGTTCACTAATATTCCACAGCACATGCTGCTGACTACATCTTGATATGCAGGCCACAGGAAGTCAGCTGAGACACTGGGCTGTATCCCAAGCATGAGCATAGGAAACTTCAAAGCCCGCCCCCACAGTGACACAGTCTCTCCAACAAGGTCACACCCACTCCGACAAAGCCACTCCCTATGAGATTATGGGGACAATTACATTCTAACAGCAACCCAGAGGTTCTGGTAGGAGGGATGAGTTATCAAATTGATGTTGATAACCCTGGCTGTGCATCAGGACCACTTGCAGAGCTTGAAGTGCCACACCTCTGCCTTCAGTACCACTGACAGTGGAATCTGGCTTCAGTGTTTCTCTCTTACTTGGAGGTTCAAATCTGTAGTAATGAGGATGAGGAAGAGGGACACACTGGGGAGAGATTGGACCTGGGAAATGAGTCGGTGATGTGGTATAGTTTCAGTAAATAAGTAAGATAGGATTATTTCAGCTTGTAGCAGGGGAGGCTAGGTGCAGGCAGAGTTTTGCTGTGCAAGTAAAGTAGGTAGAGAAATTGGTGCAGGGTGCTCTCCAGTTTTCTCATAAAGTGCATGCTGTTGTCAACTATTGCCTATGTGTGGATCTCTTTGGGGCTTCATATGAGGCTTGAGAACATGAATTCATGCTGTAGGAATATAAGAGACCACAGAGCCACAAGCATGGTTTTGATGGCCAGGTGTTGCATTCTCTAATTATGTGGTCTTACTGCTCTGTTATTGAAGTAACATACAGTGTGCATGCATGCAGCGGGGTGATACCTAAAGCAGGAGACAGGTTTTCAAGTTGGCATATGAGGCAGAAATTGCATCGGTTGAAAAGTGCTCTTAGAATGGCTTAGGAGGCAGTGGGACTAACATTCCATCTTCTCAGGGACAGGTTACCCAGCAGCAAGATGAAATAGTTGATGCTCATACATTGACTTCAGCGGGAAAATGTGACTGTCAACCAGGTGGTGACGGCTCATGCACTTGAGAGTTCAGGGCCAGCCTGGTTTATAATGCCAGTTTCAGGACAGCCAGAGCTGTTATACAGAGAAAACCTATCTCAGAAGAAAAAAAGGTTTATCTACACTAAAAGGACGTACTCAGCTTAATTAAATATTTATTGCTCACGAGGACAAGGCTCCTGAAGAAGAGTGCTTAAGTACTGGAATCTGCTAAGTATACAGTTGGGATAACAATGCTACCTAAATTGTTATTTTCTAGATTTCTTTTGTAATTTGAGCATATATAATTAAATTTATGATAATGCTCAATTTACAGTATTTGTATTTTGTGTGTGTGGTGTATAGCATGTGTCTGTTTGATACAGGCTGTCATGTAGTCCAGGATGGCTTTTAAGTCCAGCCAAGAGTACGTACTGATTTGCAGGCCAGCCTGGGCTACTGTGACAGTTAATTTTGGTTGCCAGCTTGATTGTATTAAGAAATGCCTAGGGTCTTAGTGAGGTGCACGTTGAGTGTGTCTACGAGAGCTTTCTAAAGAGAATTAGCCGACAGAGATCTGTCCTGAATACGGGTGGCACTCTCCCATGGACTGGGGTCCCTGCCAAATGCAAGGAGGAAGGTGAGCTGACCACCAGTGGCCGTCCCTCTGAAGCGCAGTAAGATAACTGTGCACCCTCTCTTTGCCTTGTCTTCCCCTCCTGTGTGCTGGAACTTACCCTCTTAAAACACCAGCCAAACCAAGTCCTTCCTCCCCTGTCACAGCAGGAGGAAAGTAACCAATACAGCTACATGATAGACCTTGTCTCAAAGGGAGCGAAACAGCCTGGGCCTGAATCAGCACCACACAAAGTGATGCTCGTGTCACCTATCTGTAAAGTCAGCGTGAAAATGATATGTACTGTGTCGGTATATAGCTGGGAACACAGGTCTGGTTGTAGTGACTGTATATGCTGATTTGTGAGCATAGAGTGGTGTTAGACTACAAGGCCAGAGTTTTAGTAGAATGACCTGTGGCCCAGTAGATAATCTTGCCTTTCCAGTCAAGCATTGAATGACAGAGCTGCTGGCCAAGATTAGATGTTTACTACGAGAAGGAATGGAGCTCTGACTTTAAGGATTGAACCTACCCAAAAGAGATCACTCTTAAAACTCAGAACAAATACACTTGTCAGAATACAAAAATCAGTCTTTGTACCAGGGCAAATGGAGAGGAATTAAGGCAGTAGATTCCTACTCTGTGGATTCTTCCAACCTGAAAAGATGGTGCTCTGGTTTTGAGTCACTCTTCTAGGGACATGAAGGATGAGTTGCTAGATTTTAGATGTTGAGTGTGGGGCCCAGCAGGAGCAGCTTTATTTTAGAAGTGTCATGAGCCTGGAGATGGCCGTTGAACAATGGCCGTAGATGAAGCAGAGAGGTGCTAAAAAGGAGTCAGCTCATTTTGATAGAGAGACCCGTAGCTCCACAGTGGCAGCCTTCTCTAGACTAGGCTTTTCCTCTTTTAGCATAGTAGCAAGTAAAGAGATGTCTTTGTGCTGTGAACAGACACTGTCAGCAGGCTGTACGCGTGCCCTGATGCTCACAAGGGAGGCAGCAACCCCTGAGCTTGTCTGCTGGTGCTGCCTCTTAGCGTTTCTTAGCTGCCTTGGCTTGCCGTGCACAATTCAGAGGAGCAAGCTGAAGCTACTTTTCTAGCTATTTTGGTAGATAATGTAGACCTATCCTCTAGACGGAAAAGGGAGAATTTACCTCATCTTGGCATTTGGAAAACAGGCTCTTGACATGTAACACAGGCTGGGTTCAAATCATGGTCTTCTTGCTTCTGGGAAAGCGTTACAAAATCTTAAGAGTGTGGGACCCTGTTCCTTGTTGGCAGACATGCTGTTTTTAGGCCTTCACTGTCATATGAATAGATTAAAATTCTTTTGTTTTAGCTGATCCCCATATTAAATTTTACTCCTTTGGAAATTTCACTAATTCTCTGTGTGTATATGTGTGAGTGTGTGTGTATATGTGTATGTGAGTGTGTGTGTATATGTGTGAGTGTGTGTGTATATGTGTGAGTGTGTGTGTGTATGTGTGAGTGTGTGTGTATATGTGTATGTGTGTGTGAGTGTATGTGTATGTGAGTGTGTGTGTATATGTGTGAGTGTGTGTATATGTGTGAGTGTGTGCATATATGTGTATGTGTGTGGGAGTGTATGTGTGTGTGAGTGCGTGTGTATGTGTATGTGAGTGTGTGTATGTGTGAGTGTGTGTGTATATGTGTATTGTGTGAGAGTGTATGTGTATGTGAGTGTGTGTATATATGTGTGAGTGTGTGTATATGTGTATGTGTGTGTATATGTGTGAGTGTGTGTGTGTATGTGTATGTGAGTGTGTGTGTATATGTGTGAGTGTGTGTATATGTGTGTATGTGTGTGGGAGTGTATGTGTGTGTGAGTGTGTGCATGTGTGTGTGAGTGTATGTGTGTGTGTATATGTGTATGTGTGTGAGAGTGTATGTGTGAGTGTGTGTGTATGTGTATGTGTATGTGAGTGTGTGTGTATATGTGTGAGTGTGTGTGTATATGTGTGTATGTGTGTGCGTATATGTGTATGTGTGTGGGAGTGTATGTGTGTGGGAGTGTATGTGTATGGGAGTGTGTGCATGTGTATGAGTATGTGTGTATGTGTGTATATGTGTATGTGTGTGTGAGTGTATGTGTATGTGAGTGTGTGTGTATATGTGTGAGTGTGTGTATATGTGTGTATGTGTGTGTGTATATGTGTATGTGTGTGGGAGTGTATGTGTGTGTGAGTGTGTGCATGTGTATGAGTATGTGTGTGTGTATATATGTGTATGTGTGTGGGAGTGTGTGTATGTGTGTGGGAGTGTATGTGTGTGGGAGTGTATGTGTATGAGTGTGTGTGTGTGTGTGTTTTGGTACAAGAAATCCAATCACTGAAGGGCACTCCTTTTAGTCTCCTCACAAAGAAACTACTGGCAAAATGTTGATTTAAAAACAGCTGGGCGGTGGTGGCACACGCCTTTAATCCTAGCACTTGGGAGACAGAGACAGACAGATATCTTGTGAGTTCAAAGCTAGCCTGGTCTACAAAGTGAGTTTTAGGACAGTCAGAACTACACAGAGAAACTCTGTCTCAAAACAAAACAAAAAGACAAAAATGACTACCACCCCCCCACACACAAGAAAAAACAAAACCAAAAAACCCTGACCAACTTCTAAACTTCTTTCTTCCTTAGGATATACATCCATATTGCTACAGTCTATTGATTCTGTACTTGGTTTTGCTAATTTTTCCTGTCATGAGGATCTTTTTATGGCACTACAAATTACCTTTTCTCATTGCAGCATAATATTCTAGCACTGGCTATATGCTATTCAGAAAGTCATTTCTGCTGTTTTTCATTCATTCTTTATAAGCAACACCGTGCTGGAAACACATAAAGAAGGAAAAAAATACCATAAAAATAGGGGCTGGAGCTGAGCAGTGGGAATACACATCAATTAGTTCCAGCAACTGGGAGGCAGAGGCAGGAGGATCTTAGAGTCCAGGCCAGTCTAGTCAGCCAGGGCCACCCAGAGAAACCCTGTTTCACAAAACCAAGAAGAGAAGAAGAAAAGAAAGAAAGAAGGGGGGGGGTTGCTGGAGAGATGACTCAGCAGTTTAGCATACTAAGTGCTCTTCCAGAGGACCCGGGTTCAATTCCTACCACCCACATTGCAGCCCACAAACGTGTAGCTCCAGTTCCAGGTCATAGGACACCCTCTTGTGGCCTCCAAGAGTACCAGGCATATGTGATGCCCAGACATACTGCAGACAAAATACTCATATACATAAAGTAAAATAAATAAAAGAATATTTTAAAACTTCATTTATTCCTCATTAATGTCTCTACCTTTTATGTACTTATTGACTAATATTCTTAAGAATTACATATCCATCATTTTTTATTTTACTATTTATTGATTGTTACATAGTCATTACTATCTCTCTTTACCTTATGGTCATACAAGTGTGTATCCCTTGGACCAGCCAGGCTTTTGGGTTGCAAAACT
This sequence comes from Phyllotis vaccarum, assembly GCA_033318265.1. Taxonomy (NCBI): domain Eukaryota; kingdom Metazoa; phylum Chordata; class Mammalia; order Rodentia; family Cricetidae; genus Phyllotis; species Phyllotis vaccarum. The sequence goes on along the minus strand of JARWLC010000015.1, from coordinate 64,467,389 downwards.
AGAAGCTGAGAATGGCCTACTTAAGTCAGAGGTGGCATTGAGTACTTCAGCTTTGCTAAGAAGGCTGGGAATGAAGAGTCCAGGAAGTGCAGGCTGCACCGGAGGAGGGCTGTGGCAGGGATGGGCCCTGAATTTGCTGCTACTCGATTAATAATTGAGGTTAATGTGTGTTCTCACGTTATCTCAGCGTTTTGCCCTTGGTAGGAAAGACAGCCAGAACCAAGTTTCAGTATCCTGCTATTCCAATGTAGAAACATCCCCTCCAATGGGTGTGCGAACCTTGGTGTTCAGTCTCTAGAGGGCACATCCCCGCCAATGGGTGTGAAACCTTGGTGTTCAGTCTCTAGAGGGCACATCCCGGCCAATGGGTGTGCAAACACCTTGGTGTTCAGTCTCTAGAGGGCACATCCCCGCCAATGGGTGTGCAAACCTTGGTGTTCAGTCTCTAGAGGGCACATCCCGGCCAATGGGTGTGCGAACACCTTGGTGTTCAGTCTCTAGAGGGCACATCCCCGCCAATGGGTGTGCGAACACCTTGGTGTTCAGTCTCTAGAGGGCACATCCCCGCCAATGGGTGTGCAAACCTTGGTGTTCAGTCTCTAGAGGGCACATCCCCGCCAATGGGTGTGCGAACACCTTGGTGCTCAGTCTCTAGAGGGCACATCCCGGCCAATGGGTGTGCGAACACCTTGGTGTTCAGTCTCTAGAGGGCACATCCCGGCCAATGGGTGTGCAAACCTTGGTGTTCAGTCTCTAGAGGGCACATCCCAGTCAATGAGTGTGCGAACACCTTGGTGTTCAGTCTCTAGAGGGCACATCCCAGTCAATGAGTGTGTGAACACCTTGGTGTTCAGTCTCTAGAGGGCACATCCCCGCCAATGGGTGTGAACACCTTGGTGTTCAGTCTCTAGAGGGCACATCCCAGTCAATGAGTGTGTGAACACCTTGGTGTTCAGTCTCTAGAGGGCACATCCCAGTCAATGGGTGTGCGAACACCTTGGTGTTCAGTCTCTAGAGGGCACATCCCGGCCAATGGGTGTGCAAACCTTGGTGTTCAGTCTCTAGAGGGCACATCCCGGCCAATGGGTGTGTGAACACCTTGGTGTTCAGTCTCTAGAGGGCACATCCCAGTCAATGAGTGTGTGAACACCTTGGTGTTCAGTCTCTAGAGGGCACATCCCAGTCAATGAGTGTGTGAACACCTTGGTGTTCAGTCTCTAGAGGGCACATCCCCGCCAATGGGTGTGTGAACACCTTGGTGTTCAGTCTCTAGAGGGCACATCCCGGCCAATGGGTGTGTGAACACCTTGGTGTTCAGTCTCTAGAGGGCACATCCCAGTCAATGAGTGTGTGAACACCTTGGTGTTCAGTCTCTAGAGGGCACATCCCAGTCAATGGGTGTGCGAACACCTTGGTGTTCAGTCTCTAGAGGGCACATCCCAGTCAATGGGTGTGCAAACCTTGGTGTTCAGTCTCTAGAGGGCACATCCCAGCCAATGGGTGTGCAAACCTTGGTGTTCAGTGTTGGTGTTGCTTGCAGAAGCAGGCGGATCTCCATGAGTTCGAGGCCAGTCTGGTCTATAATGCCCAGTCCAGGGCAGCCAGGACTGTCACACAGAGGAACCCTGTCTTCAAAAACAAAATAAGCAGATAAGCCGGCTGCACTCCTGAGCTCTTCCTTGTTAGCTTGGTTACCCGGATCTACGCTGGGCCTTGGTTGGCGATAAACAAGAGCTTTGCCCTGAGCTGTGGCCCCAGACCTCAGACACTGGAGAGAGCTGTGGTATAAGTTTATCTGGGGACCAGAGGTAGGCTGCCACATGACAGCTAGGGTTTCCCAGTGTCTGAGGCTCTGTGGGATGTAGTGTGAGGCAGACAGCTGTGGCCCCAGGTGTGCGGTCGGTGTTCAGTGGTCTGGAGTTAACCCAGTCCACCCAGCCAGAGTAGGCTGATGAGTACTTTTGCCTATTGATGGTCTTATTGGCACTTGGCAATTGAGTGATTTATACAAAGGCCCTTATCGCTTAGGCAAACATTATATTTGTCGTCTAAGTGCAGAGTTTAGCAGTGAGTAATTTTATGACAGGCTACATTTGGCATGCCTAGTTAGTTCAGGGACTTAAAAAAGAAAAACAAAACAAAACACACACAAAAATGGAGGGACTTTTTAGTCAGACTTCCTCTCTGTTCTTACTCATCTGTTCGCCAGCGTCTCTGACCCTTCTCAGATGTTCAACAGTGTAAACTCCTTACAGTGGTGCTCTGCATAGTTTAATTACAAGCCAGTCAGCGTATACCTGTGAAAATATAATCTAAATGTTGGTGTATTCTCCATAGTGCAGAGCCACCGTTGTTAATACATCAAACTGAAAGAATTTTCTCTTAGGTATCATGTTTTCTCTCTTAAACTCCTTGTCATCATCATTCACATTCAGATTAGTAACAGGGGAACTGAAAGGCAGTGTTAATGGAGGGTTTGCTTTAATGCATAGGAAGAGAGGTTTGTTTTTTTTTCCATCCTAGGTAATCAGAAGTATTGTGCACATGAGCTACTTGACCCTAGTGACCTGGGCAAATTCAAATTCAGTGTTGCACAATTGCGCCCTTTCTGCCTGAGAACCTAGTCCTTCCCACCTGGAATGGCCACACATTCTGACTCCTATAAAGGAACACCAGAAATGATTCTTGTCACCCTCAGTATCTGATAGCTATCACTCTAACTTCTAGCTCTTCTGCTTTCTTCTGCTTTCTCCTCAAACCAGTAGACTGTTTCCCCAAACTAGCTGACATTTCCATGTGTCTGAAAGACACTGGGACAGGGCTTGACAACAGCTCTAAAGGTAATGATTAATTAAGGTAAGAAAACAAGGATTTTGGTTGATGAGTCAGGTAAGTGGTAGGTCTTCCTCCAAACCTCAGGCAAGGCAGTGTGTTGCAAAATCTTCTGAAGGTCTGGCAGTCGGATGACTCAACATGTCCCGACAAAGTTGTTGTCTCTCCCCTGGGCCCCTACCTTCCTCTCCTAAATTCTCTACCTCCTCCCTACATTGCCCTCTGCCCTGGAATCCCACTTCAGCCTCCCTCCCTTCCCTCTTCCCCTCTTTATATCCAATCCCCAAACTCTTGGGATGGGGAGGTAGGCCCTGACTCCTTTCTTAACTGTCTTACTCAGCAGTAATAAATAGGGACACTTGTCTACTGCAGTCTGCTGTGCAGATTCCATTTTCTTTATGTGCCATGGCATGGAGAAGTTTGGAACTTAACTTTCTGCAAAATAAAGCACGCACTCATGAAGGCCCTCAGTGACACCTGGTTTTATCACTATACCTTCTGAATGTGTTTATGTTATAATCGCATCGGAAAATTCTCGGTGTTCTTAATGTTCTTGGCCATTTGATCCTGTCTTGTGATCAGTTCTCTGCCCCTCCTTCTGCTTGGTGAAATTTGTGCAATCTTAATGTTTTCCATTCTTTGGCCTCACTAGGCACAATTGTGACTTTGGTGCCTCCAGAGCTTATGCCCTTAACAGCTATGCTATGGTGAGGCAGCTTACTCTTGCTCTAGAGCTACACTACCTGGGTTCAGATCCCCGTGAGGGACGGACTGGTTAAGGACCTTGTCTCTGGCCACAGAGCTGCACAAGGGGGGAATAGAGTTTGATCTCAGGCACTACATCACCACACTAGGTTACCTACCCCCTAGTAAGTGCATATTAAATATGTTAGAATGCGTGAAATCCATCCAGATAAGTAGGCCTGTGAGGGAGTGTTGACAAAATCCAGCAGAAAGAGGTGTGGGTAAGAAGTCAATCAAGGCAGGCATGGTGATGCACCCATTTAATCCATCACTCTTGAGGCAAAAGCAGGTGGATCTCTGTGAGTTCATCATCAACCTGGTCTACAGTGCAAGTTACAGGCCAACCAGGGCTATTCAGTGAAACTCAGTTTAAAAACAACAACAACAAAAAAAACAAAAAACAAAGAAACAAAGAATGAACAGCAAAAGCTTTCAAAAGCCGAAGGTACCCAAATCACCAAGAGAAAGATTGAATAAGAAGAGATTCTGAAAACCCCAGGAATAATCAAGGGTGTGTCTGTCCCTCTCACTTAGTATGCTGCTGTGTTAACAACGCAAACTTAATACCTCAGATTAGTTTAAAACCAAAATTTAAATTGTAGTTTAGGAGCTAGAGAGCTGCTCTCTGCTTACTGCTCTTGCAGAGGACCCAGGTTCAAATCTCAGTACCCACATCCGGTGGCTTACAACCAGCTGTAATTCCAGCTCAGCTCCTGGCTGACACCTGTCCTCACACACAGACACATTTGTAGTAAAACAAATCTCTTACTACAAAGTGAGTTCCAGGACAACCAGGGCTGTTACACAGAGAAACCTTCTGTCTGAAAACCAATTAAATAAGCCAAATCTTTTACATTTTTATTATTGTATACATATGTAATATTTCACGGTAGGTAGATGAAGAACAGCTTTGTAGAGCTGATCACTTCTCCTTCAGGACTACTCCCGGGGTCACACTCAGATGTGTGGCAAGTGCCATCTATGAACCATCCCCACTGGCCCCAAAATATGTTACAATGTCCAGATAACTAGAAAACTGGACAGAAATACATGAAGAACCTGTTTCATAAACTAGTCACCAAGCAGCATGAACCCTAATGTCTGTCAGAGTCTAAGCCCTGAGGTCACCATTGGTTCTGTTAGAACATGGCCCATCTGTAGTGCACCTGAGCTGAAGAAAGGAAGTTAGAGGTCAGTGAGGCTGAGGAGGTGGTTATGTGTGAGGCCAGGTGCCAGAGGAAGGAGCTGTGCAGAAAAGAGCCCCACACATCTGCATACAGTCCCTTAAGTACTTTCTACAGTAAAGCTTGTATGGCCAGTGTGTTGGTGGGTCATCGTGAGTGTGAGTTTGGTCATATGCTGTGAGAACTCACAGGACCTAACACACAGTCACTCTTATGGCTAAGATGTACTAAGTGGAAGGTCAAAATCAGCAAAGGGAAGAGGCATGTGGCGGGAAGTCAGGAGCACAAGAGTCTAAGAATGCCCTCCCAGTGACATCATAAAGGATGCAGATACACTGATTTCCTTAGCAACGAGTTGTGACAAGAGTATGTATGAAGTGTTGTCTAGAGAAGCTTTCCAGAGCCCTGGTGCAGGGTTTTATTAGGGGGCAGTCCTGCTGTGTTAATTCGACTCTGCATACTGGGCAAAGAACTAGGAGAGACTCCAGGAGACATTTTGTATTGTCACAACTAGGAGTTGCTGCTGACATGTGGGATGGAAGCCAGGAATACTGCAAAACAGCTGCATTCCACAGAACAGCTCCTCTGAACGGTGTGGCCGCTGATGTCAGTAGAACCAAAGTCGAGAAGCCCTGGTCTGGACTCTAGAATTTACGAACAAGCCTGGAAAAGATCAAGTTGATTTTCAGGTGACTTAAATGTTGGATAACTTAAATACAAAAAGATTGTTTGTTTTTTATTTGATAAATTCATACCTGTATGAAAGGCATTCCGGTCCTTCCCTCCTCCCAAACTCTCTCACTTTCCTCCCACCCGTGCCAACCTCCTCTCCTGCCTACATGTTCTTTTCCCAGATTGTGACTTCTGGCTTTATTTCAGGACCCATTTAGTTTAACTAGGACCATCAATGTAATTATTGGATTAAGACTGTCTGTTGGAGGCTGTTGTGGCTACCATTGGCTACAACAACTGAAGGCACTCTCTGCTGATAGAAATAGTTCAGCAGTGAGGAGTAGGCCCCCAGAGTCTGTTCTTTGTTCTTTTTATTTATTTTGGGTTTTTTTTTTGGGGGGGGGGGAGAATACATTCTCACTTGACTGGTCTAGAGCTTGCTGTGTAGATCAGGCTAGCCTCTGCTGGGCTAACAGGCCTGTCTGCTTCTTGTCCAGGCCCCTCCTCTGTACCAGCCTGTTAATGGGCCCATTATTTACAGACCCACCACATCTCTAGTTGTTACCTCTGTAACTGCAATGGCTATGTATTTCCAAAAGATAACATTCTGCAGCCTTTCTCTCCATCCCAGCTCTCACAGTCTCTCTACCTTCAGTTTTCCTTGAACTTTGGTAGGGATATAACATTTGAGTGCCTGTTTAGGATTGAGCACCATCCATGGTTTATTCTTAGCACTCCGTATAGCTGTGAGCCTATGCATTCATAACAGTTTATTGGGAAAGAGCACTTCTCTGATTAAGTCAGGAGTGGCAATTGCCTATTGATAGAAACATAAAAATAAAAAATATATTTCTAGATATAAAAATTGTCTATGGGTATAAATATACACACACAGGAGAGAAATGTTGGTCAATGTAAAGAGAACTTGAAATGACTAAGAAGATTAACTGGCAGGTCACTGTTATCAGTGTGATCAAGGGTTTAAGGTAAGACATGAACATATCAAAGTATTAAAGTGGAAGATTCATTTAAACCAGAATTTCTAGAGCTGAAAAATACAGCATCTGAAATGAAAACATCCCTGAACAGGCATCGCAGCAGATGAAAAATTGTAGCAAAACATCAGTGGGCTTGCCAGTGTGATGCATGGGGAACTGTGTCTATAAAATGGAAGGAGAGTCTTGGTGACAGGGAAGCCATTATTAAGGGACCCAGGACATAGTCTAAGGGCAAAGGGCAGAAATAAGTGAAATAAAATGAGACTCAAAGTACTCACATTTGATGAAAATCTGTGAACTTAAAGAGAGTAACAGAAAACTACATCATAACCACATTTGCTTTAAGGGGAAAAAAAAAAAACCTCGATATTGACAGAAATGTCAAATAAAAAGCATAAAAAAGTTCCATCTAGAGAACTAATACTCCCCATCAGGAAGCATGAAGCAGAAGACTCCATGTTTAAGACGCTGGGGAAAGGCCAGGCAGAAACCACTGATAGGTAAAAAGCCGTTGAAAATGAAGATACACCAAGACTATTTCAACATCAAAAGCTGATCGAGCAACAGATCTGCGCATCAAGAAAGGTATGAAAGTTCTCAAGTTGAAGAAAGGGACCAGATAGAAACTTAGATGTAGACAAAGAAGAATAGACCCAGAAGTGGTAAATATGTAAATAAATATGAACAACTCCATTCTAAAATACAGCCCCGTTGTCTCAGCAGTCAAGAGTGCCTTCTGCTCTAGAAAAAAGCTAAGGTCAGTGTCCTGCACCCAGTCAGGCAGCTTGCAGTCATCCATAACTCAGCTCCAGGGTATCCAACGCTGCCGCACTTGCACGCACGCACGCACACACACACACACACACACACACACACAAAATTAAAAATCTTAAAAAATTAAAAACAAAAGATAGTTAACTATTTAAAATAAATATTATAGCACTATGGCATTTAGAAGGTACATAGAAGTGAAATATATGAAACCGTAGACCAGGAACAATCTTAAATGTATCCAGAGTGGTCTTGGTATTATTTGAAGGTTGTCTCCTCAGTTTAAAATGTGTGGGGCTGGAAAGGCCACTTAGTGGTTGAGTGCTTCCTATTCTTACAGAGGCCTTGAATTCCGTTCCCAGCATCAGATCACATGGGCTACAGCTTTCTGTACCTCCTTCTTAGGGATCCAGTGCCTTCTTCTGACCTCTGTGGATATCCATATACACATAGCATTCACTCACAGATGCTCCATCTCTCGTGCTCTCTCTCACATGCTTTCTCCCTCCCTCCCTCCCTTTCTCTCTCTCTCTCTCTCTCTCTCTCTCTCTCTCTCTCTCTCTCTCTCTCTCTCACACACACACAATTTAAAGTTTTAAAGTTAAAATGTCTATTGTAAACATTAATAAAAGTAACTAATATGCAAAAAAAGTCCAAAAGAAAAGAAAAAAATAAACAAAAGACAATTTTGTTGTTCCTTCTAAGAAGGAAGAAAAAGGAAAATAGATAGCAAGATGTTAGCGGTGAATCAACCCATACCAATAATTACATCAGCTGTAGATGGCTTAAAGGAGCCAGCGTGGGAGCTGGGAAGCCAGAGTCTGTTACCTGTAAGCAGAGCCAAAGTGAATACATCTACAGTTATGTTATTTGTGTGTTTATCCTATAAAGCAGGTTAAATATTGTAAGAATAGAGAAAAATAAACTGTCACACTAATCAGAAAGAAACACTGATAACTTTAGCAATGTAGAGAAAATAGAAATAGGTTCAGAATAAAAACATTACTAAGAATAAGAAAGACATTTTATAATGATTTTCAGAATATATTCTCAGATTGTTTTACACTCTTTAAGAAGTAGAATTATCTCCTTGAGTTTGGATTGAACTTTGTAACTGACAAATGAGAGTTAAAAGATGGTTCCATGGCTAAGAGCATTTACAGTTCTTTCAGAGTTTAGTCCAGCACCCATGTTGGGTGACTAACAACCATCAGATCTAGGGGATGGAGGGGATCTAATGCCCCTGACTGTACCTTGTGCACTAATACACACATATACGTAATTAAAAATAGCAAAAGCAAATCTTTTTTAAAAGGTGCTATAACTTTCAATTTGGTTTTTCCCTATTGAGCCATTTATATTGGTGGAAGTTCAGTGCTTCTTATTTTGTAATAATGAATTTTTCCATTTCTCAGGTCATTCTTAGTACGTGCCTCACCCTCCCGGCCCCTGCTGCCTCCTAAATTAGTCTTAGATATCTCCTGGCTTCAGTAGGGCTTGGGTTTTTCTTATCAGCATGACTCTTGCCTCCCTCTGTGTGTGTGTGTGTGTGTGTGTGTGTGTGTGTGTACTCATGTGCGTACTCGTGTTTGTGGGGGGCACACAAATGTATTCGTGCATTTATGGTGGGAAGCTATAACCTTGATTTTCTTATCAAGGCTTATTTGACAACAGCATCTTTCCAATGAATTTTATGAAATCTGTAAAATTTCCAGGAAAATACCTTTGCATATAGCGAGCTATAAATAGCAAAATTAATTCTAGCACTTAAGTTTAATGTAGAACTAAGAAATTCATATTGTCGGAGTTCACAGTCATTGATCCTGAAGATAAAAGATGAAGAAATATTCCCAGTGTAGTTTGGTAATTCTGTGGAGGCTCACAGGCTTACTCTTACTGGGTCACATTGCCTAAGAGGAGGGTGGGGAAGCTCAGCTCCTGCTGGTGTTGGAATGCAGTGGGGAACGTGACAAAGCTGTCCCTTACCTAGAGGCAGCTTGTGTCCTCTTTTCCTTCTGTTGGTTCCTCAAGCCAGGCCCAGGAGTTTGCTTGTTGGTGTCTAGCCTGCACCGCGAGCTCATTTCACATAGACGTTTTCTGTTTCTCTGGATTGTACATCACCCTCGCACTCAGCAGAATAATGGGAACATGACTGATATCAAGATACATTTGTTCACCTGATCAGCTAGACCACAACAGGGTCCTATAACTTCCTCTGTGTCGTGGCAGGAAATTCCAAAGCGGGAGCCCTGATTAGTCCCCAGCAGAAGTTTCCATTGCCAGGGGCCCTGATGGGCCACCATCAGCTCACTTATTTCTCCTCTGCCTCTGCATGTGGCGCAGAGGCTTTGTGGGAATTGGTGTGCTTTTAGAGGTCATTCTTTCCAAGGCCTGAGGAAGGTGTGGGACAGTCATTTGGGATAACAACCAAGGACTCCAGGAGAAAGTTCCCCTGGTTAACTGTGGAAGATGGATTTTCACCCCTGAAAAGGGGAGGAATCTCTGCACACACACTCCCGCCACCCCCACTCCGGCTCCTTTCTATCATATCACATCCTGTCTAAACACCAGGCGCAAAGATAGCTTTTCAACCCTGCCAGTATGTAAGAGCCCTTGGGGTTGGATGAGTCATATGGATGGATTGTACAGTATGAATTCTTTCTCAATGAAACTGGTTTTAAAAAAAATGCTTCTCTACTCATTTGAGCTTTAAAGAAATCAATCTGAAAGATCTCGCTCTCTCTCTCTCTCTCTCTCTCCTCTCTCATACATACACAGAGGGGGGAAATGAAGTCATTCTATATGTATAAGGAGCAATTTGAAGGTAGAAATTGCAAAGAGACTGAAGGTATAAATATATAATTTGCTGGTGTTTAAATGTTCCCCAAACTAAAGCATGCAGAAATGTGATTGTTGTTATTTATACCTTTTATGAGTTTTATGGTATTTTGTAAACCTCACAGAATTCATTCAGTTATAATCAAGATGCTATTTTGTTTTGATTGAAAAGAGTCTGAAATCTGTATGATTATAATACAGGTTATTACTTTGAAATGAAATCCCTGGTTTGAAAGATTAAAATAACACTAATGATTTGAGCAAGTTTCAAAGACCAGTTACATGCTAGTGTACATGCTAGTGTACAAATTTTAGCTATATACATTCTTTGTTAAGATTATGTATACAGAGGAGTTTTGGCCATCTCTCTCCACCTTTGCCCCCACTCTCTCTAGACGCCCTCCTAAGGTGCCCTCCTCTTACCTTCATGTCTCTCTCTTTTGGGGTGGGGGGATGGTCACCAAGTCCAAGTCATGCTGCCTGCTGGATCCTGGCTTGATCTTGTGCAGGTAACCATACGCTCAGAAGACCCCTGTGCAGTACTTCTTTCATCCTCCTCTTTCTGGGTGTTCTTGAGCTTGCGGGGGTTGATGCAGACGTTACATTAGGGTTGGGAACTCAATAGTCATTTATTCTTAGCACTTTGTCCAGTGCGAGTCTCTGCATTGCCTGCTCCTCAATGTAGAAGTAGCTCTTCTGGCTAAGGTTGGGCTGTAAAAACATTTAGACAGCATACCTATAGGGCCTGTGACCTCCGGAGCTATGGCTTTTGACCAGATTTACAATACCTAGCATGAATTCCTTCCTGTGGACAGGCCTCAAATCCAGGCAGTTGGCTACCCTTAGAGCTGGAAGTTTTCCTGTGTCCCACAGCAGCTTAGCCCCAAATAAACATACAGAGACTTATATTATTCTCAAACTGTTTAGCCTGTGGCTCAAACTCATTACCAACTGGCTCTTGCATCTTGCTTCCAGGGCAGCTAGATTGTCTCTGATTCCACCCTTTTCCTGTATTTCTGTTTGGATTTCCCGCCTTGTTGTAAGCTATCTTACCATAGGCCAAAACAGCGTCTTTACTTCTTTATTAACCAATGATAGCCACACATATTCACAGTATACAGAACGACATCCCACATCATACCCTCACCTTCATGCCACTATTGCACCATTGAGCATACCTTGCTTGGCATATCAGCGTTACCGCGTTCAGAGCTCATCACTGACTAATACTACTACTGATTACTTTTCTATACTAGAAGCTTATATATAAAGCTGTTATTACACTCTAGAGACGGGATCTTACTTTGTAGCCAAGACTAGCTTTGAACTTCTAACCTTTCTACCTGCAAGCTATATATTCCTTTTATTTTCATACCTACATTTCTTCTAAGTTTTCACTATTTTTTAAAAACTGGAAAAATATTATTAAATATACCTTTCCAAAATAGTAATCTCTTACCACTGGTGTTTATGTTTTTGTAATTTTTGTGTTAGTTAGCATTTTATGTAACAAATTAACTTAAAACAATAAATATTATCTCAGTTTCTGTGAATCAAGAATTCAAGTGCGTTGCTGGAAACTCAGTGTGGCTCAGTGTTTAAGAGCACTTGTTGTTCCTCCAGAACCTGATTTTTGTTCCTGGAACCCTCATGGTGGCTTATAACCCTCCGTAAATGAAGCTCCAGGGGCGCTGATACCCTCTGTTGGTCTCAGCAGGCACACACATGGCTTACACACAGAAACACCTACATGTAATTAGAGTAATAAAAATAAATGTTGAAAGAAGAATTTAAGTGTGGCCTTCTTGGATACTTGTGCCATAGGTGTGTCAGTGTCAGACAAGGTACACAGTCTTATTTAAAGGCTGGAGTAGAGGAAGATTGACTTCCCAGCTCACTCACCTGGTAGGAGCAGGATCCAGTTCTCATAGACTGCTGGAATAAGATCACACTTCCTTAGAGGCAGTTGATGGGGCTTCTTACTATGAACTTGGATCTGGAGTGGCTCAGTGTGCAGCTGACTTCCATCAGGGCAAGCTAGAGAGCAAGAGAAGGCAAGCAAGATGAAAGCCACAGTCAGGAGCCTCACCTTAAAAGCAAGATCACTTCATCACAAGAAAGTGAATACCACAGGCAGGAGTAAGTGGGACTCATAAGTGAGTTCTCTCTGAACGTTCTGTATATGTTTTAATCTAGATTTAATTTGTATTACTGACTTTGAGGTATCTTTTGAAAATACTAGTGATAATCAAATACAGAGTAGATAAAAGTTTAACAATACACTAGCTCTGTTGTCTCACTGCCTTTGTCTAAGATGACTCAAACTCATTAAAACAGCTAATGGAGCTTGATGTGCTAGCAGCTGTAGCCCAGGTGTGCTAGCAGCTGTAGCCCAGGTATACTAGCAGCTGTAGCCCAGGTGTGCTAACTAACAGCTGTAGCCCAGGTATGCTAGCAGCTGTAGCCCAGGTGTGCCAGCAGCTGTAGCCCAGGTGTGCCAGCAGCTGTAGCCCAGGTGTGCCAGCAGCTGTAGCCCAGGTGTGCCAGCAGCTGTAGCCCAGGTGTGCCAGCAGCTGTAGTCCAGGTGTGCTAGCAGCTGTAGCCCAGGTGTGCTAACTAACAACTGTAGCCCAGGTATGCTACCAGCTGTAGCCCAGGTGTGCCAGCAGCTGTAGCCCAGGTGTGCCAGCAGCTGTAGCCCAGGTGTGCTAGCAGCTATAGTCCAGGTGTGCTTGCAGCTGAAGCCCAGGTGTGCCAGCAGCTGTAGCCCAGGTATGCTAGCAGCTGTAGCCCAGGTGTGCCAGCAGCTGTAGCCCAGGTGTGCTTGCAGCTGTAGCCCAGGTGTGCCTGTAGCTGTAGCCCAGGTGTGCTAGCAGCTATAGCCCAGGTGTGCTAGCAGCTGTAGCCCAAGCGTGCTTGCAGCTGTAGCCTAGGTGTACTAGCAGCTGTAGCCCAGGTGTGCTAGCAGCTGTAGCCCAGGTGTGCTAGCAGCTATATTGCAGGTGTCCTAGTAGCTGTAGTCTAGGCTGAGGCAGGAGGGTTGCTTGACTTTTGGAGTTTTAAGCCAGTCAGGGAATGAATGAAACAAGACCCCATCTCAAACAAAATTGCAATTAGGAGAAACTGAGAGCATGGGCGAGACAGGGACTGGAAGTAGCAGTTATTGTATCTCTCCAAAACATTGACACCTGCCACACCCAGCCTCAAAAGAACAATGATGGACTCGAACCTATTTTCTGTGGAAGAAAGGACTTATTGAAAGGGAGTTAGGAGTTTCTGCCAGAGGTTTCAGCAGCACAAGAGTAGGAACCACGTGGCTGCACGTGATGCAGTTAACCCACAGCTGAGCAAATCGTGGCCTACTCAGAGCCTCTTACTCATTTTAAAAATTAAAAAAATTGTTTTAAAAATATATTTTATATGTATAGATGTTTTGCTCTGTGTGTGTGTGTGTGTGTGTGTGTGTGTGTGTGTGTGTGTGTGTGTGTTGCCTGCAGAGGCCAGAAGCGGGTGTTGAGATGATTGTGAGCTGCCTCGTGGGAGCAAGGAATTGAACGTGGGTCCTTTGGGAGAGCAGCCAGCACTCCTAACCACAGAGTCATGTCTCCAGCCCCAGAGCTTAACTACTCTTAACTAACACTGATGGTTACTAACTAGGTTGTGGAGTTTCACAGACCTCTACAGATTGAGAGGGAGCATAGGGATGTGAAAACTGAGAGCAGAACATCCAGCGTCCAGTCTAGACACAGGAAAAACTGAGGCAAAGGCAGGCTGGCGGTGTGGAGGAGTCCTGTGAACTGGTAGCGGGCTGGAGGCTTTGTACCACACGGTAAAACACGGGCATTGACTCGTGATGATGCGGAACTCTCTCTGCTGTGTTGGGGGGGGGGGGGATTTTGTCTCTCTAAACTTTGGAGTTAAATTTCTTCAATTAGCCAGGAAATTTATTTGTAGAGCAATCTATAAAAATACTGTCAAGTAAAGAAACTTCTCACTGTATGCTTCACCTTTATTAATTATTACTTCCATGCTGTTCCTATAGAAAGATGTTCTCCAAAGCTCATTTCTGGAGTCTAGGACTACACATTTGGTACTAGTGAGTTCTTCGTTTTTAAAGGAAGTGTTTATATCAGTTAATTCCACATAGTACAGATTGTAAGCACAGAGCAGTTACCCACAGCTGCACCTCATCATCCTATAAGGAAAAGACTTTTATTTTTTTTTAGTTATAGACAGTATTTGTTGAAGATATGACTATCAAAATGTCCTCGTTTTCATGTTTGAAGTATACCTGCATCCTAACTAGTTTTGCAGATGTTAACCTTGAATATTCTTTCCCATTTGTAACTGTGGCAAGTTCTCACTCATTTAAGATTTGGATCTATCACAAAGTAAATTCTATCACATATGTAAAACACTATCAATAGTAGGAAAAATTGCTGTAAAAAATTAGTCCATCAAAGCTTAAAAGTTTACCAAATAAAAGGATTCATTCATTAAGGAATTAAGAAAGGCTACAGATAGGAGAATATTTGGAACATTTATCTGACTATGAGCTAATATTTAGGATACAAAAAGAATTGTCAGCTGGGTGGTAGTGGTGGTACATGCCTTCAATCCCAGCATACAGGTCAGAGGCAGGCAGATCTTTGTGAGTTCAAGGCCAGCCTGAATTACAGAGTGAATTCCAGGACAGCTAAGGCTACATAGAGAAACCTTGTCAAGGAAGGAAAGAAGGAATGAAAGAGGGAGGGAGGAAGGTTGGTCACTATTTAGCACTGGGGATGGGGAATGTAGTTCAATGGTATAGTTTTTACTTAGCATGAATTTTTGTGTTCCCATCTGAAACATTTAAAAAAAATACAAAAAAAAAACCCACAATAAAAAATTTACTAAAATGCATGAAGACAGACACTTCATTAAAGATGCTGTACTAATCCTGTTAGGATAATACAAGTTAGCACAAGAAGAGAGAGAGAGAGAGAGAGAGAGAGAGAGAGAGAGAGAGAGA
Organism: Phyllotis vaccarum; assembly: GCA_033318265.1. NCBI lineage: Eukaryota > Metazoa > Chordata > Mammalia > Rodentia > Cricetidae > Phyllotis > Phyllotis vaccarum. The sequence continues at coordinate 64,452,339 of JARWLC010000015.1, read as the reverse complement.
GAGAGAGAGAGAGAGAGAGAGGAGAGAAGAGAGAGAGGAGAGAGAGAGAGAGGAGAGAGATTATATAATACTTATATATTAATAACATGTATTATATATTACCATTTTAATAGTATATTATACATTATAACTCAAGAGTTTTCATTGTTATGACCCATGGCCAAGCAAAGATCTTGAGGAGACGTTGAAGATTTCATTTATCTACCTCCTCTCTTGAGTCTGAGCTGTGGTGAGTAGAACATCATGGAGACAGTTTCGTGCCTTGTATTGGTCACAAAGACAAGAGAAAGAAGAGCCTGAAGCAGCATATACCATACAAGGGAAGTTCCCCCTGGCTGCTTCATCTATGAGGTCCCACCTTCAAAAGTTTTCACTTCCCAATATTGCTATCAAATGATGAAACCACTGCTTAGGTAAGAGCCCTAATAACCTGCTCAGCTCCTATTAATTGGATCTACCACTTAGGGACCAGTCCTTTCCTACATGAACTTATTTTAGGCTACAAACATGTCTAAGAATCAAAAATTTTGAAAATGCTAACTGATGTCATGGATGCAAAGAAACTGTCACAGACACATTGGGCTGGTAGGGAATGCAGAATGTGTAGGTGCTCTGGAAAACACCTCAGTAGATTATTCGTTTTTAAACAAACTAAATATGCCACTACCACAGAACTCAGTAGTTGCACACTGGGGCATTTATTCCAGAGAAACAAAAGCGTAACATCCTTTAAAAAACACAAAAACTATGCACAAATTCCATAGTGACTTAATAATATTCCCAAACCAGAAACATTCCAGAATCTCTTTAGTGAATAAATTATCAAAGCATAATTCACCTAATACTCTCAGTGATGAAAGGAAAGTAGCTAATGACTTGGGCTGACACTGGATGGACTATGCTCAGCAAAGCCAATCCAGAGAAGTTAGATACTGCATTACCCCATGTCTATAACATTTTTTAAATGATTGAATAACAGAAATAGATGACAGATTAGGTTCCAGGGTTTAAGGGAAATATGAAGAACAGTGGTCATCATTGTAAAATGGCTACTTAAGAGATTTGTATAACAGTGGCAAAGTTATGTATCTTACACCAGTGTCAAAATCCTATGCTGTAGATGTGCAAGTTGTTAATTACCATTGGAGGAAGCTGGGCAAAGGGTACATGGTCTCTTAGAACGGTTCCTTACAAGTGTGTAGAAATACAATCTCAAAATGCAATAGAATTTTAAAGTTATAAGCTCTTTAAAGCTCCACTAGAATGTGAACTCGAAGGGTCGGGGTGATGGGGAGGTGAGTACAGGAATCTGTACTTCCCAGCAGCTAGTGTAGTGCCCGAGTAGAAGATCCCTGGAGAAGCTGGCATGCTGAACAGAAGCAGGGCTCTTGACCCACCCATTCTACCAGCCGTGGCTGACAGTACGCCAGAATAGTGTTGGTCCAGTCTGTGGCACCTAGAATAATTAGGGTTTTTTTTTTTTTTTTAAAAGCTAGGTGTGGTGGCAGCAGAGAACACCTTTAATCCAGAGTTTGGGAGGCAGAGGCAGGGGAATCTCTTGAATTGGAGGCTGGCCAGGTCTAGATAGCGATGGTGGATCATGGCTCCCTGTACCTCCAGTTTTAGATCTGACCCCTACCTTCTTCTGACCTCTGTAGCAAAACATGCATACACAAATAAATAAATAAATAATAAATAAATAAATAAATGGTCTAGGACAAGTTTTGTGTATAAAATTTTAGTGAGAAAGTATAAAATGACAAGAATATAGCCACCTTACACTGAGCCAAAAACAACATAAGTAAAACAATCTGAGGGAAATATTCCTGTCATCATATCCTGTCATCACGAAGCCCATAGGCTTTTGTTTGTTTGTTTGTTTCCAGGCAGGGTTTCTCGGTGTAACAACCCTAGCTGTCCTGGATCTCAGATTTGTAGATCAGGCTGGTCTTGAACTCACAGACATCCACATGCCTCTGTCTCCTGAGTGCTAGGCCACCACTGCCTGGGGAAGCCTATAGTTTAACTGAAGCAGAAAATAATAATCATAGGAAAAAAATTAAAGCAGTGTTTAGGGGTTAGAGATAGGGAGAGGGGCTACAATAGCAGTGAATGGCAAGTTTAAGTGGGGTTTGCAGACAGGCAGGAGCGTTTATACCAAGTCTGAAAGAAGCCATTGCGATGTCATATCGATTAAGAGAATATCAGTAGTTATCAACTTAAGTTTAAGATACTAAAGGAATGTCCCCCAAAGGACATTGTAAATTTATAATGCATTTGTAGTTGTATGAGGGACAGTTAGATCATATTAGGCAGAATAATGACCTGGTTAAATATATAATGTGCTTTTGATTATATATCAGATACTTACATCATGGTTAGGTGTTGTTATAACTTGGTTGTTGTTTTCATTTGGAAATTAATTATAACATAAGGAGATATGGTTGTGTCAAGTTGACAAGGGGTGGACTTGTGATGGCTGTTCTTGGCTGGCAACTGACTACATCTGGAATAAAATACAGTTCAGAAATGGAGACCACACCTGAGAGACTGTTTTTACTTAGTTTGAAGAGGGTGAATCTACCTCTAGTCTGGACCTTTGGGGTAGGAAGACACACACCTTTAATCGGGGCACACATTCTGATGGAAGCCAATATAAATACACTGAAGAAGGAAGCTTCTGCTCTTTGCCTGCTTGCCCTCACCTTTCTAACACCTCCATCTCTTTGTTGGCTTTGGAGCTTACATCTTGGAGATTCCAGCATGTACTAAAGATCATCTGAGACACCAGCCTTGTAGGACTGAGAAGGTACTGGATTCTTGGACTTTGCATTCATAGCCACTATTGGATTAGCTGGCTTCAGCTTTAAGTCATTCCAATAAAACCCTAATGTGTGTGTGTGTGTGTGTGTGTGTGTGTGTGTGTGTGTGTGTGTGTGTGTGTGTGTGTGTGTGTGTCTGTATGAGGGGGAGAGGGAGAGAAGGATTCATTCTGTAAATGCTGTTTGTTTATGATCTCAGGAGTACCTGTAGTACCTGTGGATATGGTGCCATGCAGGCAGGAGCCATGATGTGGTGGTCGGACATGGGTGTGGGCCCGGGAAAGACACTCAAGCTGTGCTCACATGCAGACTTTATTAAAATAACAAGTAGGAGAGGAGAGAAAGAGAAAGAAAGGAGAGGGAGAGGGGTCAGAGAGGGGAGTCATGGACACGCGCTGGGGGGGGGGATGAGAAGGACAATGGAAGGGGAGAAGTCTTCTTAAAGATGCCGGGCGGGCCAGGTATTGCTTATTGGCCAGGAGCCCAGGAGGTGGGTCAGAACACTGTTACTCTAGAGATCTGTAATGTAGCTGTGACCAATATAGACCTGGAGGAATAACCTGCACCATACACTTTTGAGGACTAGCAAAGGAGAGAAAGTCATAGAGTAAGATTGAGCAAGGAAAGCAGTTTGTGATGGGTCCCAGGAATGGAAGGGTGGGTAAAGTGTTGGCCTTTCATCTGTCACTGACTGAAGTGGGAAGTTGTTGTTGGATTTGGAATAGAAGAGGCATGACCCAACCTACATTTTTAGAAGGGCAATTCTGGGGGCTGGACAGATGGCTCAGCATTTAAGAGCACTGGTTGTTACAGCAGAGGACTTGAGTTCCCAGATCAACGTGGTGGCTCACAACTGCCCCCAACTCCAGGACCCTCTTTTGACCTCCAAGGGCAGCAGGCATGTATGATTCACATACCATTGTGAAGACAGAATACTCACACATGACATCTAAGAGTAAAATAAAAAGAATCATTCTGGCCATGTTGAGATGAGGCGTTGAGGACCATCAGTGCAGAGAAGAGAGAAAACCCAGGCTGGAGGGGCTCTGCAGTTAGGATTGCATACTGGTCTTGCAGAGGACCCATTCCCAACACCCAAAGGGGTGGCTTACAACCAACTATAGTTCTAACCCCAGAGGATCTGAACCTTCTTCTGGCATATGTGGGCATCTGCATTCATGTTACAATGAAGTTTCTATGGTTCAGTCCCACCGACCTGCAGTCCCAGACTGTTTAGCCGCCCACTGCTGCTTACCCCCCCACTGCTGCTTACCCCCCCACCCCAAATGACCCAGACACTTACATTAGCTTCATGCTGTTTGGCCTATGGCTTAGGCACATTGCTAGCTAGCTCTTTCATCTTAACTCAACCCATTTCCATTAATCTGTCTGCCATGTGATCCGTGGCTCACCTGTGTTCCTTACATGCTTCTTCTTTGAGCGTCTGGTTTGATCTGTCTCTGACTCTGCCCTTTTTTCCTACCTTAATTCCCCACTTAATTCTTCTACGGGGCTCACCAAGGGCCAAAACAGCTCCTTTATTTAAAGATTGATATTCACAGCATACAGAAAGAGATTCCCACATCACATTCACATACACACTCACACACCTACACAGAATTAAAAATAAAATGAAACTTAGGGGGCATGGGAAAGTATAGCCTTCAGAAGCTTTATCAGTGCTCCTAGCATAAGAGGTAACAGTGATTGACAGCTGGTGGTATTAGAGTCATAGTTAAGTGATCCATCTATGTTCAGGTTGTTGTTTTGTGTGTTGCGGTTATGGGCCGGAGCCTGGGCCTTGTACATGTTAAATAAGCCCTCTGTTGGTTTCTCGAATGAGATCAGACACACACTACCAGATGCCACAGTAGAATTCTCGGGTACGGAGAGAGAAGCAGAAGAGAAAGAGAGACAGACTTTGACTTTCACGTGGTGGTGCCTTTTAAGAGAACGAGTGGGCACAGATTTACTTAGCCACGCCTTAGGGGCGTGTCCTCCATACGTACAGCTGTTATGCTGGCGCCATGTTGGGTTTTTGGACTAGCAAATTTAGCACATAGCTAATTTATGCCAGGAATCCTTACACCCTCTACCCCTCATCTGCCTCCCTGCCTTGGGATGAATGGGTAGGTGGAGGGGGGGAGGGAATGGATAGGTGGGTGGCTGGCTGGATGGATGGTGAATGGGTAGGTGGGAAGTGTGGGAGGTGAGAGATTGAGAACAGGATTCCCCATCAGACTGGATGAGGAAAATGATGCTAACTCCAAGGCTTTTGAAGCTGGGGACTTGGGTAAGTGTTGTAGTTAGCTAAGAAAGAGTAAGCAGCAAAAATGCAGCTCTGCGGGGAAGTAGAAGGAGAAGGTTGGTTCTGGATGTTCACATTTCCCATTGAAAAGTCAAGTCTGGAGTTCCGAGGGACGAATACAAGCTGGATACACGTTTGAAAGTTACATTTAGGATGCTGAAACTAGATAAATGAAGTTTAGTGATGAGACCCAAGACCTGAGCCTCTGGGACAGCTTCAGAGGCCAGAGAAAGGGAAAAGGAACCTGCTGGGAGAGACTGAGAATTATGGGTTTGTGCAAAGGGAAGAAAACCAGGTGTGAACAGTCCTGGAAGCCATGTAGACAAAGTGTGCATGGGTGAGCTCTGAGAACTGGCCATTGGATCAGCAAAGAGATGTGACTGGTGGCCTCCAGAACATAGGGGGGATACTCGGCTCACAGCTATAAATGTACAATCTATTCCAAGGACAAAATGAAGCTTCAAAGAATTTGTTTTTTGAAAGCTGTCGTTTGGTTCCTGAGAAAGTTAAGCATAGCATTCAAATATAATCAACAGTTCCCTTTCGTTTCTACATGTATTTCTTCCAGAATGGAAAGAACAAGAGCTTACACAGATATGCACGTGAAAGTATTTGTAGCAACATCATTCTCAATAACCAGAAAGTAGAAATTTGGGGGGGGGGTGGCGAGGGTGCAGGGCAGGAGTTCTAAACCTGATGGCGTATACTCGTAATTCTTTTCAGAAGCTGAGGCAGGAAGACCACCAGGAGTTTGAGTCCCACCTAGGTTATAAGATGAGACCCTGTCTCAAAACACAAGCAGAAAAAATATAATGGCACAATATTTATGAATCTGGAAAACATACCAGACATAAAAGGACAGATATCATGTGTTGGCATATAACTGCCTAAAATAAGTCCAGAGAGACAGAATAAGGTAAAGCAGTCTACCAAATGCTGGGCAAGACAGGAAAGAGAATAATTTTTCAGTTAGTATAGAATTTCTATTTGGGTTCATTAAGAAAAAAGTTCCAGAAATGGACAATGTAACATTAGTTATAAACTAGAGTATAAGAAATTTCTGTACTGAATTTATATACTGATACAAAGCTTGAAATGGTACATGGAATTACCACAGAGTTTTTTTGTTATTGTTGTTGTTGTTTTGAAAGAGTAGGGCTGGACCTAGGGTATAGCTCAGCAGTAGAGCACTTGAATAACATGCCCAAGGACCTGGGTTCAACCCCCAGTGCATATTTAAAAAGTGTAAGGAAGCCGGGCATGGTGGCGCATACCTTTACTTTAATTCCAGCACTCAGAGTAAATAAATGAGAAATAAAAAAAAATATATATCCCTCCCCATTATTTCCACTCTAGGTTGGTTTCAGGCATCATCTGTGACTCGAATGTCCTTGTAGATTCCTCAGTACGTTTCTTATACTCCTTTGTAGTTCATAGTGTAATCATTACAATTAAGGAAAATAATGCTCTTGTATATGCTGGCCATTATCATCAGATGACCAGGAGAGAACCAGTGATTACAGTGAGCTTACGAAAGTGTTAGAGGACCTTGAACTTGAGGTATTCTTGCCTCTGCTTCCTCAGTGCTGTACTACAGTGTTATCATGATTGAGAGACTACATCATTTAAATACTGTATTTTAAAAATAATGTGTGTGTACACTCAGAAAACTATTCTCTCAATAGTTTTTGAAAATAATGTTCCTAGTGCACGTCAGTAATTTTCTTGCTAAAATAGCATTTCTGCAAACGCCACAGAGCTGATAGGGAGAATGCCTTGAGGTCTGGGAGGTTTTTGTGGTGCAGCATATTTAACAACCGTGACAACTCAAGAATTGTAAGTAGCCTTGCCTCCTTTCTGGGATCCGTCAGCAGTATACTGGCAAACCCTTCAGCATTCTGCATCGTCCAAAGCCGTGCCGATGATAGTCTAGGAAATGTTATTGAATGTTTTCAGGTCTTAGTAGAATCTGTATTTAAAACAATTTCCCCTATTCCTTTCAAAAGCCACCATTGTAAAATATGTAGCAAATTTACAATAAAGTAACAAAATGAGTCCAAATTTGTTTCTCAGTCCTGTTGGAACAAAGGCTGGTGTGTTGTCCTGGCCTGGGGACCAAGCGCTCACTGCTTTGTATGATTTCAGAGGTGAATTGGATGGCTGGAAGATAGATGGATGCCAGATGCAGTTTGACATAGATTCAGGCAGCTGCTCTGAGGCTAGGTTTCATTAGCTGGTAAGTGCGCCAGCAGACGCAGCGGCGTGGGGCCCCACATGCCAAAGTGACAGTGAGGGGAGAGAGCAATGCAATATTCACTAAGTGATTTTAATCTCGGAGATTGAATGTCACCCAATCAGTTTCCAAGTTATAAAAAACAATGCATTTGAAGCCATTAGAGGGCCCAAGTCTTCGTCCATGTGGAGAAGAAAATTTTATTTTTTCATTTTCTGTTTATTTAATAGTTTTAAAACAACTACAAAAAAAGTTCATTAAACCCACATGGGTGCTTTGCAATTAAAAATCATGTCAAACTCCCTTGTGCACTCACACCCTTCTTAAGAGATATAACTCCTGGTGGGGCCATAAGCAATCATGACACTGACTCCGATGGCAAGCTTGACCTCAGTGTATCTGTTTGTCTGAAGAAGGCGGCCTTTGTTTAGTGTATTTTTAAAACTCATTAAACTACCTTTGAAAAGGAGGGCTGTGACCTAATGTATTGGTGATACAACCATTTCATGTACGGTAATTTTGTTCATTAAAGGTAACAGGGATTTGCGGATTGGTTAGACACGTGTGTGTTGGGGAACTGAGCCTGCAGCGCCTTGCTCCTTTAGGAATTGTCTCATCGCTCTGAGGTGGTGCAGAGCATTTTTCTACAGTGGGAGTTGTTCAGGGAGCAGAGTAACTTGTGATATATTGTATATTTAATACAAATAGTCTGGAATATCAGAGGACAGAATCACCCACAGCCAAGGTCAGGGAGTGGTGACCCACACCTTTAATCCCATCACTAGGAGACAGAGATCAGTCTTGGGGAAGGGGGAAGAAAAATATAAGGTAGGAGAAGGCCTTATAGTTGAGCATTCTGTCTGTGTGACTAGTCAGGCTGAAGACCTGTGAAGACAGGATGTGCCATTCGCCTTGGAAGTTGGCTGCATGAGAAGTGACTGTGGTTTACTCCCTGTCTCTCTAATCGTCCAGCTTTTTCCCAATATCTGGCTCCAGGTTTTTATTATAATACTAAACAGAATTTTGTACACTAATAACATCTATTGTTCTTCAGGTTTTTTATTAATATTTTAGTTAGTAATAAGGTTTTTTGTGTTTGTTTGGTTTTTTTTTTAGTGTATAATGAAAAACTGTCTGATGTCCTGCTCAGTTTGGATGCATTCTGAGGTTGTGTTTGATGCCTGTGTATTCTCCAAAGTTTTATTTTTCTCAGAGGAAAGCTCTTATCTGTTCATTTATACCTGAATTAAAAGGAATAAATTTTGAGCTTGAGAGATGTCTTAGAGTTAAGGGCCCTGGCTGCTCTTCCAGAGGACCAGGTTAGTTTCGCTAAATCCATATGGCAGCTTACAATCATCTGTAACCCCGGTTCCTGAGGATCCGATGCCTTCTGACTTCCAAGGAAGCCAGGCACATACATAGTGCAGACATACGTGTAAGCAAAACACCCAGACACTTACAGCTAAATAAAAATTTAAAAAATAAAGGGAGTAATGTCTTAGGTGACGTGGTTTTACTTCATCTGACTCTTAGGGGGTTACTTTATAGCCATCAAAGCCTCTCCCATTTCCTCCTCCCAGCCCACTCTCTTCTCCTGGGAGTCTAGCACTAAGTGACTCTAATTATTGAGACCCCTCTTCCCCCCTGAAGGTGGTACTCAAGGCTTTGTGTATGGACTCTGGGTAGTGGGTGATTGAGCTCATGGAAGTGTTCAGCTCACACACTCTGTTGCTGTGGCCTCTCTAGGCTCAGATAGCTTTTCTCTTTGAAGGCCCTGCCAACCTGTCTTAGTTCTTGGGGTTTTTTATATTTACCCTTACCCACTTTGCCCTGTGTGTGAGCTGACCCTTTTTGCTTTAGATGTGAGAAAACAGGAGGCCGTGAGAACAGCTTAGGACTCCTTCACCTCACAGTTGTCCCTGCCCAGGCAGAGGCTAAGCTGTCTCCTCACAGGATGACATGGAGGAGCAGGGAACAGCAGGTGTTTATTATAGCTAGTGCTCAGTAGGGGACTCTTTCAGTATTTCTGTGTTCTAGACTTCTTTCCCTTAAGCAGATAGAAGTTGAGCATTTGTTGTTATGAGAAATGTTAGTGTGTGGAGCAAAACATGGAGAGCCTTGGAGGAAAGTCCAGTGAATAAATCCGACCACTGTGGTCATTGCTATTAACTACCAACTAATAATACAAAGCCATATTTTTTTCTTTGACACTTTAATTCATTTTTCCCTCATTGAAACCATAAATTTAAGCAGGTTTGATAGGTTCTTTTACCTGTGTTGATCTTTAGTCTGTCCTTTGTGGCTTTTGTTTGTTTTTGTTTTATGGTGCAGGGGGATGGACCCCAGAGCCCCATGTGTGTTAAGTCTATGCTCTCCCATGGAGCTGTATCACAGCTTTCTCTGCATTTAAAGGGAAGACTGATTTTATTTGGGTAGTATTGTGCTAAGGTTTAAAAAAACAAAACTGTCGATATCTTAGACTCACATTGCTGCTCAGGCCTGAAAGGTATGAGTAGGAGCCCCTGAGGAGGATTTATTAGGTATTTATATATAGCTATTTATACTATACATAAAATTATACTTATGTAATAAATAAAAAATGTAAACATACTATACATAAAATTATACTTATGTTATAAATAAAAAATGTAAACATTTATATGTTATATATACCATATAAATAACACACATTTTTTAATAAAAGCACAAAGCCTCATAAAAGACAGTATGTCTAACTTTATTCTTACCTAGAATGCAGATGAAATGCCTAATGGGTAGCAAACAGCCTTTGGAGACACAGAGAACAGAGGATGCTCTTTACCATCCTTCCAGTCCTTAGACTCATCAACCTCAGTTATAAGAAACAGAGACCTGAAGTCATTTAAACTGGTGATTGTCATTGTACCACTGAGGTCCCTAACCTTTCAACACTGGGTCAGAGAACTGTGTTTGTGATTAGCACCAGAAGGTTGGGTATGTCTACCCCAAGCAAGGCTTCAAGCTCTCTACATTTTTTTTGTATGTGCTCTCTGTTTCTCGGGGCTCACTTGCCAAGCTCCTGTTACGTGCACTTTGCTTGCTTGCTTTTCGAGACATGGTTTTCGTGTGTAGTCCTGGCTGTCCTGGAACTTTGTCGACCAGTCTGACTTCAGAGATCAGCCTGCCTTTGCCTTGGTAGTGCTGGGATAAAGGCATGCACCGCCACCTCTGGGCTTTTGTGTTTTAGAGCCACTGAAGAAAGTAGCAGATCCTTCCTGATCCGTGTTACGTTTCCTCTTGCAGTTTAAGAAAGGGACAAGATCGTTAACCATTTTGTTTGACATAGTGGCCATGCCTGTAATCCTAGCGTATGGAGATGTAGGAAAGTGGGTCAGCAGTCCTAACAAAGGTAGTGAGTTATACTAGTGAGCCCTCATCTGAGAGCAGCAAACACATGCAAGCTAAACCTGGACAAGCCAGTTGAGAGGCTTAACCTCTCTTGGTGGTTTGGGAGATAGTCTTGGTTAAACTTTGCCTGGGACTTCACAATTACATCACATTACATACCTAATTGCATTAGTACATTCAGATAGTGTTAGACAAAAAGAGTGGCACTGGTTCTATATTGAATGGCAGTGGCAGAGGGCAATTTTGAGTGCTGGTCAGCTGAGAAGATTTAGTCAGTAAAAGTAGCTTTTCCTGTCCTCCAGCATGACCTAATACCTGGATGGAGCCACAGGCCCTTATGTAAGATCTGTCACAGTGCAGTGCTGGCTGAGCATGCTGGAGATAGGCAGGAGGGTTCTCCAGTGTGGTGGGGAACTGTGAGCGGACCATTGTCATTGCCAACAACAGAAGCCTCCACATTGCTCCTCATTCTCGGGTTGCATTCTCCTCCTCACATAACCAGTCCTGTCATCCTCAACAACAACACCAGGCTCTGGCTGTAGCTCCTGCCCTCTGCCTCCTTTTTGAGGCATGGTCTTGCTATGTGGTCTAGCCTGTCTTCAGACTCACGAATCTCCTGACCTCAGCTCCTGAGTGTGCCACCATAAATAACTTCTATCCCACCCCCCCCTTTTCTTATCCCCCCCCCCCTTTTTAACAGATGAGGTAAAGGTTAATGCTGGGGTCAAGCTAGAACTTGAAACCCTGTGTGTCCCAGGAATATTTGACTTCAAAGTCACTGTTCTTAGAAATGTCAAATATATTGACTATAGCTTGCTCTAAATTACACCTTATTATAAATAATGTCAAAATGCTCTGTAGAGCCAAAATCTAATGGCATAACAGTGGTCAAAACTCAGTGAAGAGCTTCTGTTGACACAATCACGAAGTCAGGACGATGTGTGACTCAAGGTGTCTTTAATGTACTGCATACTGTCTAGGGTGGGAGGGTGGATTGGGGTGGCTGCTCGTGGAGTCAAATGCAGAAACCATTGTGTGGTGGGGGCAGTGGAATATGAGCAAACGTTAGGCAGAGCAGCCTCATGCCCCACCCAATGATTGATCACCACAGCATTTTAGGCTCTGCGTGTGTCATCAGCATATGTAGGCTGGAACAGCATGAAAGCAAGCATAGTATTATTATCAGTCCTCTGGAAATACAGATGCCAGGGAGAAAAACACTGGCTTACCTGCGGCTTCCATATAGCACAAATGCTTGTCAAATCTGTACCTTTAGGGCTTTCTGTCTTTATAAGCTAATGCTTTCACTAGCTAAAACTAACCTAACGTTTTCTATTTAAGATTCAGTTGTAAAATTTCACTCTAAGCTAAAGCTGTTTATAGAAACTAGCTGGTGTGTGGGCATTGCTGAAAAGAAAAAGACAGGCTATATTTTTAAAAAGATATGTTAAAGTGTTTTTCTGATTCATGCTGCTAGATAGGTAGGTAGACAGACAGATCACCACATATAGGTCTCATCTGAGTTTGTTTTTAGAAATGTGTTTTGGCAAAGAGCTCTCATTCGACATTTAACCAAAGTAATACTGTAAATTTGCAATAATGCAAATTCCCAGTGTGGCTCTGCTTCCCAGAATGAGGATTCTCTGAGTCCTAGTTCTCCAAGTGTACAGCAGTGTGATGCTAGCTCCTGAAGACTGCTCTGTAGTCTATGCATGCCACACGATTTCAAGAGTAGTTACCAGGTTTAAAGGTGTGGTGTTGCTGTCATATATACAGAAGCAGCTAGACTGTTACCATTCTCATCCATGGAGATGACAGAGTCACAGTAGTTTCCTGAACAGCATAGATTTATTGAGTCCTTAGGGTGTGGGGGAACTTCTTTTGCATCAGCAGAACATGTGTAGATTTCCAACTATAGTTCATGCAAGAACTTCCCATTTATATAGCACACTAGTATTCTATACCCCAGAGTTAAAAACTTTAAATTAATCTCTATGTCAGATTTGCTTAACACATGGATGTCCTATGAATATATGAACATCTTTCTTTATGCAGTTTTATTATGTCAGTGTTATTACGTGTTTTGCGTTTACAGTGTTATTTCCTTTTCTCATGATTGGGAATCTTTAGAGTGCTAAGGTTTTCAGTTGAAATAAGAGCTTGAAACCATCCCAAATCAGCACATAAAAAAATAAAATAAAATAAAAAAAGTCAGTTATCAGTGTTTGAAAAATCCTCCTTGTATTTAGCTGTTTTAATTCATTTTTTTCTTTCTTGCATATTCCATTCTCCCTTTTACACCTCCACTTGCTCTCTTTGGTTTAAAGGGCGAAAGCCAAATATATTGAAAATTAAAAGCCTGGTGGTAGAGTTGGTGCAGAGGCAGGTGGATCTCTGCACTCAAGGTCAGCCTGGTCTACAGAGTGCGTTTCAGGGCAACCAGGGCTACACAGAGAAACCCTGCCAAGAAAGAAAAATAAAATTAAGAGTAAATGGCTTGGGAATGCAAACTAATGTGTGTGGGTTTGTGGCCTTGTGATGCTCTTCTTTCTCAAGAGTATGGTTTTGCTTGTTTTTTAAGTTCTGGAAAATTGGAGTCTCAGAGTGAAGGATTTTGTCTACCAACACCAATTCCTAACTGCCTCAGTTTCCTTTAATGATCAACAGTGATATTTGTATCACTGTTTGTAAAATGCTTCACATATATTACTTACCTTGATTTCTCATGGTCCTAAGAGATTGGGGAACATTTATTATTATATTTTTCAGATAAGAAAACAAAGACACCATTGAATTGTAGAGGTTACAGATCTCCCAGGGAGGTTTGCCCTCCTAGGTGTTTCTAATGCCTATTTCTGAATATCCCAATTCCGTGGGTCTGGATAGGATACAGAAAGATATGTTTGAGTGGGGGATCACTTTCTGAGACATTCCTCTGTAGTTTTCTGTCATCCACCTCTGGTTTCATTTGGTGTCACCAGGCTAAGCTTCTGTGACCACTATGAGGTTTATTCTCATGCCTCCACCCATATATTACAGAAAACCCAACCTACGGTACCTTGGACCTAAGATTCAATTGTCCCGTAACTGGCTGGGCTGATGGTTGGAGAAATGTTCTTCCTGTGTTACTAACATGGGGAAGGGACTTACCGTGATTAGGTTACAGGTGTTAGAGAGGATTGTTAGTATGGATTGTCTACTCGTGTGTTTGTAATCAATCATGAGAGTATTTATGAGGAGGAGGCAGGAGGACAGCAGAGGAAATGAGGTAGCAAATAGTGGCTGGAACCATGTGCTTTGAAGCTGCAGGAAGTGGACAGGAGCCCAGGAATGTAGGCAGCCCTCGAAGTTAGAACAGACAAGGAAATGGAAGAGATGCAGCCCTCATACCGCCTTGATTTTAGAACTAAAGAGAGTGAGTATGTCATAGGATCGCCAGCTCCTATATTGGAACCACATAGTTGGGTGGCAGGTTGTTCTAACAACTGCTTCACACATGACTTGGGGTACACCACAGTCACTGCATTGACTTATACAGACCTCCACAACCCTGTCCTGCTCTTCCCATACTAGCCCAACCCAGCGCCTCTCACCTCGACCTCCTGCCCACAGGCCTGCTTGCATTTGTTTGTCTCTCTTCAGCAAACACTTTGCCTGGGAGTGGCTTGTCCTGCAGCCTCACTTCCTGCAGGTCGTGACTCAAATGCACTCTTTAGCTGTGTTCCTGGCCTCTGTGAGCTAGGACATATAGTGGGCAGTAAACACATATTTGCTGAGTATACGCCAAACTGATTAATTTAGCAGGACAAATTGCTAGAAGCGGAATCCCTGCATTACAGCTATGAACATTTAAAAAGGTTCTTGGTACACGTGACCAAAAAATGTTATTCTGCCTGAGGTCAAATCAATTCATATCCCATCAGCTCTGTCCACTTTATACTCATCAGTTATAAACAACCCAAGCCATCTTGGTACATGGAAATTCTATTTCCTTTAAATTTATGTGGCTTTTATTTGGTGAATTTGTATTTTCATGGTATTTATTAGCTTCTGTCTTTTGCTCATTCTTCTAATGGCAACCTGATTTTAATGTTTTTCTAATGTAATGCTCATGGTTTCCTAAATAATTTGTAGAATCTAAAGGCTAGTCTTATTTTTCCTAGTTTGTCATTTTTTTCCAGTTTTTCTATGTATTTGATTTTTTTAATGTAGTCATTTTATATTTTTCCTTTTGTTTATTTGGAAAGCTCTTACCTTGTTTGAAATCAGTTCCCCTATGATTTCTCTCAACTTTTCTTCTTAGGATTATTTTCCTTTTCTCTTTTTTTCTTTTTTTGGTCAGGGTTTTGCTACAAAACAGCTCTGGAAGTCCTGGAACTCACTCTGTAGACCAGGCTAGCCTTGAACTCACACTCATTGAGATCCACCTGCCTCCTGAGTGCTGAGACTAAAAGCATGCAGCACCACCGCCCAGCTATGCTTATGATTTTTAATGTTATTATTTAACCTCTTGCTGTGTGGGAAAGAGATGCCATGTTCTGCTTCCTCTGGTGACCACGGTGCATGTGCCCTCAGTAACAGCTTCTTGAAAATACTTAGACATGGAGTTGATAGGGCCGTTTCAAGCATTCAATTCAGATTCATTTTGTTTTTTAAACACTAGAACCCAACCCTTAATTATTGTAGCTTTTAAATATGATTTGGACTCCTTTTCAAAACAATATTTTTAAGATGCTTGGAGATATGGCTCAGCATTAACAGCTCCTGTTGTTCTTGCAGAGGTCTTGGGTTCCATTTCCAGAGCCTTTGGTCTCTCCAGGTCTAAGGGGCCTGATGCTATCTTCTGACCCTTGTAGGCACCAGACACAGACATACTCACAGGCCAGAATACTCATACAAGTAAAGTAAAAATAAACAAATCTAAAAAAAAATTAAAATTATTTTTAGGACAGGTGTGACTAGGCAGTGATAGCACATGCCTTTAATCCTAGCATTTAGAAGACGAGATAGGCGGATCTCTCTGAGTTCATGGCCATCCTCATCTATAGAGCAAGTTCCAGCACACCCAGGACTACATAGAGAAACCCTGTCTGGTGGAGGTGAGACAGAAGTAATAGTGCATAATTTAGACTTTAACCCTAGTACTTCAGAGGTAGAAGCAGGTAGATCTCTGTGAGTTCAATGCTGGCCTGGTCTAGGATACTCGTCCCCTCTCTCTCTCTCTCTCTCTCTCTCTCTCTCTCTCTCTCTCTCTCTCTCTCTCTCTCTCTCTCTCTCCTGTCCCCTCTCTCTCTCTCTCTCTCTCTCTCTCTCTCTCTCTCTCTCTCTCTCTCTCTCTCTCACACACACACACACACACACACACACACACACACACACACACACACACACACACGAAAGCTATATATCTTCCCCCTCTTCCTCATCCATTGGTTCTAAATAAATTCTAAGATCATTCTGTCAAGTTTAGGAATAGTTACAGATTCAGTGTCCTAACAGGTCTTGCCATTCTTCCCAGCTTCTCAGCTTCTAGGGCCAGCCCCAAGTGATCTCTTTGATCTCCTGAATTGCCACTTCCTCTTGGGATTAACCAGTGTCCTGCATTGTTTCCCACCTCCCTGACTTTGCTCCAGCTGCTCCATCTGCTTGTAGTGACCTTGATCGGTGCCCTTGTCTGGCTGCCCTAAAAATCGATCACCGTCTCAGACCCAGCTTTGTGGCCTCTCACTTGTGGTGACTGTGATGTTGTGCATGGTTCAGTCGCCATGTGACCACAGTGGGTCAGTCCTTCCTGAGAGCTATATAGAAGCATCTCTTGTGTTTTGTCTTTTTTATTTTATTTTATTATGTGGTGGTAGTGGGAATTAAACCCAGGGCCTCGGGCATGCTAGGCAAGAGGTTTGGTTGGTTGGTTGGTTTTATATTTTGGCTTTTGAGACAGAGTTTTTCTGTGTAACAACCTGCCTCTGCCTCCTGAATTCTAGTACTTACAATGCTACCATCAGATACTTGATGGTTTGACTGGATTAGAGGAGAAGAATGGACTAGAAACTTGAAAATGGACTGTTGCAGCAACCAGTCAAAAGATAAAGTGGGGGCTTGACTAAGGATGTGGCGGGAGAAATGGGAACTGTTTGGAAAGTATTAAGAGAAAAACTTTTAACTTGCCTGGTAAGTGAGGGTGAAGATGATCTCTGAAACCGTTTCCATCCTAAACACGAAGTGGGTATTTAAGAAGGGTACAGCGAGGCCCGTTTTACTTGTAATATTTCTTTATTTGGAATGGGGGCCAGAGGTGTACGCATGGTGTGTGTCCATGCACACACAGGTCAGAGGGCAGCTTGTAGGTTTCCAGGGACTGAACTGCGCTCGTCAGGCCACTAAGTCATGTCACCATCTTCTAGGCTCATTTTAGCTGTGCTGTGCTTTGGAGATGCCCTTATGATAACCAGTGGAGATAGCCTGCATGTGAGGGAGTATACATAGGCTAATTACACACTGCTGCTGTTCAAAGGAGCACTCAGACTGGAACAGGATGCTCTTAGTAATTGTGGCGGGTTTAGGAACATAAGCCAGGAATGACGCTGATTGGAACCGGGATGTGTGTACGGTCTTCCCACATTAAAAAAGAAAAAGAAACAGGCAAAGTTGAACCTAAAGCTCAGAGGTAAGTTATTAGTATATAGGTGCCCTGGGAGTGAGCACAGTTGCCTAGTGAGTTTTTACAGGATGAGAATAAGGAAAAAAGGCAGAGACAAAACCCCAGCAAGTACATTTATTGGTTAACAACCGGAAAAATTTTCCTCAAAATTCTTATGCCCAAATTTTTCTTATACTTGAGTATCCTGATCGGCCGTTCCTGTTGCCTACCACCCTTTGACCCCAGACTGCAGCCAGAGATTGTTGGGGAATGTTTTGTTTGTTTGTTTGTTTGTTTTAATTCTAGGTGCTGAGGATAGCTCAGTGGTAGAGCACTTTCCAGGTATGCACAGTGGCCTGGGTTTGATCTGCAGTTCAGGAGGAGGGGTTTATAGTGAGAAGGAATGAGCAAAGCAAACTTCTGGCAGGCAGAGGAGGCAGAGCAGGACGAACCAGTGGGTGGGGGGGGGGGCAGTAGTGGCAGCAGGTGCTACCTATACTGCAGGCGACAGGAAGTGTCACTTGGCCGTAGCATTTAGAAGACACCTTGACCCTGTTTCTGGGGTGGTCAGTACAGTGGTCTTGGAGCAGGAGACCAAGCTGTGAAGAGAAAGGCAGGAAGAGGCTCCTGTGCCCACGTCACTGTAACATTAATGTGGGAGAGGAGTCCTCCTTGTCCTAAGTGAAGCTGGATCGAGCTCGCTGAATCCGGTTTGTTGCCTGCTGAAGGGGACCAGTAGAAAGATGGAGACTGAGTGATGGAGGGATGAAGGAACCGAACCACCACCTGCAGCAGCCACCTGAGGGTTGCACCTCACAGTTGGCTCAAGCAGGAAACGGAAAGTACCATCCAGGTGTCTTTCTGTTTAGTGAGTTTGAAATCTAAGTTTTTCATCTTTCTCTTAAAGTCAAAATGGAAACCTCGAGAAAGAATATTAATGTGTCTTCTGGTTGCATTGCTTTGTTGAAATGCCATTGGTAAAATATTGATAATCCATTAACTGCATTTATGGGCAGATGCGTCCTTATTAAGACAGATAGTAACAGTTTGAGTGAGCACCTTCCGGAAGGGGGAGGAGGGAGGGAAGGAAGAGGGAGATATCATATACATTGGATGGAAACGGGTTTTGTTGTTGGTTGGTTTTGAATCTCTTTCTTCATCTGTAGATCCAGCTGGGCCTAAATTCATGGTCCTTCTGCCTCAGCTACCCAGGCCCTAGGATTGCCAGTGTGCCTTAGTTATGGCTTCTCTTGATGTGATGAAACACCATAACCAAAAGACAGGTTGGGGAGGAAAGGATTTATTTGGCTTATACTTTCATATTGTGGTCCATCTTTGGAGGAAGTCAGGACAGGGCAGGAACCTGGAGGTAGGAGCTGATGCAGAGGCCGTGGAAGGTTGATGCTTTCTGGCTTGGTCTTCATGGCTTGCTCAGCCTCTTGGTTTTTTGAGATAAGTTTTCTCTGTGTAACTGCCCTAGCTATCCTGAAACTAGCTCTGTATTCCAGGCTGGACTTGAACTCACAGAGATCTGCCTGCCTCTGCCTCTTGAGTGCTGGAATTAAAGGTATGCACTGGTGACTACCACCACGACCACCACCACCTCCTGGCTCAGCCTCTTTTCTAAAGAACCAGGGATCACCAGACCCCCCCCCCCCCCCATCAATCCCTGATTAAGAAAATGCTGTTACAGACTTGTCTGTAGCCCTGTCTTTTGGAGGCATTTTTTCAATGAGGCTTTCTCTTGTCGTATGACTCTATCTTGGGTCAAGTTGACAATACAGTTATCCAGCACAAAGTGTGTACCATCCTGCCTGGTGAAAAAGTGGATTCTTTTCCCTCCTCAAAACAGGATTTCTCTGTATTGCCCTGCCCTGAAATCCAGGCCGGCCTTGAACTCAAGAGATTTACCTTCATCTGCCTCCCAAGTGCTGGGATTAAAGGTGTGTGCCATCACAGCCTAGCTGAAAAAGTGAATTTTTAAGAAAAAGAAAAATCAGCAAATATTTTTTTAGAACCTCATTAAAGCAAAGCAACAGCATTAGAATAATAAACCTGCCTTGTTTGCTGGTCTGCTGTCTCACAGTGAGATGTTTTTACATGCTCACTTCCTCAGGGAAAAGCAAGGATACCAGAGAGAGAGTTTGACACGTCCATAGCTCAGAGAAGTGCAGATTTCAGGCATAGTGTGTGCTGAACAAAAGGCTGTTGTGAACTGTATGCAAGAGCTGGTTAGAGCTTGTATTCTGCCCTTTTTTTCTGTGGGAGTTATTTCCTGTTGTTGACGAGAGTTCTTTATTTAGACCCACCTAGCTTCAGAATGCCGCTAGCTTGCAGAGAAGCGTGTGCTTAGAACAGGCTCTTTGAAGAAGACTCACACCCATCTTGCACTTTGATAGTGTGGCCTGCTCAGACATCAAGATCCTGTATCAGCATGATCGTGTTTCCATTTCACAAAGCTTGGATCCAGTGACATGCACCTGTAATCCCACCTTAGCAAGGTAGTGAGTGACAGATATAGCCCAGCAGTGAAGTGCTTGTCTGGCATTTGTGTGGTCTTAGTCCAGCCACAGTACACTAAATAAACAAACAAACAAACAAACAAACAAACAAACAAACAAACAAATAAATAATAAATAAGTAAGTAAGTAAGTAAATAAGTAAATAAATAAATAAGTAAATAAATAAGTAAATAAATAAGTAAATAAATAAATGGGTGTATGTGTATAATGTGTGTATGCATGCATGTATGTATGTATGTATGTATATTCACCTGCTAAGTGAGTTTTTTGGAGTTTTGAGGAGGTAAGCAAATGGCTTTCAAATTTTGTGAGGAAGCTTGTAATCTTTCTGGCATGGTCAACGTTAGCTAACAATCAAGAAATCTGCCCAGACAGACCCAGGGATGGGCTTCTCATTAGGAACTTTAGGTTACTTTGATACTGCCATTGAGCTTTGTGGTTCTTGGCTTGAGTCAGGGTCTCAGTATATAACCCAGACCTTGAATTTGTGTTGACATCCGTATGTCTCTAATTCTCAGCTACTCAGATTACAGACACGTGACACCCGGCTTCTTACTCAGCCTTTATTAAGAATACCTAATAATACTATTGTAGTATATAAATATATAATAGTTACATTTTAGTATAGGCTAATACTTCAAAATTAGAAGAATAAATTGCTACTAAAAATCATGGGAGATAGTGACTATTTATTATACATATGTTCAGTATTTATTATTTTATTTTTGATGCATGTATGTCTGTGTACTACATATGTACCTGATACCTTTGAAACTAGAGTTAAAGATAACTGTGAACCATCACATGGAGGCTGGGAACTGAATCTGGGTCTTCTATGAGAACAGGTACTCTTAACCCCATGTCTGGTTTTTTAACAAACATTGCATACTATAGTTTTTTTTTTAAAAAAATCTCCTTTATTTGGTTTTGATATTTTGTGTCTCCCCAATTCGATCATCTTCCTCTACTGAAGCAGTGGACAATGTTTTTATGAACCTTATTGCCTGCCATGTAACTTGTATGGTTCCTACATAGGTACTTGTAAGCAATAAATAACTTGTTCTCACCACGTTGAGACAAGGTCTCGCTGGATCCCTGGAACTCACTGTGTGCACAGAGACCCACCTGCTTCTCCCTCCCCAGCATGTGGATAAAGTGCTCACCACCACTCCAGCTTGTTTGACAGCCATACAAGGGTTATTAGCTATGTCTTTAGCCATTTTTGAGATTTGCCCATCATTGACATGTAATATTAGTTCTTTGAAACCATTGCAATTTCCAGGTAAATAGAATCGTCATTTAGAGGAACCTTAATGCTGTTTCCAGTGTTTGCCATTATAAGCAGTGTACCATTCTGTCTGTCTGTCTGTCTGTCTGTGTATGTGGCTCTATGGTGATAAAAACAAGTTTCTCTAGACTCTGGACATAGCCCTTCTATGACCTCGTCAAGAGAATTAAACCCCAGTACCATAAGGAATCCATTATGGACTTATCCTATAGCTAAATATTTGCCAGAATATCACTGGTTTTATACCATCCTCTGGAGACCTGAGGGTGTGACCTCTAAATCATTTTCTATAGGACTTCTTCACCTATTAGACCCTACTTAATAAAGTCTTGCATGACATAGGTATGAGTGTGCCCTTCATATTATTACTGGATCTGGATCATTTCAAATTTTTCCAAAATGATTACTCATAAAGGATTTGTGAGAGTTTCTCCTTAATCTCTCTCTGTGTGTGCACACACTTGTATGTAAGTTGACACCCGAATGTCCTCAGTTCTCTCTTGTAGTTACAAATCTCTGGTCTGGACCAGCAGTCCCAAATAATCACACAAAGTCTTCTTTTGGTTACATGCTGTTTGGCCTATGGCTCAGACATATTATTTGCTCTTAGTCTTAAACTACCCATGATCCTTATCTTGTTTAACCACCTAGCTTAGTACCTTTTCTCAAAGCATTTCTTCTTTGTCTGCCGGCGACTCTGCTCTGCTCTTGCTCTTTCCAGAGTTTTCTTAGTCTGGTAGCCCTGCCCACACTTCCTGTCTGCCTTCTGGCCAATCAGTGTTTTATTAAACCAATAAGAGGGACAAATATTTACAGTGTACAAGAGCATAATCTCACAGCACTCTCTACCTTTTTTGTGTATGGGGTGCATCTGTGTCTGTATGTTCACTTGCCGGTACATGTGGGGCCATGTGTGTGTGGTATACATCTATTTGTGTTTTTCATTTGTGTGAGTGCATGTGTGGACACCTGTGGGGACCTGAAGTTGAAGATCACTGTCTTCCTTGATCGCTAAGACAGGGCCTCTCACCCAACTCAGAGCTTTCTAGTCCAGCTGGCCTAGTTTCTTTTTTTCTTTTTGGTTTTTCAAGATAGGGTTTCTCTCTAGCCCTGGCTATCCTGGAACTCACTCTGTAGACCACACTGGCCTTGAACTCACAGAGATCCACCTGTCTCTGCCTCTCAAGTGCTGGGATTAAAGGCATGTGCCACCACCATTGGCCAGCTTCTTTTTTTCTTGATTTTGCTTTTTATTGGAACTGACCTAGTTAGTATTCAGTGACATATTTACTAAACAGACACTTTGGTACAATTTACATATCCACCTAGACAGGTTTTGATTATACTTTGTTTATTAATAGAATGATTTTTTTTTTTTTTTTTTTTTTTAGTGAGAAGGCTTTGAATTTGGGCCTACCTATGAGATGGCTTACAGGGTATAGTTACTTGTTTCCATGATGACCTGAGTTCAGCCCCAGCCAAGATCTACATAGTGGAAAGAAAGAACTGACTTTCAAAAACTGTCTTCTGAGCAGGGTGGTGGTGGAGGCCTTTAATCCCAGCACTGGGGAGGCAGACATCAGCGAATCTTTGTGAGTTCAAGGCCAGCCTGGTCTAGAGTGAGTTCTAGGACTGCCATGGCAGTTACACAGAGAAATCTTGTCTTGAAAAAACAAGGAAAAAAAATAAAAATAAATAAATAAATAAGCTGTTCTCTGACCTCCACATTGCATATGATGGCACTCAAGCACCCCACACAAAATAAATAAAATATGAAAGTTAATAAAGCTTTGAATTTAACCAGGCTAATCACTGTTCACCTCTGTAAGGATGGCATGTAATCTTAGCGCTATCTGGGTTGACTAAATCTATGTGCTGTTTGAGTAAGAGCAGGTGATAGCATGTCCTCGTGTCCTCATGTTGCAACAGTGGGGCTGTAGACTGAGCCTTTCAAGTTCTTCTTAAAAGGTAAAGTGGCATATAGATAATTCACACTTTTTTTCTCCTTAAAGATGGTTTTTTCTGATAATTTCCCATTTAAGGAATTTCTTATGATCTAAGCAGGATTTCTAAAAACAAAAACAGTTTTTGAAACAAGCATTCCTTATCAAGATTAAATTTTTTGCTCACTTTTTAAAACATATATGTAAAAATTATCTGACTAATCGGTGACCATGATATAGTATTGGTGTCTGAGCTGCATGTGTGACTTTCTCCCTAATTGATTTTGTGTTTCTGAATTCAGAACTCTTCAAGCAAAGACTATAGTTACTTTTTAAATTTAGTTTAGTTGAATTTGGACACAGGGTTTTAGGTAGCCCAACCTCGTCTTGAATTCATAGTTGGAGATGGACGGCTTGAACTCCAGATCCTCCTATTTCTGGCTCCCAAGTTCTGGGATCACAGGTGTGTGCTCCGTGCTCCAGAGCTTGGACAGTTTTGAAACCATTTCCTTTATTCTGGCAATAGGATATTTTGTTGATATTGTTTGCTTTTATTTTTTCTGGTGGTGGCTGTCTTAAGGCAGGGGTGTCTCTGTATAGCTCAGACTGGCCTAAGTTTACTATGTAGACCAGGCTGGCCAGCCTCATATTTACAGAAATGCACCTACTGCCCCTGTCTGCTAAATACTGGAATAAAGAATTCTGGGGTTAATGTACGTGTCCAGCTTTAGGCCTATGCCTCCATACCCAGCTACAGCAATCCTACATGTGACTAAGCTGGGATGCCAGTGGTGGTTTGCCTAGTTATCAGTTCCCAGCAAGGCATAAACATGGGAGGGGCTGTAGCTTTTCTCCTGTGTTTTTAACAGACAGGTGCATTAAAGTTTGGAATTTTTAACTTCTCAAAGTAGAAGTTTATAGCTGTGTCATTCCATCTTCTGGCCATTTCTGCATTCTTCTTCAGGGGCCTTCTTATTCACAAAGCTTTTTTTTCATCTGTTTACTGCCGCTTGCTCAGGCTGGCCTCAGACTCCTGGGCTCAAGGTCTCCTTCGACATCAGGTTTCCTAGTGGCTGAGACGGTGGATGTGCCCTACCACCTCTGGCTTTCGTGGACGGTTCAAAGATGATCCTAGATAGTTACTACAATGAATATGAAATATATACTATAGAAAATATAATTTAGTCTAGCTTATCATCGAAAAATGCTTGCTTTGGGAATATGAGAAGCATCTGGCATTAAAGTAATTCTTTTACAAAAATATTTCTTCTATCATTTAGGCAAGTTTTCTTTGCCGTTAAAAATAAGCGCTAATTTTTTGTTATTGTTTTTTGGGGGTTTTGTTTGTTTGTTTGTTTGTTTGTTTGTTAGAGACAAAGTCTCACTGTGTAGCTCTGGTTGTCCTGTAACTATGTAGATCAGGCTGACCTAAAATTAACCGCTAATTTTTAGCCCATGTTTGGTTGCTGGCATTTAATTTTTTTGAGATTTACTTATTTTTATTTTATGTGGATAGGTGTTCTGTCTGTGTGCCTGGTGTCCACTGAGGTCAAAAGACAGCATTGGATCACTTGGAACTGGCATTACTGATGATTGTGGACCACCATGTGAGTGCTGAGAATCGAACCCAGGTCCTCTGGAAGAGCAGCCAGTGCTGTTAACCACTGAGCCACCTTTCCAGCCACAAAAACTGTATTTGTATGCATGACTTAGGACTTACTTGACATTTAAAGTAGGCCAGAAAGCTCTCCATAAGGAAGGAGAATGGTATGGCCCTAGCAGCCGGTTGTTTATTGGTGAGGTCATTCCCCAAATAGAAAGTCTGGACAGGCCAACTTTCAAGAGTGTACACTGTAAGGCCAGATAGTTCTTTTTACTAGGTTTGACTTGAATGGTATAGTAAGAGATGCTGAGAAGTAGTTATAAATACAATCTTATATTACTGGTGATTTGTGGTTATGAACGTTAAAACCCTGCTTTGGTTCTTCACACAGTGGGAACACAGTGAAAATCAATCCTGGTGGGATGGGTCTGAAGTTCCTTTTTTGGAAGGCTAAGGTAGCAGGATCACAGGCTTAACTGGACTGTGTAAAAGATTAGAACCCACGTATTTATAAGTTTTCATCTATAAAGGATCAGCCCTTTAGTTTTTCTGCTCATTCCTCTAGTTCTTACCAAATACATACTTAGTGACCACTTTCTTTGCCTCCTACTGTCCTGGAGGCTAGCAATGAGGTAAAATGATTAGTTTATGATCATGGAGATGGCTGAAGGGCTAGCACGTATGATGATACTGTTTCTTTTTTGTTCTGTGATTTGGGGCTGTTTATTCTGTGGGTTAGAATAAAGCCAAGGATAGGCAGGGTTGGAGTTTTTGATAAAAGAAATAATTATTATAGTCTATATTGTAGTCTCTGGGCAGTTTCTGGAACACACGAGTATCAATTCGATTACCATTGCCATTATCTGATTCCCTTTTCTCCTTGAGGAGACCTGGAAAGCTGCACCTGCCCTGTGTGGGGCCCAGCAGTATGCTATGGAGACAAGAAGGGGGGACCATGTGAGAGCTTTTCTCCAGATCCTGAAACCAGAGGATGGCTTTAGTCATCTGAACATGAAAAGTTTTGAGGAGTATGATCTACTGAAGAGAACACATTATTACAATACATTTATATTTCTACTTCCATTTAGAATTATGTCAATGTGAACTTGGTTTTATGTTCTTCTAGACAAGTTCTGCCAAAGTCCAAGGTGCAGAAGTCAGCTCAGTGCTGCTGAGGCCAGATTCTGCCTCCCTAGTGCTAGGGCCAAGAGCTAGATCCAGAATCATCTTTATAGAACCTGTGTTTGTTTCAGCAGACCCCATGCTGGTCCAAGATCTGTGACATAGTAGATTAAGACACTGTAATCAAAAGTCACAGATTGGGCTGGCTTGATGGCTCAATGGATAGGTGTGCTTGCTAGCCGAGCCTGTGACATCTGAGTTTAATCTCTGGATCCCATGATGAAAGGAGAAAACAGACTTCCAGAAGCTGTTCTGGAAGTTAACCTTGTCTCCTCATGTGGGCTATTGAATATCCACGCATACTAAAAATGTTTAAGTCTTGAATTAATCATAACTCATTAATGGAGTTCTATATCTTCTGATTCTCTGTCAAGAGTCTTCACCTACCTAGTTGGTTCCTAGGAACCAAGAGGAGCCTGGAGGCTAGCCTTCCAACATCCTTTGGCATCAGATGTTCTGAATGTGTTAGAAGAAAGTGTATTACCCACTAAGGATTAGTGGTTTATAGACTCCCTCCCTGTGCTAGAAAGCCAGCATGTGGAGACCAGCAGATAGTGCTAGATTGAGAAATGGAAACATTTGGGTGCCCCCTCCCATGTTGTCTTTAAAGTTGTATTATGTTAGGATTTAGATACAGTCAGATTTTTAGGAAAGAAAAAGGCCTAGTTGCTAATAACAAGAATGAAGTGGCTGTGCACTGAATTGGTAGCTGTTCCTCCTCTGTTTATAACACTGTGATAACTTTGGGGGACAGATCCTTAGCTTGGGGCTGTAGCTGTGCTTGTGTGAATTGAGACTGGAGGGAGGGGCAGGAAAGGGGCCTGAAAGGTGGGAAAGATGCACGTTTTGTAGGAGTAGATCGGTTTGTCATTTGGTACAGGGAAGTTTCTCTAATGCTGCATCTGTGAGATTAGCTGTTTCCTGACCTTCACATTCTGTATAAATCCTCTGCGGCTCAGGTAAGAGATGTGATTTCCAGAATTTTATTTTGAAAATCTATCCCACTTTCTGTTATTGTGGTAATTCTACAGTTGATACCATATTTTCCATGAGAAGACATCTAGCTCGACTAGATACAGGGCTTTAATAATCAAAACCTTGGTCCTTTTCAACGCTAAAACCAAGAACGATAGATGGATGAATGCTAGTATTTTAGCCTTAAATCTGGAATAGAATAAAGTTGAAAGAAAAGTAAGGAACGTTTGGGAATCCTGTCTTTGTGTTTCAGGCTGGAGGTATAGCTCTGTGGTCGAGGGCTTACCCAGTGTAAGCCCCAGGTCCTAGGTCCCATCCCCTCCACGCACAAAGCATTCCACATGGATCCAAATAAGTGAGTAGTCTTGTTTCGAGGTTCTTACACCCGATCTGTACCTTGTTTCTCTGGTCCATGCTGAGTGCTAAAAGCAGCCTTCAACCAGTGCAGTGCTATACTAATCTGTGGGACACAGGGTTATAGAATTTCAAGAGAAGCAGAGACTATAAAATAGTATCCAGGACTTTACTGTGAGAGGAACTTTCTGGGTGAGCTCATGATTTCACAGTTTTCAGAATTTGCCATCACAGCCTGCGATGAGGAAAAGGGGGTGATTCTCTTCTCCCTAAACAGATGTGTGACAGTTAAATGTGACTAACTTGTGATAAAGAAATTCTGAATTCTTGTTGAAGCTGGGGTGCATATTATTTTAAATGGACTCTTAAAAAAATTAGTTAATTTTTAAATGTACAGTGGAGGTTTGCCTGTATGTCTATGAGAAGATTGCTAGATCCCCTGAGAGTACAGACAGTAGTGAGCTGCCATGTGGGTGCTGGGATGCGGAAGAGCAGAGCTTTTAACTGCGGAGCCCTCTCTTCAGCCCCTTAAATAGGCTTTTTAAACTTATAGACCAAACTTAGATGCTCACTTAGAATTTCTTGATCATTTTGTAGGAAAAACTAATATTTTTCTTTAAAAAAAATAAAATCAGGCCATCCATGGTGATGCACACCTTCAATCCCAGCACTTGGGAATCGGAGGCAGACAGATCTCTGAGTTTGAGGCCAGCCTGGTCTACATAGTTCCATGACAGGCTATGTGGAGAGACTCTTTTTAAAAAGTCATTGTGTATACTTCAGAAGTTCAGGGAAGGAGCCTGAAGAGATGGAAGGGCAGCTAAGAGCAAGGCTCTTGTAGAGAACTCCAATCTCCACTCCAGTCTCCCCTCAGCACCACATGGCAGCTCACAGCTCTTTGCAACTT
The DNA here is from genome assembly GCA_033318265.1 of Phyllotis vaccarum. NCBI lineage: Eukaryota > Metazoa > Chordata > Mammalia > Rodentia > Cricetidae > Phyllotis > Phyllotis vaccarum. Next base: position 64,424,175 of record JARWLC010000015.1, on the reverse strand, counting down.
CAGCCCCAGAGAATCCAACCCCCTTTCCTGGCCTCCACAGGACCAGGGCATGGACATGGTTCACAAACATATATGCAGTCCTAATACCCTTACTCATAAGTCTTTTGTTTTCCAGTACAGAGAGGGTCTTCCTTTATCTTGGAACACCTGGGACTAGGCAGGGATTGCTGTGCTGGCCTCCATGGAACTCAGCCTGTGGAGAAAGAGCAGGGAAGATGTACCTGATGCTGGCCAAACCAGAAGCTGTAAGGCTGCCGTGGTCACACTTTGACCAACTGAGCAAATCCAGTAGATTCTAAAAGTCGGGAAAGTGAAACTGTACCGCCTGTACTGATAGGCTACCAGGTCTTCAAAAATACAATCTGGACAGCTCCTAAACCCCAGAAGCAACTGTGAGCTGCTTTCCTCAGAACCCAAACTTTTACTAAGCACAGACAGAGTAGTGAAGTCTAAGCATGTTCTTATTTTGTGGACACACAAAGATGTTTCATGCTAGCTTCTTTTCTTTGTACAGGACCAGTGTATTTCATTGCCATTCGCTACGAAATATCCAAGTGTCATACAATTCTGTGTCTTTTTGTTACCTTCAATTCATGAATAGCAGTTTCAATTCATTTTAAATTCAACATAACTAAATACCTTTGGCCTCCCACAAAGACATCACAGGAAGAGACTGTTTCTATTTCAATGGCTGTTTCCTAAAGTGAGTGTTGAAAGTATAAGTGGGTGGGTAAGGAACTGTGTGTCGCCATGTTGTCTTCAAAGGCGCAACTCTAGAAATGAAAAATCGCTTGGCTCTCTAGCAAAACGCTCGAGAATTTTATGCCACCTAGGCATAAACCAAACTGAGGGCCTCATGAGCATACTTTCTGTAATGCCAGCTTTAAATGCTATTTTAATGACTTGCCAAAGAGACGCACAACGAGCTTTTGATACTGGTTTTATCTAATGAAACATCTGTATGAGATTCTGGTGCCAAGGTTCACTAAAAACAACAGAAAACAACTTTTTACTTCCCTTACTGATAAAACCTGATGTCTCCTTTAATACTAGCCCATATCACTACTACTGTTATCCAAGACAGGTTCTCACTATGCAGTCCTGCCTGGCCTAGAATAGAACTGTCCATATATACCAGGCTGGCCATGAACTAAATGATCTGCCTGCCTCTGCCCACCTAGCGTAGTAAGAGATCCTACACCTGGCATTAACTCATGTTTAATTTAGATTAAGATCATCAACTTGATTGATAAATTATTACAGAACAGTTTGAGTTGGTCTAAATTTGTCTTGATGTTTAAGACCTTTATGTTAGGTCTTAAAGCTTTATTATATCTTTAAATACAACTAGTGTAGTGGACCATTTAACAGCAAAGTGGTCTGAGAAGAAATTATTCATTGGGGTGGCAGCCAAAAATTTAAGGTGCCTGAATTACTTTTGTAACGTGTACATGCCTTTTTTAAAGCAATCAGTTGAGCTGTCCCTGGCCTGTTTTTAGTGCTCTTAAATTTGAAGCACATGCATTCCATACTAAGGACAATATAAAGTCCCCTGTTAAGTTTGAGTAGTTAAAGCATTAGGCTTTTTTTTTTTTTTTTTTTTTTAAGGGAAAGGTAAGACTATCAGCGTGAAACTTGTGGGCAGAGGACAATGCCTCTGGCTCCCGTGTTCTCTAAGCTTTCCCTCTGGCTGGCTTCTGGGTCTCCATACAGGATGCAGCTCAGGTCTGTCCGGCTCCAGAGGTACTACTTGGTGACCCATTTCGACTGTCAAATGTTTTCGGTAGCCAGCTCCAGGTGGAGCTCTTGACCCCTCCCCCCATACCGACATCTCTGAGGGCCATTGGTGGACCCTACCCTCCCGCCGACCGGTCCAAGTGGCCGAATAGCTCGGATGCCTGTCATATTTGTGGTCTTGCTCCTCTGTGGACTGTGCCCGCGCTGCCGCCTTTGTCACCACCCGCTCCATCATCTGCCCGTTTTCCAGTGTGTGTGGGTTAGTAGTGGTACTAGTGGCACTTCGGCTTGAGTACCCACGTTTCTTCCTTTCCTATTTCAGCCTTTGGTCCACAGAGCTGCCTGAAGAAGCTCGGTGCCCGCCTGCCCCTTCCTGAATGTTCACCCGGCCCGAATCTGCATTTTATGGCACCGCCCGTGGAGGGCGGGTCCGGACCAGCTGGGGGCGGGGCCTGCGGGGGCCCGGACCTGTGGAGCAGGGGCGGGGCGGGGCCTGCGGTTTGAGGTGGGAGGGGAGCAGGGTGGGGCCTGGCTGCAGGGGCGGGGCTGCCAGGGCGGGGCCGGGCCAGGCGGGGGGTGGGGCCTACGGAGCCTGGCGGGAGCTCGCCAGAGGCTCGCGGGCGGACGTCACTCGTGCACGGCGAGTGCTGGAGCACGAGCCGAGGCTCTCTCAGCCCGGGCGTCCCCTCCGCCCGCCTCCTGCTTCCTCCCGGCTGCCCGCCGCCTCCTCCACCATTGTATAATGTTCCCGACGCGCAGGCAGAGGACGCCGGAGTGGTAGCTCCGGCCTCTCCTCGCGCACCCAGCCACCGTCGGCCCCGTGGCGGGGCGCCCCGCATGGAGCGGGCATAGCTTGAGGGGTGTGTGGAAACCCCTCCGATGCGTTAGCTCCGGGCGGACCTGCCTGTGGTGAGTTCCCGGCCGAGCTTGAGGCTCCTCTGGGTTGGGCTCTGGCGGGCGGGGGGGGGGGGGGGGGCGGTGCTGGGCTGGGCCAGACGGGAGCCCAAGGCGGAGGAGGCCGGGCTGGGCAGGTTGGGGCGCACCCGCCGGCTGCCTGGAGACCCCGACTGTCACGACCCGGGGCTGGAGCCGGGGGCCGGGAGCGTTGTCTTTTCATCTGGGGTGTCTGCTTGTTGTGGTTGCTGTGGTGCTGAGGACGTGTGTGTGTGTGAGAGAGAGAGTGTGAGTGTGTGTGTGTGTGTGTGTGTGGTTTTTTTTGTTTTTTTTTTTTGTTTTTTTTTTTTTTTTTATTTTGTTTTAGGATTCGCGTTGCTGGCACGGAGGCTGCTTCACTTTTGAGTTCCGTGTCTGGATTTGCATCCAACTTGCTATATTGTGTTTTGAGAGTTTCCCGGTGGTTATGTTTTAAAACAGACCTCTTCACTCTCTCTTCTTCCCAATCCAAGTGAATTGATTTTGGATCCGAATGTATATTAAACTTAACGCCTCCCTGGTTTTTAAATTAGAAATCTACAAGTCATCTTGGTGGTAACCGCCTATGACGGGGAAGGAGGGGGGCGGCTCTGAGGGGAGCCAGCTGTCCCGACTTGTAGACTTTGTACCATTGACACTGGGCACCCTTTAGAGAGCCATTGCGTCGGGAGAAAGTACTGAATTGTTCATATTTTTTCTTGACCCTAAATTGTCTTCGCTTTAACAGAAATAGTAGCAATCAATATAGTTGAGAGTTTAATGTTAAGTTTCGCAAAAAGATGAGACGGTCTGTTGTAGAGTAACTTTTTGCTTACAACTAGGTGGTTTCAGGAGTGGAAAGTAGCTTTTTCCAGGCAGCATGGAGAGCAGTCAGCAGGGTAAGACGCTCACCCTAGCAGTTTTTATTTGAGTAGAATTGGTCAAACCTTGGCTGGCTTTAAGGGAGAGTCGGTGTTTTCAAGCTTTGTTCTTGAAACATGCTTTGATTTCCCAGTATATGTTAAGTGTTCAGAACTTGTGTAAAGAGCCTGGAAATTGTAGTCACCAGTAGGATTGCCAAGGCCCTGACTGTTCAAAGTTCTTTGTAATTCTTGTTAGTGACAAAAGTGAAGTGGACCAGGGCTGCTCCACTTAACCCCTGGAGTCCATACCTGAGAGCCCTGAGCTGTTTGTTGTGTTCTCTCTCTCTCTCTCTCTCTCTCTCTCTCTCTCTCTCTCTCTCTCTCTCTCTCTCTCTCTCTGTGTGTGTGTGTGTGTGTGTGTGTGTGTGTGTGTTGCTACTCCACCCCGCCCTCTAGTATCACTTTGTTTTGATATGAGGGAGAAGACACTAAGATCACAACAACTCTGGCATGAGCAAGAGTAATTGTAGATTTATACATTCCTGATAGTTTGCGCTTTTTTTTTTTTTTTTTTTTTTCTGAATGAGTTCCTTCATTTAAAAATCTATAGAGCTGGCCTGGGTGTTTTGCCATACACCTGTAATCCTAGAGCTGGTGGAGCTGTAGGAGTTCAACACTAGCTTGGGCTACACAGTGAGTTCCAGGCCAGCAAGAGTTAGGTGTGCTTTAAAATAATGTCTTTTCTCTCCTAATTAAGAAATGTTCAGCATTGTATGCTCTCTAGTGAGAAATCTTATGGAATGAACTTGGTAGCTTGCTCTTCCCCCTCAACACCAACAGGTAGGAGAAGGGACTCACATTTTATAACATCCACTACATGGCAGGAGGTATCCTAGGAATAGTTTTATTGTCAGGCAAGTGTCATGTACTGGTAGGTAACAGCTGCTCAGACCAGCTTCTGGTAAAGAACCGAGGGAAGAGTTTTGTCTCAGATTCAGAAAAATCTTTACACCCCCACTACTAAATTATTCCACATAAAAGCTCTTTTAATTAAGGAACAAATACAATTTTTGCCCAGTTACTAAGGCTAATTATTAACAATGGCATAGTAAGCAACATATAGTTTATATGTTTTTATTAAGTGTATGTGTGATGACTGATATATCATGGCTGCCACTACTTAAATGGTAAAAGTTACATAGTCAAGAATGTCCTTCCTTAAACCCTGTTGGACTCTAGAAACTAAGAAAGGTAAGAGCAGCAACAGCGCTGTTACAGGTTTCTTTTGCTATGGTTTCTTATTAAAGATCTCTGGCAAAGGTATGAATTTTGTTGATCTGAGGGGGTTGTTTGTTATTGTTGATGTTTTGAGACAGGGTTTCTCTTTGTAGCCCTGACTGTTCTCTGTAGACCAGGCTGGCCTTGAATTCAGAGACTCAGCTGCCTCTGCCTCCTGAGTGCTGGGAGTAAAGGCATGTGCCACCACCCAGCCAGTATGAATTTTGTTTTAATTTTACTCATATTTTCAAAATGAAGACCACTTAGCCAGTATTACTTATTTGCAGATCAGTAGGTAAGTAAGGTATTTAGAAGGGTGAACTTTAGTATACTTAGAGGATTTCCTAAACTTAGCACTGTGGATATTTTTATTTATTGTCTTGGCATATTGTAGAGAGCGAGCTCTAGAGCTCTAGTTGCAGGAGGCGGGAGCATGATGTCTGATTGTTGAGTCCAAAGATCAGACCTATGCTAAAGATACCAGAGGACAGAGCTTCAGTTTACGTGAAATGGCCTGCGCTGTCCTTTATACATCTCTCTGTTAGATTTTCTTTTTTAAAGTATTGTGGGGTGTGTGTGTGTGTGTGTCTATTTCTGTGTGTCTGTGATGAAGAAGGATTTGTGTGGGGTCAGAGAGCAACTTTGTGGAATCAGTTTTCCTTTTGACTTTTACTCTGGTTCTGGGGACTGACCTCTGGTCTCCATGCCTGAGTGACAAGTACTTTTACCATTTGAGCTATACATCTCAGGCTCCATTAGTTAATTCTGACCAGAAACACATGAAGGTTTTAAAATGCTGTGGCTGTTGTATGTGCACAATAATGCATTTTCTATCTGCCACTTGTAAATACTCATTACACATTTGTTAGAAACTTATAGCCTGTGACTTCTGTTTAAGAAATGTCTGAGTATTTAATTTGATTTTAATATTTCAAAATATTACAACAACCAAAGTTGGGTTGCTTTTTAAAGAAAAAAAATCAAAACAACAACCAAAGTTGGGTTGCTTTTTAAAGAAAAAAATAAAACAACAACCAAAGTTGGGTTGCTTTTTAAAGAAAAAAAATCTTAAATATCCAGTTTAGTTAGTATTAAAGGCAAACTTCTGTCCTGTACAAATACTGGGAAACCCTTATGGACAGACCCTCCCCGCCCCCCCCCCCAGCATCCATCACTCTTTGTGTGGAGCTGTGTCTTTCTCCATTAGCACTGACTAGTAGTTCATTGTTTGTATGAATCTGTGAATGGCATATGTCAGCCTAATAAGACGGCATTCCTATTCTGAGTAATAAATAGACTCTTTGTCCCCCCTCCCCAAGATCATGAGACAAAAACATGTTTGACTTCTAAAAATTTTCTTTGAAAAATGTATAAATTACTTTTCAAGATAAAAACAGCATTTTTTTTAAATACATGATTTTTAATAGAACAAAACAAATAGATTCTTGGACTGTGCAAACTTGGTTCTGGAAAGGCTGTCGTCAGAGGGTCCTACAAGCCAGGAAGGCTTATTTGTTTCTTTTGAGAATCCTCTTTTGTCATCTGAACTCAATTGGAAATACTTGCTATAATTCACAGAAGCAAGCACCACGGCTTTATAGATCTGCCGGAGAAATCCAGCGTCACTTAAGCTGTGTTCTGCCCCAATACAGTTTTCTGTTCAGAATGGAGTTGCCTGGCCTCACTCCCTATGCTCTCTTGATGGAACTGGCCTTGTGTCCCAGCAGGGATGGCAGGAAGAGGGATGGGTGAGGTGGAGTTGGTGCCTCACTGAGTGGGACTGAAGTGTGTGGGCACGTGGAGGTGGGGGCTGAAGGCAGAGGGTGGAGGACATAGCCGCAGCAGGCTGTATGACTGCTACAGCCAGTTTGACTAGTTTAAGGTGCCCAAAGGCAGCTTTGTTTCTCTAGTAACTCTAAGGAGCAGCAAACTTAGGTTCTTAAAACTCATGCACATCTGCAATACTATAGCTGTATCTTTGCAAAAAACTGTAGTTTCACAGGCTTCCTAACTAACCTAAGCTTTTCTTTTCACCTTTAAAACCTTTCATGAGCAACTGAGAAGAAACCACTAAACCACACTTTTTTTTCTTCTTCTAAGGAGTTAATTTTACTTAGAATAGTGAAGAGAAAGAGATTCTGACTCTAGGACACAGTCTCGTGATCAGAGTGGGCTCTGTAAACCTGGTGGCCGCAGTATAGTATATTCAACTGTACCGTGGTCATATAGCTTTCATGAAAGTCCCTGACTGCGGATCTACTTTATGGCCCTTCGTTCTCCTCTTTGGCTAACTGCTTATCTATTGTCCCAGCCCATGCTGGTTCTGAGCTTGGAGTAGACTGCTGGAACACCCCACCCCTGTGTGGAGGAGCATTGCCCAAGTTAGACTTAGGGAATCCAAAAGTCCCAAGGTCATCTCTGTACCAGATGTGTTCACATACAGTTTCAGCCACACCAATGGGATGTCAGGTAGTAGCTGTTTGACATTGGCTCTTCAAGGGGACATTTTCAACATTTTGTACCTACATATGTCTTTGTCTTTGGGTTTCTCTTTACATTCCCAGAAGCCTCTCTGGCAGAACCTAGGTACTATGGCTTCAGCAGAAGATTTTTACTCTCCACTGGTGAAATGTGAGCTTTTCTGAAGCTGTGTGTGTTTGTGCCTCTTCCTCAGTGCTGGGTATGGAACTCAGGCATGCTAGGAAAGGACTCTACCACTGAGTCCTGGGCAAACTATTAAGTGATTTTTTTTGTAATGCTGAGGATGGACCCCCCCCCCCCCCCCCCCCGGGCTTGCATAAGCTAGGTAAGCTGTTTTTTTTTTTTTTGAAATACTGATTTTTTAAAAATTATTTTACTATGACCAGAAATACAAGGGGAAATGAATTTCAGATGGAAGTGATTCTTGGCTGTGTGACAGTAGTTGGTTTACAAGTCCAAAGCACAGTTTCTCAAATGACTCCTCCTCTGCTTCTTGTAAAATTCCCAAAGGCAGGTGGGACACAGAACCATGGTGTTATCCATGGTTGGCTGGCTGGGCTTGATCAAGAAAAGCCTTCCACAAGGATCCATCCTCCAAAGTTATGAAAGTGGACCTAGTAACTATTTTCTTTAGAAATACTTACTATACGTAATATGGCACTCTGATTATTTTGATTTATTTAGATAATTGATTTTGCTTAAAATTCAGTAAGTTATGAATCTCTGAGGTTCTTAAAGGAACTTTTTAATCTCAAAATGGCCTGGTAAAATTATACTGTTTTTACAAAGTAATTACTAACTTTTAGTTTGTATTTTATTACCTTTTTCTACCAAGTAGATAGAAAATTTAAATTCTTTGTAAAACCTTACCATTTTAAATTATTTTGTTATTTTATGCCCATGGGTGGTTTGCCTGCATGTGTGTCTGTCACCACCTGTGCCTAGTGCCCAAAGAGGCCAGAAGATGGCATCAGATTCCCTGAAACTGGAGTTACAAATGGTTGTAAGCCACAGTGTGGGTGCTAAGAATCAAACCCAGGTCCTCAGGAAGAGGAGCCACTGCTCTTAACCACTGGGCCATCGCTATAGCCCTTGTCTACCTAATTCATAAAGGCAATTACGATAAATATTCTGAATATGGAGGTGCTTTTAAACAGGCCTGAAATTTACCATCCATTCATTCAACTTCATCTTTTAACTCTTGGTTTTCAAGACAGAGTTTCACTGTGAAGCCCTGGCTATTTTGGAACTTACTCTGTAGAGCAGGCTACCCTTGAACTCAGAGATCCACCTGTCTCTGCTTCCCGATTAATCTGGGATGAAAGGAGTGTACCACCACTGCCCGGCTAATCTTAAAGCTCTTAAAATAGACATTCATAAAAATATTTCCTGTGGTTGCATTTTTAGGTTTTAGTCCTTAGTTTTAGTTTTAGTCCTTTATTTTATTTAGTGATAAAGTAGTTAGCTAACCTGAAAAACAACCTTTGGTTTTAATTAAAATGCAGTTTTATTTTTCACTGATTGGCCTTAAAGTTACTGTGTTAGTATGGCCATTGACAGGCCTTTTTAAGCAAAAAGGAAAAGTTTCACATGCTTTTGGACAAATCGTTTGGTTTCTACCAAAGTCTTTTTTATTCTCCCTTGACATTGTTTATTAAAGATCACTTATGTGAGGGAAAAACAAGGCATCTTTGGGGAAAAGATGCTACAAGAGGATTGAAACCAGAATCCCATCTTAGCAATTATAAATACAGGAGAAAAAAATATTTTCATTATGCTGGGGAATGGGGAGGGTGCGAAGTTAGATCAGCTACCCTGGCACACAGTCCTGAGGGAGAAGTCAAACCTGAAGATTCCTTAATGCTAATGAGACTGTAGGCTCAGGATGTTGAGGATGTCTGTACCCCAGATACCACATGATTAGCAAGTAGCTTCATAATGTAAATCATTATAATGTATCTTTATAATTACTGGTTTTCAAGTGGAAAAAAAGATACTAGTTCATCTGTTAGGAGCATCATTACTGAACAAACGCCATAAAACCTGACTTGCTCTCTGGCTAGAGAGAATCCCAGCTGCTACACAGTAACTTGCTTCAGTGTATCCCTGAGGTTAACTGCATTGCATTTTACACTTAAATGGCTTCTCTTCCATGTTCCCGATGAAGGGCTTTCGCAAATACTTACTGCCTGAAGTATTATCTCTTTGTTGTGGAAGTAATTTATGTTATCAAGATGCAATAGGATTACTGAAAGTGGCTATACTAGTAAAATCATAACTGTAAATGAAGGTGATTGGCTGTGTGATTGGAAGTCAACCTCAGAGCCCCCACTGGAAGTCTGAACTGCCACCTCCAAGTCCAACTTCATGACTTGGTGCTTGATTTTGTGTGTGTTCTCAATTCAGTAATCCTCCAGGGGTCCTAACCATGGTTTCTGAAGCACTGGTGTTATTTATATACAAGCAATAAAAATTTGAACCATAGAGTAATATAATTAGTTTGGGCTTGGCAAGGCTTCTAGCTTTTAGCATTGTCCTGTGGACACCTGAATCAGAGGTGGAATTTGAAAATGTAAATGCTTCAGAGCTCTGTAGATAAGAATTGTAGTTGGAAGGAGCCTTGCTGCTTTGTGTCGCCCCCTTGTGGGTGGATACGGTGCTAGGTATGCTTGTATACATGGACCATCAGGAGTTTTCATCTGTAAACAACATACATACCTATAGAATCCATGTGCTTCTTGTGTAAGAAAGTTGTTGTGCATACTTGATTTATTTTTACTTGTAGAGGTTTTTTCTAAAGATATGTATTGATGTATTGTTTAACTTTTATGAAAAATTTCACATGAAGTCAAGCTAAAGTACAGTGTGTAACCTATACTCCCAGCTTCAAAGTGACCAGCATTCTGCAGATCTTATTTCATCTACATGACTTATCTTTTGTTTGTTTCTGGAGTATTTGAGGCCAACCTGAGGCCTCAAATCATGTTGGATATGTTTCTGTGAAACTATAAATTTGGAAATTGCCATTGGCCAGAACTGTGGGGGTGAAATAGAGGAATTGTTAGTACTTCCATCATCTTTCAGATGACTAGTACCCTCAAACCATTAGGGTTGATATTGCAACCTAAAATTTCCAAGGGACAGAAAGCCAGTGAGTCGGGGTTTTAGAACTTGTTCCGTGTGTTGACTAGTTTTGCTTTCTGGATTTTTACCAACAAGGCATACTTTATTCTTCCATGCCCTCTTCTTTGTTCTAAAGAAACGTTAATTGTAGAATTTGACTGTTGTTTATTCAGTGTAATTGGTTGTCACCAGTTAAAATTCCTTTTGTTTCCCAGTGACAAACTAGCATTAAATTGTATCCAGTTTAACAGAGATGTGAAAATCCTAAGAGGAAAGCTAACATTTATAACAAGTGGACATTAGAAAACAGCCCCACATGCTGAAGTTGTTTGTCTAAATATGCATGGAGGCCGGCCTCCAGGCCAGCTCAGTTTATCTCCTGGCCTAAGGTAGCCCTCAGGAGGACTGGGGGAGTTCACAGCGGCCTGGGTAGGCAGAGTTGGCCTGCGGGACTGAGGGCCTGGCTGAGTGGCGCCTCGGGCCGGTGTCGGGTTACAGCAGCCGGGGTGAGCACGGGGGACTGGCTGATTTAGTGAGTGGCTTTATAATTACCTCGCTGATTCGTTAGGGGAGGCTTTGTCTTACTTACCAATTAACATGGATGTTACTGCAGAGACCTCTGAAACCCTGGGTAGGCTTTAGTTTAAAAATAAGATCTTCCCAATTCCGACAGCCTCACCCTTTGTCACTAGCATGGTGGAGAGGGGTGGGGGTGCTGCTGTCTGTCTTCTGTCTGTGAGTGACAGCCTCTTCCTGTTGCAGTCTCCCTTACCAGGGCTGTCACTGGTGTCTGAAGACTGCCTGATGCCATCCCACCTATCACGTACCCCCTGCCCAGCTACAGCCCAGGACCTGGAAGCTGACCTGTTTCTCTTAGCTTCCTGGCTGGTTCTGCCATCATCCCTGACCATTCCCTTGCAGTGTACCGTTTTTGCTCTGGCAGAGCTTGATGCCTTGAGGGGAATCAGGGTGCTAAAAGTTCAGATGTAATGGGTTTCTTTGGTGTGTTCTTCGGGGTGTAATATGTTAAGTGTGGCTCCCTATTGAAGCTGGATGGGGCTTTTCCTCACTGCCAGCTGCTGCCACCACAGCACTGTGAGACACACCAGGGAAGGCCAGGCTGGTAGAGGTGTACTGTTGGGGACAGAGCTCTTCATTTGGACCACCTCAGAACAGGACACCAAAGGCGAGTGAAGACAAAGAGCTGAGAAGATTCTGTTTCAGAAGTTGCTTGTGCACAATTTCTAGCCTTACTTCAGCCACTGATGATAGAGTGGAAATAGGTCCCCCACAGGGGTCTTACACACACACACACACACACACACACACACACACACACACACACACACACACACACACACACACACACACACCCCACCCCACCCCCCAACTGGCCAGAGAAGAAACGCTGTAAATGTCAGCAGCTACCACGGAGGAGAATGGAAGAGAGGGGCAAAGCTGTGGCTTGCACTGGCATGGTGGTCAGACACAGGACAAGTAGCCACAGGGCAGAAGGAAGGTTTCAGAAAGAATAAGGAAGCCCAGAGTGTCATAGAAAGCACACTTAGGTTCTAACCAACCTCTGAAAGAGAGGCAGAAAAGAAGGAGGGGTTCTGCTTTCCTGACTGGGCCTCAGACATGGTGACCAACCCAGTGACTGGTTTTGGTGCCTGGGGGTTTGTGGGACAGAAAAGAGTAAGGTTGCCTCACTAAAGGGAAAACATTCTTCTATCTATCTTTGGACTGTTTCTTTGAGACAGGGTCTCACCATGAGTGTGACCCTGGCTAGCCAGGATGTACTCCATGCGCTACTGAAGAGACCCAACAACACCAATACTGACCCCCACATAGGCCTCTACACCAATTTACTACTTTTGAAGAAAAAAGGAGCCAAGAAACCGGCTTGAACTCATAGAGACCTGCCTGCTGAGTGCCACAAAAGGTGTAACCTGACCTTCCCAGAGGTGGCCCCAGGGCCAGGTGACTGGCTCTGGAGGTGGTACTCGCATACCAGGAGTTCCCCTATTGGGCCTTTACCACCACCCCCATTCTGATCTGGGGACCCTGAATCCTGCCACTGGCCCAGGAGAAGCTCTCCAAGGCCAGAGCTGAGGGCTATGGCAGCACCAGGTACAGCTGAGAAATCTCTCACATTCTCTTGGCAGCCCTTTCTTTCTTGGCTTTTTTTCTTCAAAAGTAGTAAACTGGTGTAAAGGCCCAGGTTGGGGGTCAGCATTGGTGCTTTGGTCTTTTCACACCAGTGGCCACATTGGACCTGTATAGGGAAAACAGGACATGCTAAAGTATGTGGCCAGCCTCATAAGACCTATGTGCCCCACATGTAACTTCCTTAAGGTGACTTCTTGAAGACCCCATAGGTTAATGTGGCATTGTAACTGAGTTCTGAAAAACCATGTGGTGAAAGCTGGAGAGATGGCTCAGTGTTTAAAAGCAATAGTTTCTCCTTTAAAGGATCTGGGATTGATTCCCAGTACCTCGGTGGCAGCTCATAGCTGTCTGTTAACTCCAATTCCAGGAAATCTGACACCCTTTTTAGATTCTTTGGGCACCAGGCTTGAAAGACAAAACACCCGTAATACAAATTAACTTTTTGAAAGAAGAAAAACCATGCCGCTTAGTTATATTATATCTCTGGAAAGTGCAAGCCCTTCTTTTCAAGAAATTGGTACACACTATTGAAAATGTGTACAAGGTACCAATCAGTTAAGCCTTAAGGTATTTCACAGTGACTGATGACTGACTGCCTCATCCTGGATGTTAAGCATGTTCACATTTGTCCTGCTCAAAACGGTGCTGGCCTCATCAGAAGCACTGCCCCTTCGTCCTCTCCCGTACGACGATCAGCTGTCTCTTCTCACTCTTTGGTATTCTTCCGATACTTTAACTGGACGTGAGATTAGTTATATCTTGTCCAGATGTCTTCTTTCTCTGAAACTGGGGCTCAGGTCTGGTTGTTGAGGGCATGTAGCATCTCCTTCATTGAGTTCTGTCTTGCTTAAGGAGACCCAGGCATATAAGCCCCGTCCTGTCCAACTCTGTGGAACTGACAGTCCTCTGAGCTGTGAATAGCGAGGCTGCTACCTTGTATTAATCAGATTTGGGGGAACCCTCACTTTGGTTTTCTTGCGATTTGTTTTTCTATATGGCTTAGCTAGATTGTATACATTCTACAGTTTGTTGGGTACATGGAGCCATTTTTATTTGCTTTCAGTACAAAACAAAAAAAAAAAAATGAAAGTAAGTCTGTTTTGAGACACAATCCACCAAAGGCCCTTATTTACACACTTGAAGAACACCCAAGATTCAACTTGTCTACCTGGTCCTGTTCACAGATTTTGCTTCCAGGGGCTCTTCACTCTCCTGTTGAAAGCAGCATTACAGAAACCTCCACTTTCCTAAACACTAGGGTTAGCATGCATCTCTAGCCAGATGCTCATTCTAATTGGATGTTAGCTGCTTCTCACATTGAAAACATCTCCACAGATGCTGTTCATCTGTGGGAATTTTGCTAAATGCCTGCAGCATCACACAGCCTGGGTGTGGGTTTCCTTTGTTTTATATTTATCTTATTTTTATGTGTGTGAGTATTTTGCCCAAATGTATGTATGTATGAATGTATGTATGTATGTATGAATGTATGTATGTATGTATGTATGCATGCATGTATGCACATTGTGGGTGCCTGGTGCCCTTGGAGGTTAAAAGTGAGTATCAGGTCCCCTGGAACTAGTTCCAGATGGTTGTGCATCACCATGGAAGTGCTAGAAACTGAACCCTGGGTCACAGCAATAATAAGTGCTCTTAACCCTGAGTCAGCTCTCCAGCCCTTAGGTGTGACTTCTGGAAAAGTGGCAATTACTTCTATAGAAATGTATTACTAGGCCAACAGATGGCTTGTTGAGGAGTACGTGCTGAGAGAGCCTTCATCCGTGAGCGACGCGTCAGCAAGTCATCCCCTGACCTTCAAAGATGCGCATACACACACACACACACACACACACACACACACACACACACACACTTGAAACAAATAAACAGAAAAACCAGGGACTCACCAAGTAGCCCTGGGTGGCTTGGAACTCACAGATCTGCCTATTTCTGACTCACTGAATGCTGAGATCAAAGGCATGTACCACTTTGTCCATCCTCATAAATTAATTTTTAAAAGAAGTGTGCTATTGAAGATGGTGGTGTATCTAACTGAGATACTTAAGAGACAAAGAAAGGCAGATTGCTGAAGACTGGAAGTTTTGATCACTTTAGTCAGCAGAGACCTCATCTCAAAAAGTACACGAAGGGTAGGGAGAGAAGGGAGGGAACAAAAACTATAGGAAGTATCATATTATTCTGGTAACAAGCCTTTATATTAGCAGGTTTGACATTAATGATTGGAGTCTACACCCTGACATTTTTACCATAGAAAATGAGTAAAGGTGCCAAGTGGCAATGCATTTCTGATTTGATCTTGGCTGTGATGTCTCTCAAACTTCTATGCTGATGGGGCCATCTCAATAGCTCCACCCCTATCCAGGCTTTTGTGAATTACAGTAAAGCATAAAAACAATTATTTGAAAAGTGAAGTAAAGGGGAAATGAGGAAAAAAAAGATTATAAAAGCTTATGTTGTAGGGTTAGATTTGCAGACCTAATAGTGACTTTGAAATTTTGCTGTAAGCCCCCCTCCCCCAAGTAATACAGTGTCTTTGCTTTTACCTCTTCTGAATGGGTACCAGTTCACAGGCTAGCTCCACCTATGAAGTGGAGTTTGAGAAATGTTGGTCTAGGGTATGCATGTACATATTTGTGAACTTAGACATTTAAATACCCTGATCACAGGAAAACTAAAAGATCAGATAACATTGTGTGCAAATTTAATGCACTTACAAGCTCTAGCCAGAGTAGCATTTTTTTTTTTTTCCCTAAGAGTATTAAGTGCTTAAATTTTAAGCAGAGTTGTCTGGTAATTCTTCTGATACACTGTGTTTCTCAGAGTGAAATACAGCCCCTGATTTACCTAGTTTAAATGAGTACAGACACTCCAGATAGGAAATGTCGGATGCAGAGGAAGCAAAGGGAAGCTCACTAGACAGTGGGAACTCCGTGAGAGGGGAAGATGAGCCAGCAGATCTTACTAGGCCCCTCCTTATCTCACGAAGCCTTGCATTGATTGCTGTCTCTTGTTCTGATGTTTGATACCCATCTTGTTAATGCTTACGAAGTGAGTGAAATGGTTTCCTTCACATAATTTCACATTCTGTATAAGCAGCAACGGACCTCAAGCCAATGTTGGCATGGACAGGCCACAGGTGTCCTTATCTCTCCCACCAGAAGTTAGACTCTTGTGTCAGACTCCAGCCTCCTGTATATCTGCTCTGTGGGGTGGAGCATGGCCGTCCTTTAAACAAAAGAAAGAAGTGTGTTCATTCTAATAGCCTTTCTTTTTAGGACCAGTCTTGAAATTCAAAAGGCTATGAGACTTAGGAGGAAGTTCTGGTGACTCCTCCCACTGGGAGGCTGTAGATGGGGAGAGAAGGTTTGAGGAAGTGCTGTGAGAATGAGAGAAAAATGAAGGAAGGACCAAGCCCTGTGGAGAGGACTCACATGGGTCCAGCAGTGGGCTTGGCTTACTGAGAATCATGCCTTCTGTCTGGACCACAGAAGCAGAGCTCTCTTGACTGAGTGGTTAGTTAGGAAGCCGGGTTGGGCTGGCCATGGTGGTGAGTAGCTGTAAGCCCAGGGTGAACATCTGTAGACTAAGGAACAAGGATTTTGAGTTCTGTTCAAGAACTCAATCCAGAGATTCATACTGAAAGCCTGCCTCCAAATGTAAAACAGAAGAAAGAAGATTATAACAGTGAGGTTTCTGGCCCGACTAGCCCCACAGTCCAGACCCGCCTGCAGCTGCTTCTCGCCCCCCACCCCCAAATGACTCAGACACTTATATTAACTTCATGCTATTTGGCCTATGGCTCAGGCACATTGCTGGCTAGTTCTTTCATCTTAACTCAACCCATTCTCAATCTGTCCGCCATGTGGCCCATGGCTCACCTGTGTTCCTTACACGTTCCTTCTTTGGGCAGCTGGGTCAATCTCTCTTTTTTCTCCGCCCTCCTCCTACCTTTGCTCCAATTCCTGCCTACTGCTACGGTGCCTGTCATGGGCCAAAACAGTCGTTTATTTCATAGCATACAGAAAGACATTCCCACATGATAAGATAGTAAGCACTGTGGGCAAGGGATGATCCTGAAAACTTGTTTCCACAGCAGAAGTTCTGAAAGGGGTCACAGAGCGACTCTGGGGACTAGGAAGGGCTACTGTTCCAAAAGTGACAGTCCTCACAAAGGGACCTTACTGTAACCTTCTTCAGATTCCCAGGCATCTTTGGAGTCACATGGGTGTTTTGTTATGACATGTCCCTGGTACCCAAGTAACTGGGCGTACAGCCAGCATAGGTTACTCTAAACTAAAGCAGTTGTGCTGATACACAACTGTGTGCTGTCAGACGAGCCAAGCAGGGAGCCAGGTTGGGAACCACATATCCCACTTAGTCTAGAGTGAAAGGCAGTGACAGCCCAGTCTCTGCGGTCATTTAGCTTCCCCACATGTCAGCCGACAGGCAGGAGGGCTTTGTACATAAAGAAGAAGGGAAAAACATTTGGAAAGCACACATGGTTCTACCAAAAGTGTACATGATGCTTTCGATTGAGTTGTGTTCGAGCTGTAACTTATCACACTTCTGTCTGTTGAGGTTGTGTGTTGTGTGTTTTTGAGATTTAAAAATAAATCCTTTTGAGGGAGGGAAATTGAACCTGTGTGATATAATGCTAGGCATGTGAACACAAGCACATGAGCTGAGAAAGTAAGAATCATGGTTTCCATGGTAACTCCTAACTTCTCTGTGTCGTGTTGTACATATTATTCACACAGCACATTGGCCAGGATTACCTAGTGATAAAAATTGCTGTGCAGGCTTATGAGGGTGGCCATTCTACTTCTGTCTACCCACCTGTTCTGAGGAACCCCGAGAAGGAGACTACACAGACGAGTCCTAACCTCCAAGTCAGCACCTTTTTCACGGTTTAAGTTAGCCTTCATGTGACTCATGCTGTTTCCTGTCTTTCTCCTCTATAGATATATGTTGGGTAAAGGAGGAAAACGGAAGTTTGATGAGCATGAAGATGGGCTGGAAGGCAAAATCTTGTCCCCCTCCGATGGTCCATCCAGGGTGTCTTACACCTTACAGCGTCAGACTGTCTTCAACATTTCCCTTATGAAACTATATAACCACAGGCCCCTGACAGAGCCCAGCTTGCAGAAGACTGTCTTAATTAACAACATGTTGAGGCGAATCCAGGAGGAACTCAAGCAGGAAGGCAGCCTGAGGCCTGCATTCACCCCCACTTCCCAGCCCAACGACTCGCTGAGTGACAGCTACAGGGAGGCTCCACCTGCCTTCACCCACCTGGCCTCGCCTCCTGCTCACCCCTGTGACCTAGGAAGCACTACAGCCTTGGAGGCCTGCCTCACCCCTGCCTCACTGCTAGAGGATGACGATGACACTTTTTGCACTTTGCAGGCTGCGCAGCCTGCAGCTCCTACAAGACTCTCTTCTCCAGCTCTCCCACCAGAAAAGGACAGTTTCTCCTCTGCCTTGGATGAGATTGAGGAGCTCTGTCCCACATCTACCTCCACAGAGGCTGCCATGGCGTCAGCGGCACCTGACAGCCCGAAAGGAACCTCCAGTGAGTCCAGCATCCAGAAGCCTGAGGGGCCCCAGGAAGGCCGCCCAACAGATGACTCAAGATTCATGGACGCTCTGCCTGGGAATTTTGAAATAACAACATCCACAGGTTTCCTGACAGACTTGACCCTGGATGACATCTTGTTTGCTGACATTGACACATCCATGTACGATTTTGACCCCTGCACATCTACATCAGGGACAGCCTCAAAAATGGCCCCTGTGTCAGCTGATGACCTCCTTAAGACCCTGGCTCCCTACAGCAGTCAGCCCGTTGCCCCAAGTCAACCTTTCAAAATGGATCTCACAGAGCTCGACCACATCATGGAGGTGCTTGTTGGGTCCTAAAACTGTGCCTAACTAGGCCCCTGCAAGCATCTCCACACCCTGACAGTTTCTCCGCACTGTGCATGTACCCTTGCTTGCCTTTTTCAGAGAAAAAAAATTTTACAAAAGGATCACACTAGTATTTTCTTCGAGCAGAGTTGGAGTGCCTTCATTCGAGTATGACCACTTTTAATATACTCTCTGAGTGGGCTCCTCAGAGACCCATTGCCCTGGCGTAGGAAAGAAGACTTTTGAAGACTGTTGCTAATGTTGAAAGGTGAACATGAACAGATCAAGTGAAGCACAAGGATTGGGTTGGAAGAGCTGTAAATTGCATGTGCATATTTGTCTATTTTTTCTATAAGTTTTATTGCAAGAGGTAAAACAGAATATATATCTATATTATTTGGATAATCTCAGTACCTTTCCTGGCGTTTTGCCCTGTGTAAGTTGACTTGGCAATTCCGCCTTTTTAGAGGCATTAACTACTCGTAAGTGTTGCATTTACATGGCTGTTTAGAAAACTGCTGCCCAAATTTATTTTATATTTTTGTACAGATTCTGCAGTTTATGATATTGTTTTTCTAAAAACAAATGCTGTTTATACATATGAGATAGCTATTTTGATAGGATTTGCTCACATAGTTCCTGCAAACGTAAGCTGTACAAGGTGCACTTGTACTTTTATAGAGTCGTAATGTTTTATATGTGTATGGTGCAAGAGAAAATTGGATCAAATCAATCTGCAGTTGATATCCCCCAATGCAAATACACACAGCGCTTTAATAAAGGGCCAGGTGATCTGACACCCAAATTTCACAAGCACCAGCCCTTGGCACGATCACCCGCCAGTACTGTGACTTCCAAAGCCAGAGCCCTGTCTGCTCATCAAACTTGCATTAAGCAGTTGTCAGGGAGATGGCTGTGGATCCTGGGGTTGATGTGACAGTCTCCTTAGCTCCCTCTTTTGAGCAGAGGCTATATCATCTTGTTTAAGAGCATATCCATGGCCGGGTGTAGTGATGCACCCCTTTAATTCCAGCACTTGGGAGGCAGGGGCAGGTGGATTTCTGTGAGTTCCATTCTAGCCAGAGCTGTACAGTGAGCGCCCTGTCTCAAGGGTGGGGAGAGTATTTATGCCAAGTTTGTCCTTTTAATTGTTTTTATTTTAATTTTGTAAAATGCAAAGCCCCAGTCTTACCCCTTGGGCATAGCTTTTATGATGAGACCACAATTTTACATAACAATTTTATAAGCAACTGACCTCTTCATGGAGCTGAGCCTCACTTCAATGCTTAGGGCTCATAAAGAAGAAATTCTCCCCAGAAGGCATCCATCATGTTGCTGAGCTGCCTTTCCCAGTGTCCTTTCCCTGGAGCTTTTGTTCCCTCTGTTGCTAAGAGCTGCAAATGGCATCTTCATGATCACCGCAGTGAGCTCCGCTCACCTCAGCCAGCCAGGGATGCACTCTCTCTCTCAACATCTGTGACCAGAGCCGCAGTCCATCACCTTATGTCATGGTGCCCAATCTGGCGGCTTTCTTTAATTAACTGCTAATTTAACCACACTTTTCAAAGCTCTTATGCCCAAATACATAACAGGAATTTCTATGCACGTCCGTGTCCCCCCACCCATCACTCCTGGCCCATTAAGCATCTTTTTATTTCTCGTGCTGTCCTGTTTGAGTGTACAGGCCATCGCTGAGGCCTTCTCCTACAGCACTTGAGCTGTGGGGTGCAGCTTACAATCGATTGTTATGCAGACGGCTTCTTTAGGAATAACTTTGATATTTATTTAAGAAATTTAAATTATGGGATTTTGTTTTTATTGTTGTTGTTGGTCATTTGTCAATATTCAGTCACCAGTTCTGCTCACTTCTTGCCATGGATAAAATTGGGTCTTTCTGGCCAATTAAAAAGAAAAGTTTGTAAATGGCACCTTATACAAGCCATAGATAATTTTACTTTTATAATGCGCATGGCAAGCAAATGTGTTTGTGATGAAGGAACTGCTCATCCAAGCAGAAGATTTGTGTATGGTGTGATGAATATCTTTTTACATTCTACTTAACTCTCCTGCATCCATGTGTTTGTAAGAATGCTTAGCAGCTCTGTAGAGCCATGAGAGGCCAATCCAGCTGCACTGTTTCCCTGCAGACACCCTCCACACCTACTCCACCCCTACACATGATGCAGGACCAGGGACCATATGAGAAGGGGAGGGTTGTTGTCAATGCTTCCAAGTGTCATTGTACCTGTCCATTTTAAGAACTTTCCCTTCTTGAAGAAGGCAGGTTTATCCATCCTCTGTGTTTTAGCACGAAAGGGCCCTGTGAACGTGGCCACATAGCGAACACATCTGCATACATGTGCATATACAGTAGTGTTGAGTCTTCCCAACAAAATAGCACAAAGCAGTTGATTGCCATTGTCAAAAACTGATTTACAGTGACTTAGAACAACTGTACTTTTGTTGGATTAGCAAATTGTGTGTTTAAACAATCCCATATGTTGGGCAACAGTTCAAATAAGCACAGAGAAGCATTGCCCAGACTTAGTCCTCTGACTCCAGTGTATTTGTAATGTCAGGCTTCAAAACATTCACCCCAACAGCAGTAGCCTTATACTTAAATGTGCTTAGACATACATGGGAAGCTAATGGCCCCTTTTCAGAAAGAGCAAGCCCATCAAGAGTTAAGACCGACTTTGTGTCCTATTTATATTAAATGATGTCCCAACAGGGAAGAGGTGGAGCCAGAGTGAGATCTCCAGTCCCAGTTTGACTGTGGGATGTGCTGCAAGATGCCCCCTGGCTGCAGTGGCCTTCACAGACAGTCTTGTGGCATCCAGAGCCAGGCAGACAGCTTGGGGTGTCTGGGCCTGAGAGACAGTTATTGACGGTGATGTGCAATGAGGAAAAGATGAGAGCAGACTCCTGAGAGATTTAAAGGGGTGCTTTCCCCCATAAGTTATTTATTCCTTTTTTTCCCCTTTGTAAATATATTTATTTTACTGTGGCGCTCTAACAACATCTGGGTGGTATGGTGCAGAATGTATGGTGGGAATGTATTTCTTGTAGGAATGTAAATCTGTATTAGAAGGGGGAGCCAAGCCAGCTCCCTATCTGTCTTTTCATCAGATATACAGTCCACATTCATCTTCACTCTAATCTCCAATATGGGTCTATTTAAAAATATGCAAAAGGTGTGGATGAAGAATGTTTTAATACCTCTAAATTTTTAAGAAAATCAAGCATAAAAGGATTGATAATTTTTAAAAGTTTTCTTAGTAGCACTTTCACTTATGATAGAAGGGGCGACACACAGGCACCCACCTTCATACCAAAGGGTGACAAATGGCCACAACCTCCCACACCGCTGGAGTGTCTTTAACAATTGAGCTGTTTATCGCCATAGCCCCTTGAAGTGCCCCAACCGTTCTGAGGTCAATCAAGGAAAATTTCTTAACGATGTAAGCTCCAAAGAGCCAAAGTATCAACTTACAGATCATTTTTAAAGCTTAAATTTATTAACCACCTTTGCAGTAAACAATGAATTATGGATACTGCAAGGGCAGCCTTCTTAAATGACAGACATATAAGAGAGACTGCTTGTCAGCCATTGTTGTACTGTGTGTGAATTGTCTTCATTTTGAAACCTCACTCTTACAAATTGGACCTTTATACATTTCTGACAATAGCAGGAGGAAAGGAGCATATGTGACTTGTCGGGCACAAGAATTACATGGTTAATTCTCGTGCTGCCTGAACCTGGATGCCAGCGGGGTGTGCATCTGCCCGTGTGCGATTGTTTCCAGTGCTTCCAAGAATGAGTCTACATGGTTCTTGAAAATTAGCCAGGATCAAATGCTCTTGCAGACAAAGCCAATACAATTTTTTGGACTTCTTTTGGGGAAATTGGAAGGGGAAAGTAGTCCGTATGTACAACTAAAGTGTTCAGAGTGTACATAGGGACATGTTTGGTGCATGGATTTTGAGGAGAACTTTTTGTTGAAAGTAGGCATGACCTTTCCCCGCAGACCTGAGAGCTGTGCCTTTTCTATGCAATATTACAGATGTCACATCAGAACCCAGAGGGCTGTGTTCACTGTAGGTCATTCAGGCTGTATTCTAAACAATTGAACAGATTAAATGTACATGGAAATGAGCGGTCTTTTGTAGTTTTATATTATACAATAAACAGTTAAAGGATGAGGCTTGTGTTTACAGTTTTCTTCTGACTAGAGTACCAGCGGCCTGTGTTGTGACGTTTGGTCCCACGGAGGCACAATCCCCAGTGGTCTCTGCCCATACTCCTCCTGTCCTGCTGCTCCCCAGGTTCCTCGGACTCCTAACTTCCTTTTCTATTTCTGACGCAGCTCTCTCCATATGTCATTTTTACCCAAAATTTTCAAAGCTCTTACCCTGTCTGTAACCTGAGGCGGTCTTCTACCCACACTCAGGACTTGAAAACCTATGGCGAGCCCCTGCCTTTTCCAATTGTTGGACTTTATTGTCTACCAGTGGTGCAGTGTCTCTCTCTATTGTCCATGGGACTTAGCCTTCTCCAGTAGGTCACTAGGCCCCTCTCAGGCCCAAGCCCCTCCCTCAGTTCCAGTCAGTCATCCTCACCTACTGCTGGTGTCCATATCCGTGTGTCACTGGTTTTTCTGTCCTGGTGGTTCTGGTATCGTGTGTCAATGCCAGTCTGGGCCACCCTGCCATCTTCAGGGGCTAATTGGGGTGGGGATGTCCAGGCTCTCTTTTAACAGCTGGGCCTCTGCCAGCTGGTGAGGCGGCAGAGGTGGGTATGAGTGAACTGAAAAATACATGCTCCATTAAATCAGCTTTGGAATATGGAAGGCAGTGGGCTATAAATGGGCTTTGATTCCAGTACCCCAGGATGAGACTGAATCAGCAACAGTCTTACAGAGATGATTAGAAATCTTGTTGGGGCAGCCCCGCAGAACATGGAGATGCTGTGTGAAGACAGGCAGATGAGGGTTGAGCAATGGGGATGGCCAGCAAGCCACGGGTGATGACACAAAGGAAACCATCTTAAGCCATCAAAGGATTAACATGCTGCCACCTTGATCTTGGATTTCTAGCCTCCAGAGAAATGAGCAGCCCTGTTGAGTCTTCCTGGGTTGGGCCTTTGTCATCGAAGCCCTGACAAAGTACCACAGGGCAGATGGTCAAGAGATCCAGTGAAGACCTCTCAAGGCAGCTGGGAACCAGGGGCCTCCAGACCTGAGGTGATGAGCATTTGCTATTGATTGGTGATGCAGCTTTGATAAGCCATTCAGCCTCCAGGTTCACAAGGGCAGGATCAGCCACACAGCCCCTAAAGCCCTTTTAAGACAAGGGCAAGACCATAACAAGGTAAGGATGTCTTGTCTGTCCTTTGTGTCCAGGAGACCCTGGGGAATGTCCCTCAGTTGGAAGAGAGATCTGTAAAGGTCTTACTTAGTTCTGTCCCCAGCACCCAGGAAGTGGCAGCAAGTGATGGTAAACCCAAGGATACATGAGACCTTGTCTTTAAAGAGAGAGAAACTGATTAGGGATGGTTAGTCACTCCTTTAAAGAACAAGAAGCCCAGAACCCAACATGGCTTCTGCTTGTTCCAGCTCCCAGCTCGTCACCTGCACAGCCCTGTCTCTGGTACACAGCAGCACCCTGCCTTTGGACCTTTGCTCACATTCTCTTGTGCAGAACAGCCTCATTTCAAGGCCAACTCAAGTGCCTGTCCAGGAATCTCTCTCCTAAGAACCAGTCTGCTGAGTTCCTGCAGGACTCTGGACATGGCAAAGACCCCTGGCAAATCTTGCACTGGCTTCAAACTAGAGCTGCATGTGCTTCTGAAGAACAGAACCCCTGGGATGTTCCTCTTGGCGAGTTTGACACACCACACCCCCACAAGCTACAAACTGCATGTTTTAATAAGCGGTAAAGTGCTTCTAGATCATGGTCATGCTTACTCAGCTGTGTGTCAATCACCCCGGTGTCGGCCTCCACAGCACAGCTGAGCAGGTGCAGTTAAATTGATCCCCATAGTTCAAAAGAGTTGCCATTTGGCCCTTTACAGAAAAACATCTCCAAACTCTGACATTTGCAACCTGCACAATCCTTAAGCTAGTGTCAGCCACAGTACAAGACAGGCTCAGGCCTTTGGTAAGGACATGTACCTCCAGAGTCAGCTCAGGTACCCAGGGAGCCCAGGTACACCAAGAGCTGGGGAGGAGGGGCCAGAGGGGACAGCAGTCAGGAAAAGCCCACGACTATTAGGGGTCTGGGAATGGGCAGGCCTTCTGCTCAGCAGAGCCTGATCTGCGGTTGTGAGAATAGAAAGAAGATAAGAATGGTGGCTGGTTCCAAGGGCAACCGAGGCTTCGAAGGGAGAGCGGTCAGCTTCTTGAGTTTGTATCCATTTGTACCGCTTGTCACCACCCCAAGCTGCTCAGCTCTCCCTCTAGACCTCCACAAATGTGTTTGTCTTTATTTTTGTGCACTGAGACAGTTGTCTTCCAGGCTGGTCTCAAACACCTGCATGTAAGCACTTCTGGCCTCCTGAGTTGCTCAGATACAGTTATTGTCACTATTGAGATCTCGAGTGCAGCACACCCTGGCTTCAGCCAGGAAGCCTGGGAACTTCTCTGCTTCCCTAGGGTGTGTGTGTGTGTGTGTGTGTGTGTGTGTGTGTGTGTGTTCCTCCTGACATGCCTACATTGTTGCTTGAGAGGAGGGAGAGCAAAGAACTTTTCAGGGCTTAACACTGGGTGTTCACAGGCTCTCCTGGCCAGGCTATGTGTGTGACTTCAGGTTAGACACCTCCCCTTGGGAACAAGAGGAGACTCAATATCTGGCTTCTCCCAGTTTGTTATCACAGTGAGAAGGCTAGACTTTGGCTGGGCTGCTGCCTCCGGCTTCAAGGATTTTTCAAAAGCTCTTAAATGCCCTAAGGTGCCAGCCTTCAAGGCATCTGGGATGGCATGTCATGTGCATGATAGGATGGGGCAACACATGGTGACATTGTCCCTGGAGCTGGGAACCCTCTCTGCAGCAGGCTGGCTGTCTCAGCTCCATAGCTCTCCAGACCTCCCCCACCTCCGGGCAGGGCCAGGCTGCCAGCTGCCAGCAAGGCCTATTGTTCCACAGTGACAAGAAATGGCTGCAGAACCCAGACTGGAGAGGGGCTGGAGGCAGCGTGGGGGAGGGGTGGCGGGCTGAGGAAGCTCTCAACACTCTGAGCATTGGCCTGTGTTCCTGGGAGAAGTCTGAGACAAATCCAGCCCACCCCTCATACAGTCAGACCCCTCCCTCCTGCTCAGTAGAATAGGCTTCCTTTCAGATGGAAGTGTGGCCCCTAGCAAAGGTGTCCACTGCCTCTGGATTCAGCTGAGTGGCTAGCGTCAGTGCCATGAGTCCTTGCCTGTCTGGTGTGTGCTCTCCTGTGCACTGTGTCCGTTGGGTCTGGAGAGGGTCCAGAGATCCAGGACAGTCTCTGTGTGTACAGACAGCTACAGTGTTTCTCAGCTGTGACTGTGACAATTCAGGGGGGGGTTGTGTGTGTTTGTGTGTGTGTGGGGGGGGTTGTTGTAGAGGCAGAGGGGATCTCCAGGTTACTGCAGGACCATAGATGCTGCAGTCAGGTCTGAGGAACGTTGTACTGTGAAAACACTGGGAACCTCTGTTGCCCATAAGCAGAAGTCACACTTTTCTCTAGGAGCTTTGCAACAGAAATCATCGAAGACTGAAGCCATTAGGACGGGTGATTCTAGCCCATTCTGTCCTGAAGAACCTCCCTCCCTTTCTCTAGACACGCCTACCCATAGTTGAGAAGATGGAAGTGTCCTAGCTCTGAGATGGCCAACATGAACAATCTAGCCAGAGCCAGCAGCACCCACTGTGAGCCAAACCCTACGTCTTCCCCCACCAGTCCTGAGACCTCGGTTCTCCCAACTCTCTCTCCCTCACTTCCCTCACTGCCTCCCAGCTAGCCACCTTCTCCTGCAAGTCTACTCCAAAGTGAGCTTTGCAACCACAATACACTTAGTTGTTCTCTGGCTCATGAGGCCTGTGTCTGGGGGTCGGTAGTCTGGGCTTCATTCAGCTCTGGGCTCTGAGATAGACCCAATGAAGCTCAATATCCAGAGCTTGGCTCATGAAGATCTGGGAACTTCTGAGTCATCATGAGAGGCCCAGGAGGTTATCCTGCTGTCAGGTTGGTCTAAGCAGCTCTGACTTACAGGAACAGTCTAGGCAGAGAAGCCCATGCTGGGCTGGCAGCATCAGCAGGTGCTAGGTGCTGTGAAGAAGCACCTGCTGACAGGAGGGAAGAAGCCTATGGCTCTAACTGGAGTGGGCAGCAGTCTTGAGCTGCATTATTTGCCAAAAGGGGGGGGGGTGATTGGTCAGGAACTGTGATAAGGACCCCGAGGAAGGTCGGGTAGGCAAAGCTACTTCTGGAAAAGATTTTCTGTCTCAGGTCACCCTCTTACTGAAGCAAATTCTAGAAAACTCCAAATCTAGAAAGGTTAGGTAAGGTGGTAGGTACAGCTGCCCTAGGGGTAGTCACCAAGCTTGTTATAAGTGTCCTTTCTTCACCCTGGGGACCCACTACTGTGCTGTCTAGGTGGCACTGTGGACATGCCTTGAAGCAGAAGCCCTGACTGGCTTGAGGCTGGCTCAGAGGAAACTTGGGGGAATATCCTCTGTTCTGCTTCCATCAGACTGGCCCATGGGCATATCTATGGATCATTTTCTTTCTTTTTAAAAAAATATTATTTATATGTATCATATATGCCTGTATTACAGAAGAGGGCAACAGATCCCATTATAGATGGTTGTGAGCCACCATGTAGTTACTGGGAATTGAACTCAGGACCACTGGCAGAGCAGCCAATGCCCTTAACTGCTGAGCCATCTCTCCAGCCCCACACATTTTCTTGAGTGCTTCACTGGTATGGGAGAGCCCACCCACCATGGACAGTCCCACCCCTGGGCAGGTGGGCATGAACTGTATAAGAAAGGTATATGGCTGAATAAGAGCAAGCCAGTAAGCAGCCTTTCCATTTCCCAGTGGCCCCCACTTCAGTTTCTATCACCAGGTTCCTTCCTTGAGTCCTTGCTCTGGCTTCCCTCAGTGATGGGACATGATCTGGAAGTGTAAGCCAATTAGTCCTTTGCTCCCCGGGTTGCTATTTTATCACAGCAACAAGCAAGCATGTTGCTTTGACAGATTTTTTTTTTTTCATGCTCTCTTGGGAAAGATTGTGGTGGCGTTTGGAACTTTGGACTGGAAAAGTCCTGGGGTGCTCAGAATAAGGGATGTTTTGTAGGCGTGTGGAGGATAAAGTACTGAGAATGATGGAGGTCTGGTATGTGCTGTTTCATAGGAGGGTCAGTGAGAGGCCTAAGACTATCAGAGGGATGTGGTATGTTTGAGTTAAGGATCTGCAGTTTCTGGTCAGCTGGAACTGAGGGATCAGCTGTGACTAAGAGACCAGCATGGTTCAAGGTGAAATCCTCTGGGAGGTATTTCCTCAGAGTCAGCACACAGAAGCTATGGTCCAGAAGATGCCAGGGCTGCATCTCAACCTGGCAGCCAAACTTGGTGACATGTAAAAACCCCCTAAGTGTGAACTGGCTTTGGCTTCGTGAAAGCTACAGATTGAAGCCGTTCTAAAGAGCAACTGTGAGAAGCTAGGAGCGACCACAAGGAGCGTGGCCTCAGGTGTAGTGGAAACCTCTTGGGGATTAAAGGGGTCATGGAGAGAAGCCACTGAGGCTTGACACCATGTGGCAGGATTGGAGTACCTGAGGAGGGTTCAGGCAGCCATTAGTGAATGTGCAGCCTCACCTGCAGGGGAGATAGCAGGATCTTGGAGCTATCAGGAGTGTGAGGTGACCACCAAGGCCAGTGTGGGGTGGAACTTACCATACAAACTGAATTGTGGAGATGGCAGTCACAGGATGGGACTGGGCAAACCCTTTGGAGCCTGAACAGTCATGAGTGAGTGAGCTCTGTATGTTGCACACAACTACATATATTTGTTTAATCTTTGGAACTGTGTTACAGGGCGTTCTATCTGGGCAACCCTTGAGAGGAGAGGTGAGAAGGTTCGGGGTCAAGCAGACACAGACCTGAAGACTCTTATTCTGGATATGGGGCAAACCTATATATCCCCTGCCAATTTCCCGTTGGCAATTGGAGACTCACTCTCGTTGGCCTCCAGCATCTCAACGATCATGCGTCACCAATCACCAGGTACAGCAGCAGACTCCAAGCTGGCGCAGCAGAAGTGTCCAGTGCGCATGCGGCATGCATAGGCATAAGGCACCCGTATTTTCATCAGGTTAGGCTGACAGCATTCCCCTACAGAACTGTGCCTTGGTTCTTCCCTTTTGGAATGTGGAAGCATTGTTCCAATGGCTGCAGAAATGTCTCAGAAGTTAAGAGCTCCGACTGCTCTTCCAAAGGTCCTGAGTTCAATTCCCAGCAACCACATCTGTAATGAGATCTGGTGTCCTAGCATGCAAGCAGAGTACCGTATACACAGTAAATAAATGAGTCTTTAAGAAGAGAGAGAGGGAGAGCATTAAAGAAACCTTGGGTTTTAAATTTTTTGAAAACTTTAAAGTTAAAAAGTTTTTTATGTTGTGATATTAACACAAGATCTCACGGATAAACAAGAAAGAGTATAGAAGTTTTGGTTTAATAGTGACATGTTTTTGTATCACGCTGTCAAGGAGCCAAAAGTTCAGGTTAGTTTTTTGCCAGTTTGACACAGAAAAGGAAGAGGAAGAGATCTCATATGAAGAATTGCCTCCATCCGATATGCCTAGGAGCGTGTCCACTGGGCAACTTTTTTTTTTTTTTTTTTTTTTTTTTTTTGATTGATGTCAGAGGGCTCAGCCCACTGTGGGCGGTCCTGAGCCTAGGCTGTATGTGGAAGGTAGCTGAGCAAGCCAGGACACTGCAGTCATCCAGTGCTTCTGTTCCTGCCTTCAGCTCTGCTTGCTTTCTTTCCCTCCATGATGGACTTAGAAATTCTTTTCTCCCCAAATGGCTTTCGATCAGTCCCCCCCCCCCCCCTCCCCGGTAGCAACAGAGAAGCCAAGTAGAACAGTATCTAGTCTCCATATCCTGCTAGTCTGTACCCCTGTCGGGCCAGCCCCTTACCTTGGCCACCAGGAAGAACTGGTGGGTCAGGAGAGCGTGTTTGCACCTACTCTCTGAGCTTGGGCGAGCCGAGGAGGGAGTCTAAGGGATCCTGTGAAGTTGGCACAGCCGCAGCCTCGGGACTCAATGCTTTCTTCTGCTCCCTTCTTTTTAATTCTTTTGCACATTTTCTTTCTCTCTGCCTGTTCCCAGACCGCCTTCTCTCTAAGACAGGGACACTCTGGGCCTAGAACTCCTGTATAGACAAGGCTGGCTTGGAACTCCAATTTACCTGCTTCTGCCTTCCCAGCGCTGAAGATGTGCGCCTCTACTACTGCCTATGTTTTTGTAGTCACTTAAGATTTTTGTATGTTTATGTGTATGGTGTTTTGCTTGTGTGGATGTAAGTGCACCGTGTGCGTGCAGTGCCGAGGAGGTCAGAGGACCACACTGAATGATCTAGACCTACAATTTCAGATAGTTGTGAGCTGCCAGCCACGTGGGTGTTGGGAACTGAACCCTGGTCCTCTGCAAGAGCGACCATGCTTGTAGCCACCAAGCAGCCGTCTCTCTGGTGTTTTCATTTTTGGTTTTGTTTTTATTATTTTTTTTCTTGTTTGTTGAGATATGGTCATATGTGGTAACCTAGGCTAACCTGAGGCTCACTCTAAAGCCCAGGCTAGCCTAGAGTTTATAGAAGTCTTCATCTCTCTCTGCCTATAGGATTACAGGTGTGTGTCACACATGCCTGTCTGCTTCATTGATTTTTATTCAGCTAACCATAGCCCCCAGGGGTGGGAAATGGCAGGAAGTGGCACCACCTTTCCCCTAAAGTCAAATCTCTTGGGTCATCTTGACCCCCACCCCAGGAACCTCCTTCTGAGAATAAATCTAGCAGGAAATGCAAAACCACTGACGTTCCACCCCCCCACCCCCCCCCCACCCCTGCATAGTCAGGATTTCCATCTCCCAGATAGTAACCTCCCTCTGTTCCCCCACCCACCCACAGCCAGTCAACCCTTATTTGGGTTCTCTATCCTCAAATGCCCAGAGTGATCCTTTGCAAACTCGGGTAACATTCAGGAGATGTGGCTCTGTGGTAGAGGCTTGCCTAGCATGCCCGAGGCCTTGGAATCTCTTCAGCCCCAAAAGAAAGGGAGAGAAAGGAGAGGCAGGGAAGGGAGAGAATAGAGAGATGGTTGTGACTAATGTAGCTTCTCATTTAGGTGGTTGGAAATGCATCTGGAACTCTCATATCTAGAAATTTCCTAGGCCATGTTGGTCCACCATATATCTAGAAACCAAATGTTAGAGTCTTCTTCTCCAGCGCTCCAAGGACCCTCCTGGCTTCCCCAGAACCCAGTCAGAATTCATGGCCTTTGTGGACCCTGCAACTTACCCAACCCTTCACCTTCTCTCCTGACCCACCAGCCCTCCTGTAGTTTCTCTACCCTTTCCCTGGGTGACCTCACACCCTCCCCAGGGCCAGCTCCATTTGACCTTCATGATCATGTCACTTCCTCAGAGTATAGCCCTGGAGTTTAGCTTGATTGTATCTCTCTTGAGGAGTCTAGGCGCCTAGGAAGGGTGTACACTGTATGCTAGCAGCAAGGGCCTAGGGCAGATCCAGAACCTGCCCTCTGTCATCCATCAGGAGAGGGACAGGCAGTCACGTAAGGGCCTCCTGACCTCTTCTGCCTGCGATGGGCTATAGTGGCTTTTGTTAAGTCTTATCCTGTCATCACAACAGCTAGATAAGCACAATTATTACAACCCAGCACCCAGCCAAGGGGCTTCTGTTAGTGCCACACAGCTCTTTAGAGGTTTCCCCTCCTCTTCATCAGTGGCCCAGCTTCCTATGGACGTGCCTTGCTCTGGAATCAATACTTGACAGAGGAGAGGGGTCCCTGAGAGCTGGGGAAAATCCATCCATGAAGGAGATGGGGGCAAGCTTGGGGATGTACTGTGAGGACTGGGGGTGGGGGCGGAAGTGTGGAGGGAACCCAAATATATCAACTCAGGCTGGATGAAGGATCGAAATACATTTTTTTGTGTTGTAGGGGATCAAACCCAGATCCTTATGTTTGGGTGACAAGCCCTTTGTCATTGGAGCCACTTTCTCAGCCTGGCAGACTTAATTTTAAAGGTCTTAATTAGATTTAAGAATTGAATCTAACCTTAGAATTAAGCAATACTTCATTCTACGAAATAGAAGAGGTTGCTTTTCTGGACAAAGGGCTGAAGCCAAGAGGCCAGTAGCCAGCTTTACCGGGTTCTTTTGTTTGCTGAGAGATTCACTGTGCGGCCACTAGGGGTGGCCTCTGAGGTGGCATCTGGGACCACTTCCTACATCATGCTCTTGGCTTCCTGGCCTTCTGGTCTGTTGTGATGTGAGGAGTCACTGTCACATGCTTCTCCTGCTACAACTCCACTATACCTTTCCCATTGTCATGGTCTGAAAACTTCCAAGACCACGAACCAAAAGAAACCTCCCTTTATGTTGTTTCTCTGGACATTCGGTCACAGAAATGTAAAAGGAGTCAGGGCAAGTACCTGGAAATGATTGCTTTCCTACCTCAGGAGAGGCCGTGGGAGCACAGGGATGTGCCACTGTGTTTCATTCACCCTTCTCATCTCCGGGTCTCGGCTCAAACACTAATTCCTCAGCATCACTTCTGACCACTTCATCCCTATTGCACAACTCAGACCTGAGGCCCCGGAGTCTCTGGTACTCAGAAGACCCCGCGGGGAGTTTGGACATCTCTTCTTACACAATCCTAGTGGGGGCTATGATGGAAGCCAGGGTGTGTGGAGAAGAGAGAAACCCTGGGCCTACCTGACCTTATCTCTGTCTCACCTTCTAAGGAAGGAACTGCCAAGCATCCCTCCTCTCACTCAGCCCTTGCTCTCCGATCTGCAGAGCGTCGAGGACACGATCTCTGTGGCCACCGCAGACACTGGAACGTTCCTGACCACATGTAATGACCACATTACTCTCTTTCTCAGTTCTTAGCATTCTACACACACACATACACATACACGCACATGCATGTACACATACATACACATATACACATACACACATACATATACACACACATACACACATGCACGTACACATATACATGCACGCATACACATACACACATACATATCCACGTGTGCATACATGTGCGTGAACACACACACATGCACACACACACACCTGGAACATTTATCTCCATCAGAAGTCATATCATGTACTCTGTTTCCTGTTCTCTTACCTTTTTTTTTTTCCCCTTTGGCATGTAGGAGTAATGCCCTGACAGTGGATGTTGTGTTCCAGCCAGCAAGCCTCTCAGAGAGCACATGGGCTACAGACCCCAGGTATCTGTACCACCCAGGGAAGAACAGGTTCTATACCCACCCCAAAATTAACCAGTGTCATATTTCTGGCCAGCTTTCTGGTTAGGAACAGAGCCTGGTTTACCTGACATAGAATAGGAAATGTGATCTTTCTGGCTTACACGTTGAAGACTACATTCATAATCTCAGAGATCACGTGGCTGAACAGTAGCATGGATTGTTCAGGAAAGGATTTTGTTGGAGGTGAGAAGCTTGTGTAGGAACCAGTTCTGCAACACCTTATTGTTTCCTTGGCTACAAGGAAACCTGCCCCTTTGCTCAGCACATGCTCCTGAGTTCTACTCTGGGATTCAGCCGGAGTGGCTCCCCAGTGCCTTCCCATCTACTGACCCACTGACTCCTCCTCAAATCTCCTGAAGGATGCTCACCTTCTCTAACCCAGCCATGCCCTCCCTCCTCAGGCACTCAGTCTAAGCCCTACCTCTTCTAGGACTTTCTGCTTGGCCTAAAATGCAAGTGTCCTGAGAATTCAGGGCTTATCTGGCTCTTGGGCAGCTTGGAGGATTGGGGTGGCCTGTTTCAGCGTCCAGGCTTTAGAAGACCTGAGTTGAGTCCAGAAACTTCTGGGAGAGGGCAGAGCAAAGGATTTCTTAGCCGGAACAGACCTTCACAGTCACCAGCTACATGACACCAAAGTTACCAGCTCTAGAAGTGGGGCGTGGCACCCTGAAGGGAAGTCCCTGTCATGGTCCCTTCACTATTCTCCCTTCCCCCCCCCCCCAAGTGCAGAGCCAGCTGGCCCCTTGACTCAAGTGACAGGAGAGGTGTGCCCCTCCCAAGCTGCTGCACATCTGTGCCTAGACAAAGCCAGCTATTAATCCTAGCCTTTGTGTGAGTGTTTGGGTGTTGAATTCCACTTGGATCTGCCAGCTTTTGGAAAGGAGATTGGAGGGGATTTAGCAAGGACAAAGGGAATCTACCGAGGGGAATTGGAAGGGTGGGGGAGCCAAGAAACCCAAGTACATTCACTTAAACCCTGATGAGGGCTTCTGGGATCATAACTCTAGCTGGAGCCGAGCAGGCTTCCAGATTCCCAGGATCTGAGTCACAAAAGAAGGGGGGCCTCAGAGACATACCTTCTCCTTGAATACTGTTTGGAGTAAAGGGAAGGTCTGTCAGCGTGGGCACTCCCCAGCTCACACTGCAGAACACATTGCCCAGGGAGTCCACAGTGGGAGATGGAAGCAGGTAGGGCCAAGTCAAAGCCCAGACAGAGCCCATGAGCCATGTCCAGTTCAGAGTATTAAAGCCACGGGCAGCTCCTGCTAAGATAACACAAGGTCTGGGCTGGGCTCAGGGATTCTTGGGTCCCTGGTTTCAGGCAGAAGCTCGAAGCCCAGAAAAAAAATAATTTTTCTATTATTTATTTATATGTGTACATGTGTGCACGTGCATATGTGCATGATTATAGGAGCCCACAGAGTGAGTTCTGAGCCATCCCATCTCTTTGGAGATGGAAATACAGGCAGTTGTGAGCTGCTGAGTGCTGGTGCTGGGAGAGTCAAACTTATGTCTTCTGCAAGAGCAGTTAAGTGTTCTTAACCTCCGAGGCATCTCTGAATCACTGCTGTCTCTCTCAGGCACTACTGTCTACAGACGCTAATTGGCTCAAGCACTGAGCACTCAGCATAGCTTCACACTGTGTGTGTGTGTGTGTGTGTGTGTGTGTGTGTGTGTGTGTGTGTGTGTGTGTGTGTGTGTGTGTGTGTGTGTAGGGCAGGCAGCTGGAGGGGAAGGACCTGAGGCCTGGCAGGTGTTACTTCATTAGTTGACTGAGCAGAAGCCCTGATCTTATTGCCAGATTTCTGGAAGAACAGCCTAGGGTATGAGCCGAACACCCCACTCTGCTCCTGCCCCTCCTACTTAGTTAATTTCATTTTTAAAATGTGCTTCCCATCTGCAGGTGCTTGCCTTCACGGCTCTCAGAGTTGTCAAATCACACCAAATACAAGCGATTTTAACTCTCCGTGGGTGGAGAGATACAACACTCAGGGTTTCTACTGCCTCCCCACACCTTATCTGAGATGTGTGGCAATGGCTTTTATTCATTCATGCATAGTTAGCTCAACTGCAGGCCTGATTCCTGGGTTAGCTGTGGGTAGCAGATGCCAAAGTGTCACTGCGGGCTGACGTGTGATACTCTGAAGTTTGGGGATTTATCTATTTTCTAGTTGGCATTAGCACATTTGTGGATGTTTTATTCTTTCTCTACCTTAACTAACTAACTATAAATATATATATTATACTGGAATCAGTCATCCACTCCTTAGTCAGGAGATATGGAAGTCAAAGCTGGCCCATGTGTTCTCCCAACCCCTTAGTTTCAGGAAAGGGAGTTTGGGAATTGCAGGGGCCCAGCCTACTATATAGTCTGGTAAAGCATTAGCTAGCAGGATTCTCCAACACTGAAGAATTGGGGAGAGTAGGCTGGGCCAGCATTTCTGACTCCCAAATTGGACTTTTAGAATCCAGCCATTTCACATTCCAGTTTTGTTTGAGGGGTTCTGCATAACCATGAGGGCATCTGGGAGAAAGGCACTGGCTTTGGGGAATTAATTGTCTGTTCCCTAGACCTCTGTATTCTAGAGCTGGGCCATCATGGTAGGCTGTTTTCCTTGGGCTGACTGCAAGGTCCCTGAAAGCATGGGGTAGACATGGGGTTCAGGGGACCAGCGAGAAGAGCTGGCTTGTAATTCCCAAGATCTCCTTATTATGGGGGTGATGACCTGTAGTGAGGTTCTGTCCATAGAAGCATTGAGAGATAGGCAAGGCATTTGGGTCAGAAACCCTCATCAACTGGTCTCCAGTAGGCCCAGTATCCAGGAAGGCCCTACTGGAGAGTGAACTCTGGGGCCTGACTTCTGTCCCCAGCCTCCCTCTTAGGCTGAATCAGGTGGGTTTGTGGAAGCCGTTGCTGCTGGGACACTCAGTGATCTGCCCACCTCTTGGCAGGGAAATGTCTGGCTTCCCAAACTGAAAACA
The DNA here is from genome assembly GCA_033318265.1 of Phyllotis vaccarum. Classification (NCBI taxonomy): domain Eukaryota; kingdom Metazoa; phylum Chordata; class Mammalia; order Rodentia; family Cricetidae; genus Phyllotis; species Phyllotis vaccarum. The sequence goes on along the minus strand of JARWLC010000015.1, from coordinate 64,388,148 downwards.
ATCGGGGTGGCATCTTTTGAATGTCCTGTGTCTGGCCACATGCTGAGTCTTTTACATTGCATTATCTTATTTAACTCACAGCCACCCAGGAGATGGTTACTGTGATTCCTCACACATTTATAGTTAGTGCACACATGCCTGTGGTGGAGGTATGACCCAAAGTCACATGACTGGCTAGAACTGGATGTAAGATCCGTAGACCCCTGAGTCCTCTTTGTTCCCACCTCTCTCTCTCCACAGCCCAGCAATATGGAAAAGGACAGAATAAATCCATCTACTAGTCATGATGAGATATAAAAATGAGAAGATCTGAGGTTTCATGATCACATCGTCAAGAAAAAAAGACATCATTCAACTTGTCCCCCCCCCCCCAAGTAGCATTTTAAAGGAAAAAAAAAAAAAAGCTTTTCCTTTTGACAAATCCAAATGCCTTTGATAGGAATGTGCTAGAAAATAGAGAAATAAAAATTAAAAGATATATGTTTTTGTTCTAATCAAAGGTGTGTATGGGTAAAGCTTGGCGTATATATTTCCAAGCTCCCTTTTGAGTACTGACACTTTGCATACTGACACCCTCCCTGTCACTCAGTGACTGGCGTTCTGGTCTGTGGAGCTGATCTCCCAATATCAGATGTTGGAATGAGCAGTTCTCTGTTTCTACAGTGATGACAACTCTTGTTCTCTCCTTGTGACCTTGCATATCATCTTTATGAGAGATTGACAGATCAAAATTGTGTGCCCAACTGGCCTCTGAAAAAAATTATCGACATTCATTCTCATAAACTATATTTGAAAAATAAAAATAAAAATTGCCTGAAAACACCTTTGTGATCGTGGATTCCTGGGAATAGTCTATCACTAGGGGAAAAAAACTTGACAATTTGATACATGAAATGTTATCTCTTTATTGTTTTATTTAGCGTTCTTTAATTATTCACTGGGGTCAACAGGTTCCCATGTGCCTATGAGCCTGTTTTATTCTTTCTGTCGGGTGTTCTTTTTAATACAGGTGTCTAATTTTAGATGGGTCGTTCTCAGGCGTAGCATAGGATAAGCACGTGGCTGACTTTTAAAAATCAAGGGAGAGGTAGGTTTCATTCTGGGGTCATCCCTGGAAAAGCCTAGGCACCAGTAGCCTGTGAAGCATTGTGCTTATAGTTGGAGCCATGGTGTGTGGAAACTGCTCTTAAAAATGTCTCCCACTGTCTGATTCCTAGGGCAGAACCTCCTCTCCATTCCTGGACCCCCAGTTTGCTCTTGTGAAAAGCTGTGCTGTGGGCTTGCAAGGGCACACAGCGGGCACCACGGACACCTCAGTCGTCCCACAGGGCAGGCAGGCTTTCAGGAAAGGTGGGTGGAAAGGACTCGTTCAAGCCAGAGGCGGCGCTGCCCCAGCAGAACTCTTATCTGGAAGGGAAAAGCGGCTTTGGGAGCGCTGCCTCTCTGTGGTACCCACAGCAACTGCGCCCTCGCTGGCGTCTAGACTCAGGATTAGCGCCTCATCCAGGCTGTGTCCCGAATGCGATTCTGTAGGAGAGAGGAGAAGAGTGAAATTAGAAGCACGGTCTGGGCCACAGGGGTGGGGATGTTCAGGACGGACACACACGTGCACACGCGCGCGTGTGCACACACATACACACATATACACACCGGCTCGGGCACACCCCAAGAATGAAAAAAAAAAATCCCCTGAGTTGCAAAGCTACCAACTTCCAGCTTTTTAAAGGGCCTGTGACAGTCTCATTTCCCTCAAATCCAAAGAAAGGATCTGTTCCTCTTCCTGTGGTGCTTCATCCACTCTCCTGCTCCACACCCGCCCTCCTGGGCATGGGACTGTGGTCCTCGAAACAGCTTGAACCTTGCTTGAGGCCTTACGGCCAGAGGATGACAGCTGCAGGTCTTCGGGCTTGCATAGTCTGTAGCCTGAGTCAGTCCCTTCGATGCCCAGCATAAGCTTGAGCCTCAGACTTTCCATCTCCAAAGTGGAGACTGTAACCCAAATATGTGAGGTTGCTGAAGGGACTAAAAAAAATCCCTTAAATGTAGCAGGCACACTCTGTGGAGGTCCAGCCACACTGGATGACAGGTGTGCACTATCAAAGCTGGATCTGGAGCTTTCTTGGTGGCTCTGGAGAGCTACTGACATGCCTACCTAACCCTCTTTGCAACCTCCAGCCCAGAGAAAGTGTCTTCTGTCTTGTGCCAGCCTTCTCCACCAGAGGCTCCATCTCCTCTGTCCCCCCTCCCACCTGCTCAGTACAATCGCCCTGCCTCTGAACCTGTCCCTGTAGCCCTGTGCTGTCCTGCTCAGGCTTGACTTCATTAAGTACTTTGTTCTAAGGGTCATTTGTCTCCATTCACTTATTAATTGCTCATGTGTCCCTTTATTTTTATTTATTTTTGAGACAAGGTCTCACACATACCAGACACCAGGATGTTTTGGAAGGTACTATGTGGGGATATGTTACAAATATAATAAAAACAGTAGGAGATATCAGAGGGATCTATCCACAGTCAGTCTAGGAGAATCAGACAGTGGTAACTCACACCTTTAATCCCAGCACAGGGAATATCCCAGAGTGGTGACCTATGCCCTTAATCCAATCTGAGTTGAGGTCATTTTAGTTTACAGAGTTCCAGGCTCTCAGGAAGGCAGTGGTGGTGCCACTCCTTAACTGAGCAGAGAAAGTATTTATGGCAGACATAGAAAGACAGTAGGCAGAAGAAGCCATGGCTCGCACTGTTAGTCCCAGCACTTGGGAAGCAGAGGCAAGTGAATCTCTGTGAGCTCATAGCCAGTCTGGTCTTCAAAGCAAGTTTAGCTGAAGCTATTTCCTTGACACCCCCCCCCCCCATGTGTGTGTAAGATAGAGGTTGACTTCGGTGTTTTTTCCCTCTTGCTTCTACCCAAATGTTCCCCAGTCTCCACCTCCCTAGAGCTTGAATTCCAGGTGCACTGAGGGCGATTTCTCCTCCTCCTCCTCCTCCTCCTCCTCCTCCTCCTCCTCCTCCTCCTCCTCCTCCTCCTCCTCCTCCTATGTGAGTGCTGAGGATCTGACCTTGACTGAGCAGTTCTCCCAACCCCTGACCTTCTTGGATATGGAGACTACAAGTGGGCATCAGTGCTGGGGACTGAACCCAGCCAGGGCTTTGTGCTTGGCAAGATCTAGCAGCTGAGCTGTGTCCCCAGCCTGTGATACCTGTCCACTCCACAGGTGAAAAAATGCCAGACATGCTGGCTCTCGCATCAGACACTAACCTCCCTAAGCCTGCCCTGGAGTCTGAATGGCAGTGCTGGTCTCCTGGACGCTGCACCATGCTCCTCTCAGCCTTGGATCCCACCTGCCCTCATAGTGACTGGCTTATATCTCCCTGCTGTGGGTGGGGAGTTGGGAAGGGCCAGAAAACACACCTGTCATCCAGTGTGTCTGGGCACTGGTGAGGGGAGTGGGGGTGTGTTTGGTTCGGTTTTGAGTCTCCAGATGTTGCTCTAGCTGGCTCCACCCTTTCTCACCCACCCCAGCTTCTCACAGCCTGGTGCCCACTCAGAGTTTTTGAAACCATATTTTTCCTTAGACAAGTGATACTTATTTTCACAGTGTGGGCACCATAGGCACTGCATATTATCATTTCCCATGCCGCATTTCACCTGCAGGACATCCAGTCTCCCATCTAGGAAATTCTGAGATTGTAACTTAGTTTCTCTTAATTGTTTAAAGATTTATTTATTTTGTTGTGTGTGGGCACTGCCTGAGACTGCAGAGGTCAGAAGAAGGCATTGAATCTTCTGGAGTTACTCATAGTTGTGAGCTGTCGTTTGTGGGGGTGGGGGTTGGGAAATGAACCTGGGTCCTCTGCAAGAGCAAGAGCTCACCCAACTGCTGATCTGTCTCTCTAGCCGCCATGTTCTTCTTACAATTGTAGGAATCAAACCCAGAGCCTTGTGTGTGCTAGGAAGCTCCCCGTCACTGAGTCACATTAAGGCCCAGATAAGGAATTTTGATAGATGCAGAATTGTTCTCTTCTGTGGCCACTTTTCTCCTAAGCATCTTCACATGACTGCTCATAAAGGCCTTTCTCCTAATGGGGTTTTTTTGGGTAGAGATGAGATTTTAGCAGTTAGCCCTGACCAGATACTTGTTTGGTTAAACCCTCTTTCATGCTCCCACACTGGTCCTCCCTCCCTCCCACACTGATCCTCCCTCCCCATTCTGGTCCTCCCCCTCCACACTGATCCTCCCTCTCCACACTAGTCCTCCCTCCCCACACTGGTCCTCCTTCCCTCCCCACACTGGTCCTCCCTCCTCACACTGGTCCTCCCTCCCTCCCCACACTGATCCTCCCTCCCCATACTGGTCCTCCCTCCCCACACTAGTCCTCCCCCTCCACACTGATCCTCCCTTTCCACACTAGTCCTCCCCCTCCACACTGATCCTCCCTCCCCACACTGGTCCTCCCTCCTCACACTGGTCCTCCTTCCCTCCCCACACTGGGCCACCCACTCATTATCCGGAAAGCCCCATGTGTTAGGCCCTTCTCATCTCCAGGGTTACCTGGGAGTTGACACTGAGAAGCCTCAGCACTTGCCCCAGATCTGTTCTCTCTCTGATCTGGACTCCATCATCAGAATTATGTCCTTGGGGCAGGAGCAGCATAGCTCCAAGGCTGCTGTTATCATGGTGTAGAAGACACAGTAGAGAGATAGACACATATTAAGTGTAGTACGAGGTTTCTTTTTGTCCTTGTTAATAGAATCCTTAAATCCACCATACAGAGCTCTTTGCTTACATCTAGACTCAGGAACTGGCCTTGTTCACCTTAAGTTGCATGTAGCAAACACACCATTTTATAATTTAATCCTATACACCACTCAGTCTCTTTACGACGGGACACTTCAGAGACACAACTCGGAAGCTGCTTTGGGCTTCAGTTCCTGTGCTCTAGACTGTATTTTAAGCTTTCTATGGCTTTATGCGGGTATATGTCATGTATATGACCCACATTGGGCTGCCATTTGTAGTATGAGGTTTCTGTCCCGACTTTCAGGCCTTGCCTCAAGGTTTAGGCCCGCAGACCCGCAGTCCCACAGTCCCACAGTCCCACAGAGACACACAGATGCTTTCAAAAGTTTCAGGCTGATTGGTCTAAGGCCCAGGCATATAACTTGCTAACTCTCTACCCTTCATCTAACCCATGACTCTTCCTGTTCAGCCATGTGGCTCGGTACCTTTCTTTAGAGCAGCATAGTTGTCCTCTGCTTCTTCTGGCTTCTCTCTGGCCTTCTGCTCTGTGCTTCCTGTTCTCAGAGTTTTCTTAATCTGGTAGCCCTGCCCACACTTCCTGCCTGCCTTTGGCCAATCAGTGCTTTTTATTAAACCAGTGGGTGGGACAATTATTTACAATGTAACAATATAATCTCCCACAATTAAGTCTTACAGCAAGTATTCCTATTTAAAGACTATCTTGGGCCAGTTGGGTGGTTCATGCCTTTAATCCCAGCACTTGGGATCCTTTTGAGTTTGAGGCCAGCCTGGGCTACAAAGTGAATTCCAGAACAGCTAGGGCTATTACACAGCCTACTGTCAAAAAAAGTAAAAAATAAAAAAAAGAATATTTTGAGTTGGGTATGATTGTAGGAGCCAGCACTTGGGAGGCCAAGAAAAGGGGTCTAACTTGTAGTCTTAGGCTAGCCTGGGCTATCTCCAGATTGAGAACAGCGTGAGGGGAAGAGAGGAGGAGAGAAGGAAGGAAGAAAAGAAGCAAACCAAGAAAATTATTTTGTAAAAGACGTATTTATTTATATATTTTGTGTGTAAACTGTATGCATGAGCCTGCAGGCCTGTGTCTGAAGACGATAGAAGACGGTGTGAGACCCTCTGGGACTGAAATTACAGTGGGTTTTAAGTTGTCATGTGATTGCTCAGAATCAATGCCCCTTCACCCCGCCCCACAAAGCAGCAGGTTCTCTCCCTAAAGAGGTATAGACAGTCTATTTTGAAATCTCCACATGATTTTAGTAATTTTTCCCTGTGGAATGGATATCTTTAAGCCTCCTCAGACAGCTAGGTTTTTCAGTCAGCCATGAAGAACATCTTAAGGCCATGGCCAGCTCTGTCCTGGGAGGTCCAAGGACAGAGGCCATTCCACTGTAAACAGCTCAGGGTTTACTCTAAACAGGTCCTAAGTAAATCTGTCCTTTGAGGACATTTGTGTTAGTTCCCACGTCATTTCTAGTCATGGTCTAAAAGAGCATTTCTGTTAAGGCCAGGGCTGCTGTAGGAACAGTTCTTCCAGGTTTACCAATCAGCAGAACACAAGTCATGATCCCTGACCTCAGGGAGTCTTGCTTACTTTCCCAGACAGCTGTGGCTGCAGAGCAGAGGTTGGCCATGATCTATTGAGGACCAAGAGATGATCCTGGAGGTCTGGGCTGGAGTCCCTAGGATGAGGCTGCTGCTGATCCACCAAATAACTCTCTCAGAGGAACACAAATCAGAGCAGTGACAACCAAGGCGTGGTTCAAAGAGGGGAGGGTGCCAGGTGGAGGCCCAAGGGCTCAAGGCCAGGTACCACCACCTAACCAGGGACCCCAGCGCTGTGGCCATCAGGCTGCCTGATCAGGCATGACATCACCCATCCCCTCTGAGAAAGAGGGCTGAGGAAACTGTGGGTCAGCCCTTTGCCCCTCAACATAGCAGTACCCCTCAACTGCCAAGAAAGTTGGTTGTGCCAAGCTTTAGGCTGAAGGAAGGGGCCCTCACCTCATTTTGAGAGCCTGACTGGGTTCCTACCTCTCCAGCCCTTACTTCTCAGACCTCTGTTTGCTACCAAAGAACAGGATGGCCCTTGCCCACAAGGATAAAGGTTCCAAATGGTTCCATCTCCTGCCAGGCTCTCAGCCCAGCCACCTATGTGGATTCTGTTCCAGTGAAGGCCTCACAGGTGGTGGCCTTCAGCCATTTATGTCTCTGGTAGTGTCCCAGTGAACAGTGGGGGTCGATGGGATGGGCATCTAAGTGAGCTTCCCTTGCTTCCATTCAACAGTCTGATTTAAGACTGTCCATCTTAAACACCCCCATATAAGCAACACTAATCTAGGCTGGGAAGGACGGCCAATGTGAAAACTAGGCTGGGGCTGTGAAATGCAGGGAGAAAGGGCAGATGCAGGGGCTGGGAAGTGCTGAAGACCTCTTGCTAGCAACCCCCAAGTGCAAGCTGGCAGGGCCTGAGGGTTGATAGCACAGAAACCTCTAGGATCCCCTCACTATCCAGTGGGTTGGCAGAAATGTTTGCTAAAGGATGAAGGAAGTAACAACATAGAGGCCCGGCCGGAAAATCCAGCAGGACTGGAGATTCACCCGGAAGCCGAAACTTTACTTGGGTATGCCACTGTCTTAGTTAGGGCTCCATTTGCTGTGAAGAGACACCATGACCACAACAACTATTATAAAGGAAAGCATTTAATTGGGTCTGGCTTACAGTTTCAGAGGTTCAGTCCATTATCATCATGATGTGACATGGTGGCATGCAGGCAGACATGGTGCTAGAGAAGAAGCTGAGAGTCCTACATCTTGATCCTCAGACAAGGCATGGTCTAAGACACTGGGCATGGCCCAAACACGTGTGAGATCTCAAAGTCACACTTTCTCCAACAAGGCCATACCTAATCCAATAAAGCCACACCTCCTAATAGTGCCACTCTCTATGAGTTTATTGGACCAATCACATTCAGATGACCACAGTTACTATGTCACCTGTCACTGCTAGACCCCAGGAAGCCCAGTTTCGGCTAGTGGCAACCACCAGGCTTCAGGCTCCTGGGCATAAAGTCTGAGCACTTATAGCTTAGGGAACATGCAAGTATGTTTCTTAAATTGGGCTGATGACTATTTTCAACTTGAATTCACTGTTGTACAGGTTTCTTTTCAATGTGTTCAACATGGCTGCATTTTAATTTGTGATCCTAATGTCAGCCTCTACTTCATTTAATCCATAGGCCAACATGTCCCAGCCCTCTTCATAAAAGCAATCTCCCATAAAGTGTCCAGATGGTTCAAAGATGTATTCCAGAATAATCTGTCTGTAAGTCCCCATCAAGAAGCTTTGAGACACATTCTCACATGCATTTTTTCATTTACTCAAAGAATCCAGGTAAAGGTTTAATCCCTAATGCCATAGGCAAGCACACAACTGGGCCTGAATACATGGGCCTCTTGCTCAGTTCTCACGTCTGACATAAAAGGGTTTTTGTTGATGTAATTTGTTTTAAATCTAGACAAGAGATTCTTTAGTCAAAGCTCACCTCTTCATCAATAATCAATCTTGAAATCAGGCTTCTGTGATTGAAGGTACCTGGACTGAACCCCACTTCTGGACCAATCAGCAGCCTAGGGGTTGATATGTTTTACTCATCCTAAAATGTCTCTCCCAGTAGGATTTTGAGAAGCAGAGGTAGACAGGTCATCAGCCAGATATGGAGAAGCAGAGAGATGAACAACGCACACAGAACATCTGAGAAAGGTCTGATAAGGTTCTGCTTGTTGGCAATGGTTTCATGATACAAATACCATTCCTTCTCAGGCATGATGGATTCTATACAGTTAATATATCATGACATATTGGCTGTAGCTGAACTAAGAGAACCTGGCCTGACTCTTTGAGTTATGGTTAGTTAGAATTCAACCTGCTCAGAAGTGTGCAAGGCCATTTTGGAGCATGGTGATGTTGCATGCTGTAGCTTTTGTGGGGGGAAGATAGGACAGCGTCTTTATTACTGACTCTGAGAATTGTACAGGGAGGTATTAGTGGCTCTGGGGACACCTTTAGAACTTTTTTTAAAAGTTTATTTATTTATTTTTATTTTGGTACATTGGTGTTTTGCCATGGTGCTGGGTCCTATGAAACCGGAGTAACAAACAGTTGTGAGCTGCCATGTGGGTACTGGTAACTAGACCCAGGTCCTCTGGAGGAGCAGTCAGTGCCACTGAGCCACCTCTCCAGACCCAACTTTAGAATTTTTAATGCCGGGTTCCTGAGATCTTCTGAAGTGAGCTGTCCCATAATTGACTATAGCAGTCTGTGGCTACCAGTGGGGCCGGGCCTTCTCATGGCTTGCATCCTGGCACTGTGGGTATCTTCTTTGCCCATTGGAGGGGCCATTGCTGCAAGACTGGAAACAGGAGCCTGCTCAGTGAAGGTGTGGCAAGGCCCAGTGAGGGAGTTGGGGTGGCAACCCTGTTACTCTGCCCACGAAAAGCTTTCCTTGGAGAACTGCCAGCGACTTTGGTGCATTGAAGGAAATGAGTGGGTGCTAGTTTTGAGAACTGGGTCTCACTCTGTGTCTCTGGGAAAATAATCCATCTCTTGTGGAGGGGAATCTCTATTCACATAGAAGCGGTTCCTTGGTCCTTGGGGTGCCCACTTCAGTGTCTTGCAGATTTCCACTGTTCCATTTGACCCCCTCTGGTCACCCTTTCCTGGGGGACCTCTGAATTCCTCTGGCTCTTCTCTAGCATTCAGCTCTCAAAGATAAGGAAAGCAGAGCAAGCTGCCCAGCCTTGGGGTGCGCCTGTAGCATAGGGTAGTTAATGCCGAAGCTCAAGAGAGACCACAGCTGGGAACGTTTCCACCTTGGGCTTTGAAGAGGCCTGCTGTAGGCTTCTGAGCAAGCTGCCTAAGTCGTATTCTCATTCATATTCTCTCTCTCTCCCATTACATTCATTTATTTGTGTGTCTGTGTCTGTCTGTCTGTCTGTCTGCCTGCCCTGTGCACATATGCTCAACTGGGCATATGCATGTGGAAGACCAAAGCAGATGTCAAATTTCTTCCCAATTGCTTCTCTATTTTTGGAGGCAAGGTCTCCTGCTGAACCTGGAACTCATTCTCTTGGCTAGTATCTTCCTTAGGGTTTCTGTTTCTGGGATGAAACATCATGACCAAAGCAACGTGGGGAGGAAGGGGTTGTTTCCTCTTACTGTTTGAAGTCCATCATCCAGGGAAGTCAGACAAGAATTCAAAGTAGGAACCTGGAGGCAGGAGCTGATGCAGAGGCCATGAGGGTGTTGCTTACTGGCTTGTTCCTTATGCTTGCTCAGTCTGCTTTCTTTAATCACTCAGGACCTCCTGCCTAGGGTTAGCACCATCACAAAGAGCTGGGCCTCCCACATCAGTCATCAATCAAGAAGTCAGTCTGGTAGGATCAGCTTCTTCTCAATTTAGGTTTCTTCTTCGCAAGTGACTTTAGCTTGTAACTAGGCAGTATGGCTAGGCTGGCTGGCCAGTAAGTTCCAGACACTGCCCCTTCTCCACACCCCTGCACAGGATATAGATGTGTGCCAGCATGCCCAGCTTGTTATGGAGGTTCTGGGGATTCTTAATTCAGGTTCTCATACTTAAAAGTACTACAGATCCTGCCCTGCCTCCCCCAGGCCTTGCCCCCTTCAGTAACATGAGATCCTCGTGAGGTGGGCAGATGGCCCACAGCAGGAATTTGACACAAATTTTGTTGGTGCTGTTTCTAAAAAAATTTTTTTTTATCTTCTTTTTTTGAGAGAAGGGGGAATGTGTCACAAACTCCCTTGGGAAATGGATGAAAGCCACAGACCCTGACTCCAGAAGGGAACAGGAAACACAATGTATTGCAGGTGATTTCAGGAGGTCGGGCTCCCCAGCTCAGCCAAGACAAGAAGCCCCACTTGACTATTGCATGTCATACATCAAAGCAGAAGCTAGCTTTTCTTCCCCTTTGCCAGAGGATGGTCCTCTGGCTCTGTCTGCCTCAAGTTGCAGTCCTTGGTGAGGTGTAAACATAGCATCTAGTGAATTTGAGATTTAGCATTTGAGACTAAAGAGAATTGGAAGGTGGTACAAATCCAATTTTAGAATCTTTCAAGAGTAGGGCTGCAACTTCCAGGTGCCTTATTTACTGAGCCGGACTAAATGGTGTCTATGGCTGAGAGGCCTGAGCTCTGGAGACTGAGGGAAAAGAGAGCCACATGTTTGGGGGAATCAGACGGCATACTGGAAAGTTATTGTTAACATGTGGGTGCCTCCAGCTTAACATGAGATATAGTTTTAATCATGCACGTAATTCCAGCACATGGGAGGCTGAAGCCAGGAAGACTGTGGCAAGTCCAAGGCCAACCTGGGCTACAGAGTGAGATGCGGTCTCAAAACAACAAAACCCCTAAGCTAACCTGAGTGTGTTAAGTTTCAGAATTTTGTCCTGTGTCCCTGGGAAGACGGTCAGAGCTAACTTCAGTGTTCGCTTGGGACAACTGTGTTCTTGGCATTGCAATAGGAGCTATAGGCACCATCCATCACTTCTTCCAAGTTCTTCAGGTCCTTCCTATGTGGGTCACCATCTTGGAGAGCTGGGAGATAGCAATGACCCAGCTCTGTCCTAATGAGGTCTACCGTGTGGGCAAGAGGGCAGAGAAAGCAATAAGACACATGGACCATGGTGTGAGCTAGGTTCCAGAGAGAGCGGGGGGGGGGGGGGGGGGGGGCAGGACAAGCTTGCTGCCCAAAGGAGCAAGGGCCAGGGCTGTGCCGAGGGCGGGAGAGGCCCAGGCAGGGATGGAAGGCCTTCCGGAAAGCTGCCCACTCTGCTTATATGGTTAGCCCAGCAGAAGTGATGACCATAGAGCCAGTTCTCACTGCGGGGATCTCTGGTGACAAGGTAGCTGAACACTCCAGGGGAACCAAGGGATAAGCTAAAAGACTCCAGGAGGAGACAATCACATAAATCCTGGATGTGGGACAACTGGTAGTGCGTAAGGTGTGGGAACAGAGAACAGGCCACATCCATACGAACACACAGCCAGTGGGACACATGGCCCTCCAGTAGACATAACAGCTAAGCCAAAGGGACCTTCTTATTCCAACCTGTGTGCTTCAGATGGTGTCCAGGAACTGTTGCCTCTTTCAGGTGTGAGGATGGTTCTAGGGGTTGGTCAGGAATGGATGAATCTAGTCTGAGTTTGTGAGCATGATTGATGATGTTCATCATTAATTCTGAAAAAGTTCAGCTAAGTAAATAAATGAAGTCTGTGATGATTAAGGTTTGGGATAGAGCTCATGGGAGGAGAATGAGATGCTTTCCTTAGCAGCTGAGGGCCCTTTTTCTGCCTTCCTTGTGAGGAGGCAGCATGGATTCATTATTCATACCATAGGATGGCCTTTGGCCAATATGGAGTTCGCTGGAAGCTTCTCTTGGACTTCTCATCTCTAGAATCGTGACCAAGTGATTTCTGTTAGGAAAGTACTCAGTCTAGGGCACGGAAGTCTCAGAACCCTCCTGAGAGGGTTCCCATTTTACAGACTGGTCTGTGGTCCCAGTAGGAGGTGTTGGTGCCAGGCTTCCGATGTGACACTGTTGCATCTCCCTGCCTGACTCTCTTCTGGAAGCAGCATTCAGGCCATACCTTTGCTATCGAAGACTCAAGATGCGTTTTGTTTGTTTGTTTTTCAAGATAGGGTTTCTCTGTGTAGCTCTGGCTGTCCTGGAACTGTTCAGACTGGCTTCAAACTCACAGAAATCTAACTGCCTCTGTCTTCTGAGCGTAGGAATTAAAGGCTGCACAGCCATCCTCCAGACTCAAGATCTTTTGTGTCCTGGGGCAGGTGTCTGCTTGTGAACAAGGGCCAAGGGAAGCCTTGAGGCAGCAGGGTCTGTGAGTTGCCTCAGATGCAGGGATGGGCTCCAGCCAAGCCTGTTCTTTATTCCCTCCCTGGCCACATGTTGGATTATTTAAAACAATAGCTCATTCCCTTTCTGTCACAATCCCCAAACTGGCTAACATTGCCTTTTATGGAAGTGCTTGGGAGGACCCTTTCTCTGTGGAGATGTGTACCCACATCTGTGGAGATACTTACCATGGTGGCAGATTCTCCCTCACCAGCCATTAGAACAAAGGAGCCCATAGCAGGGCCCCTGCCAGTGCATACAGCTAACAGGCCACCTTTTCTGTCTCCCTCAGTGTTGGGCTGCCCATCCTTTTTCTGTTTTCCCATTGGTTAAGGCTGATATTAGATAAACACCAGCTGTCCCTTGTGGGCTGTGCCCAGATTTTCTACCCTAAATGTACCCTTTCAACAGGTGTCTGTGACATAGGACCCATGCAGTCCTGTCTGCTTCACAGATGTTAGTCTGTAGCCACAAAACCAAAAAAACCTGGGGCAGGAAAGAAGTGTCCAGATTTCAGTGTGAGTGAAGTGTTCCAGGCTGCTGACTAAGGCATTTTCTTTCCAAAATCTACAGCAGCAAACACTGCAAATGAAGCCTAGAAGCATCTCTGTTTCCCTTGCTCTAACCAATGCCGCATGGGCCCAGGAACCCACAAAGGTGGTTATAAAGAAGAAGAGGAGCTGGAGGCTAGGGCATCCCCCGTGTGCCAGAATAAAACTAGGGACAGCAGGGAAAGGCAGTCCCCTGATGGGGGCAAAGGAGCGTCTCTGGCAGGATCTTTCTGGGTTTGGGATCCTAGGGTCATTGTCAGAACCTCAGTCATCAGAGGCAATCCCAACCCTGTTTGTCTATACAAACACAGGAGGAAGTTGTCATAATAACAGAGGAGTGAGCAAAGTAAATGTAAGGCTCTGGGAGCTGGTGGCTGGCCAGGCAGATTCAGCAGTCTGTGCTGTCAGCCTTTGGGCACATATCTTGTGTCAACTAGAGTTTGACTGTTACCATGTCTACAGATGCCCTCCTTCAGGAATCTCAAGCATTGGGGATTCTACAACCGGTCATCTGAGCACTATGAGCCATGCTTGGCCTGGTAAGAAATATGGTGTCCTTACTGATTTCCTGTGAGCATGCTACCTAGGTTTGGAGACTCTTGCAGAGCTGATGTGTTACATTGTAGTTTCTCGGTCCCAGGCTGCCAGAGGCCCAGACCCACAGACCTGCAGTCCCAGACCTCTTAGCCGCCCTCTGCTGTTCAGGCCCCAAAATGACTCAGACGCTTATATTAACTTTATGCTGTTTGGTCTATGGCTCAGGCACATTGCTAGCTTGCTCTTACATCTTAACTCAACCCATTTCTATTAATGTCTGCCACGTCGCCCGTGGCTCACCTGTGTTCCTTACATGTTGCTCCTTTGGGCTTCTGGCTCCGTCTGTCTGACTCCGCCCTGCTCCTCCTACCTACTCTGATGCCTCCTCCTCCTTTTCCTATGGTGCCTGTCATGGGCCAAAACAGCTCCTTTATTTAAAGATTGCTATTCACAGCTTTGCATGGCATGTTCAGCCTGCCTTCTTACAGCACCAGGACCTTCAGCCTAGGGGGTGGTACCACCCACAGTGAGCTGGGCTCTCTCACATCAACCATCAATCAAGAAAGTGCCCCATAAACTTGCCCACAGCCAGTCTAGTCTCAAGGGCATTTTTTTTTTTTTCCAGCCTCACACCCCACCCGGGGCTGCTGTCCCAGGCCTGTGCCACCAATGTGACTGATGTGCTGCTGTGATGGTGTGGGCCCTGCAATCTCCCACCCATCCAGGGTTTCCCAGTTTATACAAGCCAAGGATGAAGTCAAAACGATACCAACCAGCACTGGCCACATTGAAGCCCTGTGGACTTGGGGTTGCTGATGGTAGGGGTTGTCTCAGAGCCTGGTGAAGCAAGTGAGTGACTGAATTTAGGGGCTTGGGGGTGTGACTTCAGACAGAACTTGAGGTTGGACCCTCATTATTTGCCGGCAGACAAAATAGTTTCTAGAAAGAACACCATTGTTTCCCTGGGTGGCTCATGTTTTGTCTGTGTGCTCAGCATCATGCTGAGTCCAGGGGATACACCTGACAGACAGAACCTGTTCTCAAGGAGCAAGGACCTGAGAAAAAGAGTACAAGGCTGATCAGGAAGTGAGGTGGCTGGCAGCTGCAGTCCTCCAAGACTGATGGTGTCAGGCTTTGTGGTCATCTGGACCTGGGAGCAGGACTCTCCTTTCTGGCTCAGTGGGCTTGAGGGATGGCCTAGAACATTCCCAGTATTTGCATTCTCATCAGTAAGTACACTAAGTGTGTCTTGGTGTGACTGCAAGAACAGGGTCTATCCATCACCGGGTAGTGTTCCATTATTTGGGTTTTGGGTACCTGTGACAGTAAAGAAGCGACCTAAGGGAAGAAGGGTCTATTTTGGCTCAAGGATCATTACTGTAAGGAAGATGTGCTGTGGGAGCATATGCTAATGGATACTCAAATCACTGTGCGCCAGGAAGCAGAGAGGGAGGGACCAGGATATAGTGTTCAAGGATCGCCCTCAGTGACCTACTTCCCCAACTACTCACACCTCCCAGAGTTTCCAGAACCTTCCAAGTTAGCACTGCCAGCTGGGAACCAAGTGTTTAAATATGAGTAGGGGGTGGGGTAGGAGGGTGGGGTGTATTTCATGGCAGTCTTTAATTAATGAAACTAGTTTTATTTTAAGTATTATATGGCCAGAAGATTTTCAAAGAATCCTGGGATGCTGGAAGGGCCAGTTCTGTCCATTGTGGGTGGCAGAAAGCTTTGCCTGGGTAAGCAGTTGGTTTTAGTTAGCTGCTGGGCATTTGGTAGGCAGCAAAGAAGCCACAGTGTAGAGAAGAGGCGAAGAGCCCAGACCTGGGCACTGTGGTGAGGTAAGACTTCATTCAGGGGGCTTCAGGAAGGCCTCGTTACAGGAAAAAAAAATTCTGTCATCACAGTAGAAGATTGGGAGGAAGAAAGACAAAGACATGTTACCAGGAAGCTAAACAGTAGTCAGGTAAGATGGGTGGGCCTAGAGGGAGAAAGTAGCTATGTGAGAGATGTGATTGACAGGACCCTAGACCCAGAGGCTGAAGAGCAAGGCAGGAGAACAGGACAAGAGTGAACACTGGATATGGATTCATTGAGAGAGGGCCTTGCAAGGGTTCATACATGGGGAATGAAGCTATAGATGGGGTCCTGGACCTCCAAAGAGGCTGGCCAGTGGCAGAAGAGGCCTACAGCTCAAGGACAGGCCAGGAAAGGCCCCACCCAGATCACTGGGACTGGTGCAGCCCTCCCTCCCCCTCCTCTTCCTCTCCCTCCTCCTCCTCTGCTCGTCTTCTTCCCCCCATCCCCTTTCTCTTCTCTCATTTGATATTTTGAATCAGGATCTATGTAGTCCAGATTGGCCTTAAGTTTGGAATCTTCTCCTTCTGCCTTCTGAAAGCTGGAATTGCAGCCATGCACACCATGCCTGGTCTTTTGAAAGCTTTTTGCTTGAGGGACCTAGAGGGGAAATAGACTTAAGCTAAAGGTTAGAGCGACCCCGTTCTGAGGTGGATGCAGGAGGTTTCCTGATTCTCATGCCTTGGTCATCTTGGTCTTTGGTGGTCTGCATCACTGGCCCCACAGAGGGATGTGAGGAGCAAGGATGGTCAGGGGGCCAAGGGCACAGTTCACACTGTCATTCAGTGTTTCCGGGAACTGAAAAGGTGCTTACTGAAACAGGGTGGCTTTGGCTCTCTGGAAGGGAAGATAACATTTTTCTTACTACTGTTAGGGAGACAGTTAACCTGTGTTCCACTATTATTTTTATCATTGTCTCTAGTGACAGAGCATTGACCTGGATGGATGGTGATAAAAATTACTGCCTCAGTGTTTTCTGTGTGCCACAGATGTCACCCTCCTTAAGCCTGGATGGACGCCATTTTATCCTTCCAAATCTCTCTCTTGTAGTTCAAACTGCCTTTCAACTCGTGATCGTCTTGCCTCAGCCTCCTGAGTGCTGGGATTACATCTGTGTGCTACCACGCCTGGCTGACCATTTCATCCTGGACTTACCACCTCTTGATGGCTGGCGAGATGTAACAGGTCCTGTGACTGGATTCAGCAGGGCTTTTGCCTGTAGTGATCTGTAGCCAAGATGAAGAAGTGTGGTATCTTCTGTTGAGAAGCTATAGTATCCAAGCCTGCCTAGGGCTCTGTGAAGGTTTTTTTTACAGTGGTTCCTACTGGCCAGTGTTCATTTTGGTGCTCCAGATCATGAAGTTTGTGTATCAGTCAGTGGATGACAAGGCTGAAGGAGGTAAGAGTCTACACATAATGGGGTACAATAACAATTTGGGGCAGTGGACGTCTGAAAGTGTCTAAAATGGATATAGTAAGGTTGGAAAAGAATACATGTAAAAATTGCTTTTAGGCTTTAAAAATGTACAGAAAGTCTAATTTGATGGTAGGTGTGTGTGGGACTACTCACTTCCATGAGTTATAGAGGCAGATGTGTCATCTCCAGGAATAGAATTTTAGAACTGGTTAAGTGTCTAAATTAGAACAAATATGAAGACCATGTCAATGAGGTGATAACTGGTCCAGCCCGGGGAACACATTGACATTCACAGAAGAATCAGAGACCTTCAGATACGTGGGGAAAGGGATTCCGTTTATCCAACAACCCAAGGGGGCAGCCTGAAACAACAGAAAGGTTATGATGATATTCCCTTGTAGTAATGTTTCTGGCCCTGCCTAGCCCTGAGACATGGATCAGCAGTCCATATAATCATATAAAGGCTTAAATTAATTACAAACTGTTTGGCCTGTGGTTCAGGCATATTGCTTGTTAGCTCTTACAACTTAACCCATTCTATTTATTTATATCTTGCCACGTGGCTCATGGCTTACCTGTACTCCATTATGTCTTACTTCTTGGGCAGATAGATAGAGTCTCTGTGACTTCACCCTCCTTCCCCTTTATCTAGGCTGGGATTTCCCGCCTGACTATAAGCTGGCCTGCCATAGGCCAAAACAGTTCCTTTATTATCCAGTGATAATTCATAGCATATAGAAAGACATCCCACATCATTCCCTAATCACAGTGATAGCAACAAAGTGAGTGTGTGTGGGTTCCCTTGAGTGGTCCTGATCTCAGTGGCAACCCTGTACATGTTCAGACTACACAGGCCATTTTTTTTTTCCTGAGGGAACACACAGGAAAGTGTAAACAGAAGTTGTTTGTGTCATGCCTCTGGATATAGCTGTGACTGTTGTATACAAGTCACTTTCCTTATTTATGCCTCAATTTCTTCAGCTATGAGAACTGACTCATCCTTGGCCCTTAATATTTTGCAGCAACAGAATGCTTTTATTGAACAGGATTTTCTGTAACCATTCAGCCTGGATATTAGCCTAGAGTGTTTTACAGCAAGACAACCCCTGGCTGCATGTGTATCCTGGCTCTGAAACCTCTGGGAACTCCTAGGAGTGGTTTGGGGGAGCACTGAGCAGCTCACCTTTCAGCCCTATAGATTCCCTAGGTTGCTTCCACCTCAATTCTCTCTCTCTCTCTCTCTCTCTCTCTCTCTCTCTCTCTCTCTCTCTCTCTCTCTCTCTCTCTCTCTCTCTCTCTCTCTGTGTGTGTGTGTGGTCTATAAGCATACATGCTTGACTGCTAAGTTATATCCCCATAGTTTTTGTTTCATCTCCTTGTATTAATCAAGAGTTCTAGAATAGCAGAACTTATATAATAAATCCCTCTCTACATAGAAAAGGGATTTATATAGAATGACTTACCAGGCTGCCTGCCTATGATTGGAAGGTCCAAAAATCCGGTAGTTGTTCATCCATGAGGCTGATATCTCTATATGCTGGAATCCTGAAGAAGTGGACTTGCTAGGGAGGTGAGAGCAGGCAGAGACCAAGCCTCCTCATTCCATGCCCTCACATTGGCTGCCAGCAGAAGGTGTGACCCAGAGTAGAGGCTTCCCACCTCAAAAGATCCAGATTAAAGGTCTATCTTCCTGCTTCAAAGATCTGGATGAGAAGTGATTCTTCCCACTTCAAATGATTTAACTTAGCAAAAATCCCTCATAGGTGTGCCCAGCCATTTTTGGGTTTTAGTTAATTCTAGATGTAGTCAAGTTTACAACTAAAATAGCCTTCACACTCCTTTTGTGCGCATTTTTACCCTTGGTGGGGAGACTATGCAATATACACCCCTCCTTGTAAAGTTCCAATGACAAGGCAGTTTATTCCAGCAGCTCTGTCCCCCTCGTCCCACATACTTACAGGCCATGAATGAGGGGCTCTTGACAGAAACATGAGTGATCCCAAAACAGCCATATGGGAGTGTCTGCACCCTATATGGATGGTAGCTTCCTCATGGCTGTGTAGATGGCACCCACTTTCCCTAGTCTTCTCAGACTACACACTGACCTGCTGAAGACCGCAGGGCCATATGCAATTAGGGCCAAGTTGCATACAACTGGCTGGTACTCAGGTGAAGGTCCCATGACAGCCCATCCTCCATTCTGGGAGAGAGGTCAACAGCAAGCGCAGCCATGATGATTTTAAGTAGGCACAGCTGAACTTGTGGACATGTCGGCTGGCAGGGAGGACAGTGCTCTACAGTAGCCCCAATTCCTTCCTTTATGCCCGAAATACCAGAGACTTGAAGCATCTGTCACTCTAGGCCATACTTACCTGGCAACCAAAAGCCGTCAATAGTGTCAAGCCTTCCACTAGAACATTCTAGTAGACACTGTAGGCTGCCATCTTCTCTAGCAAATGTCGAATGACAATATTCTAAAACTACTTTTGTCTTAAACTTATGCTTTCTATGTGTGGTTATTTTGTCTGAATGTTTGTATATGCTTGTCTGCTTGATGCCAGAGGTCAGAACAGGATGCTGGACCCCCGGAACTGGAGTGTCAGATGTTTGTGAGCCACCATGTGGTTGCTGAGAAACAAACCCTGGCCTTCTAAGATCAACAGGTGCTCTTAATTATTGTACCACCTCTCTAGGAGCCCCACCCCCAAATTACTTTTTAGGAATTTTCTGCTCAGCCTAACTTGATGCAAAGCCCTCTACAAATTCTTTTCTTTTCTTTTTTTTTTTTTCTTTTTTTGAGACAGGGCTTCTCTCTGTAAGGACCCCAGTTGTCCTGGAACTTTCTCTAGGCCAGGCTGGTCTTGAACCCAAAGAGCTCTGTCTACCTCTCCCTTCTGAGTGGTAGGATTAAAGGTGTACACCACCACTGCATAGCACTGTAAGTTCTTATTGAATTATCTCAATATTCTGAAGACATGCTAAAACAAATCATGGGGTTTCTTCTATGAGCTCATGTTGTACATATAAACATAGTTCGGTTGTTAAGAGCACTGATCCTATTACTGGGCATGTGTTGGGGGGACAAGTGTGTCACTGCAGACAACCTTCAGGTTGCTGTCTTTCTACCTTGTTTGAGACAGTCTCTTGCCACTGTGTAAACCAGGCAAACTGGCCCTAGAGCTTTTTTGCTTAATTTATTTCATTTTCTGTGTATGAATGTTTTGCTTACATGTATGTCTGTTACCATAATTGTGCCTGGAGCCTTCCAATGTCAGAAGGGTCAGATCCTCTGCTGTAGTTATGGATAGCTGTGAGCCACCATGGGGCTAGAACCTGGGTCTTTGGCAAGAACAAGTGCTCTTGGCCTGATATGGGAATGTCTTTCTGTATGCTGTGAATATCAATCTTTAAATAAAGGAGTTGTTTTGGCCCATGACAGGCACCATAGAAAAAGTAGATGGGGAATCAGAATAGGTAGGAAAGTACGGGCAGAGTCAGGGGCAGACCCAGCCAGCCGCCCAAAAAGAAACATGTAAGAACACAGGTCAGCCACGGGCCATGTGGCAGACAAATTAATGAGAATGGGTTGAGTTAAGATGTAAGAGCAAGCTAGCAATGTGCCTGAGCCATAGGCCAAACAGCTTGAGCTTAATATAAGCATCTGAGTCATTTCTGGGGGCCTGGTCAGCTGCGGGCAGCTAAGGGGTCTGGGGCTGCAGGTCTGTGGGTCTGGACCTCTGGTCGCCTGGGACAAAGAAACCATATTGCTACATTTGGCCTGAGTCATCTCTCCAGCCTCATGATTCAGTTCTTAGAGACCAGTCTCTAATTCTTTCTAATTTTAACCAGGTAGAAATCCTATCAAATTAATTCATTTGGAACAAAACTCATTAATTCAGAATAAAACCTTACATTCAGATGCATCATATTTTTTCTGAGACACTAAAGTACAAAGACACACAGCTACATTTCTTTTAAATTATTTTATTATTGTGTAAGCTAAAAGGAAATTTACACACTGAAATTTCAAAAACCTTGGGCATGCATATTAACCTTGTTAGAGGCTCTTCTACATGTCTCTCTTTTTTCCATAGGAATTTCCCCAAACATTTAAAACCCATAGTTTTTTTTTTTTTTTTCTAAACTGTATATACAGCCTAAACCATAGCAATCTATGATTATGTCATTTTACACTGTGCAAAATCCTCAAAAAATAATGGTATGATAGAACACAAAGATTTCTAACAAACTGCATTTTAAGACATTCATATCATTTGGTCCTTCTCCAAATCACACTAATTAAAACAGGCACAATCTCATTCAAGCCTCCAATCAAATTCTGACAGTGATCCACACCCTACAACCAGAGAGCAGCAACTGACCTCTGAAAAAGGCCACACAGCAATATGCCAGGTTGAAAAGAATAAAAACAGAGCCCAGAAAAGTTAACAAAGCTAGGCCTGACACAAGCCATCACATAAAACTGAAAATCAGACAGGGATTTGGGCTTTTGTAATAGTAAAAGTGACAGCACATACAGTAGGTCAGTGTAGAGGGGAAGACTGAACGGGATGTCACAGACAGTGGAGATTGGAGTTTTTAATTTTCTTTTTTATTTCAAAAGTTTTTTGTTTTTTTTTAAAGAAGGACACCACCAGTGTATTTCACAAAGACATAAATGTATACACCCCAGCAACACAAAAGAATAAATCTTCAAAAATGTTCATCCCCAATTATTTACATTTTTTTCTAATATAAATTTAGGACTTCAGTATGTAAATAAATATACATTACTATGTATACCTTTCTAGTGTGGCTTACCAACAAATCAGCTGAACTTGAATGTATTTATTTACTTTTAAATTACAGCAGATATAATTTTGATGGTAGGGAAGGGATGAGGAAAGGAATAGTATTTGAAACTGTCCAATTCAGTTAGCTATCCGTCTGCTTGTTCCTGGGAGCTTGTGGAAGGTGTCAATGTAGCTGGGAACATCAACACCTTGGCGTGCATGAAGGTTAAGTCAGGAAGGCTAGCGATCACCTTCGCAGCCTCTTCACTTAGGTGTTCCTCTCTTTTTGGTTTCCTGTCAGCCAATGAGAAAAGACAAGTGTGTTAATGGCTGTGCTGTAGGCCAAATGGGAAAAGAAATTCCCTTCCAAGGTTTGCAGTCAGCAGTCTTGGGCATCTGACTGGCTTTTCCTCTGCTAGCTGCTGAATAAGGAAACAATGTACACGGCTTTTTGTTGTCCATGAAATCAAGCATAAAGGCAGACAGATATCCACATGTACATGTACATAGGCTGAAAGCTTTAGTTAAGGCTGGAAGCATCTACCCAGCCATAATTTTCAAACATTAGTAAGCACAGTAGAGTGTTAAAGCCTTGATAATAGTTGGCCAACCTGGATTTCCCCTGCCTGCTGCAAAACTACCAAAAATTACCTCAACATGAAAGGTGTGGTGCAAGGCCTGGTAAAGTCATTTAACCTCAGGCTTTCTAACCTAATGGGGAATTCCAAGAGAAAGCCTTCAGCCAAGCTGGGATTCGGGCAGCAGCATGAGAGCTGGGGGAGGCAATCTGCAAACTTACAGCCTCTGGCCTTGTAGACAGTATCTATTTAAGCACATCTCCTTCACTGTAATAAGTAGCTTGAAGCGCATCACAGATGCACAGAAATCTGGTGAACTAGTGGGTAAGCTGAAGAAAACGCCTAATGAGCACCAAATGTGCCAAACAGTGCACAATGCCATCCAAACCTTCCAGGTTGTTAAATATGTTGAAAGGTTCATTAGAGTCATATAGATTATATATTTGTATACAAATCAATTTCAGACCAAAGTTCATTTAAAACTGACTAGAGAAAGCCCAATTCTTTCTTTTTATGGTAAGCGTATCAGTAGATGAATCAATATTCAACCCAGTTCTACCTAAAAGAACACAAGGGTGATCCTACATTTGAAAATTTTTTTTTACATTTTGGATTGCAATTAATGATAATACATCATTAAATGCTTGAAGAACTAGTCAATAATTGCATCACTTCAAAGTCAAACAAGTGTCTTGCTTCCTAGGCTTATTTCATTAATACGAATTACAGAGTGAAATGGTCAGCCTGCAGCCATGCAATCAGCAGAGTGTCAGACATTTTCAATGTGTTGGGAGATTCTGACATAGTCTAGGCAAAATGTTTACCCTCTATTTGCAAGCCTGGATATAATTTCCAGTTTACAGAAGACTGAGGGAATAAGGAACTCAGTGAACACTACTTGCAGAAAACACCAGTAAGTACATGTCCTGAGGATTTGCCCACTTGTGAAGTGTAGGTAGGTCTGGGACAGAAGGACAAGGAAAGTTCTTAACCAAGAGACAACTGTGATGATTAGTCTAGGTCTGACCAATGGCTTTTAGAGGCAATATGAAACTGAATTTAAAAGTTCCTACAATTTTTAAGTTTGTGCATGTATTTGCAATTATTTATGTGAGCTATTCTTATTAAAATACACAGAGTATAGGCTTGAGAATGATTACGTCGATCTCCATTTCTTTTTTAGCTGAGATTTATCTTTTGTCAGTGACTACACACAAATGACAGTCCAGAATGGCCTATGATCCATTCACTCCCCCTCAAAAAAACAGACATGACAAAACCTTTCAAAAGGGTAAAGAAACTTTTCAAGAAACTGTCAGGATAACTGGATATGTCTATGCAGGGCAGGGTTGGAAAAACAGAATATAGACTTCTCCCACCTTCCACCACATTAAAATGAATTAAAAATGCATTAGAAAGTGGGGTGTGAATAATCCCAGCCTAGTCTATGCAGCGGTTCCAGGACAGCCAGGGCCACAAAGAGAAACCCTTTCTCAAAACAAAAACAAAAATTCCCCCCCCCCCCCCAAAAACCCAAACCAAAAACAACCAACCAACCAAAAAACCCTAAAACTAAAATGCATTAAAGACCCACTTATAAGAGTTGAAATTATAAACTCTTAGCTGTAAGGTCCTCCCAGTTTTAAATCAGACAACCATTTCTTCAGCCTAAAGCACAAATAACAAAAGAAGAAGTTCTGTTTTGATGAATCCTACCATCTTTTGATTGTCATACATGGCACACGAACTGAGAGGGTAACAGAGTAGCAAATATTTAAAATTATGTGTCTGAGAAAGGTCTGGTATTTTTAAATTACAACTTATTTATTTTTATTTTATATGCATCAGTGTTTTGCCTGCATGTACATCTGTGTGAGGGTGTCAGAAGCCCTGGAATTACAGATAGTTGTGAGTTGCCACATCCACATGGGTGCTGGGAACTGAACCTGGGTCTTCTGGAAGAGCAGCCAGTGCTGTGCCTCCTTTCCAACTCCGAAGTCTGATATTTGTAGCCTATAATGAAAGCTTACAAAGTCAGTGGGCAGCAGGAGACCTTGCCTCAACCGCCACAAAGCCCTGTATGCACATCTGTAATCTGGCACTTAGGAGAGTGAGGAGTACTGAGTTTGAGGCAAGTCTGAGTATGCTTGTCTCCCTACTCCCCCCTTTGCCACATTGTACCAGGACTCAAATCCAGGACTTGTGCATGCTAGGCACATTATTGCAGAGCTAGAACCTCCGCCTGAGTCCATAACTCAAGAGAAGAAGGCCAAACTAAACAAAAGCCTCCCCCACACCACACAATGGAATAGGAAACATACATAGAGGGTTCTGGGCTGAAGGTAATAAACATTTTCTCGGTTAATTTAATGACAGTTACAAAGCCTTGTAAACCTACTAAAAATAGTGAATTCACACTTGTGAGAGATAAATTTTATGTTAACTAAATAAAATCCCAAACAGAAAACCCCAAAGTATTCCATTAGTTCTTTGGCTTGCACAAACCTCAGTTAGTGGTCTCTCTGTAGCTACTACCCAGTTTCCCACACACTAACTTAGATTACAACTTTTCTCCATAATAGGACAGTTGAGCAAGATGGAACTATCTTTAAACTAAGAACTTGGATTTCTTTATAAACAACAAGTGAGTGCTGGTGATGCAGATCAGGGTGCAGTGCTCACCTGGCATGTACAAGGCATAGGAAGAACATCCCTGCCACAACCAGATGCAGTGGCACATGCCTGTAGAATGTGGGTACCAGGTTGCCTAAGGAGGGACAAACTAGCCCTGGTCAGACACAGAGGACATCAAAACACTGACCACAAACAAACAAGAAAAGAAATGAAGTGAGAAGCTACAGCCCATGGGGGGAGAAGACCCCATCACGTTTCAGTATTCAAAGGCTCTTGGGAACTTGTGTGAGCTTTACAGGAGGCCTCAGTCAGTCAAGGACCCTGAAACACCCGTTTGTCCCCTGGGACCCACAGGTAGAAGGAGAAAAGTGTCACTACTGTTGTCTACTGGCCATCATATGTGCACCCACTTCAACTACTGCTTTAACCCTTTCTTAGCCTGTAGCTCTTCAAAAAGCCTTCCCACTCAACCTTCTATGTATGTCAAGAGCCAAGATGCTTTGCTAACCTTTACTTCAAAAGAAAAAGAAATAAATCCTAATGATCAAGGTATTGAAAAGCCTTTTGAAATCTCACATGCCACTTGCCTGGCTTTGTTTTGTGTAACTAAGATTCGTTCGTGGAAGGCTGGTGCTCACGCTCTGCTTTAAACATTTGCTTAGCATGCATGAGGCCTTCAGTTTGATCACAGCAGTAAAAGAAAAAAAGAGAAACAGCTCTTGTCCCTGCAAAAACAAAACATCCAAATTCCTCTGGTAATACTGTATAGCTTTAAATACTAAGATGTGGATATTTTTTCTCACCATTTTCAAAGAGCAAAACATCCTTCAAAATAAAAATCCAAAGTTGGAGTTTGTTTATTTCCTTTACATGTTAGAGCAGGTCTGAGAAAGTGGCCCAGTGGTAGAGCCTGGAGTCTACAAGGCCCTGGGTTTGTTTTCCAGTATGGAAAGGTCAGGTAATTATTATAGAAAGTCTCTGGCAGCTACAACTTGCCTCTCAGATGTGTACTACAGTTTTAGTTTATCCTTTTAATTCAGAAGATGAGACAGAAATTTAATAGGGGCTGGGCAATACACGGTGTATGTCAAGGATCCTTAATAAAGGAAGGCGTACAGCTAACAGCGTGGGTATAGCTCCTCCTACTGGTCCAGACGATGAATTTTCATAGCTGGGAGCAGGGGAAAGGAAGGAAACAGGACTGGCTAAGAAGCAACAGCAAGGGAGTCACAGAAAATAAAAGCACAGATCCTGCAACAGGTGTCATTAGCAGAAGGTTCATTTAACAGGCAAAGACAATGCAGGGCCATTACAGCAATGGAGTGAACCTGTGAACAAAAGGAACTACATGCTGCAAATCTATTTCCTGCAAATAGATTTAAAGGCATCTACAGTCATAACACCTGTATCAGCAGCTTTTCAAATTTGTGGCTATCTGTTGAATGGACACCCGTAGAGAATAAAATTTAAAAGACACTGTGACCATTTAAGTCAGGCCTGGTGGTGCACACCTTTAACAACAGCACTGGGGTGACAGATGCAGGTGATTCTAAATTCAAGGCCAGACTAGTCTAGTCTATACAATGAGAGCAGTTCCAGGACAGTTAAAGCTACACAGAGAAATCCGGTCTCAAACAAAAAGCCAAAAGCCAAAAAGATTGCAATCATTTAATCTAAAATTTAAAAAAATCATACAAAACAGGAAGAAAAAGATGTTTCTTATGAAATAATTAACTTTAAAATGGTATGTGTTATTCGATAGGAAGTACTGAGCTTCTCCAAAGTGGGCAACTGGTATTTAAACATCTCTTGAAAATGTAGATGACTGTGATCTAGGGAACGGAGGAGTGCTAACCATCAGCGTCTGCCCTGGCACTAGTGATGGATGTCCTGTGAGGAACAACTCCCCTCTACTAGGAACTGGCTTATCTGTTGCCTAACATGTCAAGGCAAGAATTACTTGACTTCGTTAAACTCTAAATACAAGGTCCAGGAGAGAACTGTCCCTAAAGAGGCTCCCCATAAATTGGTAAAGGAGTACACGATGCCTCAAATTTCTCCACAAATATAAAGGGCTGGGGGCATTTCTTAGAGGCATCAGGATCTCAATAATCAGAATCGTTTTCTATGTTTATCTCCAATAAAGCCCATCACTGAAAATTAATCTGATGATGTCTTCTTGGCTTCAACATCTACCGGCTTTAACATATGAAGTCAATTTAACAAACAAACACTGCCATTTGCAGGCTTTGTTTGTGGCTGCCTAAACTAGGGTACAAAGTCTGGGCGTGTTTACCTGGTTGACGTGCTTGTCTTCTCCACTGTAGACATGAGCTTCGCAAATGCATCAGTCACTTTGAGGCTTGAGGTGGAGGTCTCCAGCTCAGCAGTTGTTAATTCATACAACTCTGGATCCACACCTTACAGCACAGAATGATAGTGAGTGAGGGCAAGCTGCATGGGTCACACTGAGCCACAATCCAATGCCTAACAGCAATCCCTGTACACATCTGAGTCCGCATAAGCACTCACTGTCAGACCATGTCCTACTCTTTTGAATGTGAAAAGTCATCACTGTGTGTGCTTACATGGGCATGAGCACCCCAAGTGGGTGGATGCCGGATAACCCTGTGTGATAGGTTCTCACCTTCTACCTTACATGGTTTCTGAGGACTGAACTCCTCAGAAATTCCAGGCTTGGGCAGCAAGCACCTTTACCTGTTGAGCTATCTGTGTTTACTTTTTTATGTGTGTTTGTCTGCATTTATGCCTAGTGGCTAAGGAGGCCAGAAGGGGACATAGGAGCACTTAGAACTGGAGTTACCCATAGTTGTGAGCCACAATGTAGGTGTTAAGAACATAATCCAGGTGCTTTCCAAGAGTAGCCAGTGTTAACTACTAAGCCAATTAACTCCATGCTTGTTTGTCTGTTTTTAATTAAATGGTAGGCTTTGAAGTATTTGAAAAAGGGACACAAAAAATTCCATTTTGGAATAAATGTACGTAGTTGATACCTTCTAAATGCTTCAAGAATCCATCACTCAGTTTTACAATCATTTCTGATACACCATCAGTGTTTATAAATAGAATGAGCATGCTATGATATTCTTAACTTTTATCTTTTTAGTTTTTGAGATGGGGTCTTACTCTGCAGCCTACACTGGCTTTGATCCTAACAATCCTCCTGCCCCAGCTTCCTGAGTGTTGGGATTACAGGTATGAGTCACCACACCTGACTTCCAACATTCTTAAAAATATATTATTTTATGTGTACTGATGTTCTCATTGCATGTATGTCTGTGTGAAGGGTGTTTGGATCCCCAGAACAGTTATGAACCACCATGTGGATGCTGGGAATTGAACCCAGGTCCTCTGGGAGAGCAGCCAGTGTTCTTAACCACTGAATCATCTCTTCAGCTCAACATTCTCAATTTTTAAATTGGCCAATGAACTTCTCATTTTGAATCTTGCTCTGATCTCATATCATCTATTTTTTTTTTAACTCCAGTATTTGCTTCTATGTCAGAGACTTGGAGATTAATATAAAGTCTCTATTGTAGAAAATGATTTGGTTATCTTAACCATGACTAAAGATAACAATTATTCATCAAGTTATTACTAAAAACATACTGCATATACTTCAAGTATGAGGTGGAAAGGGTAGAACACTTTCAGAGAAAGTGAGTAGAGCTCTCTTTTAGACAAAATGAAAATTATATATGTATGTATATAATTATATATGTACAGTGTCATTTAGATATTTCCAGGATCAATGATATAGGTATAGCTTCATTTAGATATCAAGCTGGAGTATAAGTTGGGGCTATAGTTAAGTATCAATTTACAAAATAGTGTTTGATAGCTTCTCCAATTTTTTGTTTTTGTTTTTCTTTCTCTTTCTTTTCTTTTCTTTTTTTTTTTTTAAGGCAGGGCATTACAATATTGCTCAGGCTGGCCTTGAACTCCTGAGCTCAGGTGATCTTCCTGCCTCAACTGGGACTACAGATGTACATGGCTGTACTTGGCTAAATTTTATTTTAAAGAAAAGCCTATTAAGATCAGACAAAAATTACAATAAATGTCTGAACAAGCTTTTTCCTTTCTGAGACAAGTCTGTAGAGTACAGGTGGTAGTGTGGATTTCAGATGTTTATAGAAATAAATGAGCAACTGCTCCCACAATACCAAATCCAATAAGGGAGAAAGGCTAGAGACGTTCTTAACAGTTCATTAACATACACTTTCAAGACAGACTTTAAAGCTTGTTTTTCTACCACAAGCATACAGGCCAAAGCTAAAATGTATAAAACTGCAGATGTCTATATATAAAGACAAATGGACCCCAACTACTTCCCTCCTATTCTGCAGATCCCCTGCGTTCTGACTGACACTCAGCTGTCAGCATCAAGTGGTAGGCTGAGACCAACAGTGCTTCACCATGACAGAACCCACCCCCATGAACTGCCCTGAACCAAACAAGTGTTTGCAGAAACAAGGCAATTATCTATGAAAAACTAAAGAATATTTTTTAATGGAAGTTTAAAAAAAAAAAAAAAAAACGGACCTTAATGAGGCACAGCTTAATTACACAATTAAAGTAACCATCCAAGTTGTATGCCAGTCTCCTAAGAATCACACACAAGATCATTAACGGCAAGCTAAGATAAATGACTTTCCCATAAACAAGTTAGAGAAGCAAACAAGCGTTAGATGGAGTGCTAACAATTAAAGGCCAAAGCAAATGACTGTAATCAAATGTATCCGTAGGCTAGAGTTCTAAAGGTCTCACAGGGCAGAGACTGCACTGGACAATGCTGTGCTCAGCCCACTGCCATGTTAAATATTTCAGACTTGCAGGTGTACCCTGAGCCTGATTACCTGGAAATCTCTGCACTTCTTTAAGCAACCAGGTTATTTATTGGTGTTCCTATCAATGCTTTTAAAATCAATTTAAAATATAAGCAAATGTGAAATCTAAGTCAAGTTTTAGGTACACCAAAGAGAAAGTAGCCTCATTCTAATTGTATGTAATGCAGGCTGTGATCCAATTCAGCTGAGAGGGAGCCTGGATAATTCTCACCTCCTCCTTTACCTCCAGTAAGGATTATGAATTTTCAGACAATTTTAGCTCCTCCAGGTTGTTCTATAAGTCAGATCTACTCAGTAGAACTTTAAGTAGTAAAATACCAATTTAAATAAGTAGCAAAACCCGATTACAAATGTTTTTTATTCTGGCAAGAATTTTGAAAACTAGGAGCTTAGACTTGTGAAGTGTTGTTATTCCACCCTAGGATGTGTGGGCTTTAGGCAGGGGCAGGGTATCCGGGTCCAGGCTTGCCCTGAGCTGACTTTGCTACTTTCCTTCAGATAAAGCACTGAAGTGGGTGGCTGAGTTACACAATACCAAACAAAACATACCCCAATTCTCAGGAACCCAGGCTAGCTACAAAACTGGCCACTAGTGGGCACAAAAGGTAATCCTAACTATGCATTCCAAAAGTTGGCATCTGAACAGAACCCCAGTAGCTGTCTGATGATCAATAATTACCAGATCACAACCTGGGATGGCATGGATTCATTAAAAGCAAATTCAATAAAATGTAAACATTAAAATGCCATTATAATTTCTGTGTTTTATTTGGTTAGAAAATGACAAAGTACATTAGTCCTTTGGTCAATGAACTGTAGGGCTGAACATTAACAGGTACTAGGTAAGCTTAACTTTTAAGGTTAGGTTCACAGCAATTACTCTCTACTATTAACTTTGTTAACATTTTGTTGTTGTTCCATGGAAACTAACAGTATGGTTTCTATTTAAGAGCTACATAAAAATAGTAATTTTTTTGGATGTGGGACTTTATAACTACATGCTAGATTCCAACATTTGGGATTCAATTATATATTTAGCAGCACTAATAAAAACTAATTGAAATGCTAGAATTTATAAAAATTACATTATAAACACTATAATGTGAAGCTGTCTTTGTGTGCTAAAACATCCTTCTCTATATACTAGTGTTACTTTCAAATGGCTTTATAGAATATGCTTTCAAAATAAGCATATAAATACATTTTCCACTTAGAGGGGTGAAAAAAAAAAACATACTTAGCTGTCTAAAGCCAGCAGGGCTGTATTACTGTAGAAACCACAGCCAACTCTGAAGACAGATGAAGGAAAAGTACTAGAGAGCATACAGCCTTCCTGTTTCCTTGTTTATAGGAAAGTCAAGTGTGGTCATGCTTTTAGTAAATAACCAGAACTGTGCTTAAACACTCTGCTGACCTGGGATTGTGCTGCTGCTAGAGCTACTGTCATCCACGGGCCCAAAGAAATCAAGGTTCAGGAGAGTGGAACCTCCACTAGCTTGGAATCAGTGACCGTGTTGGTCGGCAGCCACACAGAAGGTAAGCCAAGGGAGGAGGGTTATGTGTAAAAAGGGGTAAGACACACACTTGAACATGCAGGTTATAATTAGTAGTCATTACACATTTTAAAAATCAACATTAAAACAATGTGTACAGTATTAGATTTTCATAACTAAAGTTAACAATTTAACTCAATGGATATTTCCTCATGTACAAAGGAAAGAATGTAACACTTTGTTAGAAGTCAGTTCTTTCAATCAAAACTGAAAGATATCAGAAAGACCAGGGAAGGCATACTAGTTAAAGGGAAACAATACTTAATCTTAACCCATCATTAAATCACTACATGACCCATCTTTCATGTTAGTTTCTATGAACAATTTCTGGTTTCTAACGAATACTTTTTAAAAACAATGACAAAGTTGTGAGTTTCAGGACATGCATCAATACAGTAACTTATTTAAAATAACATAATATGAATGGTGTAACTGCCGTATTCTGATGTACAAGTTATACTGTTCCCCTTTAACTACAACAGTAATCACAAATAGTATACATTTTAAAAAAGAAGTTGTTAATAAAAAGCATGATGATTTGACTGAAGAAGACACCAGACAATAGCAAAAGGTGCATCCAGGCTTTCCTTCAGCAGGATGTTCAATTGATGGTTTTCAGGTACCCTAGGATCCTAGCTAAGGAAAAACTGGTAAGAGTGTCTCAGGCAATGGTACCCCCGTAGTGCCATTGAGATGACACTAACAGATATTCTAGACAATAGTTCAAATGGCATAAGCAGCTATTATGACTCAGGGTCCACTGAAAACCCATAGCACAGACTCTGAAAATAGCACTGTGTGTGTTAAGGACTCTATAGTACTTGCATAAGTTATTCCTCTTTCAGAGTTTTAAACTCCTAAGAAAAACCACTGATTACTGGAACTGCTCTGTTAGTAGTATTTGGGTATAAGTTAGTTAAAAATCATTCATCTTCCATTTGCATGTAAGTACTCCATAAAATGCTACCAAATCTGAAAGCTATATTAAGCCAATAAACATGGATCTATCTGCACACCGTTTTTGTTTAAATGAGTAATTGTGCTTTATCCTTTGAAGGAAACTTTAACCACAAGACTTTGTATCCAAGAAAATGTCACAAAGCAAAGCTATAACACATTCAAATAAATTGGTTTTAGCTAAAGTATCATGTAATGATCTAATCCTGACTCAAGATAAAGGAAACAAAACTTTGCCTTGCTATTATTACCAATAGTTGGGCATTAATGTTGTTGATAATAGTAATGGCCGGTATCTTGAGCAATTACTATTTAGAAAGAAAGCCTGAATTTCCAAAGATAAGAATAAGAAGTTATGTTCAAACAAAAAAGGCAATCAGCAGAGAGAAGTCTGTCTGAACTGTGTGGCTTTCTTAACTCTAGCTCTGGTGCTAGAGGCTCTACGGAGAGACGTACCATCTAAAGGGTTAGTAAGGCCACTGCTACTCCAGTCAAACTGGACGGGTGGGAGAGACTCCTAGAGTTGAAAACAACAAAAACAAAGAAACAAACAAAAAAATCAAAATTAATCAGTACAGATAGTAGCAACATAAAGAATCCTTAAAGAAAAACTCCCAAAACACAGCAATACATACAAAATCTGGATAATATACAATTTTGGGTTATTGCAAATATTAACACAAACTGAAATTGAAGAATTTACAAACAGTATGCTTATTGACATTATAAAATTTACATCCAACAAAAGGACTATCTTTACATTTCCAAACAAACATGAATTGATTCTATTTCAATCTTTCTCAAATTGTGTTTTAAACTGTTAGATTTCAAGAAAAGGATTTTAGACAGACTTTTTTTATTGATTACATTTATTTTAAACACTAGCCATGTAATATTAGCAGAGAAGAAACTACACCGAGAGTGAGTTTGGATCATTGAAGACAATAGTGAGTTACATATGATCTTTATTAAATTAGCTGGTCTCATGATATATAAAATAAGAAGGTGCAGATTCCAAAGTCTTTAGTTCTTTACAACTTTCCAGATTTCAAAAGAAAAGAAAGTGTGGGCTAATAAGTGGGATACACATTTTTTTGTTTGTTTTTGAGACAAGGTCTCACTATGTAGTTTTGGCTGTCCTGGGACTCACTGTGCAGACTAGGCTGGCCTTGAACTCAGAGACCCAGCTGCCTCTGCCTCCTGAGTGCTGTAAGTAAAGTGTGTGCCACCACTGCCTGGCTGGGATGTACGTTTTTAAAATATCGATTTTCAGATATTTAAGAGTGTGTGTGTGTGAGGAGGAGGGGGGGGGGGGAGAGAGAGAGAGAGAGAGAGAGAGAGAGAGAGAGAGAGAGAGAGAGAGAGAGAGAGAGAGAGAGAGAGAGAGAGAGAGAGAGAGGAGGAGGAGGAGGAGGAGGAGGAGGAGGAGGAGGAGGAGGAGGGAGGGAGGGAGGGAGGGAGGGAGGGAGGGAGGGAGGGAATACCAAAAGAAGACACTGGACATCTACCTTACTCCTTTGAGACAGGGTGTCTCATGGAACCTGGGGCTAGGCTGCCAGTCAGCAAGCCTCAGGGACCATCCATCTCTGACCTGTACAGCACTGGGGTTACAGACTTTAAGTGGACATACCTACATTTTATTCAAGTATAAGAGATTCAAAACCTTGGTCCTCATGCTTGCACAGGCAAGTGTTCTTAACCCACTCTACCATCTCTCCAGCCCAATTAATTTATTTTTGAGATAGGGTCCTGATAAATTTCTCAGGCAAGTCACAAAGCCATGGTCCCTGTGCTTGCCACTGCTATTCAATAGCTAGTGTAAAGACATGTAGGCGTATGCCCCCATAACAGGTCAGGGGTTATTTTAGTCAAGTTTTCTGGCTTAGAAATTACTTGGAATCAGACCCTGATCCCCTTGAACCAGGGTCTTGTTCTGTTGCTCAGGCTGGCCTTAAACTGAGCATGTGCGGCCAGGCTGGTTGTTGAACTCTCCTGTTCAGCCCTCCAAGTGCAATTACTCATTGCACTGCCATGCCTTGGGAGATCCATGCACTAGAGTGAATTCTTACAACTGATTGGACTACTTTAGGTTTTTAAATTTCCTAACACAAGGTGGACAATGCTAATATCAAAAGATAGTTGACAGATGTTCTTTAAATAAGCAGTCACTGCATATAAGAAGTTTCTTATTCAGAAATCTGTTTTGGTTTTCTCTTTCGTTGGCTGTGTTAATAACACTTATGGAAATAACTTATGTTCTAGTAGAGTTTTAAATATCAACATGTTGTTGCTTATTTACATTCATATTATTGGTATTGTTAGCCATGCTTCACTATCAGGAAGGTGCTATTACAACATTATATTTATTTTGGGAGGGGGGTAAAGATGCTGTTATATGTATGATAGGAACATTAGTTCTTCAGGGAAAATATTATAAATGTTTTGGTAAATTTGGATAGGCAAATTAATATAAGCATCTAATCTCCAAAAATTAAGTTCAGCCTGTCCAGCTTAGAGGTTAAGAAGGGAAGCATAAAAACAAGTAAAATGCTAACATCAAGAGATGCCAGGGATAAAGACAGAGGGGCAGAAGGGAGTGTAACTACTGAGGGTGTCTTTGTTCCATGTCTGTGCTGTGCACTAGCTCCCAAGGGCCTGACACTTGTCTACCACTGAGCTACATTCTCAGCTCCTAAGAAGATCTCTGTGGCGAGTGAGGGTTCTGCATGTGAATTCTGAGGTGGTTACCTGCATCTACACGTGTGACAAAGGGATACATAATTATAAAAACAAGATTGTTATCTTACTCCTGATTATACTTACATTTACTATAATTATGTGAAAGGTAGCCAAGGGTTAAGTAAGTCAAGGACATACAAGCCTTTTCTTTGTTCTATCTTTGAAACACCATAGATATCAGTAATTATTTCAAATAAGTTAAAAATAAACTAGAACAAAAACATGGAGGCTGGTAAAAGGAGACCAGGTTCTAGTCCTGCAGCCCACTGATGTGCGACCTTGGGCAGTCATTTAGCTTTCCCTTGGTGAAAAGGGGGGTGAATCACTTCCCCCCTGGGAAATGCTACTGATGACCAGGTGACTGTCAGTCATACCTCCATACGATGAAATGGAGGTTTAAGACTGCCCCTAAAAATGCCCCCTGGTGTCCCCTCCAAGACTTTTACTTTTCAGACTCTCAGCTGTCCTTATTAATTTCTCTTTCACCTTGAACTCAACATTTACCTGCCCAGGCTCCCACGTGCTGGAATTACAGGTGTGCCAATACACTTGGCTTCACCAGAGAAGGTAGGATTGTAGGGCTGACAAATTCTACTTGGACTGAGGAGGGAAAAACCCAAACTACAAAACAAATATTTAAATTGGAATAGAGTAGGTAGACTGAAAAGAAATTATGCAACTGTGGTATGCTTGAAAGTCACTATTCAGTGATGCTAAAAATGTAAAACATACAAGGGAATGTGGTTTATGGCTTATGGGGGGAGGAGAAAGAAAAATGAGATACTAAACAGGTATTCCTCATATAATTTGCAAACTTCCAGCATTATAGGCTACTCTCATGTCACCTGAAAATCACAACCACCACTAGATACAACAGTATTACCGTATAGACCAAAAAAGTGGCATAAAAATTATACATGGCATGCTGATGACTAGTGCTGAGACTTGTCACTTTATATGAAGAAGACCTTCATCATGCATTTCAGAGGCCAGTGTTGAGCCAGGTAGCTCAGCATGAGATGCTAATTAAAATACATGAATTTCATTTGGTTACATGGGATATGCCTTTAGTTAAGTCTGAATTAAATTATATAAGATGGTGTAAGTTTATGACCAGCTCTAAGATGTAGGGGCAAAATGACAAGCAACAGTTAGCTCCAATGACATAAGCAATAGTTATGGGGATGGCTGTACAGAGGAGGAAAATCGGGAAGAAGAAAAAGCGTCTCAATACAAATGCTACCTTTTTAGTAATGATACCAAAGCAGCTAACACAGTAGCAATGAGGATGACAGTCAAGGTAGAAATAAATGTGCTGTGGCAGATGACTTAGGAATTGCCATAGGCAGAGCAGGCCTGTGAGTGTAGTACAGGGGCAAGGAAAAGGCGGGTAACTGAGACATGCTGCCCAGCCACCCACAGAGCCAGGCAGTGTGCAGACCAGGCTTGGCCACCTACTAATACTGAGCCAGCAACATTCTGGCTTGGAAATGAACTATGCCCAAGAATAAGCCATAGTGGCATACAACATAAAATAGATGTTTTGAAACATTTGAAAGGCTTGGATCTGTTTACACATCATTTTCTTTTCTTTTTTTTTGTTTTGTTTTTTAGATAAGATTTCTCCATGTTGCCAGGGCTGTCCAGGAACTTGCTATGTAGACCAGGCTGGCCTTAAACTCACAAAGATTAGCCACTGCTCCCAAATGATGGGATTAAAGATGTATGCCACCACTGCCCAACTATCTTTTTATTTTTGAAAACTATAGATAATTTGTCCTTTGTATTCTAAAAATGTTAATTAACAATAAAAAATGTCTGCCGTCAAGCTTTACAAATATAAAGATAAAAGATATATTAAGGAAAATAAACCAGTATGTGTGATTATGTGTCCATATGCATGCTTATACACATACAAATATTTTTACCTGGAATGGATCAGATGTACATGTGTTCATTTCTGGTGTCAGAATGGTTGTCTGACCAATAGAAGCAATTTTTTCTGCAGCAGATAATGGTTTCAATGGTTCCTTGGTAGGCTCTAACATACCCTGAAAAAGGTGTATTCGTCATTAATTGGAGAGGGATCCACATAAGTCAATAATAATGTAATAATGACAATCTAAAAGAAAAAAGATCATCTTCAAAACACTATATATAAGACTATTTTAGAATAAAATTTTTGAAGTCAAATCTTCCATTTTAAGTAAGATTTTACTTTATAATGTTTAAGACAGTAATATTATCTGAAAAGGAAATATTTTTCACATGGTGGTTATGTTGAACACACAATGTCTTTTAGTATGAATTTAATGTGCTTAAATCTGAGCTGGTGTCTCAGTACTTAGATCCTGAGTCTTGCAAAGAAGTATAGAGAGACTGTCATTTCAGAAAGGAAAACACTCTATGTACTCCATTGGGGGTGGGGGTGGGTTGAGATAGCCCTGGCTGTCCTTGCCTCTGCCTTCTGAGTGCTAAGATTACACCGCTCACCTCAAACACACTTCTTAAGTAAAAAAGGTAAATACTTTGGATAGGCATAGAAACAAACAAACAAAAAATCATTGGGTATCAAGGTTCTATCAAACAAAATGGATAATCTAGGTTAATGGCATGAAAAAAAGCAAAGATTTTTTTTTGCATATTGTAAATCATAGGTGAGGACCAAGTAAAGTGCTTACATCTTCTGGAAAGCAACCAAACAAAACTAAACAACTTGGTAAACTCTTGAATAGATAGAACATTTATATCCACTCATGTCACTCTTAACTCTGTGTAGCATTGAATATGTGAGATCAAAGCTCTAAGACAGTAACCTCAGAGCCTGTGGATTTCTAAAGCTGCCTTTAAAGGAGAATCCCTACTCCCTTAGAGGTGTAAACTAACAAAGTAATTTAGACATTCAACTCTCCCATTCCCACAAACCCAATCCTTAATACATTAGAGGCTTTGTGCAGTAGACAGAAAGATGAAAATAAATTCAAAGTCAACTTAGTACCACCTAATATAGGTTCTTTAATGCTTTTATAAAAGAAGAAAACATATCTGGTAATTAGTAGTATCAGTCAAATTTCTTAGTCTGAACTATGATTTAAACCAGCAGCATTCAAATTGTGGTTGTGCTTGTCAATTAACAGCATCTAAAACTTTATTAGAGGCACAAATTCTCAAGCTTTGCCTCAGATCCATTTAATAAAAAGCTGAGTGCCAGACACCTGTGTCTTTTTTTTTCCCCTTCTTTGTGTAGCCCTGGCTGTCCTGAAACTCTATAGACAAGGTGGTCTAAAACTCACAGCCACCAGCTTCTACCTTCCAAGTGCTGGGAATATAGGTGTGGGCCACCACTGCCCGGATTCTTTTGAATTTTCAAGACAGAGTTTACCTTCTGTACCCCTAATAGTCCTGAAACTCAAATTTGTAGATTAGGCAGGAATATCAGAGATCACCTGGCTCTGCCTCCCTAGTGCTGGATTAAATGCCATCACACCCAGACCAAGGAAATCTGTGTCTTAAATCTTCCAAAACAATTTTAATGAAGTTGGAGAACCAGAAACATAAATGATTATTTCAGGTCTACTCCTCCATATAAAATGCACCACAGGGGGAAAATGCAGGTATAGTTAACCTTTGATATTAATGATACCCCTGGATAAAGTACTGGCCTGGCAAGCATGAGGATCCTTTCAGTTCATTGTTTACTCGGGTGAAAAGAGGTAGGCACAGTGACATTTGCTTGTCTGGCTGGGGAAGCAGATGGGCACCCCAACTACATACACCCCAAAACCACAGAGATAGAAGTGGGAAGATCTATTAATGTTCATTAAATACATTTTATTATGGGGTTTAAAAACAGTACATTGTATTATATTATAGGCAATAAAGTTAATAAATGAAGGGTAAGCTTTAGCCATCAACTCCTCACAGGACTGTGAGCCAGCTAATGTGCTGATGTGACCCATGTGAAAAAGCAGGCAACTGCTGGCAAGCTTCTATGAGTGAAATTCCTAGTTCCCACTCAGATCAATAGACTACACCAACAGCCTTAGAGCACTACTGTTTAAGAAAAAAAAAAAAAAGAAAGAAATCCAGATAATAAATAAATAAAAGAGATGTTCTTGACTGTAGTCACCTAGAACAGAAAAGCAGACAATACAGAACAAATAAGGGACCAGAAACTGATAAGAAAGCTTGGGTAACAGAAAATTCCACAAGAAACTGCAAAAATCAGTCACAATGTTCCAGCTCAATACCAATAAAATTAGTGCCTATTCACAGAAAATAAACTATGGATTAAAAAAATCAAGCTGTACTTTACATACACATATAGGTGGTACAATTTAGACTGTTTTATGATTCCTTATTTTTTTTTCACTCATCAGACAAGGTTTCATGTAGTCCAGGCTAGTCTTGACAACCTTGAACTCCTTCCTTATCCTCCTGCCTCTGCCTCCTCGGCTTTCTTTAGTTTTTACATTCTTCCCTTAAATTCAATTTATTCCTTATAATATGATATTTTTAGTTTAACGGATAGGGCATTTTCATTTAGCAGTTATTCACCCCAAAACCACAAACATTGAACTTAAGAATGTAACTGAGGGGCTGGGAAGTTGGCTCTAAATGTTTGCTGTGCAAGCCTGAGGACCTGTGTTCAAATCCTCAGGACTCACCTAAAAAGGTGGGTGTAGTCATTCACGCATGCCTAGAACCTCAGCATTGTGAGTGCTGGAGCCTAGCTCCAGGTCCAGTGAGCAACCTGTCTCAAAGGAGTGAGGCAGAGAGTCATAGAGCAGGACTCCCTTGTCTCCCCCGGTCTCTCTGGATACCTGCACCCATACAAACTGACCACACATGCATACCCATTCCACACAAGCTACAAAATATGGCCGAATCTTGCTAAAAAATAAAATGAAAAATGCCCACTTGCCAGAACTATCTTATACATCTGGAAAAACAAAATTTAACACATTAAAATTATTAAACTATTAATGGAAACTAAAAGGTCCTGGCTTGTTTTCATGTACTATAATTTGGTATTTCCAAGCTCCCTTGGACATCCATAGTCTCAATGTTGTTTTATTTAAAATTAATTGAATCAAAACACATTTATATTTATAAAGTTCCAAGTACTTTATCTTCTCTTTTTCTTTTTCTTTTTAAAAGTTTAGAAAAGGCAGGCTGGGGAGATGAAGGTAAGATCAGAGTCTGGAGGGTGTTGTTCATGCCTTTCACCCAGCACTTGGCAGGCAGAAGCAGGCAAGTCTCTGTGAGTTCGAAGCCAGCCTGGTCTACAGAGTGGGTTCCAGGACAGCAGGGCTGTTAACATAGAGAAATTCTGTCTTGAAAAACAAAACAAAAAGCCCAAACCAAACAAAAAACAAAAAACTTCCCAAATAAACAAAACAACTCTTTGCACTCAGGAGGCAAAGCAAGCCAGGCAGGTGAATCTCTGTCAGTCAAGGCCAGATTGTCCTATACAGAGAATTCTATGCCAGCCAGGTCTACACAGAAAGACGGCATCTCAAAACAACTACCTTTTTTGTCATGCTATATAAGATGATTTAAAAAAATAAACACAATAAATATATGATGAATATATGTAGAAGTATTCTGTACTTACCAATCCTGCTGCATACATGGGCACTATAACAGGTTGCTTCTTATTGCCAGTGAACAGCTATGTTTGTATTAGGGAGAAAGAACATGTATTTAGAAAATGATTTGTTGGTCATATAATGAAATTCTAATTCTAATATGCAATGTTTTATTATGCTGTGAAATGATGAACAGAATAAACTATAAGCTTTCCTATGGGCTCATACATGCTACATGTGTGTGTATACATAACCCAGTCCAATTTTCCATTTTACAGTTAAGGAAAAACAAATTTTTTCTAAGAAACAAAACTTAGAGCAGTGGTTCTTAACCTGTGAGTCACAACCCCTTTGGGGTCAAGCAACTCTCTCACAGGGGTTGCTTATCAGATACCCTACATGTCAGATATTTACATTACGATTCATAACAGTAGCAAAATTACAGTTATAAAGTAGCAACAAAAATAATTTTATGGTTGAAACTCACTGCAACATGAGGAATTGTATTAAAGGGTCACAACATTAGGAAGGCTGAGAACCAATGACTTGGGCTGGACAGATAGCTCAGCAGTTAAGAACACTGACTACTCTTCCAGAGGTCCTAAGTTCAATTCCCAGCAACCACATGGCAGCTCACAATCATCTATAATAAGATGCCCTCTTCTGGAGTATACATATGCATGCAGACACAATACTGTATACATAATCAATCAATAATTCAATCTTTAAAAAAAAAGATCACTGACTTTAGAGGAACATTACAATGTCTTAAAACTGCCACGTTCAAAATAAGTGAACATTTAAGCCAACCATTTCTCTGTAAAGCTCAATAACCACAGCTTAAACAGAACAGTAAATTTTAAAAATGCACAGGTTGATTAAAGGGTTTTTCAAGATTCTAACAAACTCACAATGTTTCGAGTGTCTATTCCCAAGGAGCACAAAAGCTTCTTGTTGCTATGGGAGCCACCCCACTGGTATCTCAAGCCATGTGCATCATGAATATCCTGTAGTTCCGTCCACACATCCAGCAGTTCACTGTAAAGGCCACAATGAAGCCAACAAGAAGTTACTCAAGCATTTTTACCCTAAACTTCACCTTCAATAAATACATTGATGATAAACTATGCATTGCAATTAATCTGTGTCAGCTGCTACCTCAGTGCAACCAAGAGCCAATACTAACAGTAATTAGAAAGGTAAGTTAAACACATACATATAGTCCAGGAATTAGCTTGTTCCTTTAAAAAAAGATCATTTACTTTATATGTATGAGTATTTTGTCTGCATGAGTATATATGTACCACATTTGTGCCTCATATTTTCAGAGGCTAGAAGAGGGTGTCAGATCCTTTGGAAATAGTTATGGAAAGCTGTAAGCCACCATGTGGTGCCAGGGACTGAATCTAGGCCCTCAGCAAGAGCAAAGTGCTCCTAACTGCTGAGCCATCTCTCCAGTCCTAGCCTGTTCTTTTTTATTGTTAAAACAAAACAAAAAACTAAAAAACATGTAAGGGTTGGGGATACAATTTAGTTGGTTGAGTGCTGCCTTGCATGCACCCAAACCCTGGGTTCATCTGCAGCACTGGAAAAACCTGGCATAGGGTGCATGTCTACAATCCCAGCATTAAGGAGAAAGATATGAAGTTCTTTCTTGTCATCCTTGGCTACACAGTAAGTTCCTGGCTAGCCTTTGATACATGAGTTATTGCTTCAAAATTAACATTTAAAAGAAAAAAATCACCTGTTACCATTTCAATAGAATTACTCAATATTTGAGTTTTCTCCTTTGTGGTTTGAGACATGCTCAGGTAGACCAGGCCTCTGGGTCTTCTACTCTAGAGTGCTGGAATTCTACGCTACCATGCCCAATTGTCCTTCAGTCTTACATTGTCATTCTCCCTCCCTCCCTCCCTCTCTCTCCTGCACATGTACAATAGCACCTTCTACCCCATCTGTCTTTGTCATTTCTTTTTCATGGTTTCAGTTACCTGTGGTCAACTATGGTATGAAAATATCAAAAGGGAAATTCTAGTGAGACATAATTCATTAATTTTTAATGAGGTGCTATTATGAGTATTTACCTCATATCATCTCATCACATAGACACTATATCATCTCATTTCACAGGTGTGCTAAGAGATCACATTCACATAATTCTTACTACAGCGTAATCGTTTATTAACTACTATTTATAATCTCTTACTATGTTTAATTTATAACATAGGCCTTGTGAATATATAGAAAAACATTATCATGTACAGAGATTAGCACTATTCAATATTTTAGTTATCATCAGGGTTCTTGGAAAACACTCCCCATGGACAGGGAGGGATTGCTGTGACTTTGCCAATGGCTACGTAATACTCAGGTCACAGACCATCATTTGTTTAGTTACTGCCCACAGCTCTCAATTTACTACCTGCATCCTGTTATTAGGGTAGCAGTGACTGTATTTCATGGGGTGTATTATTATATGGTACATTATTTCCTTTGACTGAACCTCCTGAGAAGAGATTTGTGCCCTTCTTTAAATCCTGTACCAGAAACACTGGGGTCACAAGGAGGGACAAATAAGTTATAAATGACTTAGTTAACTGGGAGAGAGGAAAATTTGAGAAGGAAAGGATGCTTCCAGAGGCAGAGAATGCGAGATAAGAATAAAAGGAAAGCTCAGAAATAGAAGTAACTTTGAAATTAAAATCAGAAAATAAATTCAGACACCCTAAAATCAAATAGCAGGAATTCCAGGGAAGGAAACAGAGGCATAGGAGAGGTGCTAAGTGTAGACAAACTATAAACAGAATATTCCCTACTGAAGAACAGGCATCAGGGGAATGAGTGAGAAGACCCACATCAAGACACTTCAGAT
This sequence comes from Phyllotis vaccarum, assembly GCA_033318265.1. NCBI lineage: Eukaryota > Metazoa > Chordata > Mammalia > Rodentia > Cricetidae > Phyllotis > Phyllotis vaccarum. Next base: position 64,344,512 of record JARWLC010000015.1, on the reverse strand, counting down.
CAGCAACAATTTCCACATTTGTACTAAGAAAGGACTGTAAAACTTTGTCTCTTGTGCGTTTCTCTAACAGGCTGTATCAAACAGGATACAGGGAGGTCTTAAGATGACAGGTATGAAGAGGCTGAACCACTCTAAAGAGGATCAAGAGAGTTGGTGGAGGGTGAGGCAGGGGAGGACAGCCTGATAGATTTTATGACAAGTAAAAACTCATCAAGCAAATTTATATGAATAGGCTCTTAGGGGCAGGAAAAGATGCAGGAAATAAAGGCGGGACTATGAAGCAGTGGAGAGATCAGTGTTTTAGGTTTTAGAATATCTGTGTAGACTTTACCAGCTGGGTATTTAGAATCTTAAATGCTCCAAAATTACAAACTTTTTGAATGTCATGTCAATGCTCAAACATTTGAGGATTTAAAAAAAAAAAAATCAGCCTCTCTTCCTTTTTTAGTGCTGGAGATCAAACTGGGGCCTTGTACAAGCAGGCTAGGCAAGTGATAACTGCTCTACACCCACAGCTCCCCGAAGTGTTGGATTTCATAGCACTTCAAAGTTTGGGTTTCTAGGTCTTACATAAAGTTTAGGAAGACAGAGTATAAATGAAAACAAGGACTTACTTAGCAGTACATAGTATTTACACAGTTAAAAGGAAAATATAAGATTAAAAAAATTAACCAAAAGGTGTAATGTAAGGATACTGAGAAGATGAAAACAAGGTAGCGAAGACCTAAATTTCCAATTACGTCAAGTGTGGTGACACAGCCCTTAGGAGGCTGAAGTAGGAGGCCCTTGAGTTTGAGCACAGCCTGGACTACAGTCAGATACTGCTTAAAACAAAAACCAGTTCATTTATCACACTAGGTAGTCAGCAGGTAATATAGTGTTGCTTGATTAGAATGTCAATTTAAAACATCAAAAGAAATATCCCAGAAGTAAAGAAACAGGGATATTTTCCTAAGTCCTTTGGCACATTAGGCTTCAAATATATCTTAAAACAATGCATTGGAAAAAACTTTACAACTTAGAACGGAAACTAACAGAATCATATTCTCTAAGAACTGTCTACTACTTACCCGCTTTCAGCTAAGGCCTCTCTTGTTTTTATCGATGAGTTGTTTGTTTCCAGCAAGTGCTTCAGGGAAGCAACATCCTCATCCTCGGTAGAGTCAGGGACAAACACAGAAGGAAAACAGGCTTCGAAAATTCTCTCCAACCGGTTGAGTAAAGCTGTCTGAATCAACCCCCAAAAAGTTCACTTTCATTTATTCAGTTTTAATGATGTCATAATTTTAGTGCTTGTGCACCAATGCATGCACGTACACACACACACACACACACACACACACACACACAGAGGCATGCATGCATGCACACACAAACCCATCACTCAGGTACAAAAAATAGTGAGAGAAACAATTTCAACAGTTACTCTAGATGACTAAGCAACCACGTTGCTCCTGCAGCAGGAGATGAACACAGAGAAGAGCCAAGCTTCCAGTACTTTCCATATAGTATCTTAGCTACAGTTCTCTACAAAGAAAATGTTATTACTCTATTGTGTAGTAAGAAAGCAACTCCAAGTTTGAATAATCTTCCAAAAATCAGACAATATTCATATGCTCTCCATTACTCAGTTAACAGAGTAAGCACAGAGACATACAGAAAGGAAGGTAGGTATTTGGGGAAAGTAGGCTACCATAGCTAATCAGAACCGTTTTCTTGATATAAACACTTAACTGTAAAAGCCTTTTGAAATACCTCTGCTGCAACAAGTGCAGAACACAATAAGAACGGGTGTGTCAATTAAAAAAAAATTGGTGGTGGGGACTGGAGAGATGGCTCAGTCATTAAGAACATTTCTGCTCGTCTAGAGGACCCACCCCCATACCAGGTAGCTCACAACTCCAGCTCCAGGGGATCCCATGACTCTGGCCTCCTTGTACACACACACACACACACACACACACACACACACACAGAAGAGAGAGAGAGAGAGAGAGAGAGAGAGAGAGAGAGAGAGAGAGAGAGAGAGAGAGAGAGAGAGAGAGAGAGAAGTAAATCTTAACAATTTTTTGCACATATTTATTTTCATGTAGTGGTGGCGGTAGAATTGTGTGCCACATTGTATATCTGGATGTACGAGGAACACTTTTGGGAGCTGGTTCTCTCCCTACAACATGAATTTCAGGAATTAAACACTACCCATTGAGCCAGCCATCCTGATGGCCTGAATGTCTCAATTTTTACTGTTAAAAAATTCAACAATTCTTTATAATTTTTGACATTATGGATTATCTTCTAGAAATTCCATTTATTTTCTTACCTTGATATAAAGCCTAGACATTGACTAGAGTATCTTTCACTATAAAATAAACATAAATTTACTTGGCATTTTGAATTCTTTGAATTAATTCAAATTTGTTGTATTTATAAGTGATTGGGGGGTATCACTGTATTTATTATATATATGCAACCCATTTCTATTTTCTTAATTGTGTTTCATATACATACAAGATATTTTAAAACTGAATGCAATTTATTATCTAAACATCAGTAGGAATACAAACTGTTATAAGCTAAAGCCTATTAAAAGATTAAATGATAATTGGTAACAGAAAAATAACACAACAAAATTTCTCCTGACAACCAACGCAAGCAAGTTAGCACTTGATTTCTCCTCTGTAGTAGTTAGTAACTAGGAAAAAAGAAAAACAAAGGGCCTAATTTCCATAGTCACGTTTTTTTCAAGTGCCCAAATCTCCCTTTTAGAAGCTGTACTGGAGCAAAAGTCTATCACTTATAATTAGTCTCAGGGTGCTCTTTTGCTAACTCTGATAACGTTCTCTGATGCCCTCGTTATATTCACAGGAGATGAGAACAAGCCTCACTGTCAATTACCAAGTCCAGAGTAAAGGGTAGACCTTAGATCCCCAGGCTCCTGAAACTTGAGCCTGTCAAGGGGACCCAACACTAACTGGCTTGGGGGAGGGGGATAGACATGACTTTGAAAGAGATCAGATAACAATCTAATTGGAACTCTATGAGAACTTCCCTTCTGGGCAAGGAAGGTAAATAAAAACTCACCCAGGACCACATTTTACTTGCCAGAAAATTAAATCTTTACTGTATCATTTTTGTTACCTTTTTAAAGGGACAGGGAAAAAACAGCCTGTCACCAGAAAAAAAACAGTACCTCACATGACTCAGGTCTTAGCACTGTAGTGTTATCAGTGACCAAGTGCTCAAGTGACTGTGTATATTTGACGGAGGAAAATTCCATTAGGTTAAGTGATTAACCTAATCACTTCAATTTCTTTTTCTTCAGCCTTTCCCACAAAGGCTGTAAACTACATAAAATATTTAAAGCTAGGTTTTATATATCTTTTAAATTAGACATAAAATACATTTTCTTCTAATCTTTTGTTAGATAAGGCAAAGCAGAGTCTAGCAACATCTTCGACAGACTAAGCAGTATAGGAAATACTTTAGGCTTTGTAACTCATCTCTAAACAAGCAATATGAATGTATTCCAGTAAAACTTCATGTAAAAAAAAGCAAGAATTAAGGGACAGATTTGTTCCCTAAGCCATTCTTTACTTACCTCTGAACTGGAGCAATAAATATTAAATAACCAGGAAATGCTAACATCACCAGCCACAGGGAAATAGCTCAACACAACAAAAACCAGCTAACAGAATTAACAAAGATTTTGATTAAATTTGTTAAGACATTTACTTTTTTTTTTTTTTTTTTTTTTGCTTTGGTTTTTTGAGACAGGGTTTCTCTATGTAGGCCAGGCTCTGCCTCCCGAGTGTTGGGATTTTTGTGTGACTATTGTCCTCATCTACTGTGCTTCTTAAAAACACAATTAAGTTAAAAATGTGATGAAATATAGGTTAAATAACTTGGTAAGTAGAATAGGTACAAGAATACAACCAATATAACACTCAGAAGAAAACCTACCCTCAAATTCAGAGAGATCAGCCTGACTCTGCCTCCAGAGTGCTGGGATCAAAGGTGTGTGCCATCAACACCTGATCAGTAGCCATTTCTTTATCATTATAGTTTGAGCATAAAAGTTATCACATCAAAAGTTAGAGTTGCTCAAGTAAAATATTAAATTTGGATTTACTTTAGTGAGTGAAAAAGAACTTTGTTTATACTGATCTATCTATATGAACTATTTCTGAGTATAATATGGCATTTATTTCTGGTTTTGATTTAATGAATGCATCACCCAATTTTTTAAAGTTGTAATTTGTTATCTAAATTGTGACTTAAATATATTTAAGTAGTATTTTGCCAATGGCCAAGTCAGAGGAGCAGCAGGTGGCAGTTGATTTTAGGAGATCAGCCCACCAGCATGCAAGGCCTTGATCTTGGATAGGCAAGGCTCAGAAAGTCTTTTGCTACTGCTGTGCCTTTACATGTTTGCCAATGTCATTTTTCTATGATATCTGGAATGGTGTGAATGGGCATAGGGAGATCCTCACTGACCCTAATGCTGTATGATTATCTCATGGAAATAGTCCATTCTATTTGTTCGTGGATTATTATGAAGTAATTTCCCCATAAGCTGAAGTAATGATTTTATACAATAGCAGTGTTAGGTTAAATAGGATTTTGATGACTGAAGGTCTTTAACAACTACAGTGAGGGTTATGAGAGGTTAGCTTGGTGCTGAAGAGGATAGGAAAAAAGAACAAGGAAATGCCGCACAGCTCATTTCTCTGAGGCTTAGGTTAATGATTAAGATAAAGAGTCGCATCCCAGAAGCTAAACTAGCTCAAGTTTTTAATCTTAATGCTGAGAGGTATGTCCATGGGTTCTGGTGTGCAACATAGCTGAAACAAAGCTTTAAATACTGACTTCAGGTTAGGTTAAGATGTTTTTGATAATGGTTTTGAGGTAAGAAAATCCTGGAAGGCAATTTAATAGCTAAACAGGGACTCACTGAGGTCAGGGAAAGAGCAATGGCAGCCCAGCTATTGCTGGCTGATGTATCTTTCTTGCTAGGATGGGTCTCTGCCCTCAGCTTCCTGATTTAAAAAACTGTTGATGAGTGGGTATGCACCCTGAGGATTTAAAGTGGAGCTGACTATTTTTCACATATAAAAGTTTAGAATTGTGATTCTTCTAAGGTTTCTTATAAGATTATCTTTTGAGATAAATAATAAAGTGACTGGTCCTTTCTTTACAACTGCAAAACGCAGACTGCCAGCGAAAGAACTGGCTGAGAAAAATACCTTGCTTTCTTAATTTCTCACACTGTTAATCTATAGCAAGTTGCTTAGGTATAAATGTATGTGGGTTCCTGGGACAACTTTTTTTTTAACCCTATAATAAGTAAAATGTTTATGTAAGGGACATGGATAATATGCTGTTTTTATTTGTATTCACTGTAATCATTCACTTGAAAAATAAACCACATTGTAATTTTTATACTGTTTGAGAGATTTTGATGAGGTATATAAGGGGAAAAAATAAGTTAAAAGGGAGAAATCAACAGAGACAGAAGGGCTACAGACAGAAAAGATCAGGATAGAGATAAGAAAATAAAGACCAGAGAAGATGATGGAGAAACCTTAAATGTGTAACCAGCGCCAGAGAGTTAAGTTTTACTCCCTGAGATAGAAAGGTTGGGTGATTAATCTGAGGCTCTCCTTCAATCCCTGAGCTGTGGATAGCATATATCATGGCAGTGATAGCATATATTTCATGTGTATGGGTGTTTTGCCTGAAATGTATGTCTGTGCATCACATGCATACCTGGTACCTATGGAGGCTGCTGGATGCTTATCTCCTGTAACTGAGGTTACAGACAATTGTAAACTGCCACTGTAGAAAGCAAAGAGCCTTGTGCACAGAGATAAGCCCCGGAGAAGCCAGGAAAGTTAAACAAACAGCTTACCTCTTCAAAGGGATGAGGTACGGAGCCACTCTTAGTGGAATGATGTTTTTTTCAATCTGGTGATCCTTTGCTGTCTGATGAAGACAACCTCTGCCTTTATCTCCCAGACTATGTTTTTACTTATCCAAGACCTTTCCCCCTAAATCTTGAACATTGTTTTTAGACTATCAACCCACTCTTAAAAGTAATATCACTTATGTTTTATAGCAGCCTAAGTCACTTCTGTGTTATCTTAGAGCCAAGCCAACTCTGACATCCACAGGCATTAAGCTTACCTCAGTCCCTAGACCCTAGATCTTGGGCACTATCTCTGAGTCAACAGTACCCTTTCTTGTAAAAGAAGCTATATGTACTTTGTAAGAAATCTTAGTGTAAACATGTCTTAAATTGTTGTGCACTTGGGACTGAATTGTTATCTGAATACTTTTTTCAAAACTGTACTGTGCTTAAATATGGATGAAGTAAAATGATCTGCACTAGACTCTAGACATCCTGGTGCAGCACTGGTTACAATAAAGTTGGCCAGCTGTAAAGTCTGCAGGGGAATCACCACATCCTATGCGAATGATGGGAATTAAACCCACGTCCTCTGGTAGCTTTGCCATCTCTCCACCCCAAACTTTTTCTCCATGTAGCACAGACTGGCCTCAAATATGGAATTCTGTTTTAGTCTCCCAAGAACTGGGATTACAGGCATACAACATGATTGGCTGAACAATGGTATTTACTAACATACTCTTAACACTTGCAGACTTCTTTTAGGACTTGTATAAAACTCCAAATAGTCGGGCTGAGCTCTAGTTTCTATACATAGGTAAGATAGCATTTGAAAAGCAAATAGAATCAGTACAGCCTGCTGTGGAATAACCTTCTTACACTGTGTGAATATATGTCACTATGATTTGTTTAATAAACAAGCTGACTGGCCAATAGCTGAATAGGATAAAGTTAGGCAGGAAAGCCAAACTGAGTATGATGGGATGAGGAAGGGCAGAGTTGGAGGAGTCACCAGCCAGATGCAGAGGGAGCAGGAGATGAATGTGCCATGCTAATTAAGGTACCACCATATGGCAGAGTGTGAGTAAGGAACATGGGCTAACTTAAAATGTAAGAATTAATTAGTAACAAGCCTGAGCTACTAGCTGGGCATTTGTAATTATGAGCCTCAGTGTATTTGAAAACAGCTGTGGGACAGAAAAACTCCAAATGTTGTGGAATATTATTTTAAGGTGTGTTACTTTTGCTTATGTTGTGAAACATTTGCTTAATAATGCAGATGTGTTGCATTTTTTAATGCTGCATTTGCTTAACTCTGTGAAGCTGTGATTCTTTGTCTAATGAAGAGCTGTACAGCAGCCCATAGTGAGGTGGAAAAAAGGATAGGTGAGGCTGGCAGAAAGAAGAGATGGAAGAAGTCTGGGAGAGAAGGAGGAAAAAGAGAGGAGGAGGACACAAGGGGCTACCCAACCACACAGCCACCCAGGCACCCAGGAACCCAGCTATATAGCCACACAGCCACCCACCCACCCAGCCACACAGCCACTCAACCATCTGACCACACAGCCACCCATGGAATAAGAGTGAAACTAAGATTACATAAGTAAGAAAAGGAAAAAGCCCAGAGACAAAAGGTAGATGAGATAATTAGTTAGAAAAGTTGGAAAGAAACAGGACAAGCTAAGGCCGGGCATTTATAATTAAGAATAAGTTTCTGTGTGTGATTTATTTGGGAGCTAGGTAGCAGGTTCCCCCAAAAGAGCATTTAGACACCGAAATAAAAGAAAGTAAAATAAAAACAACACCACTCTGCTTACAATAAACCAGTTTAGAAAAGTGAGGAACTACATTTAGCAGAAAACCAAAAGCAGAAGACACTGAAAAGGCCTGATATAATGCATTACAGTTTTTGTTTAATAAAATCATAATTACATTGTACTTGTCATGTGCCAGACATCATTCTACATGCTTTACAATTGGCTCGTTTAAGGCATAGAAGTTTGTAAGTAATTATATATTATTTATTTACTGTGTGCTGGAGTTATGTATGTGTATGTATCATGTGCATGCAGCTGCCTAGGATTACAGGTGTTTGTAAGAAACAAGATGTGGGTGCTGAGAGCCAAACCTAGGTCCTCTGTAGAAACAGGAAGTACTCCTAACTACTAAGCTATTTCTCCAGCTCCAGAAGTAAACAAATTGTACTTACTTTCTAGATGAGAAAAATGGAGCATAGGGAAGTTCCACCAACCTTCCTATGGTCACATAAATATCAATAGGAGGCTGAATTTCAATTCAAATCACTGCATTTGTTGTCATGAAAGCAGTTTTTGTTGTTATTTTGTTTTTGTTTTTGTTTTTTTAAAGACGGGTTTCTCTGTGTGGCCTTGGCTGTCCTCTATAGACCATCTGCCCTCGAACTTAGAAGTCTGCCTATCTCTGTCTCCTGAGTACTGGGATTAAAGGCATAAACTGTTACTGTCTGACTATGAGAACAGTTTTATGTTGAGCTTCTGAAACTTACAGGGGCTTTGAAGGACAGTCTACTGTGGTGATTTAATACAAACAGTCTGGAATATCAGAGGACAGAATCACCCACAGCCAAGCCCAGGGAGTAGTGACCCATGCCTTGAATACCCTAACTCGGAGACAGAGATCAGAGATCCATCTGTATCTCTGTGAGTTCAAGGCCTAACAGCCAGGCAGCGGTAGCACACACCTTTAGTCCTAGCTTTAAGAGAGTTGGATCAGAAAGTAAAATAGCTCGGCAGTGAAAGAAATATAAGGCAGGAGAAGGCAGAAGTTCAACATTCTGTCTGAGCGACTAGTCGGTCTGAGGACTTGTGAAGACAGGACATACCTCGTTCAGCCTTTGAAGTTGGCTGGTGAGAAATGGCTATGGTTTGTTCCCTATTTCTCTGATATTCCAGCTTTTCTCCAAAAATCTAGCTCCATGTTTTTATATATTTTTTATAATACTAAATAGATTTCATGCAATAGTCTATGTCTTTAATTCTTACATCCTGAACAGAGCTGGGAGGATAACTAACAACGGAATGCATTCTATGTATTTTGTTATGTTTAATGTTGGAAATGTATTATATAATAAATCTAAAAGAATTCCCACCAGTTTGCAAAGTGGTCTAGCCATTCTGAAAATCAGTGTGAAGAATTCTCAAAAAACTAAAAATAAATCTACCATATAACCAAGCTAAACACTCCTTGGCATACACTCAAAGGACTCAATATCCTACTCCACAGATACCTGCTCAGCCCTGTTTACTGTTGCTCGACTTACAATAGCAAAGAAATGGACAACCTAAATGCCCTTCAACTAATGAATGAATAATAAAAATGTGATGCATATTCAGCTATAAAGAAAAAAGAAGCCATGAACTTTGCAGATAAGTTGGTAGACCTAGAAAATATATTGAGTGAGGTAACCCAGATCCAGAAAGATGTCACATGTTCTGTCATTGGAGGCTCCTACCTCCAAAATCTTTAGATGTGAGAACATATATACTAGAGTTACTGCAGAAAGCAGGAAAGTGAAATGGGGATTTGAGAGGAACTGAGAGGAGAATATTAGGGTGGAGAAAATGAGGGGCTGTAATGAGGGAGGGAAGAAGGAGAGAAATAAGGAGGGTAAAATAACAGTAATGGTATCTGGCAAAAAAAAAAAAAAAATCATACTGTCTATACTATCAACTATCTACCTAAAAATAGCTTACATCACGAGCCAAAGACTGTCAAACAAAAATGCCAATACAAGGCATGAGAAGCCCTGTTTTGAGTTGTTGGTCAGAGTTGTCCAAGAGACTTTACAGACTATTTATTGCGATTGTCCTTTTTTATCCCCCAGAGGTAGAACAGTAAGTGTCTACTGCTAAAACACCATACACTTCAGATGCAGGGCCCAGAGTCCCCTAAGCTGGAAGTGACCTGAAATGCTTCCTCCCTAAGAACTAGCTTTCAGGTACCAGAAGGCACCATACACGATTCTAACAAAGAGAAACAACCCACAGCCCTATCTACCTATGTTACCATTGAATCAATCAAAGACTAGCATGGCACAATATCCCAAATGGTTCAGTAGGGCATGCATACCTTGTCAGTAATCAATGACTTTCTAACTGGATTTAAGATCCACCTAACAAGAGGGAAATCATGCTTATACTAGAATAGTGAAGTCATGGACTTTGGATGAGAATCTATAACCATCACTTTATCTGTCCTTTTACCCACAGGTAATTGTACTATCGTACCCCTCAAGGAAACTCCTCTTTACAATAGATGGAGACTACTATAGAAAACCACAATCTATCAAAATGCAGCATGGAGTTCAGTTCCAATAGATACAATTACAAAGCAACTCCAGAACATAAGGTTCAGGGAACATTATGGAAGAGGGGTTGGAGAGATTTTAAGAGCCAGAGGATCAGAGAGTTTGCTGTTGAGATTGTGTCTCCTAGTAATGTCAGAAACTATACCCATTAAGTCTTAAACAGGACTGCTGCTGTGGGACTATGTTCTTGTACACTGTCTATATTTGTCATTGTAAATACCCATTTAATTAAATACTGATTGGTCAAGTTGTTAGACAGGAAGTAGAGGCAAGGCAACCAGCTTAGGAGAATTCTGGGAAGCAGAAGAGCAGAGCAGAGATGCCAGGCAGACAAACACACACAGAGAGAGATGAGAATTTTGCAATGAGAAAAGGTACCAAGCCAGGCAGCTAAATAGTCATGGGTTAGTTTAAGAGCCAGAAAGCAAGGAATAAGTCTGAGCCATAGGCCAAACAGCCTCTGTATGTTTATTTGGGACTAAGCTGCCATGGGACTGAGAATCTGACTACAGACTACAGCCTGCCTAAAGGAGAGCTGACAAGGACAAAGGACATACTAAGGAGGACTAGAGCAGGATTTGGTGAGGTCGATGTCATGAGCCCTCAACCCTTTAAAACAACTACGGGCAACCAAGGAACTCTGAGGGTGGGAGCAATCTTCCTCAGGGAAGGGCACAGCAAACGGTCAGGAACATATTACAGTCTAAGCAGGCCGTACTTATATATTTAGGAATATGTATGTATATACACATATGTATGTAACAACAGCCAATGAAAAAAGAGGCCATGAGCTTGAAAGAGTGCAAGGACGGTCTATGGAAAGGTTTAGAGGACGGAAAGGGAAGGAAGAAATGATGTAATTACATTATAGTATCAAAAAATAAAAGTATCTTAAAAAGAAACACCACCAGGTAAGGGTTAGTATATCTACGATATAAGCAAACCAAAACTCAGGGATCTTGCAATCATTAACTAATCTTATTGACAGTATGCTAAAAACCAAATTTTAATCTAGATCTGGCTCCAAAAACTACATTTTTGCAACAAAGTACGTGTTTACCTAATTTGTATGTATCTTTCAAACATTTCTAGCATTAGATTAGGGTGATGATGAATGATATACTGAATGGAGCAAGAAAATGGTGGCTGGCTCATTAAATTCTAACTGGATTATGTAACTCAATTGTATCATACCATTTCCACATGCACTAATTCCAAGCCTGTCATATAGTAGCATATTTGGCCATTGAACATGCTAAGAACTGGGGCTTTAATAAAAGGTAAAGGTTGAAAAATAAAATGCAAGAGAGAGACACAATCCAGTCACCTCAGAATTAACATGTAACAAAAGGGGTAAGCCATGGGCCATGTGGCAGGACAGACTAATGGAAATGTGTTAAATTAAGATGAAAGAGCTAGCTAGCAATGTGCCAGAGACATGGGCCAAGCAGAATGTCATTAATATAAGCATCTGAGTCATTTTTTTGGGGGGGGGAAAGCAGCCATGGGTGGGTCCAAACTATAGGGAAGTCTAGGCCAGAAGCCTCATGTTACAGATGACACTCAATGTGGGGCAAACACCCACATTAAAGCCTGAAAAAGCTTTAAAAGGGTTCTAGAGCACAGAAATGGAGTCAAAAGTGGCTTCCAAGTTGTGTCTCTGAAGTGTTCATGGTACAGAGATAGCATGGCGTCCACACCATGAACAAAATGGCAATGGACTTGCTGCAGGCAGTTTAAGCTGCACAAAGGCCAGTTCCTGAAATCTCACAGAAGTCTTGGTTACATATGATTCATTTAAGGTTTCTGTTTATATTGTGGGAACAGAGTCAAAGATAGCTTCTTAATAGCAGCATTTTCTTGGCTCTGCTCTGTTTCTAACTGTGAGCAGACGCAGCTCCTTTAAGAGAGGCTTCCTGACTTAGCATTAGCAGCAAAACTGTATGGTTCTTTAACAGACCCTGATGGCAAATACTTAAATAGAGTTCGTGAGCAGTGGGCTGTGTTGCTCTATTTGATGACAGTGTGGACCCAGATTCCCCAGAGTTGAGGTGGTAAAAGGTTTCACGATATTTAATATTGCGTCCTAGAATTGGGAAGATAAGAGTGGCTCTGGCACCTCCACCATGTTGAAAAGCTGCTAAGCAGGGCAGAGTCAGCAGGCAAAGCAGTTCTGCACAGTCTAGCATTTTAAAAGCTCTTCTTGTTGGAAAATGATTAAGGATTCACAATTAAAAAAAGATTCAGATGAAGAAAACCTCTTAACATGTTACAATATATGTAAAATGTACGTAGGCTTCAGAGAGAAAAAGAAAGGGTAGAGAAAGGCCCTAAAAAAGAGAAATAGAGTATAAAAATATAAGCTACATAAAGATGGAAAATACACAAAGTCTGGATTATGGTTATTATTGTGTTTCATTTTAATTTTTTAACTGTTAATGAGCTAACTGCAGAAAGACAATTGGTTTCAAAGGCTGCTAAGTTAAATAAACTTAAAACTTTAAAAAATATTTTAAAGGTGTCTTGACTTTAACTTTTGTGTCTAAGGATGTGTTGCTATGGAAAAGACGTTCTGCTCTTGGTTACACAGAAGATGAGAACCTGTGGATTGCTTCCAGGCTAATATGGTTTGGTCAACCAAGACCACCTGAAAATTCTCTGATGGAAAGATATGGTCACATCAGCTTCAAGAGTACAGATTAAGATGATCCAGCCTAAGAACCTTCAAACGATTGCCAGCGCCACTTAACCAGCTGGAAGTAGTAATAGAAAGCTATGCCCAAATTCCCAAAATATTGTTTATACATGTTTGTTTTCATTATAAATGGTTAATAGCCATAGTCAATCTCTTTATAAGAAAAACAAAGGGGATATGGTATGTGAATGATTTTTAAAAAATAGATTATTGAATTTATTTTAATTCAAGAATCACAATGGTATGGATTTTGGTTTATTGGTACAAACTTAAGGTCAATTTTGTTATGCTGTATGTATTTTTCTACTCTTGCTTAAGGTATGATGATGTAACTCATTTAAAATTGTAATGTGTGATTAAGAAATGCATGGCAAATTAGTGGAAATGGGCTGAATTAAGATGAAAGAGCTAGCTAGTAATATGCCAGAGACATAGGCCAAGTAGAATGTAATTTAAAAAAGAAAGAAAATACAAAATGCTTTGCAATATAAGTGTTGGAGTCCTTTTAGTTTTCTCTACTGGTGTCCAGTCTATGAAGCCAATAAAGAATATGAGCTAACTTTATACAAGTCAACTTTTATCCAGAAATGTTCCTACTGGTGAAACTAATCTGACAGAATAGGAGATTTTCTTTGAGTAACTTGGAAGGTGAGTATACGGCTAACAACCAGAACTAGGGTTAAACCCTTGTAATCCTGACTTGTCTCCCTTTTCCTTACCATTGTTATTCTAATTTTTAACACTACTTATGAAGAAAAGCCTTTTTATTCCAAAAAATATTTACTAACATTTGTGTGTGTGTGTGTGTGTGTGTGTGTGTGTGTGTGTGTGTGTGTGTGTGTGTGTGTGTGTGTGTGTGTGTTTGTATGGGGGCAACCTAGAGAGGTCAGAAGAGGGCACTGGATCCCTGGAGCAGGAGTTGCAGGTGGTTGAGCCACCGATGTGGATACTCGGGTCCTTTGCTAGAGCAGCAAGTGCTGCTCACTCATTCCCTCCCTCCCTTCCCCCAGACAGGGTTTCTCTGTGTAGTCCCGGCTGTTATCTAGAGATCCATCTGCCTCTGCCATCTGAGTGCTAGGATTAAAGGCATGCACCACCATTGCCCCACTTTTCTTTTTTGAGACAGGGTTTCTCAGTGGCTTTGGATGTCATAGAACTCTCTATACAGACCATGATGGCCTAGAATTCAGATCCAGCTACCTCTGCCGCCCAAATGTTTCATTAAAGGTATATATCACCATGATTTTCTTTAAAAGATTTATTTATTTTTATTTTATGAGTGTAAATGTTTTGCTCATATGTATGCACATGTGCCATGTCTATGTCTGGTGCCTTTGGGAGTCAGAAGAGGGCACTGGATCCCTGGAACTGGCATTACAAACAGCTATGAAGCACCAAATGGTGCTGGAAACCAAACCAGGGTCCTCTCTTAGAAGATCAAATGTCCTCAACCACTCAGCCATCTCTCCAGACCTTCAAGCAATTGCCCTTAATAGCTGAGCCATCTTTCTAGCTTTTACAGCCATTTTCTACAGTTTGTTTTTGAGGTTATTCAAGAACAGCTAATATTTACTAAGCATTTACTGTTTACAAAATCAATGAGCTAAGTACCACTGTAAGTACAATTTTATCTTCCTGGCATTTTCAAGTACTACTATTCTCTAAATCTGTGTGTGTGTGTGTGTGTGTGCGTGCGTGTGCGTGCACATACACACATGAGGATGTATGTGCAGGCCAGAGGTTGACTTGGGTTTCTTTCTCAATTATTCTTCACTTTGGTTGCTAAGATAGGGTTTCATTGCACCTAGAACTCAAGGACTTGGTTAGGATGGCTGGCTATGGAGCTCCAGGAACCTGTCTCTACACCCAGCTCCCAGCCAGTGCAGGAATTACAAGCACTTCCCTAACGATATCTCTCCAGTCCCTTTAGTGTCATGAGAAGGAGAAGTTGCTTAAGGAAAGTTAGTCTAAAGTCTTGGATCCAATTTAGTAGCAGAACTTTAGAGACTTGCTTTTACTCTCTACACTATATTTGGAGCACAATACTTATTAGCTGTTATTAGGACCCACAATATTTATTGTAGTCCATGAAAATGTTTTAATATCAATGTTATTCCATATTATATTTACATATAAGGATAAACTCATTATTTCAAGTTATAGAATCAAATTTTAAGCATTTTTTATGGTTAAAGGACTTGCAAAGCAGACATAATGTGGGGTATGGGCAATACCACTGGCTTTTATTCTCTATTTTCCCCAGTTTCCTCACTTCTCATGCATAATTTGCTATCAGAGTCCTTCATTACTTTGAATGTTTCTATAATTGTATTTTTAAACCAAACTGACTTCTGGAAAAGTGAAAATCATGTATAATTCATTCCTACTACTGTCCTATCTCTGCAGGTGGGGACCAAATCCCTGGGGTATGTAGGTAGCCATTTCACCCTGTCTATTGATACAAATACAGAAAGTCCCTTATGTTAAGTCTTAGCCATGAACAGGTTACAAATCTTCCAAACATCCTGAAGATATCTTCACTCACTATTAATTTTGCACATCAAGTTGATGAGGCCATCAGATGTCCAGATATTTGATCAAACATGAAGGTATTTCTAGGTAAAATTTAATATAGGAGCTGGTGAGCTGACTAAAACAAACGGCCTTCCCTACGATGAAAAAGCTGTATCCAATTAAAGACCTGGGTAAAAGCCAAGAAACAAACAAACCCGAGATCCAGGAATTCCTGTCTTCTTACCTGAGCTGTATTTCTGGGATACACAATACTGTCTCTCCTGATTTCAGGCCTTCAAAATCACCCAAGAACTACAGCTTACTATGTATTCTGAGCTTCTTAATTTCTAGTAAATATTATCTATTAAATATATTTATTCCTTCTCCCTCCCACCTCTTACATACACCCTATTGGTTCCATATCTATCTATCTATCTACCTACCTGTCTGTCTGTCCATCCGTCTGTCTGTCCGCCTGTATCCTTAAATGATACAACTCTATTTCATAAATGACACAGAATATAAAAAGGGTATAAGGGGATGGGGATGTGGCCCAGTGGTAGAACAATCCCCAGCACAGACAAAATCCTATTTTGAATCTCCAAGATTGCAGAAACACACAACTCAGAGTTCAGTGTACTGCCAGTGTAGCTCAGCTTCTCAGGGGCACAGTGGCACTGGCTCCTGGGATTTTAGACTTCATTTTTCTGCCACTGAAACGCACATCTCTTCAAAATATCTTGTTTTAAGGCGCCTATTAAAATTTCAGCTTATTTCCAATTAGTTTTTCTTTCTTGCTTATGATAAAATCCTGTTTTTTTCTATTGCAATAGTTTTGCTACTGGTAACACCAAGTCTTATGTAGAAGAAATTTATAATCCAAGTAACTTAATCTTACACTTCAGAGGACACCTTATGCCTTACCACTATTAAATATTAAGTAAGATATCAAATACAAGCTACACTTGTATACTTATCTATTCCTAATTTCAAACTGTAAAAAGAGTGACCACTATAATATTTACCATGCTCTAAAAAGACAACTAGTTCCCTCTATACACTTCTGGACAAATACAGCACAATACGTGGTATTAAAGGCAGAAGGCCAAATTTTCTGAGGGGGATACAGTAAAAAAGCAACACAATTCAGCCAAATACTTAGTAAACAAAGACCTAGAAGGCCAAAATCGTAAATCTTACTACTTATTTGTTTTTTTAAAAAAGATCTATTACTTATGCATTTTTGCATATGCGTGATTTGTCCGCATGTACCGCCACACCAGAAGAGGGCATCCAGACAGTTGTGAACGGCCATGTGGGTGCTGTGTATCTTCTAGAAGAGCAACAAATGCTCTTAACCACTAAGCCATTTCTCCAGCCCCATCCTTAAGTTTTAAAAATTATTTTTACTCTATTTTTAAAAAAGATTTCTCTATCTTTATTTTATGATCATTGGTGCTTTGCCTGTATGTATGTCTGTGTGAAGGTGCCAGGTCCCCTGGAACTGGAAGCTATAGACAGGTGTAAGCTGCCATGTAGTTTCCTGAAATTGAACCTAAGTCCTCTGGAAAAGGAGATAATGTTCTTTATGGCTGAGCCATCTCTCCAATCCTATTTTTTATTTTCCTTTTGTGTATGTATGACTAATGTGGGTATATGTACATAGGTGCAGCTGACAAAGAAGTCCAGAGGTGTGGGATATCTCTGGAGCTGGAGTTGCAGGCAGTTGTGAGTCACCTGACATGGATGTTGGGGACTGAATTTGTGGACCCCAGAAACGCAGCTCTCTCAATTGCTGAGCCATCTTTCTAGCCCTTATAACCTTCATTCTTAAAGGTCTCAAAAATCATCTACCTTTTTCAGTAATACCAACTGGATGTCTACTAACAACAACAAAAATAACTACATGGCCCCCCCTTCTAGAAGAAAATCTTAGTATTTACCAATGGCCTCAATTCTTGAGTAACACTCCGAGTAATACTTAGTTTTACAAAAGCTCGGGGTTAAGTCAATGCTTATGCTATAAACTCTTGCTAGGAAGGCTTCTTGGCCATCTCTACAGACTCCAACCAGGTGTGGAGGCTCCTGCCCGCAGCCCAGCACTTAGCAGACTGATGAAGGAAGACTGCTGCAGGTAGGAGACATTTTAAGAGAAACATTAACCAACATAATCCTCTCTCAAAGGGCAAGATTAGAGCTAGTGTACATTCAGCAGAATCTGAAGTCCAGGCCAGCTTCCTTCCGAGCAGTAGGCCACGGTAGTCACTGTTCAATCTGTTTGCACTCTGACTCAATCTACTAGTAGGCGGACCCATATCTCCTTCGGTTTCTCCCCAAAGTGTCTTCATTAGTTTGCTCTCCCACTCTCCAACTCCCTCTAGCCTTTATGTCCCATTCCTCATTAACAAAGTGTGAAGCCTGGCCCAAAAGATTTCAGCAAGTTTTAATAAGTATTTTTGCTATCTCTATGTACTTTACATTTTATTTAAACACAAAATTCTCTTTCTGCACATTTTTCAATCATTATCCCAAATCATAAATCTTTCAAGAGGCTGTCAAGATGCAAAATCACATGTCATATTCCAAAGAAGCTCATATATATGTATCTGTGCATATTCAATTATTAAGTTGTATATAAACTCAACATGTTTGATGTAAGAAGTGGTCATACTTTCTAAGGCTACAAGCTAAAGATCATCCAGTACCACTGTCACCCCATACTTTACTGCAATGAAACAAAATAGGGAAAGGTTAGGTCAAAGCAACGTCTTCATTTTGTATTAAAATTAGTTAATTTGTTGTTAGAATTACAGGGCTGTTTCCTCAATAATAAGTTATTAAATAGTAATACTACATATTAGCTGAGCAGTCCAATAACTGAATTAGCTAACGAACTATTCACTCAAAAGTGAGTTGTGAATAGCAACTGATAATACCACATGTATCAAAGCAGTGAAGTACAATTATTTCAATTAACAGACTTCAGAGTTACTTCCAGCTGAAAATGGTTTTCTTAGCAAAAGACAACTGGAAAAATAGTAGAACACACTAATATTAAACAAACCAAGCCTATGGACAAGATGTCCTACATTAATCACCACTATAAAGAAGTGACTTTTTTTTTTTTTTTTTTTTTTTTCTCCTCAAGAGAACATCATCTTCCTCACTACTTGGGCTGAGTAATAGTAAAAACTAGCATAGAGTACTGGGAAACAATGATATCAAACTACAACTACAGAAGCTGTTTTGATCAAAATAAATAATAATGAATCTTTTCTGAAAGAATAAGAACCAGAAAGAATTGCACATAGGTCCTGAGTAGTAAAAATATTCTCCCTCATCTATCTACTTGCTAAGAATAGTTATAAACAAACAAACAAAAAAACCAAAAAACCAAACATATATATACACACACAGTAAGTTAATCCACAGTCACTTCTTCTAGGGATAAACCTCAGTTTATCTCATTCCAGATCCTTTTGTGGCTGTTGGGAGGTTTCAAATCCCATTAGCTCTCTCATGTAGTCAAAACTGTACTTGAATGATTTTTAAGGGACAGAGTTAACTTTTTTAACTTCTAAAGTAAAAAAAGACTTAACCTTTAAAAAAAAATTACTGCAAAGATAAAAATGGAAGGAAAAACCTCTAACTATAATTTATAAATCAGGCCAGCAAATATCATATCTCACACAGAAACTCCTTTAGCAGATACTCAGTTAATTTTTTAAACTGTATTAGAAGTCTACCTGGCAATTAGCATGTTATACAAAATAGCAGAAATTAGTAAATACCTGAACTGAAGTGGCTGAATCCTGCAAATGGCCACTAGCAACTGTTCCTTTGGAAGTTGCTAAAGACAACCTAGGGGTTCCCAGAGTATCAATATTTTCATCTGTCCTATGTGACTGCCAGACTTCTTTCCGATGATGGGTTTCAGTAGCCTGCTGGTCTCCAAAGGCAGCCCAAGAGCAACCATCTTTTTGTCCATCCTCAAAAGCATTCCAATCTACAGCTTGGCTAGGAGCAGCTGAACTAAAGTCTGCAAAGTCATCCGAATCCTGAAAAGCACTACTGCTGTTTTGAGTATTTGGCACAGAATCGAAATCTCCAAATTCACTGTCTTGACCATTTTTCAGTTTTGAGTCAGGTTCACTGTCTTTTCCAGCCGACTTTCTTGACAACTGATCTTTCTCTGATAAACTACCAGAGGTCTGTTTTAGGTCTGACTCAGTAAGTATCATTTCCTCTTGGCAAGAAGCAGCATTTGTATCCTCAAATTCTCCAAAATGGCCACCTGGTTCACTAAAAGGTAGAAAATGCTTTGAGGACTCTTCAAAAGTGATGTCACTCATTGAATCTTGAGTACTAGTAACAAAAGGTGGAGTGGCAGCACTGGCTGTGCCAAAATCACCAAAGTCATCCTCATTGGAATCGTGGTGGGTCACTAAGTTGGCATCACCATCACCATTTTTGATGCTTGCAGCCAAGTCATCCAAAACAGTTTCTTCTGTGGGATCAAGACTTGAGCTTTTGGAACTAGTGAACTTCCTATTTTCTTCTTTGGAAGAAACGACTTCATTAACATCAGAAGTTTTAATAGAATCCATGCACAGGTCAGCACATTTAGAAGCAAATAAATCATTTTCCTCAGTTTTACACTGGTCCCTCCTAATGGCTTCTGAATTTTCAGTTGAGTCTACCAAGCTCCAAGCCTCAGACTGAATTTTTGAATTTAAAAATCCATCCTGTTGCAGTGTTTGAAGGTCTTGATTTTCAACACTGAAACCTTTATCAGTTATTCCATGAACTTCTGAAACACAGACCTGATATTTTCCATCAGTAATGCCTTTATCCTCAGAGCTTCCACCCAAAGTCACATCTGTCATAGAACTCAGTTCATTGACTCCGTTGATTCTGCTGTTTTCCTGAATGGTCTGTACATCACTGCCATTTAAAGCTGCACATTCTATTTCTTCTAGTTGTATCCTTTCTGTTTGAGAAAATGCAGCAAAATCTGCAAATTCCTTAGCAGAACTAGCTTCAGAATCTACACCACACTCAGTGCCACAAGGGCTAAGAGGCTTCAGTTCCTTTGCATCAGCCACATTGTCCAGGTCATCTGTTCCCTGAGGATTTACAGTTTCTAAAACTGCAAATCCATTTGTTAGAATTTCCAGACAAGGAGGCTTTTCACCATTGCAGCTTTCTAACTGCTTGGTTTGATGAACAATGTTCATATCAGTTCTAAAATCTACTGGAGAGAAACTTCTGGGCTGTCCAGTGTTTGGTACCTGCACCACTACTTGATTTAAGTCTCCTAGGCTCTCCATGCCATCGATGGAAGTATCTAAAGTCTTAGATGGAATCATTTCTTTGCTGGTGGTAGAAAGTACAACATCAGACTGACTTTTCACAGGAGTAGAAAGTTCAGCAGTGATATCCTTTTCGTTACCATTTTTAATGGACTTAAAGCTTGTAAGGCTATCTACATTTTCTGAATAATCATGAATTGGCATAAAATGGTTTGAAGGTACAAAGTCTTCCTTAGGACGAGTATAATCTGGTGTATCGAAATCAACAAAGCCTACACCAGAAGGGCTGACTTCTGAAAATCCACCAAATTCCCCAAATTCATCGTCATCGTCATCCTCTGCTCCATTGTCTAGTGGTGGGGGAGATGAAGAGTACATTCGAATAATGTCTGGCTCCATTGTTTAGCAGCTTTCCAATAATTAATTTATGCCTAAAAAGGAAAAAGCATTTGTTGTTACTGTTGTTGAGAAGACAGATTAGATATAACAAGGTTTTCCAAGCTACTTTAAAACTGTACAATGTTATCTGGGCATGGTAACAGGAGTACAAGCAGGAGAATCAAGGTCACCCTCAAGGTCATCCTCAGATACATAGCTAGTTTACCTGGGAATTAATATCAAAATACCAAACAACAAACCAAAACCACTACTATCAAAACAATGAAAATTACTACTCTGTTCTGTGTATACGTGTGTCCATGTATTGCATATATGTGTGTGTAATTATAGGTGCAGGTATGACTTTGGGTGCAATTCACATACCCACCTTTTTTGCTTTTGAGACCTGGGCCAGCCTCAGGAATACCTGTCTATAGCTCCAACTGCATTCTGTTTTTTGCCTTAGGTTCTGGTGACAGAATTCAGGTTCTTGTGTTTTGGCAAGCAATATTTTTCTCCTGGGTAAAATTGAAAAGTTATGACCAACTGTTTTTTATTTTAAAATTTTTTAGCATTAATTTCTGGGGCATTTGATACAACAATGAAGTTCTGGGATTGGATTTCAGAAAATTTTTTTTTTTCTTCTTTTCTCCACCTCTTCCTTTTGCTTTTGTTTTTTGTTTTGTTTTTCAAGACAGAGTTTTTCTGTGTAGCCCTGGCTGTACTGGAAAACTTTTATAGATCAGGCTGGCCTCCAACTCAGAGATCCTCCTGCCTCGGTCTCCCAAGTGCTGGGATTAAAGATGTCTGTCACCACCACTACCAGGCTGTGATTTCAGAGAATCTTGAATACATAAAAGTACACCTATAAAGTTTAAAAATTCTTGTTCAAATTTGTTGGGGATTCAATGCTTGTCTAATAGATCTGAATGAGTTTTTCTCTTTCTGTGTGTAAAATATTATGTATATAATTATTTTATCTCTAATAATTGCTATTAACTATGTTCTTTATTTTGATTTTCAATGTTTATTTCTGGCCCAAGCAGACTTTTGGATAACTTTTAATTCTGAATTAGATCATGGCTTAGAAGATGTGAAAACTGGAGGGTTCTCCCCTATACATACGCTATCAAGTTCAGCCAGTGATGTAGCCAACAACCATAATGAAGGTGTTTCTGGACTTATCATGGGCTCTGGTCATAACCTTATAGGTTGAAAAGAGCGTGAGCAAGACACATATGTAACATGTGCAGACTGCTCTGAGAACCTAAGTTCTCATTTCTGTAAGACACAACTAGCTATCCAGAAATGTGAACACTGGATCATATGGTTTATTCAACTTCATTTTTAAAAAACTTGAAAAACTACTTTCTCAAATTCACTTTTATAATAACAGATCAATTTGCAAGCTTCTCATTTGCAATTTTCTTCTTTATTTTGCTATCATACAAGGTTAGGAGTTAATGAACATTCACTTTTATTGTCCTTTACTTCTGTACTTAAAAAGAACAATAAAGAAAATGAAAACTTGCTGTATAATTTAAAGATCCAAGTAAATTGCTTGGATATGCTTTTACATACTCATTATTTTATAGTATTTTATGTACTAAATTATTAAAATAAACCTGTCAGGGTTATTCTGATCCTTTGTGTGAAGACCAACAAATGAGACCTAATATTAAAAGCAAAGGTTAAAGGCTGAAGAGATGGCTCAGCAGTTAAAAGCACTTATTGCTCTTGCAGAAGACCCAGGTTCAATTCCCAATACCCACATGGTAGTTTACTACCAACCATAACTCCAGTTCTAGGGGATTTGATGCATCCTTCTGATATCCTTGGACACCAAGCACAAACATATGCATGTAAAGAAAACATTTAGGCAAAACATTCATATACAACATAAAATAAGTACAACTCTGTGAATGACAAAGGGCAACTCTACTCTGGAGAAAGAAAGAACTCTAGGAATCAAGAAAGAGTTGACAATGTCAGACTTGGTGGCTTACACCTGCAATTCAAGTATAAGAGGTTGTAGGGGATTTCAAGTTTGGGGCCAGGATGGACTACACAAGAAGTTCCAGACCCACTGGAGCCATACAGCCAGAATGAAAAACAAACAGGAAAACTAAAAAGCACACCAGAGAAGCAGAAATGCAGGCCCACAGCCTTGGCTTCAGGGAAGGGCAAAGGAATCCAGCACAGCAAGTACAACTTGTTACCCACAGTTGGTTTCTCCTCTGTCCAGTGCTGATGATTGAGCCTCAAGAGAAGCTGCTCACAGATCTCACATAAAAGGGAGAGATGCTCACACATCAACACAGAAAAATGGAAGAATTATGAATAAATAGCAAAATTTCTGCACTAATAACTCACCAACAACTAAAGCTATGAAATATTATATGAAATAAATGTAGTTATGGGTAAATAATTTAAAATAATTTAAAAATTGTCAGTGAACTTCAATGAATTAAGAAATAAAAAAATAATAAAATAAGTAGGGCAGTGGTAGTGCATGCCTTTAATCCCAGCAGAGGCAGGTGGATCTTTGAGTTTGAGGCCAGCCTGATCTACAGAGCAAGTTCTAGGACAGCAGAGGCTACAAACAGAAACCCTGTCTCAAACAACAACAACAACAATAAATAAGAGCTGCCTCTTCAGCCCTCGGCCTTTGCTGTCAGTGTCAGGTCTCATTTGTTGGTTTTCACAAGGACCAAAAAAACACTGACAGGTTCAGTGTAAAAACGAAGTACATAAATATTCACTGTTTATTATTATGAATTATTGCCATAGAGGATCTGAAAGAACATGTTAAAGAGATTCTGAAAAGAGAAAAGAAATAGCTCTTAAAATGAAAAGTTCAACACATCAAACAAGAAAGTCAGCTGAAAGTCCCAGCAGGAAACTGGAGCAAGTACATCAGGGCTTAAGGTCAGTGATGATGAATGACCACAGTCAAACATAGCAAAAAAATGATCTATAGAAAATACAAGACTTAAGAAGGTAAGAGACCAAAACTAGAAATTGGTGTGAAAGAAAAGGAAAAGAAATAAAGGTAAAAAGCATAGAAAACTTATTCAGGGAAACACTAGCAGAAAATTTCTTAAACCTTAGACATTTAGAATCTCAAGTGGACATACTCAGAAGGAAACCTCTCTACATTATGTTATAAAGTGCCAAAAGTACATTACAGGAAAAGAATATTAAAATCTACAAAAGAAAAGTGGGTCCATTGGAATAACAGGAAAATCATCAGCAGAATCTAAAGGTTAGAAGGTGTGGAATGCTGTTTTTCAAGTCCTGAAAGAAAATAACTGTTAACTAAGACTACAGTATACAGCAAGGTTATCCTTCAGAATCAGAGGTGAGATAAAGACTTCCCAGATAAGCCTAAATCAAATTTATGACCTCTAGCCATACACAAAGAGGAAGAAGATAAATACAATCATGAAATAAGTCTTACTAGAACAGTATAAAATAAGCCAATGAGAATTAGATAAAAAATCAAACCTGATTGATTCAACAAACTATCAAACCTTTAACATGAATTTAGAGAAAAAGAAATGGATTGTAGATCATTCAAAGTGACCAGAAGAAACCATGGTGACTGGAGCTAGTGGACTATATCTTCCAACAATAACCACGACTATAAATGGTCTTAATTCTCCAATTAAAAGACAGACTGAAAGTGACTTCGAGGTCAAGGACTGCTCAGCCATCAAGCCTTACATGACAGAAGTATACAAGTCAGGAAAAAAGATCCATTGTGGCATACTTATCTTAAATTATTTTCAGTATGAAATCACCATAAGGGAGAAAATAACTACATGTTAGCTGAGACAGTCTGTCAGTTTTGGTAGGATTTTTTTTTTTATTTTTTTACTTTATTTTATTATTTTATTTATATATTTATTTATTTTGAGCCAGGCGTTTCTCTGCATAGCCTTGGCTGTTCTGGAACTTGCTCTATAGACCAGACTGGCCTAGAACTCAGATCCACCTGCCTTTGCCTCCCGAGTGCTGGTTTTAAAGATTCCAACCACTACCACCAGCCTTCTGTTAGTTTTAAAAGAAAGTATAAAAGATACACATAAGTCTTGGTTCTTGTCTAGTGTTCCATGTGCATATGCCTATGATGAAAACAAATCCAGAGCAGGGCATTGGGTGTCTTCTTCCTCCTCTGTTCTCTATCTTATTACATAAGACAGTATCTTCCACTGATCTGGATGGTGACCTTCTTCGCTAGGCTAAGTGGAATTGATCTGTCTCTGCACCCTGATACTAGGGCTACAGGCACACATAGTCATGCGTGGCTTTTCATGTGAGTGCTGGAAATTCAAACTTGGACCTTCATATTCGTAGAATAAGTCTTACACCGAACCATTTCACCAGCTCTCAAGATGAAAATAAGTAAAATGAACAAATAACAAATAAACGTAGGAGGTCAGAAAGAAATGGCTCAGTATTTAAGAGCTCTGGCTACTTCAATTCCTAGCACCCATGTTGGGTAGCTCACAACCACTTGTTAGCACCAGGGGATCTGATATTCTCTTCTATTCTTCTCAGGCACCTGCACACATATACTATTAGACACACAGACACATAAAATACAAATAAATCTTAAAAGGGGGGGGGCTGGAGAGATGACTCAATAGTTAAAAAGCACAGGCTGCCTTGCAGAGGACCTGGGTTCAGTTCCCAGGACCCTCAAAGTGGTTCACAACCATCCATAGCTCCAGTTCCAGAAGGTCTGACACCTTCTCTTCTGACTTCTTTATGCACTAGACACACACATGGTGCATATACATATACTCAGGCAAAAAAACTCACACGTTAAAAAATAAAAATGGGCATATTTAAATAAACACATTACTTATATAACTATACATCCATTATCAATATATATCTCTAAAAACCTGGTCCTTTATCTTTCAGAACACCTCTATGCTCACCAAACAATAATTCCTTATGTTATTCCTTATGAATGTACAATACACTTTCTTTTTGAAAGTTTTTATTTGAAATAATAAGACTTTAAAAAATTGCAAAAATAGTGTTGAGTCCTATGTACCCTTTAAGCTAGCTCCCAGTAATGGTGACATCTATACAGCTCTAATACAGTAGCAAAATCAGAAACTGGTTAGCATATATATTTTAACATTATAACAAACCTTATTCAGCTTTCATTCTTCATTTTGAAACAGGGTCTCACTAAGTTGTCAAGGTTAGGCTTGGATTTGCTCTGTAGCCTAGAGAAGTCTTGAGCTTAGAGCATGTTCCCTCAGCTTCAAGAGCAGCACTACCAGCTCCAGCTCCAGCTCCAGAGTGCTAGGCAAATAGCATCACACAGTAGGCAGACTCACTGACTTCTTTTTTACTCTACATAATAATACCTTTGAGTTTCATCCTGGCTATCACATCTGCTTACAGGTCAGCAGTATTCACTGTATAGATGTACTATTGTGCAACCATCTACCTGCTGAAGAACATTTGGGTAGTTTCTAGTATTTTATATCATAAACAGAATTATAAATAAAGATACTAAGAATATTTATATACAGGTGCTTTTAAAAATGTAAGATGCCAAGAGTGTGATGTTAGGACCTACGATGAGTACAATTAGGTTTTTGAATGCTGCCAAAGATATTTCATGTGAATGTACCATTTTACTTTCTTATGTTGGATTTTTTTCTTTTTAGATAAGACTGCCTTATTATGTAGCTCAGACTGGCCTCAATTCATGGAAATCCTCCTACCTAAATTGGCTTCTATGTCGGAATGCAGGGAATAGACATCAGGCACCATGCCCAGTAACACCTGATATTTAAAGAACAATGCATGATGTTTCTAGCAGAAACTGCTGGGGGGCCGGGGGGGGGGGGGGGGGGGAGTTGTTTTTTACAGAATCTTTCATTGTTTTAAATGGAATTATAAATTGGATCAAGCCTATTTCAAAATCAGTTGTCAATATAAACACACAAATCTAAACCAGAACATTTGTAACCAAAGCAACACAGGAAATAGTTGTTTTTCTTCCTGTCACATCTTGGCAAGGTATTCTCTTTTCTAGGTTTACTTGACAGGCCTTCCAGACTTACAGAAATGTCTACACTTCTCAACCTGGCATTGCTCTATTTCCTCTCCAGCAGGTCTAGGCTATGGCTCACATTTGCCCTTCAGAAACTTTCAGAAAGATCACACCACTTGCTTCTAAGTTTCAGCCAACCAGCCAGCATGGAGGTTAATACATTCCCAGATAATTATGTGTGTCCAGGTCAACTCTACTTAAAAGAAGTCTTATGTTAATTAAAGTAGCAATTGTATGATGAGTTTATACAAATTATACTTGATTTAAATAACCCATTGCTTTTAAACACTGAAAATATGAGGTTTTTAATATCTGTTTTCTGCTTAACAGTGATAGAAAGGTAAATGAGCTACTTCAGTGCTGTACCTGGCAACAACACTGTTTCTTTATCCTTCCTAACAGATGACCATAAAATTTTCCAACCATCCCTCTAATTTTGTATATTACCTGAGCAAGTAAGTGGGGAGAGGGGAGGTGTCCCGCTTGTTATTTTTATGCCTTCTTGTTCCAAGACATTTTAGACATTTTAGAAGGAAGTGAACACATGAGGATATTATCTTAGCAGTCAGAGAACAGTGAAGTCACAGTAAACACAAATAGTTGACACAGGAGTCTCATTACCAATAGTAAGCAGAGTATGCCAACAGTAGTCAAAGCAGAGGAAAGAGAATCTCAGCAGGGCTTCTGAGCTTTGCAAAGTTTTTCATGGGAATCACATCCTTACAAGGCCAGATCAATGGAGGTAAGGAGCAGTAATTGAAAATGCAAGGCAAAACCAGGAATTTGACCATGCTCCAGTGACTACATGGACAAACACAAAATGGACTTTTTTCTCAGAGGAAGAGCCACGGGGGAGGAGGGTGGACATGAGAAAACTGGGAGGAGAGCAAAATGGGGAGCATGAAGTGAGTATCAAATAATCAATTAAAAAAAAAAAAGACAAGTAAAACCTTTTATTTGAATTTAGGTCAATATCTCTGTGAAGACATCTCCACCTACCAGACAAAATTAAAATGTTCCTTTCTTATGTTAAAACAAAGCAAGGCAAAAACATACCTTTGGACTATAAATCAGAAAGATCAAAGGGTTTAGGGCTTGGAAATTTTGGTAAGGAACGTGTGATATAAAGGAGTCAGAGGAACGATCCAGAAATCCAAGCTCCAGTCAGCCACAGACTGGGGATTTTGCAGACTGGCAGCTAGGGCAGCAGAGCACACTGTGTGAAGACATCTTGGTGGTATTAATCTTTCAGCAGGAGAAGCTGCACTTGGAGCTTCTGGCTTCAGGTCTGAAATGGGCAGAGAGAGGAGAGGCTAAGCTATAGGCTGAGACCTTTAAAGTTAAGAGCTGGAATGAGTTCAGGAAGCCCAGGGGGAGAAAAGGACAACAGTTGGCTTAACCACTGGGCTGTTTAAAGATAGTTTTCAAGGAGAACGACGGAACTACCAGATAGCAAGGCTTGGCTTAAAGTCAGATGGTCACATGAGAACACAAAACTGCCCGTAATGTGGTAAACAGAGGACAGACTCATTTTTCAAAAGTAAGCTGGAGCAACTGCATCAGGGTCTCAGCAGGTTTGAGGTCAGCCTGAGGTCAGCCTGGGTCACAGACCCTGACCCCCACCCCAAGTAAACAAAAGGAAAAAAAACACTGATTTTGGTTCAAACACAAGAAGCTGAAGGAAAACCGAATGTTAACAGTTTTCTTTGGCCAGTAAAAGGAGAAAGGAGTAAGGCCTGGCCTGTGACACCAGCCTCAGCACCAGAGCTACATTCTGCTTCAAATAAACAAGAAGCACAAAACGGCTCAAATTAAGATTCTTACAGTCATAAGCATTTTGGCAGGAATCATCATATTTTAAGTTGCTTGGAAATACCGACTAAAACTATACCTGATCTTTAGTACTTGACAAATTCTATATACTCAGTAAATTATCAACTGCCATCACATTTATACCAAGTGTGTGTCTCAAATAATCTTCACATAAACAAACAGCAGGTCAATGTTTGTTTAGTTGGCAAAACATTCATGGGACTTTAGATTTTGGAAGGTTTTTGAAAAAAACAAATCCCTTAAGAAAAATATTTTTAACCACACTGAAGATACATGAAGGTGACTTTACTACTAATTTTTATAACCAGTCTCTCAAAAACATGCAATTTGACTTACCTATGTAAACCACATAATTTCTTAAGCTTGGTTAGGCATGATGACAAACCCAATCTGAAGACCAAGGTTAAAGGACGAAGTTCACTTTACCAGTAATAGTTTGTTAAAACAGAAGTTTTAAAGAGAATTAGACAACGCAAGCCAGAAGTTCTCACAAGTGTCTTGAAGTACACTGACTATATATATATAGATATAGATAGATAGATAGATAGATAGATAGATATCTCCTTTCTAGTTAGAAGACCACAGGAGTGAAGGTTTATAAGAAGGTACCTGGCTACAAAAGAAAGAATTCTTTATACGTAAAATGCACACTCTGCATGTTCTGCTTCTTTCTCACCCATATTCAATTATCATCTACCCTAAATATCCTAGGGCTAACATTTGATGATAGTCATATCTAAGTAAAAAGGGCCTCTACAAATCTCCCAGAATTAGACTCCAGGAGAAACCCCCATCTATGACACAGCACCAGCCCAGTTATACCAATAGAAGCACCACCTTTCAAGTCCAAATGTTTATTTTTCTGTTGCTGTGATAAAAAAACAAACAAACAAAAAAAAAAAAAAAACCCACGATTAAAGTAACTTACAGAAGAAAGGGTTTATCTGGGCTTATGGTTCCAGAAGATGAGTCCATCATGGCAGGGAGGCACAGCAGCTAATGGTAAGTGTACCAGCAGAGCAGAAAGCTGAGAGCTCTTATCTTCAAAGGCAAGCACAAAGCAGAGAGGAAACACAAAATGGGGCAAGACCATTAACACTCAAAGTTCACCTCCAGTAATATACTTTTTTCCATTGTCTTAGTTAGGATTACTAATGCTGTGAAGAGACACCATGACCACAGCAACTCTTATAAGGAAAGCATTTAATTAAGAGTGGCTTGCTAACATAACAGTTCAGAGGTTCAGTCCGTTATAATCATGAAAGAGCATGGTGGCATGCAGGCCAATGTGGTGCTGGAGGAATAGCTGAGAATCTTACAGACAAACAGGAAGTCAATTGAAAGTCAAACTGAGGGAAACCTGGGCAAAACAGACCTCAAAGCCTGCACCTACAGTGACACACTTCCTCCAAGGCTACACCTCCTAAAAATGCCATTCCCTTTGGGAGCCATTTTCTTTTAAACCACCACACCCAGCAAGGCTCTATCTCCCAAAGGCCTCCCCAAACAGTGCCACCAACTGCAGATCAAGTGTTCAGATAGCTAAGCCTATGGCATATTATTTCTTTTTCAAACCACCATTGAGGCAAGGAGACCTACATTATCCAAGCCAGCTTTATCCAGGGCCTTGTATTCCAAATTTTCTTTTAGTGAGACTGTGGTAGGTTAAAATGTCCAAAGCATGATGACAGAACAAAGAGAAAAATACTTTTTCTCAAGTTACGTGATGGCATAAGGTATTCTTGTAAGGTGTATTTAGTCGATCATCTATATGGCAAGTCACTACACTTTCATCTGGTGTGCCTGAGGTTTATAGTCAGTCACTTGTTAAATTTGGGTGATTACAATAAAAATCTGTACTTTCTTCACAAAAATTAATTAAAATGTGGTATAAGTAATTAATAATATCATTTGCATTACAAATGTTGCCTTGTGTTACAGTAGTTCAAATTCCTTGAAATCATTACTATATATCCTTACAGGAATTTGAAGACGTCAAATGCACCACTATTGAAAATAACCTGTACCATCTACATTCTGTCTCTAACTACCTCTACTTCCAGACTTTCCATTCAAGTTCTCAAGGTATCAACCCTTGGGCTGAAAGTGATGATGCTGTGTTCTCTGCTGTTTCTGCATCCTCAGGGCCTGGCTCAAAATAGGGAGTGAATACGTTGTTCTTACTCGGTCATCTACTCTACTGACTACTCGTGAACACATCACACTTCTCACAGGAAGTAGAGCTCAGTACCTCACCTATGGCCTGTCAATGGTCCACCAACTAAGTTAGAAAACATACATGGTTAATTGAGAAAGTGGATTGTGATGGATGCTGGCCTGAGATGAGATGGTTGTGAAAGGGAGCCCTTTGTGCTGCAACCTGTCTGAAGAAACAAGGATCTTGTCAGAGGTAGTATTTTATGTGCTAGCTATATGGAAAAAGTACTAAAGGACAAAAAGGACTTGTGTTTTTATTCAACAGAACTGCTAACAAGAATATCTGCTTTGATTTGAAGCAATTACTCATCATTCACAGGTGTCAGCCAGTCACCAAAGCATGATGCTGTTCTAGATAAGACAACTAATGTTCTTGATTTTTCTGCTTCTAGTAATTTTCTTTAGTACTTCACGAAAAATCTTCTACAAACAACTCAGAAACCAGTTGACAGGAATGGCTGACATACTTTGAAAGAATGTTTTTTTTGCTGCATGTTTTAAATTCACATTTTAGTCAAGACTGATACATTAAACTTCAAAATACTGTGAGAAAAACAAACAAACCCTAACACACCCACCCCTCCCCAATCACAAACTACTTTGTGACTTTCAAGAATGAAGATATCACTATAGGACATAATTTAGAACTGTCAGGTTCTCGGCCATGGCCCTTCTCTTACAGTCTGCTCTCCAGACAACAGGAAAATGCCTACAAGAGTTACCACATAGGAAAAGCAGCAGTTACAAGAGTTATTCAACTACCACGAAATGAAGCTGGAATTCACTTAGCTGAGCTAACAGTAAAGAAGTAGACAATGTCTTAGATAATCTAAAACTCACAAATATGGCCTTAAAATATGACCTAAGTAACAGCAGATTTACCTTACAGATTTTTTTCCAGGTAATATTAGCTTCACTTTAAATTGTTTTCTTGCCCTTCATTGATGCAACAGCATTTACAGCAACAGAAAGAAATCAGAAAATAAAGTAGGCACAAACTATAAGCAATAAACTATACATACATACTTATTGTATAAGCTATACAATAAACCATATGCATATATATACATGATCCAGAGATCAAAACACTACCTCAATGACATTCTTGGGGGAGATTATCGAAGCCAAAGCTTTGCCAATAGTGCTTATCAGGGTACCTGTCTATAGACCATCCAGGCAGACTCCCTGTACCAAGAACTCCATGGAAACCACACAAAGATTCTACAGCAAACATTTCTAACTGGTTGATTTTTTAAATGTTTTTGTTTAAAGTTGTGCTTTTGCCTGAGACAGAGAAAGAAAAGGAAGACTAAGGGGAAACAGTTATTTGTAACCTACCAAATATCTACATTTAGAAATAAATGGAAGATTAGTCTGCCATATAAAAAAGATCTTTCACACTGTTTTCCAATGATGATTCACAAAGTACATCTTATACTGATACCTAAAAATGCTCCCCCCCCCCCAGGGGGGGGGAGGAGTTAAGACAGAGTTTCTCTGTGTAGCTTTTGAAGACTGTCCTGGAACTCACTCTGTAGACCAGGCTGGCCTCAATCTCAGAGACCCACCTACCTCTGCACCAAGTGCTGGGACTAAAGTTGTGTGCCACCACTGCCCAGTCAAGAAAGTTTTAAAATTATTTTTAATTAAATATTACATCCTATTCCCCTTGCCCTTTCCCCCTGCTACTCCTAATCTCTCCCCCAGATTAATGGCTTTTCTTTGAATACTGTTACATTTACAGAAAGAAATGCAAATTATATAAATGTAATATGTTGAGTCCATTTTTGTTGTGTGTATATGGATCCAGGTCTGACCACTTTGTAGTGGATAATCAATTAAGAGGTTCATCTCTGGAACAAAGAGTTTCATCAAAACAGAATTCACTCTCAGCATACACTGATTTTTTAGGTCTAGTTCATTTGTCCCTTCTTTTTAGTTTTGGCTTTTCTGACTCGGGTTCTCATATAGCCCAGGATAGCTGGTCTTAAACTCCCATCCCTCCTTCCTCCACCTCCCAAGTGTCCCACCATCTTAAAAGTTGATCATCGGCTTTTTTTGGGTGGGTGGGGGGTGTTAACAAGTAACTTTTATAGACTTGATCTAAAAACAAAAGATAGTACTTCTGTACAAACTTGTTTACCCAGATGCTCTTTCTTCTGTAACATAAAAAACAGAAAAATCCAATGTCCTAGTGAGGTTTCCATTATTGTGATAAACACCTTGACCAGAACAATTTCGGGGGGGGGGGGGGGGGGACTGGTTTGGTTCACCTTCAAAATTATAATCCACCATTAAGAGCTTCAGGGCAAGAGCTCAGGACAGGACTGATACAGAAGCCATCAAAGAATGCTGCTTACAGATCTGTTCCTCAGCCTCTTGTATAACCGAGGCCCACCTGCCCAGGGGCAGCATCACAGTGACTAATCAAGATGACCGTCAGATTGCCTATTACTTGAAATTCTTCCCAAATAACTCCAGCATGTGTGAGATTAATGAATCCAACAACAAAGAAAAGAGCGAGAAAGGGAGAGAGGAAGAAAGGAGAAAACCCAACAACAAAGCCCAGGTCTTCCAATTGTAGAATGTGGGCATATTTTCAAATATAATAAAAACAGTCAGAGATATCAGAGGGATCTACCCACAGTCAGTCTAGGAGAATCAGAGAGTGGTGTAGGCTGAATATGGATGCCCCAACTTTATAAAGGAACTTTGGGTGACTATCTAGGCAGATAGGTGTCATCTCTGTCATTTCTAGATTTTAGAAGTTGCTTGCACTTCGGGTTTACTTGGGTAAATATTATATCCTTCTGTAGTCTTTGATGTAGTTGAAGATTAGATAGTTATAGGTACAGTTTTTCTTAGTCATTTGAAAGGTATATTGGATATGAAACTTTAGATTCATAAAGATAAGGTAGATGATAAGAGTATTTTCTTTAATTTTGCTAAATACAAATAGACTAGATATTATAACTGTAATTCTTGCTTGATGGCTAATTTGTTATATGTAATTTTGCTATGTTAAAATTAAAACCTTCCCTTTTGATTAGACAGAAAGGGGGAAGTGATGTGGGAATGCCTTTCTGTATGCTGTGAATATCAATCTTTAAATAAAGGAGCTGTTTTGGACCATGACAGGCACCATAGAAGAAGTAGGAGGAGAAACCAGAGCACAGGTAAGAGAAGCAGGGCAGAGTCAGGCAGAAGGAGCAACATGTAAGGAACACAGGTGAGCCACGGGCCACATGGCAGACAGATTAATAGAAATGAGTTGATTTAAGACATAAGAGCTAGCTAGCAATGTGCCTGAGCCATAGGCCAAACAGCATAAAGTTAATATAAGCATCTGAGTCATTCCTGGGGGCCTGAGCAGCAGCCATGGGTGGCTAAGGGGTCTGGTGCAGCACGGTCTGGGCCTCTGGCCGCCAGGGACCAAGAAACCCCACTGCAACAGAGTGGTAATTCACACCTTTAATCCCAGCACAGGGAGTATCCTGGGAGTGGTGACTTACATTCTTAATCCCATCAAATCTGAGTTTGAGGTCATTATAGTTTACAGGAGTTCCAGGCTCCCAGGCAGGCAGTGGTGGTGCCACACCTTAATTGAGCAGAGAAAGTATTTAAGGCAGATATAGAAAGACAGAGCAGGCAAAAGAAGCCATGGCTCACACTGTTAGTCCCAGCACTTGGGAAGCAGAAGCAAGAGAATCTCTGTGAGTTCAAAACCAGCCTGGTCTTCAAAGCAATTTCCAGGATATCCCCACAGTAGAGAAATAACAAAATATTTTTAAATTTATTAAGTGGTATTCTACACAGTCAAAAAAAAATAATGTTTTAAAGATTACTAGTAACATGGAGAAATGTTTACAACTTTCTAGTAAATAAAGAGGCTAGGGCATAGTTTATTTGGTAGAGTGCTTGCTCAGCAAATGTGAGGCCCTGGGTTTGATCTCCAGCACTATACATGCTGAGCATGGTGGTACATACTTGCAATCCTAGCACTCAAAATGGAGGCAGAAAGATTAAAAGTTCAAAGTCATTTTTGCTACAAAGCAAGTCAGAGGTTACCTTGGGTTACATGACATCCTGCCTCAAACAAAACATAACAAAAACCATTCAAGTTGGTTCAAACACAAGAAACTGAAGAAAAACCAAATGTTAACAGCTTTCTTTTGGAAGTAAACCTAGCCAGCCTAGTCAACTCAGTGAGCTCCAGGTTCAGTGAGAGATTCTGTCTTTAAAAAAATCTATTAGTTATTTCATGTTTTTAAATAAAATATCTACACACATACATTTATGTTAACATTGAAAAAGATACTCAATGCCTCTCACACACACAACAGCCAGGACACGTTGCCCTTACAGTACCCTTTCTAATCATATTCTTGAGTCTTACTTTGGTTCAGATGTTAAACAGATGAAGCCCTGCCATATGAAGCACACCAGTTTTCCCTACTTTTCCATTATAATTTCATAATTTTAAGAACCAGAAAAATATAACATGAAGTTATTAATGACTTCAACAAATATGGCCTTGAACATTAGTTTAAATGACTTGGCAAAGCAAAACAATCTAAACAGTATGCACACAATTCCATTTTGGTGGGCCAGGAAGATAGTCAGTGGGTAAAGAAAGGACTGTGCAAGCCTGGTGACCTGAGTTTGATCCCTGGACCCAACCCATGTAAGGGTAGAAAGAGAGCTGCTATCTACAAAATTATCTAAGTAAACATGAGAGCATGCATACATTCCCTCCTCCACAACAATAAATAAATTTAAAAGTTATTTTCATTTTGGTGAAAAACGTGCACACACACACACACACACACACACACACACACACACACACACATATGCTGGTACATGCTAGTAAAGGCCTTTACCAAGAAAGGTGAGGAAAGAGGACAACGGCCACGAGTTTGTAGCCACACTGGGTTACATAGTGAGCACCTTAGTTAAGCCAGCCAGGGGTTCATAGTAAGACGCCATTTCAAAAATCCACATCAAATCAAAACTGTAAGAGGTCAGTTTTTTTTTGGTTTTGTTTTGTTTTTTAAATGTGGCCCTTTTTATCCTTGTATACTTTAAGCATATTTAAAAAAAATAACCAACTATTCACTGAGTATCTACTACTATACAGAAAACTGCTATAACAGAGTAGTGAGTAATAACCTTAATGACACTTAAGGTTAATAAGGGGGATTAATATGAGAAGGGCAAGCAGTTTACAACAGTGTGTGTGTGTGTGTGTGTGTGTGTGTGTGTGTGTGTGTTAAAGGAGATAAACTCTGGTTAACAGGAGTCTAAGAAAAATAGTGAAAATGATTAGATGCCCTAGATGGTAGAAGAATTTTCTTTTCTTTGAGACAGGTCTTCCTTGGCTGGCTTGGGACCCTATATGTACACAAAGCTGGCTTCCTGCGTGTTGAAATTAAAGGTGTACACTACCATGCCCAGGTAAGAAAGTTTCTGAAGGGTTTTATAGAGAAAATGACTGGCACGAAGAATAACACCCAGAGTCACTATCTGGGCACAGTAAGACACTAATAGATTTTGACTAGAAAGGAGGATAGATAGAAGTGTCAGATCAGGCTAGGACAGCAATTGTATGGACTTGAGTTTTAGAAGAGGATTGCCGTGATAACTTTTCTGAATTCAGCAATGGGCAGATTAGAGAAGTAACAACTCAAACACTGTGCTGCAACTTCTCATTATCTGTACATTACCAGTTCTGGACACTATGTCTAAACTGCATCACTGTACTCATTTCCTCAATGAATGCTTCTGCTTCTACTTTTGCATTCCTAGGGTCTATTTTCTGTACAGAAGGTACATGTATCCTTTTGTCTGAAGGTAGATGTGTTTGTCTAAAGGTAGATGTGTGTGTATGTAAATTCTATCAATGATTGCACTCTCAACCCTAATCTATTCTTTTAGAACATAAATGGGTAGTGAATTAGCTCAGGGATTTAGACCACTTGTTACTCTTGCAACAAGAACCTTGCAAAAGGACCTGGGTTCAATTCTCAACACCCATATGATGGTTTACCATTACCCATAACTGCACTTGCGGGAATCCAACCCTCTTCTGGCATCCTTGGCCACCAGGCACACAGCTTACACATACAAAATACAAACAAAATAAAGCAAAACATATATTATCTGAGTCTTCCCTTGGCAACCTTGCACACAGTAAAAAGCTAATAGTCTCTAGAACATTTACAAAGAGTTTCCAACAGTGTAAAACTATCCTCTATCTCTGATTTGATCTCCTGTTGAACTCTCTTGCCT
Source organism: Phyllotis vaccarum (assembly GCA_033318265.1). Taxonomy (NCBI): domain Eukaryota; kingdom Metazoa; phylum Chordata; class Mammalia; order Rodentia; family Cricetidae; genus Phyllotis; species Phyllotis vaccarum. Next base: position 64,306,937 of record JARWLC010000015.1, on the reverse strand, counting down.
GCTCTTCTAGAAACACTGGGCTTACCTGCCGCTCTCCTTTCAATATCATGGGCCATTCTCCCCTCCCCCTTCTCTTTACTTCCTGCAGCTCGTTCATAAGCCTTCAACCCCACCATACATTAAATAGTAAGACCCATCAATACCCTATAATCGCTATCTTTGACTCAAAGTAAAAAGTGACATTCCTTTACCTCCAAAACCAATTCTTTTTTATGTCTTCTACCTTATTGTTATATCTGCCTGTCCCAAACACAAACATGTACATGAATATACACGCACAAGAAATCAAAGCTCTATGAGGGCAGGGTTTTATTGCTGTTTGTCATTTCAATATTCCCAACACCCACAAAAAGTCTGAGAGCAGGTAGGTACTTGTTGACTACTTAAGAATACCAAAGAGCCTCAGCAGATATTCAGTTGAAATTATTTACAATATGCTATACTTGCACAAATAGAATCAAAAGGGGGAAATTTACCCTAATTTACTCTGTTATTCTCCTCTGGGAACTAATTACTGTTAGAGTGCTTGTAAATTAAGCTCTGAACATACAGATACTTAGTTTCTTAGAAATATATCTTTGAAAAGTTTGTCTTTACCTTAGCTAGCTATTTGGGTGGTCAGCAAAGAGTAGGGTGGAATACTGTATCTGTTCTTCTCTATACACTTCTCAGGAACTCTTCCTACTCAACATTTTCTAACCCCTCTTTCCCAGGGAATTGGTCAAGCCCCTAATCTAGAGTCCACCTAGAAATATAAACCAGGCATGTCATCTAGGGCTATTGAGATGTTTGGCAGCAATTTTAGATGAGGGTTCTGGGAAGAGAGGTTAAGGCAGAGAAACCTGTAATAGCTTTAATTCAAGCATTTTAAAGTTAATAGCTCCTGGACTTTGAAGTCAATACAAAGTAACATTGTTTCCCTGTTCCTTTTTGAAACCCAGCTAAAAGGAAAAAAAAAAAAAAAAAAAAAAAAAAAAAAAGACATTTAGTTTTGTTTAAGCTTTTTATTTCACTATAAAGCATCTCAAGCTGTAAAACAAACTTTGGGGAAAAGAAATGATCACACACCCAGTATACAACTGTTAACACACTGTGTTACAACTTATTTAACTTACTCTAATCAAATATGCGTCAAACAGTAGAGATCCACCTGAAAAGTCATAGTTGCCTTCTGGATCTTTAGCACTCTCCAGTTCTCCAAAAGTTAACTTTTATACTTGCTTGCTGTTTCTCAGTCCATATTTTTGTGCAATGCTGGGACTGAACCCAGGGTCTTATACAAACTAAGCAAGTGTTCAACCACTGAGCAGTACACCCCCAGCCCAGACATTTTTATACTTGATACATGAGTCCCAGAAAAAAAAAAAACAAAAAAAACCGGTATAGTTCTACATTTTTAGAAATGACATAAATGTTCTATTGTATCTTACTCTGTCACTTAATAGCTGATTTGCCTTTAAAAAAAAATTACTATCTTTGTGCCTCAGTTTTCTCTAAAAAATGGAGCTAGTACTCCATTTGCTACTTTATGGGGTTGTCAGGATTAAATAACAATGTAGTCTCAGAAAGAGTTCAGAATTTTAAAATTACATATATCTATTTATGTGTGTATCTACACATGCATGTGTCATCTGTAGATACATACATAAATGGATAGTAGATACACACACATCCAAGTCAAGAGGATAATCTGCATGAGTCAGTTCTTTCCTTATACCATAGGAGTTTGGGGGATCAAACTCAGGTTGTATTGTGCTTGTCAACAAGTGCCTTTAGCCCACTGACCATCTGACTCACAAAACCATTTCTTAAAGTATCTTGCTGGGCTAGGGCTGAGGCTGGGCCTCACTGGTACAGTGCTAGCCTAGAATGCTCGGGGGCTGGAGTTCATACCTCAGCAAAACAAAACGAAACAAAACAGAAAAGGACAAGTATCCAGCTCACAGAAAGCAGCACATATCAGTGTTAGAAATTACTATGCAAAGCTGCAAAAAGACTTTGTGATTGTATCTGCACACACATACATATACTAATCATAAAAAAATTAATTACCAAAATGTCATATTAAAATCCATAGTTGCTGAATATTTTCGAAGTTTCATTAAAACAACAACAACAAAAAAAACAAGTTTAAGCTGTAAAGTCTTTCTGGCCTACATAATGAGAAACTGAAAGTGCTTAGAGAGAGAAGTCCTTTATTTTTAATTTACAAATTTTTGGAAGCTGAGCATGATGGTATACACCTGTAATTCAAGCACTTGAGATGCACAAACAGGAGGATTAGGAGTCTGAGGCAAACCTGGGCTACATAAAACTCTGCTTCAAAAGCCAAAAACAAATTGTTGGTAAGATTAAATTGGACCATGAACATTTAATTTAGGTAATTCTTGAGGGTTTTTAAGTATCTACATATGTAAAAGACTGTATTATGAGACTTGAGGGGAAGGATGAAGACAATTTCTCAATGAGATGCTCTTTAATGAATTCTTTGCCTGTTAGATTTCACAAGAAATAAAACATCAGCACTCAAATTTCACTGCTTTTTGTATTTAGCTTTTTATTAATTATAAACAGGACAAATTAAAATGTAAAATAATGTCTATAATGAAATCACCTAGACTATGAGATTGTCATAGGCAACTGGATTCTGCAAAATTTATCAATACCATTATTGTTTGGCATGGGATTATTTTCATACTTCTAGGTCATGAAAGATCAGGTAACATTCAAACTCCAGTGTCCTATGTATTATCTGAGATCACTAAACGTTCTTTCAGGAGCTTTGGGGGGGGGGGGGGGAGGGCGGAATTCAAGATGGGGTTTCTCCATGTAACAGCCCTGGCTGTCCTGGAACACACAGAGATCTTCCTGCCTCTGCCTCCCAAAGTGCTGGGACTTAAAGGCATGCGCCACTACCGCCCCGCTGTCTTTGGGGAACTTTTTAATGGCTTAAAATATATCTCTAAACATCAATGGACAAATCTGATATATCCATAGAAGAGTGACTAGACCTAATATCTAAAGGTACCATTTGCTGGACTAGACATTTTGATGCTGGATCTAACTTTTTATTCGTGTGAGACACCTCCATGAATTAGATTACCATAGATACTTTCATTTAACAAATACAACCCTGGAAACTGTTAAAAACGATTACTACAAATGCCGATATTTAGAAACTTATGAAATGTAGGTAAACTAGGCTGATTATCAACGCATTAGAGTCGAAGCATAGTTCCCCCTAGAGTTTAGCATATATTTCTCTAATAGTCTAACTCAAAGCAACAGTTAAATATAAAATCAGATTTAAATCATTCACCCCCACCACTACCCTCCCCCAAACAAAAACCCACCTCAGAGTATGAGGATGTGCCTCTTGAAAGATACGTATGTCGTGAAGTTTAGGGGTAAAAGTTTTACTTAAAGTGAGAACTCTGAAACAGAACCATCGCTCTTTTGACGCTCCCTCCCCCCACCCCCCCGTTAATATTTACATGTATGAGTCAGTTCTTTCCTCAGCCGCAACAGATTCAGAGGGAAATCACGCTATAACTTAAATAAACCACGAAGATGGGGGGCGGTAGGAGGCCCAACTAGTCTCAGTTTCCAAAAGGAAAACCCACCACTGCTTACCCTCTGTCCGCTGCACCCCGCGGCACCTGCCAAGTCGGGCGCTTAAAGAATAATGGCTCAACTTTCGAACGCAAAAAGGGAGCAGGCACAGATGATTTCCTGAGGAGTGCTGAAAAGGTCCTCTCAGCAAGGGACGCAGCTTTGGGCCGTCTCTGCCCAAAAGGAGCATCCAGAGACCCCCTCCGAGGCGGCACAGTCCTGCAGCCGCCGGCCTGGGGCCTCCGCGAGGCAGACAGTGTTTACACCTGTCACGAGGGAGAGGGAGAAGGAGGAAGCCGGAGCGGAGCCCCAAACTTCTCCACAGCGGCCGGGAGGGAGCCCCGGCGCGCAGCTCGGGCAGGTGGACGCCGAGGGGGTAGGGCGGGCCACGGCGGCCGGGAGGGCACGGCTGGCTCTCCTCGGCCAAGCCCGGGATGCCGAGCGCCGTGGCACTGCTTCGGGCGCTGCCAGCGGCGTTCCGCACCCGCGGAGAAGAGCGGAGCCCGCGCCGGAGCTCGCAGGCCCGCACCCGAGCCGACGCTGGCAGGTGCTCCAGGCCAGGGCGACCGGCCGGCCCCGCTCCTCGGCACCCCGGGAGCGCGGCGGCAGCACTCACCTGGCTCGTCCCGGACGGTCGCGATGGGCATGGCTCGGCGGCCCGGGGAGGAACTGGCTCCCCGGGGAAGGACTGGTTATCGGACGCTGAGCTAGCGAGGGCGGAAGGCAAGCCGCTCCCAGCCCTGTCAGCGCAGCGGCGCCATGGACGCCCACCCGGAGTTTCAGCCTTGCCGCGGGACCCCCATCCCACTACCCTCCGCCCTCTTCCGCCGCCGCCTCCGCCTCCTCCTCCTCCGCGGAGACCCCCGCCCACTCCACACACTCTCCCATCATGCAGCGGGGAACCGCTGCTGTCGAGACGTCACTTCCGGGCGCAGGTGGCTAGGTCGGGGCCGGGCGCTGGTGGGTGCCGGGGTGGGGGAGGACACTCCAGGGGAATTAGTGTCACAGAATTCTTACTCCTGCGCACGCGCCGTCGCGTGGAACGTCGTTCGCCATTTTGGGTGCGGGCAGACTGTCTTTTCTGTACTCACTTGAGTCACTGAAGTGTGGGCTACGGACGTCCTCCGTCTGAGGCAGCGCTCTCGGCGACGGACCCGAGCTCCTCTCAGCCCATTTACTTTACCGTTGCGCCCGGGAACCGGTTAAGTCTCACCTTTGGGATAAACTGCTGACGTATGGAAACACAACCACATCGCCGCTGAAAAACCGGCTGGACAACATTCATCAGCTCGTCCTTTGAGCTCGGAGGAAAAAAAAAAAAAAGGCTTTTGCATTCCCTTCCTCTTTTTATGTAAGCCAACAAAAGAGGAAGCTGTTATTTAACAAATGAGAAGTGCTTGTCCTACTTAAGATGAGAAGTCGGCAGGCAAATAAATTGTCTTCTACAATATCAGTCCAGAATTGTCTTGGTGTTTGGAGAACGTGATCGGTTTTTATCTTTCAAATCGACTTGTGCATTTGAGCAATTCTCTATAATAGAGGTCATGAGATATTTTGTTTCCATCCGTCCTGAGCAGTTGATCTTTTGTCGTATAACCTTCCCCCGTCCTTTATCATGAATATGTTAGAACACTTGCCACTGTAAAACTCAAGCGACAGGGTTGCAGGGTTTATTGTTTCTGTCTGAGACGGTGAACCCTGGGCTCTACCCTACAAATCATGAGCCCTGCTGGGTTCTCTTTCTGCCCACGTTGAATTATTTAAAATAGTTCCAAAACCGCAGAGCTCAGCAGTAACCCAAAGAAACAAGGACGGGAGAACACCCGTCATCACAGACAACTGTCCAGCCCTTTGGAGGAATTATGCATGTCGGGACAGATAAGGACAATAGCAATTCATCACGGTTTATCCTGCCTCTACCATGTTCTAGACGAATTAACTTGAAGAACTAAAATAGACCCACATTTGTCTCTTTACAGTTCAGTCACTGCAAGATAGCAGAGACCGAATCACTTTAAATTGGAAAGTGCTTTGTGATTATGCTACATATTTTTTGTTATTGCCCAGTCACTCAAGTGAGAAAAATCTATATTGCTTGTCAAGTTTATTCCTTTTGTACCTCGCCCCCTACTGGTGTAGCTCGTTGCAAGTTTGAAAAAAAAAAAAATTAACTATGTCACTGTAAATGTTTGACAGAATGAAAGTCACACACAGAAGAACTGCATTTAAAACTGGAAAATAATTGATTTCAGACAAACATATGTCAGTTTTCACTTGATAGCTCTACCAAACAAATACCAAATAGGATCCTAAGAAAACATTTGAATGACAAATTTTTAAAAATTTAACCAATCAAAAACGTTTAAAACAATAGATCTAAACATTAAAAGGAAACTACTCGTGGGGAAATTTCTTCCTGATTTCACAGATTATATGGTTACCAAATGATTATTTTTGCTAGTTAAGTAAAGGTCAATTCTGAATACTTATTATTTAAAGGCATGAAAGTTGAGTAGTTATTTGTCCAAATGACTTGGTGTAGGGAAAAGGGGTCATCCAAAGAAACCCACCCTGGCTCTGAAACCATAGCCAGTGAAAGAAACACTTTATCTTTGAACCCAGAACAAAAGAAATGTACCCTTACTCTGAAGCCAGCACCAAAAAACACACTCGAATCAGAGCCAGTGAAAGAAATATGCCCTGGCCCTGAAATTAGAGCCTAAAAGCCCAAAAGAGCCAGTGAAAGAAACATTTTGACCCTGAAATCTGAACCAAATCAGACATTTCCCACCCTGGAAATCTTCTTTCTAGAAAACTCTACCTCCAAGAAGCCCTATATAAACCTTTTCCTGCTGCCCTCTCCCACGTCTGACTGAGACAGCCACTCTCCTGGATCCTTCTCTCCCAATAAATCTTTTGAATAAGGTTTGGGTGATGATCTTCTTTTGCCTGGACAGAGAGTAGCTGAGGGTAGTGAAGCTGTTAACACGCTTGGCTTGCTGAGGAAACCTTCCACTAGCAGAGCAGAGTTGTTACACTCCAAGCAGGACTGAATAATAACTGGGGAAACCCTCCCCTACCAGAGCAGAGCTGTTAACACTGGGAAACTCTTTCCCTAAAGCAGGACTATCCATGCTTACTGTGGTATTTATTGGCTCCAGCTGCCTGAATACTTTTCCATCTTAGCTGTAACATTACAGCTCAGCACTCAATGAATACTACTCAGTATTCATTGGCTTCCGAATGCGTGAATACGTTCCATCGAGCTGTAACATTCAATATGCCAGAGCTTCTGTCTTCCAGGATCCTTTTCCATCTGAGCTGTGCTAACCTACAATTGGAAGCACAATAACTCTATTAGTAATTGGATACTCTTACGTGCAATTCTCAGTACAACATCTAATGCCTAGACATTATATTACAAAAGGTAATTCTGCTGAATTTTGTTTTCTTTGTGTATGTGTGGGGGTGTGCGTGTGTGTGCATGTGTGTGCACACGTGTGTGTTGGGGGCCCTGGGAAGGGAGCTGAGATAGAATTTCTTCCTGTAACCTTGTCTGCCCTGGAACTAACTCTGTAGAACAGGTTGACCTCAGACTCACAGAGATCCACCTGCCTCTGCCTCCAAAGTGCTGAGATTGAAGGTATGCGCCACCACTTTCTGGCTACTGCTGAATGTTTTAAAGATGGCAAATCCGCGAGAATATTCTTCTAAAAAATTCCTTGCACTTGGAGACAGTGGCAACATTTTGCCTATCTTTTAAACACATGATAATTATATTGTTCTCCACTTGGCATCAAGAAAAAGAAAAGCGCCCGATCATTTGTTGTATTTCTAGTTTTTTCTTCTATTCAGACTTTAAAAAAATTATAAATAGTTATTTTTATACCTATTTGCCCTTTTTAGACAAGTGTCAAGTTGCGTCACTCAGACATCACTCAAGGACAAGATTGAAATGCCTTAGAGAAACCTGCACACCCAAAACAGAACGCCGAAACCCCTGCAAACCTGAGGAATGTTACCACTGCTGATGTTCTGTTTTTCTTTTCTTTTCATTTTGAGACAGAGTCCCCTGTACCTTATGTGGGTCTGGAACTTACTTGTTGGAGGCATCGTATAAAGCAGTGACCTTTTCATGGTTTTTAAGCACATTGCGCTGCTGGCAAGAGATTCTTTCCTGGTTTTGCTAAAGGCAGTTCTCTAAAGAACCACAAGATGTCCTTTTTAGCTATTTCCTGGTATTGTTAAGCACAGTGGCCAAAAATAGCAAGTCACTCGCCCCTCCCTGCAACTAACCACTCCCCGCTCCTTCCTGGCTAGCGATTGTAAGGGTGTGAAATACAAAAAATGGCGACTGAGTTGAGAACAAAACAAAGAAGACGTGTTCCCGCCTTTCCCTTAAACCCCTCCCCCCTGGGGGCTTCGCCCCCTAGGCCCCTATTAGTCTGGTGCACATATACACCTAATTTGCATGGGCGTGCCTATAAATAATGCTGCCTTTTGTTCAATAAACGAGACCTTGATGCCATCCAGACAGACTCTTTCTTTCTTAGCTTGCTTGGTCTCCTTTCTCTCTCACCCCTAATGGTATTTTAGGTGGCACCTCTTCGAAGACCTACGAATAACTAGTCTTGCCGGTCGAGACACTTACTAACCAAAGAGGGACTTGAACTCTTGTCCTACCTACCCTACCCAAGTGCTGTGGTCCGAGGTGTGCGTTCTCTATGCCCAACTATATTTAAGTGTAATGAAGGAAACCAAACAGCTCTACGATAAAAACTTTAAGACACCAAAGATAGAAATAGAAGACACTAGAAGATAAAAATCTCAGTGTTTATAAATCGGCAGAGTTCATTAAGGAGATGTGTGCCACTGTTGTATCTCAAGGGCCTACCATATTTTCTTCAGTGTCTGGAGTCTAATACGCAGTCCTTCTACTCCAAGGCCACTCTCAAGGCTGTCCCTTCTCTAAGTATTCACTGGCACTAGAGACCCCCAAAGACTTGTTCCCTCTGGATATTCTAACCATATTGACCCTCTTCCCTCCCAGAGCTGATATTGCCCCTCATACTTTGAAGTTGGGGATGCTGGCATTCCGGCATTTTTTCTGTTGTCAGAAAGAGAAATAAATTGGACTATGAACAAAGAATTATCTTCAAGATGGGATACACCAGGTTTGAAGCTTAGCAATAGCACATAACCTCAGCAAGAACTTTCCCCAACTACAAAATGCAAAGAAGTGTCTCTACCTTACAGACTGTTATCCAGGGAAGATGAACATTATAATGTATGTAAAATATTTTAACAAGTGCCAAGAATCTGTCCCGTAGTGGAAAACCGTATTGTCATTGTGGGGATTCAATAAAAGTTTCAGAAGTTTTGGAGATATCAGAGGGAATCTACCCACAGTCTATGTGGGGGGTTAGTAAAAGCTCCAGAAGTCCCAGAGCTCTAACCACAGTCAGTCTAGGAGAATCAGAGTGGTGATTCAAACCTTTAATCCCAGCACAGGGAGTATCCTGGGAGTGGTGACCTACACCCTTAATCCCAACTGAGTCAAGGTCACTTTAGATTATAGAAGGAATTTCAAGCTGCCAAGCAGGCAGTGGTGGGGCCACGCCTTAATTGCCGAAAGGATACTTAAGACAGGATAGAAACACAGGAAGGAAGCCATTCCAAGGGAAGCAAGGCTGAGGAAGCTAGAAGACAGCTGGGTAAGATCTTACTGTGGTGTTTATTCCCTCTAGTATCTCCAACTTCTTCAGAGATCTATCCCTGAGTCTCATTCATTCGTGTGACATATCATATCTCCCCTAAGACTAGTTGAGAACTAGGGGTCATTTTAACACAACAGTCCACTGTCACTTCTTGACTAGTGATATTGAGCAGTGAGCAGTGTCTGAAGAAACTTTTAATTATTACAATTGAAGTGAGGTGCAACTGGAAACTTGTAGGTAGAAGCTAGGGAATCTGTCTAAGCATCCTACAGTTCAGAAGCATGTCAATCTCTGTAACATAAAGCATTCTCAGGCTGCTGATATTGCCTCCACTAATTCTGACCACTAGCACTGATAATCCTGGGGCCCTTAAGTCAGTTATTACTTGGACAACTGAGGAAATCTGAATATATGCTGGCATTAAATATAGCCTTAGAAAGTATTGATATGTAGGTATACTAATAAAATTATGGAGTTGTACAATGATATATTCACATTTTAAGTGTTTGAAATGCTGTGTTTATAATTCAGTTTTAAATGTCTCAGAAAAAGAGACTCCATGTATCTACAGAGATAAAATAATATAGTAAAGTGATAGCTACTGTTTAGTTGACTCTAGGTTGTAGACCAACCAGTGCCTATTGTACTCTGCTTCTAGTTCTCTGCTACTTAGGCTAACTTTGTAAAGAATAGACAATTTTGAAATACTTGAGTATACAGATGAGGTATGTATTTATTTACAAATTATTACATTACCTAGACAATCATTATCAAATATGTGTTCCTGACCCTGGAGCAGTTCTTTTAAATGGTGATCTTGAAAAGCATTTTAAAGCACAGAAAAGAGAAAGCAGGGGCCTGGAGATATGGCTCAGTCATTAAGAGCAGTGGCTGCTCTTCCAGAGGTCCTGAGTTCAAGTCCCACAACCACATGGTGACTCACAGTCATCTGTAATAAGATCTGGCGCCCTCTTCTGGCCTGCAGGGACACATGCAAACAGAACACTGTATACCTAATAAATAAATCTGTAGTAAAAAAGAGAGAGAACAAATAATTACTGTAACTCCTGAATCAATTGTAAGTAGTTTAGACTGTCTAATGTGCACAAATGTAGTGGGATTTCAGCTCTGCTCCTTACTGAGCAGAGCTGATACAGTTATTAGGAGGACAGCAGGACTTGTCATGAGAAATAAACCTCTGTAAAAATGTCCATCCTGTTCAAAGCAATCTATAAATTCATTGTGGGCTCAATCAAAATTCTAGAGCCATAGGAAAAATATTCTTAAAATTTAACATGGAAGCACAAAAGACTAAGGATAGGCAAAGCAATTCTGAGCAGAAGTAACCCTTCAGGAGGAACCGTCATACCTGATTTCAAGTTATGATAGAGAGCCACAATAATGTGACTATGGTACTGACATACAAAAACAGATACAGATTAATAACATGGAATGATTAACACATGCAAGTCCATGTAACTACTGATGCAGCCGACTTTTGATTATTATTAAAAAGTAACAACTGTAGGAAAGACAGGATCTTCAATAAATGCTCTGAGAAACATAGATCTCAGTGAGTAGAAAAATGAAACTGATCTTTATCTCTCACCCTGCACAAAACTCTAAATGAATTAAGGACCCCAGCATCAGACGTGGTACTCTGAAGCCTCTAGAGGAAGAATTAGAAACTATAGTCACTCAGGAGGTACAACCAACACTTGATGAACTGGGTCTCAAGAAACTAAAGAACTCTGTACAGCAAAGACGACTGTGACTGAGTGAAGTGACAGACTACAGAAGGGTCACAGTCTTTGCCAGCTATACATCTGACAGAGGATTAGTGCCTAGAACAGACAAAGAAGTAGACACCTCACTATCTAATCTGTGGAGATGGCTTAGCAGTTACACCAGATAATCCAAGTTCGCCTCTCAGCTCTCACACTGGACTACTCACAGTCGCCTGTAACTGCAGCTCCAGGGTATCTGGAATTCTCTTTGGTAGAGGACCCACACACATGTAGTTCACACACACACACACACACACACACACACACACACACACACACACACACACAAATAAAAACAAAAATTCAAAAGACTACCAAAAACCTAAACATCAAAATAAACAACCTAGCTAAAATTAAGTTATGAAACTAAATAAAGAGTCCTCAAAGTAAGAAACATAAGTGGTTAGTAAGTGTTTAACATGGGGCCACAGAGATGGCTCAGAGGTTAAGAGCACTGGTTGCTCTTCCAGCAGTCTTGAGTTCAATTCCCAGCACCAACATGGCAGCTCACAACCATTTATAATGAGAGCTGGTGCCCTCTTCCAGGCAGAACACTGTATACATAAAATAAATAAGTGTTCAACAACCATCAGAGAAATGCAAATTAAAACTACTTTGAGTTTCCATATGGCCCAAGTCAGATTGCCTATTATCAGGAGTAAAAATGACAATAAGTACAATGTGAATATTCAGAGAGCTCTTATACATTGCTGGTGGGAATGTAGCTCAGCCACTTTGGAAATCTAGGATAGAACTATTACATGACCCAACGATATCACTCCTGCACACATTCTCAAAGGAGTCTACATCCTGCTACGGAGATATTTGCTCACCCATGTTCACTGTTGCTCTATCCATAATAGGTAGAAAATGAATCAGTCTAGATATTTATCAACTAATGAATAGATAATGAAAATGTGGTGCTTATGCACAGTCTATTTTTATTTGGTTATAAATAAAAATGAAATTATGAAATCTGAGGACTGATATTATGGCTCAAGGTAAATGTACTTGCTGTGTCAGCCTGATGACTTGAGTTTAGTGAGGAGGAGAGAACCTAATCCCCAAATTATCCTCTGATCTCCATATGCATGCCATGGCACATGTGTCCACCCATGTAACAATAACAACAATAATAATAGTTTTAAAAGAAATTATGAAACTTGCAGGTGAATGGATGGGACTGGAAAAATTGAGTAAAGTAAGCAAGACTTAGAAAGACAAACAAAACATATTTTCTCCTATATATAGATTCCATATTTGACTCTTTTGCTTTGTGCGTTTAACTTGGAGTGGTTGTGAAATGAGAAAACCAGAAAGGGGCCATTGTGGTGGTATGCTGGGGAGGGGGCAGTAGAACTTACGTATAATTAGAGTAGAGAAGGGGAATAGCGGAGGTGGAAAGGTTTATCAGGGAGGGGTGTGGAGGGAGACTGAAGACGGGAAGGGAGTGCATGAAAAGCCATGGAAACCCTGTAACCCAGTTAAAAACTGCAGTTTAAGAAAGGAGAAGAGACACATACTCTTCATGGCAGGTTAGTGTTGATGACAAGAACTGTAGGCTGCTAAACAAAAGTCCCAATTCCAGTGTGGTACTTCTGGAGCTGTTGATCAGGGAGATCCAAGAGAAGTCCCAAACAATATAGGCAGTCCTCTTTGTTAGCCATCAGAATTAGATAAAACCCAGTCACCAAGGACAGCACATATCTTGGTTGTAAGGCAGTAGAGGAATCAAGTTATAATAGAGTTGGAAATGTCCTTCCTACTGGCTAGCAGTGTTAGAAGATGCTATTTAGGCTACAGGAGAAGAACATATTACCCACCACAAACTCTACATTACCAATCTGTCAGACAAGGGGAGCCTGCTTGTCTGGTAGTAATTTGACTATTATGAAGATAACCAACCACTCTCTGCTTGGATCTGAGGTCCACCCTGCAGTAAGAAAACCATAGAGACAACCAACTACTTTGTTTAGATTTGGGGCCCACTCTACACAAGGAAATCACCTCCATCTACAGGAAAGCACCCCACTCTACAGAAAGGAACCCATGCCTGGCACTGGAAATCTAGTCAAAACACTGGGTAAGTCATAGGCCTTAGGGAGGAACTTACTACTGTTACCTAGAGAAATTGATATATCAAAGTGCCTTCCAAGTATCTAATTTTATATACATAGAAAAATGCTACTCTGGTCCTTAGAAAAGCTTCTCTTTGTCATGAATGAAGGCAAAACTCACAGTTGCCCAAGCTGCTAAGAATAAATGACTGTTGAGTGCTGAGCCCTGAACAAGATATTTAGACCTTCCCCTCCAAAGCCCGGGGAGCAGCGTTATAGAAAAAAGGCTGGGAAGAATGTAAGAGTTGGTATAGGCATGTGATCTCCAGCCCAGACTTTGATTTCAGAGCCAGAGATACACAGAAGGAAGCACAGAGAACTTCCTCCGATAGTGATGTTAGCAGTTGCAACAAGATGGCAGTTCTGAGGTCAGGGCCTGGCTGCCTTTTGAAGTCCAGGGCCAGGGCACTTCAGTAACACCCTCACCAGACTGGAGTTTTGGGAGCTGCTACTGGCTGTGTAGACACTGAAGCCTTTTTATTTTATTTTCTTTATTTTTGTTATTCTGTAAAGTTATTGAACGGTCTAACATCATTTCTATACTGTTTAACCAGCCAATGTCGTCCTCTTTTGCTTATAACTAAAAACTCTTGAACTTGCTCTCTCCTATGTTTTTCCTGAAGAAGAAACACTCAATCAAGCAAGGTGTTGGCGACACACACTTTCAATTCCAGAATTTGGGAGGCAGAGGCAGGCGGGTCTCTGAATTTGATGTCAGCCTGATTTACAGAGTGAGTTCCAGGACAGTCATGGCTGTTACACAGAGAAACGCTGTCTCAGAAGACAAAACCACAATATTGGTCTTAGACTCCTTATAGTTTCTAACTTCCCAGTCTGCCCACTACACTGACAACTTGGAGGCTTCCCTTAAAAGAAAAGAATAGTTCTTTTCCATCTGTGTTACTGGTATTTGCTGAAGAAGTAACTGAATTTATCAAGGGGATGGTATAGAATTCAGTGCTCTATAATATGCATCATTTCAAAGTTTTAAAAATCACTGACATTTTTGTCATAGTATCACATCCGTGTGAGTTTACTAAATAAAATGGACCAAATTTAGAGCACTAGTTTTATAAAATATCAACCATAAATTTTTTGGAAATTATCCCTATTAATAATGTTAATGGATTCTCTCTCAATTTGGTAATGGTTCCCCTTTTATGCACTACCAGAAAAAAAAAAACTTTTCATTATTATTCCAAAAATTACTTTAATTTCTTTTGATGTGAAAATGTTGAAAGTGTGGCTTTGAAAATCCATCTAGGTAATATTCCCTAGAGTACCTTAAGTATTTGAGAAGAATTATGTAAGAAAACCCATCTCAGTAGTGAGATGGTAGATACACTTTGTGGTGTATGAGTCTTATGAGCTAGTGAGGCCAGGGCAGGCATGCAAGAGGAGAATTGTAAAACCCATGCCCCTGAGTCAGGGCTGGTGATCCCAGCCCTTGAAAGCTTTTCTGAGTGTCATAGGACACTTTTACAGTTCCCGTCCATTTCAGGCAAAGATGATGTTCAAATGATTACTGAAAAGGCAATAAAATCTGTCAAAAACCGCATTAGATATGTTCTGTGTCATCTGAAGAACTATGTCTATGCTGAAGTTTTCAAGTCTCGATCTCAACACAGGCACATATTTTAGGTTGAGAATCATACAGTTAAGGTTCTTGGGATGAAATAAGGGCAGAACCAGGGGCTATGAGATACTGATGTTATCTGATCAAAATGAAGCTCACATGTAATGCTGCACAAACTCAGTGTTCTTGCAGCCCGCCCTAGGCAGTTCCATCACAATCAACTATCTAGATCTACAGTCATGTAGAATCCAACTCCTTCAGTCAAATGGAGCTGCCAGTGACGTATTTTCTGAAGTGTCCTTTGTGTCTGTACTATAGATCACATCTGGACCTACGAGCCACCTTTCCATCTGGGTGGGGTTGTTTGTTCTGTTGGTCCAACAATCTCCAAACTCAATCTTGGGGCTAATTACAGAGTAATTGTCTATACTAGAAATCTGATTATGTCTTTCATTAAAAACAGAACTCTTTTGCTTAGAAACAGGTTGTGTTATTTCATCATATGTACTCAATTTCATCATATGTACTAATGCATGTATTAGTCAGGGTTCTCTAGAGCCACAGAACTTATGGAATATATATATATATAAAACTAATATATATATGGGAATTTATTGAAATGACTTACAGGCTGTAGTCCAACAATGGCTAGTTGTGAATGGAAAATGCAAATCTAGTAGCCACTCAGATCCACAAGGCTGGTGTCTCAGCTGGTCTACTGGGATCTCGGAGAAGGAATGGAGGAGCTGACAGAGGTGAGGGCCAGCAGGATACACCCCTTTCTTCTGTTGTCCTTATAGGCTTCCAACAGAAGATGTGGCTCACACTAAAGGATGCCTGTTAACCTCACTGTTGATTCCTGAATAGTGCCACCTTGGCCCTTATGGCCCCTCCTCCCCAAAGGACTAAACCTTATGTTAAATAGGGGGATTAAGAAAAACATGTTTTCCTGATCTACAGTCTTGTTATCGCTGCCACTTGCTGAGGTGTTAGTCTTTTGGGATCTTCCAAGACCTTGGGTGTGTCCGGACAAGGGGGCAGGGTGTGAGAGAGTTAAGAAGGAAGCGGAGAGCTGAGAGTGATGGAGTAGAGTCAGTGGAAGGAGAAGCTGGGGACCAGCATGGTGGGAAGCTAGGTGAAGGAGAAGCTGGGGACCAGCATGGCGGGAAGCTAGGTGAAGGAGAAGCTGGGGACTAGCATGGTGGGAAGCTAGGTGGAAGGAGAAGCTGGGGACCAGCATGGTGGGAAGCTAGTGAAGGAGAAGCTGGGGACCAGCATGGCGGGAAGCTAGTGAAGGAGAAGCTGGGGACCAGCATGGCGGGAAGCTAGTGAAGGAGAAGCTGGGGACCAGCATGGCGGGAAGCTAAGTGGAAGGAGAAGCTGGGGACCAGCATGGCGGGAAGCTAAGTGGAAGGAGAAGCTGGGGACCAGCATGGCGGGAAGCTAAGTGGAAGGAGAAGCTGGGGACCAGCATGGCGGGAAGCTAAGTGGAAGGAGAAGCTGGGGACCAGCATGGCGGGAAGCTAAGTGGAAGGAGAAGCTGGGGACCAGCATGGTGGGAAGCTAGGTGAAGGAGAAGCTGGGGACCAGCATGGCAGGAAGCTAAGTGGAAGGAGAAGCTGGGGACCAGCATGGCGGGAAGCTAGAGAGGAAAAAGTTAGGTGAGATGCATGGCAGGAGGGAAGCATGGCAGGAGAGATGCATGGGAAAGAGAGAAGCATGGCAGGGAGAGAAGCAGAGAGTAAGATGTAAGATGTACTGAATAAAGCTCGGGTCTCTCTTTGTGATCCTGAATGATGGAACCTAACGACTCCAGAGTGCAGATTATTTAACCTCGACGCCCCTCACTTGGACTAGACTCAGAACACCTCAACCAGACACGGTACCTCACGGTCAAGATTAAAGGCACATCTCCCTCAAGATCTGGATCACAGGTGTGCCCTCCATTTCTGGACTATAGTTCATTTCAGATACAGTCAAGTTGACAACCAGGAATAACCATCCCAATGCAGATCTCTCTAAATATTTTCAAGCATGCCTACATATATGCCTACTTGAGTTCCTCTATCTAGAGCCCCTGCTCTTTTATACCTGGAAAATGACTTCAAGTCCTATAAGACTTCCTCAGACACTGCCTCCTTAAAAAAAAAAAAAAAAAAAAAAAAGTTCTGATTCAGTGATGAAGGAATGCTTTTTTTTCTATGCCCTGAACATGCTGATAACCCTTATCACGTAGCTAAGGGCCTCAGGGCAGATAAGGGTAGAATTAGGGACTAGGAGATCCCAACTAAACTCCATGCTCAGTTGGTAAGGACTTGCCTCTAAAAACAAAGTTAAATTAGGTTGCTGTAAAATATGCGTGCATAAATTATTTGCCCAGGTATTTTTAAACATGGAATAAAGTATGAGTTAATTTTATTTTTTTATTTATTTAATTTTTAAAAGGTTGGGTTTTAGGTTAAGTGGTGGTGGCACATGCCTTTAATCCTAGCACTAAGGAGGCAGAGGAAAGCAGATCTTTGAATTTGAGGCCAGCCTGACCTACAGAGCTATTTCCAAGACAGCCAGAGCTACACTGAGAAACCTTGTCTTGAAAAACCAAAAATAAAATAAAGATTAAGTTTTATATATTCCAGGCTGGCCTCAAACTAAATGTGAACTCAAGGATCATCTTGGACTTCCTGTTCCTTTTGTCTCTGGCTCTCGAGTCCTGGGATTATAGGCTGTGCACCCATGTCCTGTTCCTGTGGTGACAGAGCAAATCCAGGGTCTTGTGTGTACAGACAGGCACTCCACTAACTGAACTACATCCCCAGTCTAGGCTATTTTTCCATTTAAAAATATACATGGAAAATCTTAAAGAGCAAACTTCAGAGATCCCTGGAAAGGATCAGAAGTTGGGAGAAGGGATATAGTTAATCTATGATTTAACTGATCCCGCTTCTCCATAATGTTGAGTTTGGGTGAAGAAGGAATCTTAATCATCTCAGCTTTGTTCTCCTAATGGGTGTTTGCCAAAGATGGATAGTCTGCTCCTCTGAAGATGCTTTGTTTGAGTCAAGTTTTATTATATGTTTACTGTTCATCCTTCTCCATGGCTTACAAAATAGTTGAGGGTGGGTCCCGTAATGAGCGCTGTCCTTTATATATATATATAGTTTTAGAGTCTTAGCAGTAACAAAGGTGGGGTGGTCTAGAGAGATTGCTCAGTGGTTAGAGAACTGGCTGCTCCTTTGGAGGACCTGGGTTTGATTCCCATCACCCGTGTCAGGCTGCTCACATATTGCCTGTAACTCTAGTCCTAGATGGTCCCAACACCCTCTTCTGGGTTCTATGGGCCTCAGGCACACACATGGTACATAGGCTTATACAAAAAACACTCTCTCACACACAAAATAAGTAAAAGTAGTTAAAAATGAAGTCAGATAGTGGTGGTCCATGTCTTTAATCCCAGCATTTGGGAGGCAGAGGCAGATGGATCTCTGAGTTTGAGGCCAGCCTGGTCTACAAAGAGATTTCCAGGATATCCAGGGCTACGCAGAGAAACCCTGTCTCAAACAAAACAAAAACAAACAAAAATAAACCCCAAAATGAAAAACTAAAAAAAGAAAAAGAAAGAATGATTTTTTTAAAGAACAGCAAAGGCTTGTGTCTTTTTTCTCATTTTTTTAAATTTAAAATTGTTTAACCACATCCACTGCTCCCCCTCCCTCCCCTCTTCCCAGCCCTCCCACAGCTTCCCACCTCATCCCCTATCCGTTCCTCAGAGCGTAAGGACTCCCAAGGCCTGCTTTAAATTCCAAATCCATTCCAGCATCTATGTGTATGGTATCGCACCTTAAAATTACTTGGTATAAAAATCAAAATGGAAAAAATTAAGAAATGGATTTTTTCAGTTAACATATTGTAATAAAATGCAAGTGTCCAAATCCACAACTGCACACACACACACACACACACACACACACACACACACACACACACACACACACAACACACACACACACACACAGACATGGTCAATACCAATATCAATATCTAGAAAAAATATATAAACGTGTGTAGCCACAGATGTTTTGGCTATACAAACATATTTTAACAATATTGTTATTAGCGTTTCTGACATTCTTTAGCCACTTCTGCGGTCCCATGAATGTGTATTGGACATTAGCATTTAGGCAAAATGTCTAGTCACCCCAGAGCCTTACAGGCTGTGAAATCTATGCACATTCATAGCATGGCTACTTAACCCTCCATACATATGTGCTAATCTACTTTTAAAAGCAGACTATACCTGTTCTCTGTCTCTATTCCCACAAGGTGTGCATTTGGGAATGACTGTTGATTGTCTGGTGTCCCATGTGTCCTTGGGAAGTGGGGATCCCTCGGCCATGGCCTTCAGGGCTACTGTGGCCCCTCTTGCCTACAGTCGCCTCTGGCAATTCCCCACTGAGACCTGAGGCCTCATCCTTTGTCTTTTGGACCTGGTCCTTCCTTTCTCATCTCTCGACTTTCGCCCTTCTGGGTTAGCCCTGAGCTGTTTGCACCATCTGAATTGATCCTTCACTTAATCTCTGGGATGCCAGCCTTTATTGCATCTCATTTGTTTGTTTTTTTTCTCTCTGCCTTAGACACGGGGAATAAGCCTCATAACAATATAAGACCGACATCTCTTGGATGTCTTTTAGAAACTCCCAAACTAAGCTTAATGCCTTATTTAAAGACTTCTAAGCCTAACCCCACCCCAGCCAAACCAACTCAGTGGATGGGCTGGTTAAGGTACTTGGCCCCTTCTCACTATCAAAACTCTCAGACAGAAAAGAAACTGATTTTAAAAAAAAATCCAATATATTACTCAATCCTATAATCTCACCTTTCATACTATATACATGATCCTAATAAGCAACCTACTTCCTGAGGAGTGTAGGCGAGTTTGGGAGCAGGCTAGAGCACATGCAGATGAAATCTACCAAACTCAGCTCATCCACCTGGGGCTGAGGTGACCCCCAACTCACAATGGGATCATAACACCCCAGATGGTACTTCAGCTAAAGGCCAGTTTACAACTTGCCTGCTGGCTGGTCTCCATAAGGCTGTCCTTAAGCCAGTAAACTATGAGAAACTCTAAGAAATAGCTCAGGACAGACAGGAAAATCCACCTCAGTTCCTAGAACGCTTCACAAAGGCCCTTTTACAGTATCTTAATCTAGACCCTGAAAACCCAGAGGGCAGACAACGCCTGATGATCCACTTCTTTTCCTAGAGCTTCCTGTCATTAGGGGCAAGCTAAAGCATCTGGAGAGAGGGCACCTGACTTCACAGGCCTTTAAGGTATACCTTGGGAGAGATGAGAAAACTTGTAAACAAAAATACCAAATGCTGGCCAAGACCATCTGATGGGCCTTGGCGACTGTACAAGCTCTCTTTCCCACTGTGGCTTGAAGACCTCTGGGTTCCTGTTTCAAATGTGGTCAAGAGAGTCACTGGGCTAGTGCTTGCCCTAATCCCCATAAGCTAACTAGGCTATGTCCAAAGTTTCATCAAGAGGGACATTGATCAGTTGACTGGCCCGGTGTACCTTGTGGCATGGGGACATCAAACTGGTCTTTGAGAAAAGCTTGCCTATGTATAAAAAGAGATAAGGAGAAAACACGAGCCTATGAACTACCTAATATTCTTGCCATAAAGCCATGGATTGGTATTCTAGTAAATATTTAGTAAGTGTGGTCAGGTGGCTGGAGCCTGTCCAGACATCCATGAAAACAAGATTAAGACCACTGAGTCTGTTTCCTAGGACAAAGAATGTGAATGTTGTCAGCACAAAAACATCCCACAGATACTAATTCAATGGTGATGTTTTAATTTAATTTTTAAAGTGAACTTTGTCTTTTATTTTTAAATTATGTCCATTTAGCATTCATTTTTAAAAGGCAGGGTCTCATGTAGCCTTGGCTGGCATGGAACTTGCTATGTAGACCAGGCTGGCCTCCAGATCATAGAGATCTGCTTGCCTCTGCCTCCAGAGTGCTAGGAATAAAGGAGTGTACCAGCACTCTGAGTTACAACGGTGACATTTTAGAAGGCAAAGATATCTACTACCACTGTCTGCTGTTTTGCATTCAATATAGTGGCTGCTGTTTTGCATTCAATATAGTGGCTACACCTTTAGCAACTGCTATCCCAGCTAAATTGCAACTCAGGGAGTCACCAGCAGCAGTTTGGCCACATGGGGACAGCCAGATAGAGAGAGATTCTGTTCCCTCAGGCACCAGCTCTATCTCATTAAAGAAAAACTTTATCTAATCTCTGTCCTTCGAGGTTGATGTGAAATCCTGCTATCTTAGAAAGTCTGAATAGCAAGTAGCTAACCTCTCCTGACCTGCTCAGACCCCAGTGAGGAACCCCCAAGCTCCTCACACCACTTCCTGTCAGCTAGTTGCTGACTCAGCCTCCTGACTCCAAGTTAACTTTAGTCAAACAAAAGCAGTAGAAACAATGTAACACACTTTTACACAGTTAAAATAATATTCCACAATAACTGTTTTATGGACTGTACTGGATGTTTCAGCTAGCATGGATAGGTTAAAAAAAAATGTTTATATGTTGATTGGAAAGAGAAAGCTTAGGGGCAAGAGGTGTAGTTCAGCGGCAGGCTGAATTTGATCTCTAGTACAGCAACCACAACCACAACAATGCTAGATTTAAGAATAGCCAAATAGAAATCTACAAACTCTCTAAAGACAAGTTTCTAGGGCTCATTTCTACATGAAAGATTAATATGTAGGCTTTACATTACTATACATAAGGACATTGAGAAAGTATAGAAAGAATATTATGCATATGGTTCATAGTAGGTTTTTGTTTGTTTGTTTAATAAAAGTTGGAACTAAAGAGGTTGTTCATTGGGTAAAGTGCCAGCTGCAGAAGCTTGTAGACCTGGATTCAGCTCCCAGGTTCTCAGGTAAAAAGCTGGATATAGCATTGTGTACCAGCAGCCCCAGGACTGGGAATGCAGGAATGCAGGCAGGAGGGTCCTGGGGCTGCTGGCCAGCCAGTTCCTGTAAGCTCCAGGTTCAGTGAGAGATCTTGACTTAAAAATAAATAAATAAATACATACATACATACATACATACATACATACATACATACATACATACATACATAAAATAGTGTAGGGATGGAGAGACAAAGATGAAGGCATTTGCAAGCAATCCTCACAACCTGAGTTCAGGCTCTGGAGATGCATGTGATAGAGAGAGAGAATCAACTCCCATATAATTTCCATATGTGTGTCATAGGATGTGTGTGCACAAAGCATGTGCATACACATAAATCTAAAAAAAGAGCAAGGTGGAGCGCAGTACAGGAAGACACTTGCTGTTAACCTCTGGCCTTCGTGTTAACCTCTGGCACATGCACACATGCATGCACGTTCATAGGCACAAGATTCATTAGATGCGTTTTGTTTTGTTTTGCTATGGACGCGTTGCCTGTTTATATGTCTTTACACCACATGCATGATGTCTGGTGCCAGTGGAGGCCAGAAGAGGGTATAAGATTGCTGGAACTGGCCTTGCAGATGGTTGTGAGCTGCTTTGTGGGTACTTGAGACTGAACCTGGGTCCTCTGCAAAATCAGCCTGTGTTCTTAACTGCTGAGCCATCTCTAACCCATGATTATTTATTTATTTGAGACACGATCTTACTCTGTAGTCCACGTTGGCCTTCAATTTGTGGCAATCCTTCTGTACAAGTATGAGCCGCAATTAGGAATAAATGAACAAGAAATGGGCAAG
The DNA here is from genome assembly GCA_033318265.1 of Phyllotis vaccarum. Classification (NCBI taxonomy): domain Eukaryota; kingdom Metazoa; phylum Chordata; class Mammalia; order Rodentia; family Cricetidae; genus Phyllotis; species Phyllotis vaccarum. The sequence goes on along the minus strand of JARWLC010000015.1, from coordinate 64,284,333 downwards.
GGACTGTAGAGGAAAAATGTAAATCTTTACTGAAATACGTTTAAACAATGTTAAATAACTCCTCTATGTCCACGGAAAGGACAATTTGATATGGTAAATGTTTCAGTTTTCATGAAGAACTTTACAGGAGTAACTTTCATATGTCAAGAGAGCCTCTTGCATCTCTACATCTCCTCTTTGAAGGCCCTCTTCAGCAGACACTGTGCCTTTCATGCCCACCACCTACAGGACAGTTTTCTCTGGGCCATATTGTCTCTGAAGCCTGGTAATAATTTGTCCCTTCGTCTGAAGTGAGGTGATGTCTTCTATTTGCTGCTAATCTCTAAATTATGTCTTTGACTCCTGCTTTGTGTCACAGCACTCCTGATCTTGTGGTAACTGGTACTCCATGTGGAAGTTCCCCATGCATCTCTGGTTGATCACAGGTTTGGTTTCAGATACCTCACATTTTATCTTCTGTGGGAAACACTGAGCGGTCCTGGGGCGTCAGAAAAGGGGGGCAGCTTGCTTGTTGCAGAAGCTCTGAAGGACGACTTTGTTTTTCACAGGTGATAGAAACTGTAAAGTATATTGGATTCTTCCAAGGTCATTACTGATTGCCATCAACCCAGCCAAGCAGACCTACGGGGTCCCCATTGTTAAACAGGATTTCTTGTTTGGGGACACCCTGGTTCTTCTTTGGGAAGACAGAGCAGTGAGGAGTCAAAATATAGGCTGGAGCTTTTTAAAACACAATGTCTTTTGTTATTGTTCTAAACTGTGTTTTTAAAAACAACCATGTGTTTATAAATTAAAATACATTTCTCATTGTCCTCGCTTGCTTTCTGTCGCTGTGATTGACCATTCTGGCCCAAAGCAACTTGGGAAGGAAAGGATTTGTTTAACAGATTGCAGTTCATCACCGAGGGATATCAGCTCAGGGACTCAAAGCAGGAACCTGGAGACAGGAGCTGAAAAGAGGCCTTGGAGGGCTATTTACTGGTCTGTTCCCCACAGCCTGCTCAGTCTGCCTTCTTATACAGCCTAAGACCACCTGGCTGGGGTGGCACTGGTCACAGTAGGCAGGGTCCTCGCAAGTCAATCATTATCAAGAAAAATGCTCCACAGATGCGCCTACAGGCCAATATGATAGAGGCATTTTCTTAATTGTGGTCTCCTTTCCCCAATGACCCTATCTTTTATCAAGCTGACAAGAAACTAGTCAGCACTTTCACAATTTAGAAAATACAGAAAAGACTACGCTTAAATTTGAAGCAGTAGTAGGAAAAAAATCATAAGTGGGGGCTGGAAAGATGGCTCAGTGGTTAAGAGGACTGGTTGCTCTTCCAGAGGACTTGGGTTCAATTTTCAGCACATGGAATTTCACAACCATCTGTAACTCCAGTTCTAAGGGGTCCAATGTGTCTCCTGACCTCTGTGGGCACCAGGTACACAGACATACATGCGGGTAAAACACTTTAACACAAAAAAGTAAATGTGTTTTCTCTTAAAAGGGTAATTGGTTTATATAAAATGGACTCTATGAAGTAAATTACTTTGATCAGTGTTTTGTTGACTGTGTCCTGATCTTTGCTGAAAAGTAAGCTGACGTAAGGACCTAATGATAAACAGGAAGCTCTTGCTAGCTCTCTACTTGAGCGGTAAAAAAAGTCTCACATTGTTCTAAATTTGTGTGCTGATATCTGTTAGGGACTGAGTTCTCTGCTTCATTAATTATAAATTGATGAGTGTGTCATTGTCAAATGCCTTTTTCTATAGAACCTTTCCCAGGTGACCTGTTAATCCATAACATCTGTATAGAAAGAGTTTGTGACAGTCTTAAACACCCAGGGAAAGCAAGAAAACTGTTGTAAGTTGATGGTGGTAGTTGACAAATTTCTCATTTGTTGCATGAAAATACACACATCTTAAATTCAAGGCATTTTCTCTTTTCTGAAGACCATTCGGTGTGCTCTCTGGAGTTCAAGGCAGTCAACACTATTCTGTGATCTTCCTTCTACAGTGGTTTAAAAAACAATAAATTTAAAAGTTCTGACAGTTTTTGGACCAAAATTCCATCAAGGAGCTTTGTTCCTGCAATAGATTGAAACCAGACCCAAACAAGGACACCAGAACATTCTGAGCTGAGAAACTGGCTGTTGAAAGACGTGATCATGTGATTTTCACTGATAACATGTCCCCAAAGTAGCAGTTCCCCTTCCTGTGGCGGCAGATCTCTTTGGGTCAACTTCCTCTTCTCAGCTTTTCTGGAGTGCTCCATCCCCTCCTCCTCCGTAACCCATGCTAAGTCATGGTGAGGTGTCTGTGGGATGCTTTGCTGGTGATAAGCAACTGGGCTCTGGGGATAGGCTGGGAGCTGCAGAGGGAGAGTGTGAAGGGATGCCTGAGGAGATGATAGAATGCCATTGTAATCGTTGACTCCTCCATGTCTTCCTTTGGGAAGCTATCCTGAGACCAGCTAGGTAGAGTCTTTAGTTCTGGCTCCAGAAGTCTGCAGCAATAGAGAGGCTATTTGTGGATGTGCTTGATTCAGACTTCAGGCCTTAGTGCAAAAGCTGTCTCTGCAGTAATTCACATGTTCTTAGGAGACAAACATATCAAGGAAAAGCCAGACTTGGCAAAGAACACAATTTAGGACCTGTCTGGTGGATTTCTGCCCAACTGTCTTCATTTCCCAGGAGTATCCCACTCTATTCATGTACTCCATATTCTTTGTACCCTTTACCTGTTGCAGGTACGTGCCTAGAACATCCAATCATTCCTGTTCCACCCAGTTTGCTACTAATGGACTCAACACACACTTGAAGTGTCCAGCAGGATTTCACAGATGACTATGACCTGACTCCAAGCCTGACTTTCCCTTAATTGCATAACCTTATGACTACTTTTTTCCTTACATAAATCCTTTGAAGCATCACTAATTGGAGATTTTTTTAAAGCAGAGTACATTTAGCAATATAGCACTAAGAATTCATAGCAAGATGTAGTATGAATGACACGTATTAAATAGCACCAGTCTTCAATAACAAAAATAATGCAAATTCTAAATTGTTGGGCATCTATTTGAGCCTCTAAATTTAACAATTTCCATCTCTGAGAAGAGGTGACTGAAGGGTGGGGCTTTCATTTTGTTCTTTCTGCTGTTGCTCTAGGGTGCTCAAAACATGACTCTACTTTCCTGTTCCGGGTTCCTCTTTGAGCAGCTCGCCACAGGTTTTTTTCTATGCTTGGGATTTCTGGGCAAGTGTCATCCAATCATTCTTCCCTTGGCCAGATGGATGCTCCTCACTGCTTACCAGCTTAGCTGCTGCTATTTCCCAAAGACTTAAATCCACAGAAACTGTTTAGAAGCTGGATAAAGGGGCCCCAACAATTGCACCTTGTTTCTGGCATCAATAGCCTAAACTTATTTTCCCTACCAATCATTCCTACCTCCACGGCGAATCATGTCCTTTCTTGCCGGGGCTCACAGGCATCACGTCTTCAGGAAGTAGCTTCTACAGTCTCTTCACAGAAGCACAGGAAGAAGGAATTGGTGTTTCATTGCTAGTTGACCACACTGTGGCAATGAAGGCCGTAGACGTATGAATAAATGTTTTAGAGTTGACACAAATACATCTAACAAAGACCAGTGGCTATCATTTGGAATGGGTAGAAAGCCAACTTTGTTCAGAAAAATCAATAATGAGGTCACCAGAAAGTCAGTGTGTCAGAGTGACAGGGTGTGGTGGTGAATGGGGCACTAAGATCAAGACAGCTGAGGCTTGGTGTGGATGAATGGGCACGTGTGTGTGTGTGTGTGTGTGTGTGTGTGTGTGTACATGTGGTGTGTGTGTGTGTGTACATGTGGTATGTATGTGTGTGTGTACATGTGGTGTGTGTGTGTATGTGTGTGTGTATGTGTGTGTGTGTACATGTGGTGTGTGTGTGTGTGTACATGTGGTGTGTGTGCTTGCTTGCCTTTGTAAAAGGACACGCTTCTGAAGCTAGGAGGGATAATGTGTATTTTGACAGCATGACGGGAATGGAAGGCTTCCTTTCCCTAAGTACTGAAGTGTGCTGGCTAATGGTTATCTCAGCTGTTAGTTACCGGACAGAGACACTAAGCTATGCTAAGAAGCAGACACCTGAGAGATTTCTGGGGCCAACAGTATGAACTAACACGTTACCCAGGCATGTTGGCTTTTCAGATCCCTAAGTTGTTCTACTTACTATTTCCTACTATTTCTCAGGAGCATCTTTGGATTTACCATCAATCCACACCCTGCCCATTCTTCTCACTCTCTTCTTCACAGAAGACCTCCACACTAACTTCCTGACAAAGCTCCAGTAGCAGCATTCCTCATGGACAGTTCTGTGGGGACAGTCATGGGTTCTTCACCTCTCCCTTCTTGCTCCCTAGTTCTAGAGAGATCATCTTCTGGCTTCTTCAAGTTCTCCTGCCCTACGCCTGGAAACACACCTTCGTGACCAGCCACGGAAGCCTGTGACACAGTGACAGTTTATCTGATTGTTAACCTGTCTTTCTAGTTCTTTTACAAATTCTTCTGGAAGGTGCAGGGTCTGGCTAGTGGATCCACTTTTATCGGTGCTGCTTTTAACCCCTTGAAACTGGAACAATTACTTTGTTTGCTAAAACTGGATTTTTTTTGGGGGGGAGGGGGTAAGACATACATTTATTAATAGTGAAAAAGCGTTTACCCAAAGTGAACATTACAAAATACTAAGAACCTCCACATTCTGGGCAATACACTTTTGTAGCATTATCTCTATCTACATAGAGTTCTATCTTACTTATTGGGATTCTCTCTCTCTCCCCAAAGTTCTAACATACACATCAAGACAAACAGAGATATTTTGTTTAATGACTTTTGAGTAATAGTTACTAGAGAAAGCATATTGTATGCGTCTTTTGCTCTCAGTCTATTTACTAAATATGAGAACAAAAAAGGAAGTATCTGTGCCATTCGGGCTCATGTCAGTTTGACACAAATAGAGTTATCTGAAAATGGGGACCTCAACTAGAAAATGCCTCCATAAGATCTGGCTGTGAGACATTTTCTTAGATGGTGATTGATGGGGGAGGGCCCAGAACGTTGTGGGTGCTGTCACCCCTGGGCTAGTGGTCCTGGGTTCTCCTGAGCAAGCCAGGAGAAGCAGGGCAGTAAGTGATATGGATGGACGTGTAAGCTAAATAACCCATTTCCTCCCCAACTTGCTTTTTGGTCATGGTTTTATCACAGCAACAGAAACCATAACTAAGACAGGGGCTGTAAGGTAAAGTCAAACAAACCACTTTGATAAGGTCCATAGGTGCCACGGTAATAACTAGCATATTAAATTCTCCCACTGTGCATGGGGATGGAGAGAGCATTGTGATACCTAGGGAGGCTTGGCTTGAGGATTAAAATGAAGTGTTTTGAGTCTGGAAAATACAGGACTAGTTTATAAATATGATGTAAGTTCTTGTTCCAGTGCTCATCAGGTGAGAGTCCCTGATTCGGCAGGTAGTTTCCCAAATCATTTTTTGTAAAGGTAGAGATATATGGCCTTAATTTAATTAACAAGATATGAAAAGTCCTCAGAGATCACCATTTCATATTCCCTGAACATTTATATTATGGGATTGAGGGAGTGAGAATTTTAAAAGAATACTAAACAAGTCCTTATCAGGGTATTTCAGGCGACTAAAGTTTCAGTGAATACTTGGAACAACTAATCCCTCACACAAATGCTTTTTTCAGGTTAAAATCTACAAGCCCAGTTTACCATTAACCGGCTGGGACACTCAGTGGGGCTTGTGATTTGGATGCCTGGCATCAAAGGCAGAGCAGTCTTAAAATCAAGTGAAACCAGCTTCTGAAGAGTTATCAGTGAGCTGCTTAAACATTTGGTCTAAGCTCCTAGATCTTTTTACACGGTGTATATGTGTGTCTATGTGTATGAGTCAGTGTGTGTCTATCAATGTGTGTGTATGTCTGTGTATGTGTCTATGTATATCTCTGTGTGTCTATGTATGTGTCCATGTCTGTGTGTCTATGTATGTGTGTGTGTCCATGTCTGTATATCTATGTATGTGTCAGTGTGTGTGTCCCTGTCAGTGTCAGTGTGTAGAAGGGCACAGCATCACTTGGACAAAAATGCAGCCATGAAGAAACAAGAGAAACATCAAATGGAATCATTATACAAAGCAATAGTTCTCATTCTTAGAAAAAAAAAATGTCAAGGGCTTCAGTGGGTTTGAAGACCTGAGTTCTGGAGGGAACCAGTTCTTACAAGTCAGTCTCTTTCCTCCATGGCATACACATGGTGCTTTACACACACACACACACACACCCCAATAAATAATGTAATTTTTAAATGCCAAGGTCAAAAAATGCAAAGGAAGAAATTGTATCAAAGGGATTTAAAGAAACATTACAACTAAATGTGTCATACTGTGGATTTTATCAAATTCTAGATAACACTAAGGGATATTAGTGAGTAATTCTGGTCAAATTTGAATAAACTACAGATTAGGTAATACCATGGAATCGGTGTTAGTGTTATAATTGTATAAAAGAATGTCTTTATTTTTGAAAAATTCACACTGTACTACGTAGATATAAAAGCTAGCATGTCTGTCATTATTCTTAAATATTTCGGAAAAAACTATACATAGAAAGAGATAGAATTTTCTTTATATAAACATGATAAAATATTAACATTTGTGGGAATTAAAAAAAACTATATGGAGGCTGGATTTAATCTCAGCACTAAAGAGGCAGAGGCAGGAGGGTCTCTGAGTTTGAAGCCAGCCTGATCTATAGAGTGAGTTCTTAGACAGCCAGTAATGGACCAGACTGACTCCATTTTAAGATTAAAAGTCATCATACTACAAGGTCAAAGTAAGTTTATTTCTGTTTTCTGAAAAACTTAAATTTGACCATGTCTTGACCAGTTTTCTGGAACTTGACATGTTCTACCCCTGTACCATAAATCCCATCCTGATAAAATAAAATAAGATGTCCTGATAAATAATTTTGAAATGCTTAGCCAAATTCTTACATAACCAAAAAATTCCCCAACCCTTGGAAACTTCCTAGACTTCCAGTTTTTAAAAACTGTATAAACCCCACTGTCTCCTGTGTTCATTGCCATTATTTCAAGCTCCGCTTTAGGGAGACAGCCCTGGCTAACAGAAAAGAAAGCTTGTTTAGTTCAACTAAAAGAATATGAGTAATGGTCTTTACTCTCATTCGGTAGGATTAACATCAGGACTACACAGAGAAACCCTGTCTCACAAAACAAAAACCAAACGAAGTTAAAAAAAAAAACAAAAAAAAAAAACAAACAACAACAAAAAAACAAAAACCAGAGAAAGAAAAGACCATCTGGGATTCTCTGTGCTCTTTCTGCACAGTCTGAATAAGGCAAAGTTTAAAAGTATCCATAATGACTCGGTAATTTGTGGGAGACAAAGGATGTGTATCAAGAGCTTACTAAGTAACCATCGAAGCCCTTTGTATGCATAATACTTTCTAATCCTCATGTTAACCCTGTGTGATGGGTAGGCTTATCTTCAAATTAAAGGTGAAGAAACAGGTTTAGACAGGCTGAGAAACTTGGTCAAAGAGTACTTAGTAGTGGTAGAGACACACTGAACTGGAGGCTGCCTGATCCCCTGGATATAATTACTATCCCCTGGATAGCTTAGTTCCCCTGGGAGGTTTCTCAATAGTATCACAGCACATAGACATACCAAGGTGGCTTTCCTGAGATCTACCACAGAAAGGCAGGTAAGAGACTAAAGTAACTTTGTTCTTTGTTGTTCTGAACGCAGAGGAAGATTATACTTACACTACAGTAGGTCTCTTACAGGCAGGTAAGGCCTTGTGACTAGTTCTAGTCAGTAAAAGGCCAAGAGAAGTGATGTGAGCCTTCATGTCCAAGGTCAAAGTGCTTTCCCCAAGCTCTGGCTTCCCCTTCGAGTACACAGTTGAAAAGATACTGCCACAGGCTGGAAATAACCGCACCCTGGAATCCTGCATGGAGGAGAGGAACCTGGAAACCCACCTGCTCCTGGATTTTGTATGAGCAGAGGTAAATGTGTTAAATTAAACCACCTAGGTGTGTGTGTAACACATCCTAGCCTCTCCTACATAGGCAGAAGGGCTTGAAGGCCCTTCTAAATGAAGGAAGGGGCTGGAAGTGAATCTAAGGCAGGAGGATCTAGAGAGAACGGCAGAGTTGATGTAGGTCCTGTTATGGGGACTGTGGTCCAGTCAGGCCGAGTTCATTGTTTTCTAAAGTAATTTGGGAATAACGTTGCCAGATCCCAACTAAATGTTTTCAAGAAAATCTGGAAACCTAGATTCAACGTGTGGACTCTCAATTACTACCACACAGAGCCACAGGACAAAGATGAGAGGCAGCAATCTTTGCTAGCTTCCATGCTTCCCAGATGTGTTGCAGTCTCTTGGCAGATTTTCAGATCTTTGCCAAATCCTACCTTCCCTGTGGCAAACGCTTTCCTGGTCTACCCCCTTAAACTGAGCCTCTTCCTTCCCACGTGCATTCTCTCTTGATTCCAGATGTTTCCTTATCTCCATAATTTATCATCTTTAAAAATAATAGACTTTAGATGTAATCCTAACATTTTGGGGTCTGAGGTAGAAAGGATTTGAGTTTAAAGCCATCCTGGGCTACAGAGAGAAGACCTATTTTTTTAAAAAAACGAATGAAATTAGATTAAATCACAGACTTTACAGACTTATTGATTGGTCTGGCCTCTACAATAAGAGTCCCTGAGGTGAGGCTGTTTTATTCCTGTTTTGTCCAGAGGTGTATGTGATTCCTGGAGCGCCACCGGAGACAGAGAGTGTTACTCAAGTAAATGACTTAAAGGGAATCTTGCTACGAGGTCAGACAAAGCACTCTTAAACATTTGTTTCAGCTCACATCCCAGTGATTTACAAATTCTGGGTCAGATTCACATTGATTGAACAATTGCCGGGAGAAAATGTTGCTTCAAGTTGCAAGCCATATCCTGTCTCAACAATGTCGATGCTTGGTTTATTTTGTTCTGTAAAATGAACCACAGTGGGCCTGAAGAGAAGCATGATGGCTTCTGGGGAGCTGCTGTCTGCCTATGCCTTCACAGAACACATTGACAGCAGAGCATCCTCTGTTCCTGCCACAGATCCTGAATTTACCCCTGCCTGAACTTGTGCCTAATGTCTGCCCACTGCCAATCCTGATCTTCACAGTCCTGAGAGGCAGGCACTTCTATGGCTTAGTAAGCTGGTTGTGTCTCTTCCCTGTGAATGAAGCTCTTATCAGTACAACGTGCCTCCAAGCAAGATTTTCATATGTTTTCTTAAATGTTTAGTTTTCATTGTATTTACATGCTATGGGTGTTTTGCTAGCATGTGTATCTATGCACCACCTGTGCCTGGTCCCCACAGAGACCAGAAGAGAATATCATATCCTCTGGATCTGGAGTTACATGTTGCTGTGAGCCACCTTGTGGGAGCTGGGAACTGGAACTGGTTCCTCTGTAAGATCAGCGACTGCTCTTAACTGCAGAGCCATCTCTCCGGCCCCATTTTTGTATGATTTATAACTCAGTCTCCCCACTTTCAAAAATAAAGAGGTTAAATTGAATCAGCTCAAAAATCTCATCTAGGACTTAAATACTTTGGAGTTTTATATAAAGATTTATTTATTTTATTTTATGCTTATGTTTCTATACTTGAATGTATGTATATGAACCCTGTGTGTGCAGGTGCCTATGAAGGCCAGAAGAGGGTGCTGGGTCCCCTGGAGCTGGAATTATATGTGAGCCACCTGATTCAATGTCAGGAACCAAAACTGGGCCCTCTTCAAGGGAGGCCAGTGCTCTTCACTGTGGGAGATTGTGTTGTTTCATGGTAATAATTGTCCCACCCACTGGTTTAATAAAAAGCTTTGATTGGCCAAAGGCAGGCAGGAAGTGTGGGCAGGGCTAATAGACTAAGAAAACTCTGAGAACAGGAAGCACAGAGCCAAATGGCAGAGAGAAGCCAGAAGAAGCAGAGGACAACTATGCTGCTCTAAAGAAAGGTACCGAGCCCCATGGCTGAATAAGATAAGAGACATGGGTTAGTTTAAGGGTAAAGAGTCAGTGAGTTATATGCCTGGGTCTTAGACCAATCAGCCTAAAAACTATTGAAAGCATCTGTGCGTCTCTGTGGGTCTGTGGGTCTGTGAGCCTAAACCTTGAGGTTAAGCCTGAAAGTCCGGGCCAGAAACCTCCTACTACACTTCACCACTGAGCTATCTCTCCAGTCCCAACATTTTGGAATTCTAACAGATTTAGGGCTCCTAATCTATGAAGCCCACACCTTTAAAAGGTTCCTTACAGCCATCTTTATGGCCAGCACCATCTGCCTCGTGTGCCAATCTTGACTTATGGTACAAGCTTCTCCCATCCCCTCTATGGCTGGTTGTTTCGGCCACATGCTTAGGAGCTGTCCTTGTTAGCAGAGCCATTTGTTTTTCAGCTGTAGTAACTCCAGACACACCCTACAGTGCCATCCTGTTGATACAGATTCCTCTTTGAGTCGGTGCCTTTTGTCTCTTCCTAACCCTTCTGTATGCCTTATCACAGTCCTATTAACTCCGCAGCCTGTAGATATTTCAGTGTCTTTCTGCATTACAAGCCTCTGTCCTGCTTTCTCGTCTCTGCCTCCTATTTTTCTTATATATCAGTAAAAATTTTGCATTATTAGGTCAGGTCAGAAGCTATATCACTTTATTTTCTTCAATATTTTTTATTTTTATGTATATAGGTGTTTTACCAGCATGTATGTATGTGCACCATGTGTATGCCTGGTGTCCAAGTGTAGTAGGACAGTCCCATAGGGCTATGGAAATTAGCTCAAACCAGTTGCCAAGACATTCACAAAATGTACTTCCTTATGAGCCAACTTGGAGTCTTCCTGAGGGCCTAGCTAGCATCAGCCACTGTCCAGTGTACCTGATTGCTCGGAATCTGCCTAGCAACAGATGCTCTTGATCGTGCCCAGCCAATGAGAGACAGCCATGAAATATTACCAAATCGTGACCTTGCCTGGGTGCTGGGAGAAGAGTATATAAGGTTCTCCCCATTGTTGAATAAATTAGTTAATCCTTTTCAACTGACTCCCTGGGTCTGTGTCATTGACTCCCATGCCTTTTCACCCTTTTCCCGAGGGAACTGTTAGGACCCAGCAACAATCAAAAAGGCCAGGAGAGGGCATTGGATCCCTTGGAACAGGAACTGTAAATCACAAATGTAAGTGTTGGAAACAGAACTCAGGGCCTGTGGAAGAGCAGTCAGTGCTCTTGATTCTTGAGCCACCTCTCCAACCTCACTTTATTTATTTTTTAAAAAATCTTAATAGAATCTGATCGAAGCACCCATTTGGAAGGGCTGAGGGCTCAGTCACTACCAGGGCACCTCCCTTTACCGGACTCTCAAAAGCCCTGGCCTTCCATGCACTCATGGATTCTTTCTGTGCTTGGTGAGAAGGCAGTTTCCTCTCATGCTCTTTCCCATCCTCCATGACTAAAGGAGGGAGGAAGAGAGACTGAACCTGTAAGTGGAGAGCCTCCGGAAACCTGTCTGTGCTGATTCAGCATCCCATAGTGCAGCTTTGCACAGTGCTCCGACTGTGTGTCTTAGTCCTTCAGATAAAGCTGTGTCTTCCAAGTACCGTCTCCCTTTCGACGTCTAGTTCTCTGATGATGTTTACAAAGATACTACTATCAATAGAGGTTCTGGTCTTTTCTCCTGCCAGAAAGTCAACATTTAAGCTTTGGGGGTGGGGTAGTATATTCTCATTGCTGCCTGCTCAGTAGATCCCATACTTATTTGAAAATATCTATTCCCTGACCAGACTAAGAGATAGGGCTCCCTATGTTTAGTGACTTCCTAGCTCTTTATAGTCGACAGTGCTTTTAGATGCTAGAGATTGGTTTAAAACAAACAAACCCTGTTAAGATCTTTTCATGGCTGGTCCACCATGTTCCATCTCTGGGTGAGTAGCAGCCATGCACCTGTGAACAAAGAGTAGAAAGATGGAGGTAGCATGGATCCCAGAAAAAACACTAGGCAAAGGGCCTACAACTCTGTGGTGATCTAGCTGTGGGCCTGGGAGCAACAGACTCCGAGACTGAACAGCTGACTAGAGCTGAAAGCCACTGCAGCTCTAAGAACCACAGGGAGGTCTCTTTTACTGGCTTCCACTTACCTCTGAAGCAGATTAGAAGTATTGAGGAGAAAATTGCCTTGGGCAAACCCTAATGTTCTCCCTTGTAAGGGTGAGGGGAACAGAATCAGCACATTCGGAAATGTTCTTTCAGTCTGACGAGACAGCAGAGGCCATCTCGTGAAGTCCAATTGTAAAGTTCAGTTAGGACTGCCAGCGAGGCCACACTGCATTGAGTAGGTCTCAAACTCAAAGTTCTCCCGTGATGCTTGCTAAACTACAGCCATCAAGGCCCAGCCCAGGGTTTGGGCTCTGAGAATTTGCTCTTGGTAAGTTCCAAGGGGAAGCCGTTGCTCTCAATCTGGAGGTCACATGTAGATAGATGCCTACATGTCAGGTTGTCCTCTACCCAGCAGGAGGAGATAGATGGTCTGAGTGGTTTCCGTGGGGCAGCCTTCTGGATGCTTAGCATTACCTCCCACCTGCAGGGGTCAGCCTAGTTCTGCCTTAGTCTACAGCGGTGTAAAGACAGCTCCTAAAAGAAGGCAGCTCCATGTAGGTTAGCCTCCTAATAACACAGTGAGTGTCACTAATTCACTGTGGCATACCCAGTGTTGGTTCTTGGCTCAGAACTCAGGTAGTAGTCAATCAATGGGCCAAAAATGAACAAATTAGAATATTTTTTCACAAGATCAACTGGAAGAGAAAGGCAGGAAGTGATGGGATGAGCTTTGAACATGATCATCCTAACAGAGACAGTCATTATTGGTTCTACAAGGAAGAGCATTTTTTGGATCTGGCGAGTCCAACTTTGTCTGCTGTGAAATTCCCCAAACTATCCCTGGGGCACAAGCTTCTGAACAAGGAGAGGCTGCAGGTGCAAAATCAAACCAGCAGGGGGCGTCTGGACTCTTGCACCACAGGTGTTTCAGGAAGGCAACCTAATCCTTCCCTTATTATTAAAATAAAACAATCTTTTGTCTAGAATGCTTGTCGCCCTAACAAAGAAGCCTCCATTTTCATCAGATCAACTTTGTCTTTTTAAAGAGGCCATCTGGAACAGTCCCTTTCACTATTGAGGTCCCTTTGGGGAGGGGAGGGTTGTCACCCGAAATTTTCATGGCTCCCTCTCGCTGCTTCCAGCCATTTGTATCCAATTGTATCCTAAACTGGTGAACCTGGGTAGGGGTAGGTGGGTGGCAGAGAGCTCCATCTATGTGGCTATAGAGAAACCATCATACACAATGAAGGAAGATTTCCAGAATAGCGCCCCCCCCTTCCCAATCTTGTCAATAATCTGTCACCGGTGTTCGGTAAGTAAGCCCAGCAAACACATTGGTTCTCTACTGTAAGATCTAGTGAAACTGTACTTTGGTTTGTTGATGGGAGCTTATAGAGACGGATAGATATTGTTTATGTCTCTCTGGGGAAGGAATTTTCAAAACATCCTTTTATATGGCAAGATGCTGCAAACCTTTTCAAAGAAAGGTGTGAATAAGTGAACAATACACACAAAAATTCCCAAGCTAAGCTGCCCCTGGTATGCCTACTTGTAATTAAAAATACTCAAGAGGCAGAGGCAGAAACAGAAGGCAGACAGACAGATCACAGCTAAATGTGAGGCTAAACTGGCCTACACAGTGAGTACCAGGCTAGCTGTGGCCATCCCCCACCAGACAAACAAAATGTAAAATTTTGTCAAGCTGAGCAATCAGACATCTAGATCCCCAAGTGCAGGGTACACGACTCCGGCAGATGACAACCCCTTTGTTCTGAAGGCTTCTAGCCTAAGAGACTTGCCTGGTGTGGACGAGGCTGGTGCTCAGAGATGTTGAGTTTTGTAGAGGTAAATCAGATCAGAGCAATGCAAAGAAGGACACTTTCCCTGCTCAGTCCTTTAGGCCGCAGCCTGGGATATGCTTATCCTAGTGGTAGATCACCTATCCTTATATATTTAGTTCACTGCTACTGGCAGATTTGCATTCATCCTTTAAATATTTGAAGGACAAAACGGTGCCACACAGACCCAGTTCTCAATGGGAGACACTGGCTCAACTTCTCCCTTCCTGCTGGGCTGGTACTGCCTCATTCCTACACTCTCAAAATTCCTGTGGTGACCATAGGCTCCGTCAGGATATAAGGATAAGCTATGAATAGAGGACATACAACTTTATATGATGCAGCTAGGGACTAACTCACAAGAGTCCACTGGAGCAACAACCGACCCTCAGTGGTATCACATTCTGTTACCTCTCCTGACAGCTGGACAAGTGTTTGGAATCTGGGAGTCAAACTCACTGCTTTTCCTAATGGCGTCATCATTATCCATAGTCCTCAGAATACGACACTTTGTAGTTATTTTCTAACCCATCTGTACTTCTGTCTTCTCTAATGCTACCCTCAGCACTGGTTCTGCATACTCTAACGATCCCATTTTACCATGGAATCCCCTAAAGTCACCAACAACAGCCACAAGAAGCTAGGGCAGGAAAATCTCAAGTTTAAGACCAGCCTGGGCTACATAGTGAATTCCAGGCCAACCTAGGCGAGTTAAACACACGCACACGCACACACACACACCATGACAGTCTGCCCTTTAAATTCTAGTCTTTTGGGAGACTATTTAGATCCTAAATTCTACCATGCTATGGAGCTGAGTTAGAAACAGCGCAGGCTAATAAGAACTGCGTTTAAAGCCTTCATTATTATTTACTTTGCAAACTTCCTATTGCCCCAGCTGGGGATGCATCTTGTTTTCTTCATTCTCTTTAGATTCCAAAAGCACTTTACACTGCTCTCATGATTAATAGTTGCACCAGTAAGAAATGAGATTTTCCAGGCAGTGGCCGCACACACCTTTAATCCCAGCACCCAGGAGGCAGAGGCTGGTGGATCTCTCCGAGTTCAAGGTTAGCCTGGTCTACAGAGTGAGTTCCAGGAAAGCCAGGGCTACATAGAAAAACCCTGTCTTAAAAAAAAAAAAAGAATGTGTTCTTCCAGAGGACATAGGTTCAATTCCCAGACCCCATATAGCAGCTCACTCCCATCCCAGGAGAACCCAACTTCCTTTTCTGATTTCTCTGTACACTGAACATACACGATGCACAGACATACATGTAGCAAAACTCCATACATGTTAAACATTAAATAGATTTTTAAAGAAAGAAAGAAAGTGTCACATGGTCAGCCAGCAGCATATAGCTTAGCAGAACGTCCTCTAGATCCCCTTCATGTCAGCCGGGTGACCATTTCCAACAGTTCTTTTTGTTACCCAGTCTTCAGCTGGTAGAGAGAATGTGGTCTCAGAAGTGGCAAAATGTTCCCTCTTTTAACACAGACTCTTCCTTATCCTCACCGTAGGTGCCTATTCTGAATGCTTGTACTGTTTAGCTGTGTGTAGGGAGAGAAATCCACCGCAGCTACCCTACAGGCAAGCTACACTTTCAACCTCCTGTTAAACTACTTTCCGACGCTTTCATTCCTGTGATTTTGTCTCTTCTATCTGTGTTTGGGGATGGTAGGGACTGGCCACTCTACTTGACAAGTAGTCACTTGTATCCCTGACGCTATGACTGTAGAGTCTCAGGATGGGGTGAGGAGGCGCGGAATTTGTGTTTATGCACCAGGCAACCGTGGTGTTTACTGTCTCTGGTCAGCTTCCAAACCGGCTGCACCGCGCCCGCAAACACGGGCACAGGCTCCACGCTTGCTTGCTGACAGCTCGCCCTTCCAGTTGCAGGGAATTGTTAGTTTTAGCTTGAGCAACTGGTGGTTTCTTTTGAGAGGCAGCATCACCATCATACACTAGAGTTTCGACTGACAAAAAAATCCCTACTGCGAGATGGTGAAACCAATAGGCGTGGCATGTCTCGGCTCTTCAGCTTAGAGGGCATTGGTTTTGGCCCCAGAAACCCAAAGACAAAGTATGGTGAGCCAAGAATGGTGGATGTGAGAGACATTGGGCTAGGTAACCAGGACCAGGAGAGAAGAACTCTTGGGGACAAGAGGGCACGAAAGGCATTTGGGGAAGGTTTTCAGAACAATCGATATTTGAACTGGATGTGACAGGCAAGGAAGGACATTTAAAGAAAACCTGTGTCAGGCACTACCCCTGGTGCTTCAGCTGCTCAACGCGTCCAGTCTTTATAACAGCACCACGAAAGGACAGTTATATTACTACTCACGGTGTGGGCGACAGGGCAAAGGTACCGGGAGGTTCACTCACTTCTGTGATCCCACAGCTGCTGTGGAAGAGGAGTCTGGAGATGCTGTCGGGTACATAGAAAACTGCATCTGCACCTTCGTGTCTGAGTTCTCCATCCTCCAGACACCCACTCTTCTTGATCTTTCTTCACTTTGGGAAAATCCAGTTCTTACTAGGAGCCAGACGTTTTAAATCAGAATCTTAGAGCTTGAAGCCTAAAAGGAAATCTTAGGACTTGAAGCCTAAAAGGAAAAGCAACCACAACAAACATTTAGTTTAGCTCCTGGATGTTATATACAAAACTATGTCTAGGTTAATAAAAATACCCTTTCTACTACAATCGATAGAACCTATTTTAAAGTATCTCGGATGAGAAGGGAGATATATTAGGTCTAGAAATAGAACCAACCTTCAGGACCAGAAAACAAAACAAAACCAAAACTATTGTCCATTGCTATTTGTCCCCCCCCCCCCTTTTAAATCTTTATTCTGTTTCTGCCTCAGAACATGATGGCTTCAGCGGTCGCTGGTGTAGTTGGAATTCATTTATATGACTGGAGGAAGATGGCCACAGGAAGCCACAGCCATATAATTATTCCATATTAGTGATTTCAGATCAGAGTGAACTTGTCTCTGTTTCTGCTTCTATAAATCCCAGGGAAAGGCCCCAAATGGTCAAGCTTTGGGACTCTTTCGGGTCACAATTATGGCACCAATGGGATGCATTGTGCTGCTGTGCTCTGGATCTCACACACTGTCTGGGGGATGGGGTAGGGTGGCAGGTGTTATAGAGGGCAGTCCCGCCAGAGTCACGTGTCACTTTAAGAAGGACAGTTGATCAGTGAGCCTTTTAAGACTGTCCTCCTGGTATCCAGGTTTTCATGTAATCCTTTGAGCATGGGCTGGACCTAGTGTCTCACTTCTAACCAACAGAACAAAGGAAAGGCAATGGTACACTGCTTTGACTTTAATTTTTAAAGTTTATGACCTTCTTCCCCTACCTCTAACCTTGACTTGCTCATACTGATGAAGCCAGTTCCTATGTTGTAAAGTAGGAATAATAAGCCTACAAAAAGGCCCACCTGACAAGAAACTGGGCCTCCAGTCATCAGCCGGCAAGTAACTGAGACACTCAGTCTAGCATGCCACAAATACCTGAGTCCCATCAGCCACCTCCAGACCACCTGGGGGAATTTGGGAGCTAAAACTGACAATTGCAGCCTTGTGTAAGATCCTGGGTGGGTGACTCAGCTAAGTATCACCCAAATTCCTGACCCAGAAAACCATGAGAGTAAATGGACATCGCTTGAAATTGCTATGTCCTAGGGTGGCTTGTTATACAGCAACAGAAAATTAATTCAAGGAGAAAGACATTGAGCAGATAGTAAAAGAAGCTGTAAGAACATCAAATACCACTCTAGTTCTGGACTCTGGTCCTCCCCGGGCCCATTACTGTTTTCCCTTGGTCCCTCACTTTCCATTCTGCAAGCTTTCTTAAGAGACAGTAAGAAAGAGAAACTTGTGATAATGAGGACCTACTCTGTGCCTAGCAGTTTCTGGACCCTGTTCCATTTTTGATCTAATGCAATCACTCCCTCAAACCCAGTAAGTCTGGTTTTATGAGTCCTTTTCTGCACAGAGGAAACCTGAGCCTGAGAGCAGACGTGCCTAGCTCAAAATTACTTCTCTGGGAAGTGGCAGAGCTGGGAAGCAAGAAAAGCACATTCATTCCTTTACAGTATGTGTGCCCCGGCAGGCAGGTAATTGCTTTTATCCGATAATCGGCCCTGACGAATGCCTTGGAGGCTGGCTGTGGCTTCAAGCCTCCATGCAAGTCGCTCTGTTTAATCATTCAACGTTCACCGGATTATCTGCTGCCAAAGATAATTTCTAACCAAACCTCCTGTCAGCGGAACAAGCCCTTTAAGGAATCCTTTACTCTCCATGCAAATGAGGACCAAATGCTTTCAGCTCCCACAAGAGCCTGTGACAGCCCTTGATTATTAAGGAGAATGGCCTATCCCACTGGAGGAGGCTGACTAGGATATTCAAAGCCCAGAGAGAGTGTCTTGGAACTCTCTACTAAGAATCAGGGGCTCTGGGTTGGTTTCTCCTGCTATGTCAATGAAGACACTCACAGAGCAGGGAGGCTGTGTTGGTAGTTACGGCTCTGAGACACCAAGACAGCTGAACAAGATGGCCAGTCAAGGTTCTTAGTCCAAAAACGGACTCAAAACTGCATACAAAACTCTCCCAGAGCAAGGCACTGCCTGAAAAAACAACTTTTTTGCAATATGGAGTAACTTTGAGTAGGGGGCACAGCCTAGTCTCAATGACAGGCATGGAGGGAAAGGCAACCCCCCATGTATAGACTTACAGACTTAACAAACCTGTGTACTTTTGAATCTTAGAACTAGTCAATCAGCTCCACAGCTTTGCTTGTTTGTTTCTCCAGTTTTGGAGCAGAGTCTCAATAGATTGGCCCACAAGTCACAACTTCCCACGGCCTCTCCAATGCTGGGTGTACAGACACGTGCCACCAATCCCAGCATAAGTTTAGTGATGAACCATGAATGAGGATGTTTAGTTGGCTCTGGATTCTAATTCATTTTCTTTGAGTCACATTTAGTTGGTTCTAGTATTGCTATTTTGTGCAGTAATATAGATGTCCAAGAGTCCAAGACTCGATTCGAGAGTCTCCTGCTGACACTGTCCACTGGACACAAGAGTTTATGCTAATTCATAAAGATGGGGTGGGGCTCTGTGTGGAGAAAAGTCAGGGGTCACTCACTGCATAGGTGGGAAGGGGCTTCTGCTCTTGTAAGAGTAGATTTGATCCAAGGCAAATTTTTGGCATGTATGCTCCATAACCTGGGTTTTCTTAGATTTTTCCCTAAAGCCCAGAAGCTTCCCCTTGTTCAGGAATGTCTCTCTCCTCAAGCATCTACGTTCAGCAAGATAGCCATAACTGGCTTTCAGTACTTCTTTGAATGTGGGCTTTACTTCCAGATGGTCCAGGTCTGCAGGCTTTAATGCCTATGCGTTTGCCTGGCTGTAGACAAACTGTGATACACAGTGTTTGCAGTTAAGCATAGTTTATGCTCTGGTAGGTGATGGTACACATGAGTCTTCATAATAGGGTAAGATGAAGTAAAAACTAGAATGGACTAAATAAAGGACTCCAATGTGAGGAGTAAGACTTTCTTTGTGTAAGAAATGAAGACCTACATTTTAAAGACTCTGGTAAGTGAAGGATGTTCAAGTGTACATGGGTAAATATCTAAGAATCATTCAACAGACACTTCACAAGCACCTGGTACGAACCTGGCACTGTTGTCGGCTCATAAGTGAAGAAGGCAAAGGTCCCATTTTTTATGAGCTCACATTTCACTCTTTAAGAAGAGCGCATTGGGGTTAAGGCACTCATAGAGCAACTGTGAGCAAATGTAAGCTATGGTCTTAGGGAATCCCAGTATGCATGAAGAACTGAGCTTGGTAAGACAGGAACAAACGTTACCTGCTTCAGAGATGAGAATTGCTCTTTCAGATGTGGTTCCCAAATGGTGCCTGTGACAGTTGCAGCCCCAACTGTTGTCTCCCTGTGGCCTGGGAGGGTAGGCTATACCATCTCATGGTGTAGAACTACATGGGTTCTGGGAATATCTGCCAAGAGGCTTGGGCTCTTGCCAAAGTCAGGCAATTGGGAGGTTGAGAAAGTTTTAGAATGCCAGAAGGGCCAAGGTGGTGTCAGTTCTTTTAGAAACCAAACCATGTGCTCAGAAACACTATGGAAGGGCTTGAAAATTTCTCAGTCTAGCGGGAGTTGGATGATGTTATGCAACTAGGAACATCTGTGGAAAAAAAAGGCATGTCCATTCTTCCCAAGTGCTTCCTATTTTTTTCTTAAAAAAAAAATTCCAGGAAATCTTGACTATCTATCAAAATTTATAACATATTCATAACAATGGGCAATATAGTAATTGTTTGAAATGACATCTGTGACATATAGTTACTGAATTTTCAAAGATAGCAAGATTTATACATCTATCTATCTATCTATCTATCTATCTATCTATCTATCTATCTATCTATCTATCTATGAGACAAGAACTCATTATGAAATGATCCTCAGCATTCTAGTGCTGGAGTATAGTTGTGAATGTGGCCATCATGCTTTACGGCTAGTCCTGTCTCTTCATTATCAATGATAGGACACTGGAAAGTGGGGCTGGTATTGCTTGTAAATTTGCACAATCTTTTATCTCTTTCCCTTTTTGCTTATCCTACAATCCCATCTTAATCATTTATCTGCCTACATTTATAGCATTTTCTTTTTGATCTGTAAACTGAGAAGATGCAGAGGACTTTCAGGTGAATCAGGTAACTACACCTGTAGGTCAAATAAGAACGCAGAGATATTCTCTGATGATGGTGGGCATTTAAGTTCTTGGTTTCCAGTGGGTGGCTATTAGAGCCACTTGGGTTGTGTGACCTTGATGGAAGAACTGTATCACTGTTGCCACCATCTCTCAGGTCTCAAAAGCCATTTCAGTTGGCTTTCTGATTCCTGTTTGGGGTTTGAAATGTGAGCTCTCAGCTGCTGCCCATCGCCTCCACTCTGCCAGCATGGACTCTAGCCCTTTGTAAACCTGGTTATCTCTTCTTCCTAGAAGATGCCTTGGTGTTTTATCACAGCAACAGAACAGTAGCTGATACAAGGAGAAAGAAGTTGAGTCCAGGAAGTCTCTGTAAGCCTTAGAACGTATTTAAAAAAAAAAAATCCAGCAGTGTTACAAGGATGACCAAGAGCTCCTATGAAGCTCAGGATGACCTAGTGTCCTGGAGCTCTCTTGCCATCTAATCTTCTGAGCTCCAGGGTTCAGTGTGAGTCCCTGTAGGGCCCTGGAGCTTTATGACCTTCTAATCTTGCTGAATCTAATCTTGCTGGATTCAGTGTGAGACTCTTTCTCTCTTGCTCTCGCTCTCTCCCCCACACACACATTAAGGTGGAGAATGACAGAGAAAAGCATCTAGTATCAATCAGTATCTTGCCTACACATATGGGAATACACATGTGCATTTGTACTGCCCGTTCATACATACTAACGAATACACACATGAACACATGCACATTCATATAAGACACATACAAATTAACAAACAACAGAAACAGGTCATGATCTGGATTTACCCTAGATATTTCTTACCAATCCCCATAGTTTTGGTTAAATGCTAGCAAGCTAGAGGCAATTAAAAACAGAAACAAGGAAATGGGCTGTTTCCATACTTATTACATATTTACTAGTGCCCCCCCCCACCTTCCTCACATGTTTTAGACTATTTAATGGGTTTCTTAGGATTAAGTGATATCATGGGACTAAGTCTGTGAAGTGGAGGATGGTTAGGAATGAAGCTTTCGCCTTTAGGTTTGGCCCTTCAGAAACTTCCAGAAAGGTTTCAATGTTCAATATTTATCTGTTGGCTAGGGAAAGATACCTAGAGAGGTTCTAGACCCTGTAAATGATTGTCAACTTTGTAAGATTTAGACTGACCTGGAAAAGGGCTCCTGGCCTGTCTGTAGATGATATCTTAATTAGGTTAATTGAGGTGGGGAAACCTGTTTATTATGGGTGATGCCATTCCCTCCGCTGGGATCCTGGACTATATAAACAGAGGGACCGGGAGATGACTCAGTGGTTAAGAGCACTGCCTGTTCTTGTAGAGGACCTGGGCTCAGTTTCTAGCACCTTCATGGTGGCTTACAAGTGTCTGAATTACAGTTCCAGGGCATCCAACACCCTCTTCTGGCCTCAGAGCATCAGGCACTCACTTGTCAAAACACTCACATACATAAAAATAAATAAAAATAAGAAGAAGAAAGTGAGCTGAGCATAAGCACTTGTTACTCTCTTTTTGACTACAGTTGCAAAGCATACTGGGAATGGAACTTTGGTCTCTGGAGGAGCAATCAGCACTCTTAACTGAGGCGCCCGCATGTTTAGCCTCTCTGAAGCCTTTGTCAAGTGGTCACCCACCATGGCCTGCTGCTGCTGTTGCCTGCATGGCTTATGTCCTGGAACCCTGGTGAGGGGCAGAGATGGAATGAAGAAAGGACAGACACACAGACACGTGTTTAGGGAAGCTAGGGTCCTGTGGGGTGTGTGCTGTCTGAAGGAGCTGTACCTACTAATGTCGGCAACCGGAAACACATAGGGTTAGCTTGTCTTCAGGAAGTCTCTGTGGGGCAGCAGTCTCAATCCTTAATGGCTTAGCCAGTTTCCATGGGTCCAAGGCCTTGGAGTTCCCCTGTCAACAATACACCTTCATTCACTCAGGATTTCACACACTCAGGGCTTCCTCAGCTCCCTATAACGGCTGCAAAGCTGCCTGCTTCTGCCAGCACTCGTGGGAAGTTTTGCTTTTCAAAAGTGTAACTTTGTTTCTTTGTTTTTAAGTTCTTTTCTACCATACCAAATGCTTTTAGGAACTTGTTCAGTGTGTGTCCAAGGGAGCATCTTGGTGCTCCAGGAGGAGGTGACTGGTAGGTACATGGAAAGCTTGTCAGGAGGCTTTTCATCTGAGACGCCATTTAGAACTGCAAGTTGTCCTTCGGAGTTCAGATGAGGAGCCAGAGAAAGGGAATCTCTGGGCCTGCAGTCTTCTTGGCCCTCAAAGCATTGTTACCACGCAGAGGACCTTTTTACACAGCCTTTGAGGTCAAGGGCCTCAGGACATGATGGAAGTGCAATGTGAACCTGAAGGCACAGATAGCAACTGCCAGGCTTCTCTCTATTAGGGAAGATGGATCTGCATGTCGCTTGGTCCAGACCCCTGCATGTTCTATGGCTGAGAACCATCATTGGAACAAAGACCAAATTATTGTGCTTGGTGATAAAGCTTGCCCTTAAGCACATTCACTGTGACCCAGATCCACGCTGTTTCCTTTGCAGATAAAGCTGCAGAAACTATTCCCAGCATGTGTGAATTGTGTGAATTGCCTTAGTTCACAGTGTGGATAGAAAGAGAGAGAGAGAGAGAGAGAGAGAGAGAGAGAGAGAGAGAGAGAGAGAGAGAGAGAGAGAGAGAGAGAGAGAGATTGTGTGCATGGGTGTATTGACTGCATGTATCTTTGTACATTATGTGTGTGCCTGGTGACCACAGAGCCTGGAAAGGTGTCAAGAAATCCCCCGAAACTGGAGTTAAAGACTGTGGTGGGACACCACACGGGTGTTGGGAGTTGAATCCAGGTCGCCTGGAAGAGCAACCTGTGCTTTTACCCACTCTCCATCTCTCCAGTTCCTGGAACTTGCAGTTTGAAAACTGAGCATCCAGTTTCCTGTCATCACCTCTGGCCTTTCCACTGTCCTGTGACGAACAGTTTACCTTCAGATTCTGGCTCGCTCCACCACCACCAGAATGGCACCACGGGGAAACAAACCACTGTATAAAGCTGCAGTCTCAGTGAATGGTCTCCAGCCCTAGGAATTTGTGCAGAAGTTGGAAATTCCAGTGAGCACAGTAAGCCAGCATCTCTGCCAGCCCCGGATGGCCATGAAGCAGCAAGAGAATGACTTTGCTCTTTGAAGCCTTTGTGACATCAATGGTTGTTTATAACTATAGCAAGTCATCTAAAATGACAGTTTACAGGAAAGCTGAACAGGGGTGAGGGAGAAAAGGTTAGCAGAAGCAGACTTGGCTACACTCGGTCCTGAGATCTACTACCATCTGGCATTCTTAAGATGAGTTACCACTCAGTTAATGGAAGAAATTAAAAGCCGATCTTCTGGGAGTGTAAGTAGCAAGGAAAAGCACAGAAAATGGATGGTCTGGCTGTGAGGACAAGTACTACTTGTCTCAATGAGCCACAGACCCCCACCCCAGTAGAAGAGTTAAATCCCAGAATTCTGTTCTATCTGTTCATTCTTCTGAGCTCCAGAGACACAAGTAGATACAGCAGACTGCGACTCTGTGGTTGGTACAGCTCTTTGACCTACTTCTGCCAACTAGGGCCAAATGCACACACTGACCCTCTGCTACACAGACCTCTCAGGGCCCACTCAGAATATGACTCAGATCTCTGGAAGTCTTAGGGAAACTAGAATCCATCACCCCAATCCTCAGGACCATAGTCACATTTGCTGACCTAACTTAGGAGGCTCCCTAGGGGTCTTCCCTCTTCTTCACTCATAGATGGATATTTCCTTATAAAGTGGAGAATCCTAGGCCCCATGGGAGAGCTATCATTTTTAAGTCAGAGCCGGCTGCAGAACGAGCAATGGGGACATCTAGAGAAATTGGCTCTCGGTCCCTGTAGTAGATACCTTTCTCGTTGCTATGGCATCATTACCTGCCAAGAGCAACTTAAGGGAGGAGGGAGTGTGTGGGCTTACAGTTTGAGGGGATACAGCCCATTATGGCAAGGAAGATGTGACAAGGAGCAGGAGGCTGATGGTCACATTGCATCTATAGTCGGGAAGCAGAGTGATGGCTGTTGTTGTCAACTTCCTGTTTTATCCAGTCTGGGACCTCAGCCCACAGAATTTTTTGGGTAGATTGTTTTACCTCAGTTAACCTGATCTAGACAACTCCTCACCAACATGCCCAAAGATTTGTATCCACAGTGATTAAAAATTTGATCAAGCTGGTGTAGCAGAGCATATCTTTTATCCCAGCACCTGGGAGGCAGAGGCAGGAAGAGCTCTGTGAATTTGAGAGAACCAGGGCAGCCAGGGTTATATAGAGAGACCCCGGTTTAAAAAAAAAATCCCATCAAGTTAACAGGCTTAACCATCACAGTGTCAGTGTGACATTTACACTAGTATGTGATGCCAGACACTTTCTTTCAGTAGGCCTTCTTCCAGAAGCATCTCTGTAGACCAGAAGGGTCTAAAGCATCTAAATGCTCCCCAAAGGCATTTGATAAAGCTCCAAAGTTCTGCAGTGCTGGCTCAGGTGTTCTCTTCTGTTGGGCTCTTAGGACAGAATGGGCCCTTCTCTCTCTCTCACCTCTTTTCCTTACTGTGAGTCATTTTCCTTAGGATTAGTTATTTTTCTCATTGCTATAATCTTAAGAGGGGCTTGCTTTGACACACAGCTTGAAGGGCTGAAGTCATCACTGTAGCGACTTTGACAATGATGATGGTGATGATGATGGTGATGGTGATGATGATGGTGGTGATGATGGTGGTGGTGATGATGGTGGTGGTGATGGTGATGGTGGTGGTGATGATGGTGGTTATGATGGTGGTGATGGTGATGGTGGTGGTGATGGTGGTGGTGATGATGGTGGTGGTGATGATGATGATAGTGATGGTGGTGATGGTGATGATGGTGATGGTGATGATGATGATGATAGGGCATTTACAGGTGTGGAGGCTGGTGGCTCTGCTGCAGCCAGAGAGTGTGGCAGTCACTTGCTTACATCTTACTGGAACAGAGAAAAGGGAATGTTAACACTCATGTCACTTTCTTCTTCTCTCTCTATTTAGTCTGGTACTTCAGCTAATCTCTGCAGAAGTCCTCCTGGACAACTCAAAGCTGCTCCTCATTAATGCCTTCGATGTTTCTTAACGTGGTTGGTGACAATGGAAACCAGGGTCTACGTGTTTGAAACAAGACACATTTTCTTGAGGGGTCATCATCTCTACCCTCTAAACTGGAATGTCTTGGGAAAAGCTGTATATTTGGAAGATCTAACTCCTCTCCCCTGGCCCTTCTTCCCCTCACCCTGTGTGGGGATTTAATAAAAGCTCCAGAAGTTTCAGAGATATAAGAGGGATCTAACCACAGTAAGTCTAGGAGGATCAGAGAGTGGTGATTCATATGTTTAATCCCAGCACAGGAAGTATCCTGGGAGTGGTAACCTATGCCCTTAATTTCAACTGAGTTCGAGGTCATCTTAGTTTACAGAAGGAATCCCAGGCTCCCAGGCAGGCAGTGGTGGGGCCATACCTTAGCTTACCAAAAGAGTATTTAAGGCAGGCATAGAAAGACAGAAGGAGAGGCAGCCAAGAGACGCCAGGCTAGGAAGCTGGAAGACAGCTGGGTAAGATCTGACTGTGGTGTTTACTCTCTCTAATATCTCTGACTTTCTCAGAGATCTACCCCTGAGTTTCATTTATTCGTGAACAGCCCTGACATTTCATCCCCTCTTTCTTGCCCTGGTCACAGAAGCAGGAGCTCAAGAGTTAACTCTCAGTACCTACTCAGTTCTAAGCAGTTGACTTTATCTCTGTGGATGTCAGCCTTATCCTCAGTAAAATGGAAACGTTAGGCGAGAGTAGAATGTTGCCTCCTTGTCAGCCTGTCCCTTGCTTCAGACCTGGGTCCGTGTCCCAGTCCCTCAGGGGTAATATGTTGTCCTTCTGGATATTTCCTGTGTTATCTTCACAGGTAGAGTACAGGCTCATCTCCAGGACATGACTATCTGGGAGGAAGCCCTGTGCCCTGCATCAGGTGTAGTGATGTGCTGGAACATGAGTCTTGGCTCACTGCAAATGATCAGTCACCCAGGTAGCATCTATTTGGTGCTTGGCTCTCTCCAGACACATCCCTTGAGCACACCAACTGAATAGTTTAACATGATTTTGGGGTTACATGGGGGTAGCATGTACCTTGAACCTACTGTAGTGTGAACAGGGCCAACTTGCCATTTTATTTTCACGAGCAACAGATGAAATTTCTTATGCCAAGTTTTTCCCTGAAGCCTGAGCAGGGCGCTGGACCCCACATCCCTGACCTAAAAGTGTCTGGTACTTTGTTCCTCACTTAACTAGGGAGTAACTTTTTGTAGAAGAGAGAAAATCTGGCCCCTCTCCTCTCGAGCTCTAAATAGATTTTAGTAGATTCTAGAATGGATGGAAAAAAACCCCTGAGATCTCTGGGTACAGATGAACGCTGTTCCACTGGGTTAAGAAGGGCTTGAATCCAGGCCCAGAACTCCAGAGGCCATCTCCTAACTTTGCATCTTCAAATGAGCCATGAACTCCACTCAGAGTGTGTGTGGGGAGTACAGGTGGTGGAGATAAGCTTGTCACAGGAGCCTGCCCAGTGAGGAAAATGTGAAACAATGAAAAGCCAAGCAAAGCAAACAACACAACAAATGTGGTAATTAGCAAGGCACTGAGATCCCAGCATCACAGCTGAACAAGCTCGTTAGGGCTTAAGTGGTTGTTTCCATCTGCTTGTGGCTGCCGGATGCACTCTGGTGGCCAGAATGAGGATGCCCTGTCTCTTTCCAAGTCACTAATTAAGCCCCTTCTAACCAAAACTGGGGCGGGGACAGGGTCAGACTCAGGAACATCTCCCTTCTGGTGGCGGTTCCCACCGGAATGTCCTCAATGACGTCCCAGCACAGACAAGTCACACAAGTTCCTTTTTGTTGATTTTTCTCATGTGTGCGTGAGAACGAAGGAGTGATGGGTAACCTGGGCACTGCTAAGTATAGGCCCAAGTTGAAAATATCAGGGGTTGGTGATGTTACTCAGGGCTAGGCCAGTTGCCTAGCATGTGTGAGGCTCAGCCTCCAATGGCAATACTTTGCCCCCATGTCCATACACAGTTAACCCATTGTCGCCTTGCTGTGGTTCTGACCATGACCCCTCACTGAACTCTCCTGAGGTACTAGGCACTGTGATGAGTATCTCTGGACCATCTCTTTCTTCATCCTCACAGTCACTGGGTAAAGAGTTTTGCAATCCCACATTGCAGATGAGAAAAAAGGAGGCTTAGACTGCTCAACACTAATCACAGCAGCCACACAGCTGATAAGTGGCAAGATTCAAATCACAATCTCTTTGTTATCATGCTTTTCTTCTGCGCTCAGACAATGACTTCACTCAAAAAACATTGTGAAATATAAATAAGGTACCCACTTGAAGAGGCAATGATACAAGATGTTCCAGATACTTTTTTTTTTTGAGACAAGGTCTTACTTTATAGCTTTGGCTGAATCAGAACTTACCATGTAGATAGAGCAGGCTGTTTTCAAATTCCCAGGAATCTGCCTGCCTCTGCCTCCTATGTGCTGGAATTAAAGGCAAAGGTACAGGGTACCACACCAGGCCTTTGGTTCAGGGTGACTGGTTCTGGGTGACTTTCTGCCTGTAGAAGGATGCTGTATAAGATCCTGCTGTCGGTCTGTTCTATATCCTATGGAAGAGAGGCCACTGTGGAAAGAGGTCCAATGAATTTTGTCAACATGTTTTTGTCAGCTTCTGCCCCTCCGGGTTCCCAGTCTTTCTTACCCCTTTTGTTATGTTTAACCTTATCCTTTTGCCTGCTTCAGGATACAGAGTCTGTGAAAGGACAGCTAGGTTTACCTCTGCACCCAGCAGCACCCAGTACCCAATCAGATATTTGTTACTTTCCATTTGTTCTTTAATCTATGATAGAAGTTGCAAAATGGCAGCTGGTAGGTCAGATCCAGGCTCATGATGACCTACATAGTTAATATTATTTTTACTTAGTTGGCTTTTATTGTGTGTGTGTTTAAAATGATAAAAGCCTCACATTCTTATGTTGCAACAGGGTAGATATGACAGTTGTGGGCCATTTTATTTAATCATGTTGCTTGCTTGCCCCATGTATACATTTGATTTAGTGACCTCTGACTTATTTTAGCAATAGACTTTGTTCTAGGCCTTTCTATTCAATTCCATTAGAATATTGAACATTAAACTTCAAGACAGAGAAATGCCCGCTCTACATATTTTCTCAAGAGTATTTCTCTAACGTGAAAAAACTAGATGATTTTCCAAAATCTAGGTATGCTTATTTGAGGTTCCTAGAAGAAATCCATTTTCTATTTTCCACTGAGAATTTTGAGATTTTGATGTAGTTTTTGATAAAACATGATATTAGGTCTACTGGGAATTCCTGTGCTCTTTGTGTTCTCTCTTTTACAGTACACACTGAGGGTTTGGGATGCATCCTAGAGGGACTGCATTCTATAGAGGATGCCAGTTTCCCAGGCAACAGCCTTCTAGAGTTGGCTAAGGAAGTACAAAAGTCATTGCCTTCCTTTGGCAATTCCAAATGTGTGCAAAAGAATGTATCAAAGTTCAGCCACACCTATGGCCAGCTTCCAAGAGGGCTCCTAGGCCTGACTCCTGCTGTCATACTGATTTCGTTTCCTCTCAGTTGTGTAGTGCTCACCTGAGTAAGGAAAAGAATACCACAGCAGTGTGGCTTCTGAAGGTCCATCTTCTCATTTCCTTCAGTGCGCACTCCTGGGTCAATCTCTGTGTTCACTCAAGCACTCCTGTAGAGAGGACTCTGGCCAATAGCCATGTGAGTGAGCCACACTGGAAGTGGCACTGTCACTGTTGCCTGCCTCACTTGAGGCAGCTGTAGCCTTGTGTGGCAGCTGTCACAAGAGACTCTGGGGTAATGCCACCAGCTGAGCCACTCTGACATGTCTATATGGTAGAAACTGGATAAAGCCGTCCATGCTTGTAGTTAAGAAGCTAACTAAAATTTGGGATTGGCTACTATTCATTCATTCAGCAAAGAATTTTCATTAAGTATCTAGCACCATGCTAAATGCCCAGGGGAAAAAGCAGTGTGGTAATACTCCCAGAGAAATGAATATCTAGAGGCAGAAATAAACATTAATGCAGCCTGGGAACACTGACAATGAAGGGTAATGCCTTTTGAAAGAAACTGCTGCTAAGTGAGGAGCAACTTTAACCAGGGCGTGAGGACAGAACGTATAGGGGGCTGGAATTTCTCCTTGGCATCTGTTCTGACTTCGTCACCTTTTTCGATGCCTTCAATTTTTAAGAAAGGAAGAAGAAAATTTCCAAAGGCAAGGCAGAGACATCTTTCTTTTCTTAGGGCAGACTTCCTTCCTGTTGGGAAAAAGGGGTCTTACTAGGTAGATGCTTTACAAAGACCCCTGGGGGTGCTTAGGCCACAGGGTCTTTCAGAGAAAGAAGTGGGAGGGAGTTTAGAGCTGCCGGGATAGCGCACTAAGGGAGACTGGGAACTGTAGAGGCATCTGGGCAAGACAAACCACGTCCAGTATTTTTATTTCATTATGTGGTCAGTATGTATGTTCTTTCCATAAAATCATCAGTGAAACTTTTTGATACATATAACCAGGAGTCGGTTGGCCTTTTGGACACAAACATTGCATTTTTCTTTAAGACTTGTTTCAGGGGAATGCAAAGTAGTTCACAGAAGATTAATAAATTATCCTTTGGAGAGCCCAGGAGTGATCAACTCCGGGACAGCTATGAATGATGGGCCAACACAAAACTATACATTTACTTAAAACATTACCAGATGTTTTGTGTGTGTATGTGTGTCTGTCTCTGTCTGATAATTTACATTATTTCTCTATAAAAATATGATCAATGTAGAAATTGGTGTCATTACTTTAGTTTTTTTTTGTTTCTTCTACATTTTATTTTTATTCTTTTGTACAGTTCACCCCAACCCTCACTCTATAGTCCCAGCTTCCTCCCCTCTCTCCCAGATCCACACACCTCTACTTCCCTTCAGAAAAGAGCACACCTCCCAGGTATTATCACTGAGCACAGACTAGAAAGTCACAAGAGCAAGTAGAAACTAGGTCCTCTCCATATATGTTGTGGTCATTATCTTAAAATTTGACTCCACCTGTCAGCAATATTTTATTCCAGCCACCTTTGGCTCACCAAACATGTCACTGCAGTGCCTGTTCACACAGGAGAAGGAGAGACTTTTGATGTAAATTACTCACCTGAAAACACTTCTCAAATCCAGGGGTACTGCCCCTGGTCCTGGCCACAGACTGACCCTCTCGCCTCCTCAGTCAGAACAGCTGTTTAGATAAGCTTTGATTATTTGCTTCTGATGTTTTAAAACTAAAACCATCTGGGTGCTATGACCTGGAATGGGGAAGAAGGAAGGAGAGGCATTGACAGACAGGGAGATGCAGAGCTATTAACTAGTGTTTGCAATCCTGTCTAGCTTAACTCAAAGGTCCCATCCTGCACATTATGCCCAAGGCCTATGGCTGGCTTGCTATTTCCCAGGACCTATGATTTAAAGACTGTCTGTGTTACCCTGTCAAACAATGGCGCCTCCTTCCCAGGCTTGCTCACCTGGCCCCTGTCTTCTGAGCAGTGGAAGGGTGTATCAAAGCAACAGAACAAGTCAGCGGCTATTTCTTCTCTTGCTCTCTGGGCTGGTATTGTTTCAGCAGCTTAGACACACCCATTTTAATTAATTATGAAGTATGTTTTGCAAGGTGGTTTTCTACTTTATACAGGATTTTGTTTTTAAAGGAAAAAAAAAATCATTGTGAAATTGCGTGGTGATTAAGACAAGCACCGGGAGGCAGTCTTGAAGTAGTGTGCACTCAGGCCCATTTTCTTATGAAGACTTTGAATTGATTCCAAAGGTCCAGTGAAAAGCCTTTCAGGTTGCAAGGCACCATGGCCTTACTGAGCATCTGGTCCTCACAGTGAATAACTGAAGCTCTAAGGCAAATGAGCCTTTCCCAGGATCTCTATCTTTCAAGGGTGTGCACTATTTAAAGTGGATGCTAGAATCCAGGTCCTCGCCCAACCCCAACAAGGTTTTTATAGGAAGGACAATTTTTTCTAGAAAGGCAAATTTCCTTTACTACAGTGCATTTTTGATGAGAGGAGGAAGTGGGTTAAGGGGTTAAAGCAAGGACAGGGTCTGTCACGATGCCAGGGGTGTAGGAGGAAACCCATTGAACACAGAGTCTGCACATCAGAACTCAAGGCCAACAGTCTTGATTCAGTGACTATCTGGGCACTTTTGAAGAGCTGCTTCATCTGGGACCCACATGTAAGGTGCTGGTCTTGAAATACAAGCTCCTGGGCACCACCAGACCCACAGATACAATTTCCTGGAGGTGAGGATAGACATCGTGAGTGACTAAGTACATCGAAATTTAAAACCACCTGGGTCCTTTTTACTCACGGAGGGATCTGAGTGTAGAACAGCAATTGACAGAGCTCAACAAACACCTGCTGAATGAATGACACCCTTAAGTGGTTGGAGCCTTTGGAGGCTCTAATTACTGATCTCTGTTAGACCATCTAATTTAGCATGCCATCACAAAACTGGTAAAATGTCCTGTCCCCAAGGACATTTCTAGACTGGCGGGGCCGGGGAGGGGCAAGAGACATGCTCAGTCTCTGTGGCCGCCTCCGCACATTGTCTCACCTTAATAGCCCTCTTGCTGCCAGGACTGAACTTTGAAAGTCAAGTAGCAAACCTCACAGTTCTGCTCTTAAAAAGTGAAGGAAGGGATTTGTTAATTTGGGAGTAAGACCCCAAATTCAGCATGACAGTCTACTGTAAGTGAAGCTGGGATTCTTCTATAAGCTTTCCAGTTTTATTCCGAAGCTGAATACCCAAATGATCCAAATCCTTCCCTAATCATTCAAACCCCAGGAAAAAACACAAAAGAAAACACTGTGCTGCTTGAAAAATGTATTAAGCACCTATTGTCTCACTTGGCATGCTTTGGCCAGAGAATCTGAGGGCAGCCTGACAGGCTGAGGCTGCAATCTTAAGGAACAGCTTGGACCACACGGCAACATATGATGAGGGCAGGGGGGGGGGGGGAGTTGGAAAGTGGAGAGGGAATAAAAATATACTACTATATCCACTGTATTCTACTGTTTGTACAAATACCCAGGTAGATACACACACAGTGGAATTCTGCTGGTCGATGTAAAGGGAAAACAGCCGAAACACTATGTAGTCAAGTACATCATGCAAATTCAAAGAAACCAACTCTAATAAAACACTATGGGCTGAATGTTGTGTGACATCGCCATTTACAGTATTACAGAAGCTGCAAAGCTACAGCAAAGGAGAAAAGATCAGTGGCTCCTGACCAAAGTTAGACGTTGGAGGCAGATTTAAATATAAGGGAATTTGGGGAGGAAGCAATGACTGTATCCCAATTAGTTTCATACTAAATCTACACATGCATGCAACCTCATAGAACGGTGTGTCACATAGTGAGGTCAAGCATGCAGAATGCCATTGTTTTATATTTTATTAAAATAGAACCCGGACGTATACAACATAAACTCTCTTGGTCTCTGAGACATCTTCCTTGCTTCCATCAACATGGGAAACACACATGTACAGCTGGTCTTAGAGCTGTTAAGTACAAGGTCTATGATAAGTACATTATATCCAGGGTCTAACGCAGAATGCAATAACCCAGACACTATTTTGTAGAAAATTTCTTTATTATAGTGCAAATAACTTTCAGCAGTGACATAATGTAACAAACATTTAACAACATTTTACACCACGCAGTAAAGAAGAAAGTGTTTCTTTGAAAATATGTCATCCTAAGAACATTATCTTTACATTAATGCCAGAAAATGCCAAAGCTGTTTTCTCAAGGCAATAGGGCTCGCTCTTTTTTTGGATATTTTCTCTTAATGCACAAATATTTGCCATTCAGTGCATCAAAAATTCTAAGCGTGATCTCTTAGGGGGTATTCGAGAAGTTGGCGAGATTTGAAACGGGGCTTCAAAATTTAAAAAAATATTCATTTTAAGACAATTCTGGGACAGCCCAGAAAGTATAAGCCACTTCTATTAACTTGATAGACACATTTACTCCAATTTTGCTGCAGATTGTCTAAAGCCTGCTAATTTCCCCAGAGCCTGCCTGTTATTCCTTGGTTTTGGTTATTGCAGACAGAACGAGGGCTCTGGGTGGATATAACTCCTTATGTACGCAAATACTTTCCCCGTGAAGCTTCAAATTGCACTTTTCGTCCTGAAATTCCCACAAGAGATCTCAGGCTGAGGAGTGTGAACCTGTCCTCATTTCTAGCTAGCCATCAGGACAGTAGGAGGTGTCTATTTATTTAGCTAGTCCAAAATGAACCCGTTACACCACTCAGAGGAACCCCAGAGGCTGGTCAGCGGACCCCACAGACTTGTAGGTATGGTTTAACACCATTTTCCATACCAAGTAGTCTGAGGGATCAGCTGGTGGGTTAGCTGACAGGTAGAGAGAAAGGTCACTTCTAGCCTGTCACACTCCACATGCCCTGAGCTTCTGCCAGATTACATGCGAACTCAGAAGGGTCCTCTGGGGAGGGGCGGGTACTAACTATATGAGTTGAATCCAAACTCTTACAAAGATATTTCAGGATGCTTTCTAAGTCTTTTGACAAACATTCCTCAAAGGTGGCTTTTCAAACCATGAGAAATTGATCACAGGCTTAAAAAAATACCTGGATCTATGAAACAGTTCTCACAGCTGACTCTGGCTGAGAAGCCAGCAGGTACATAAAGCTTTGTAAGATGCAGCTGGTGTTGGTGGACAAGTCTTTGTATATAACACCATGTAACTGTGCTAAACAGTTTCAAAGTTGAGAAGGATCCAAATATATCATCTATAAAAATTTCATTATTTTAGTTTGTTTTATTTATCTTAGACTTTGGTTCTGAAACACTGTCTACATTCTTGACACATGAAGATGACATGGCCCCTTCAGTGCCTCTGCATGTTGTGTAAAAAAACCATAAAAGCAAAGCAAGACAAGGATGTCCTAATAAGATACATACACTGTACAAACAAAACCTAAATTATATATAAACACACCCCCACCCAGCACCCCTTTCTTCTCCCACTACCTGGTCAAAGCAATGCCAAGGGCCCTTCTCTCCAGGACAATGCAGTGTGTGACACACAATCCTATGACTCCAGCCATCGTACCCTTATAGATCCATCAATAATCTTCAGCCTACTGCTAGAAACAGCTTCTATTCAATCAGTTTCACTAGAAGCATGAACACTCAGCCGGACTCAAAGACCTGGAATCTTGAGACTTAATCTCTCAAAAGACCTAACTGGATCCCACCTTATCATATTTCCTGTAAAATAACACAGAAGCAGAGGCAGCATCATCTCCTCAGAAGCTCCAAAGGCATTGCTTAGGGATACTAGGGAGGGTCTCAAGAGAAAAATTATACAATGAGCTAACAGCCTAAGTAGATATAAAGTATTTCCCAGTAAGTAATTTGGGGCAATTTGCTTCTGCCTTACACTGTGTTCTGGAATCATTTCATAGTATACTATTAAAAACTGATATAATAGTTATTTTAAAAGTTGTCTATACAATCACCCCTTATATGCTTCCCATTAGTTTAACAACAACTTACTGAGCTATTACGTAAATCTAGGGAGTAGTAAGCCTTAAGAAAGCCAATGCCGTGCTAATTCACAGGAGAAAGGCAATGCAAACATTCATCATCCACAAAAACTTGAGTTTTATCAAAATATTGCAAACTTTTCCCCCAAAGCACTTAAGAGTAATTTATGTTAAGAAGCCAAAGTCGCAGTGGAGTTGGAGAATGTGCTCCAATTCTTTAAGGTATAAATTCACTTGTGTTATGCTTGGAATACATAATTTTCCCCCAGGACCTAAGTTCATAATTTGTAGACATTGCTCATTCTTTAATACATTAATACATACACTGGATATAAATAAATAACTGAGGAAGCTTAAAAATCCAAGTTAACACGATGCTGTGCTAAACAAAACAGAAAACAAAAACAAAACACCCCAAGAAAACATAAAAAGCAAACCTTGCACAATCTACATTCTATGTAAATACCCTGACTAAAATGTCGGTTGTGCTACGCAAGTCCGCTCTAGCGCAGAAATGCACCCATTTGATGCACCGCTGCTGTTTTTAAGGTCTTTAGCACTCTTGTTTCTAAGTATCACTTTGCTCAGAAATGATAATTGCTACTAAATCACAAATCATCACAAATCCATTTTAGTTTAGTCTGAATAAAATCCAGCATAAATTATTGTATTACTTTGTTCTGGGCATAATGGCTCGGTGTCTTTCCTGTGAGCTTTGTTCCTCTGGGCAAACCACAGACGAAGTTGTCATTCTGGATTAGAAGTGCACAGAAAGAGAGCTCGAAGTTTGCCTTTTGTTTTTGATTTCTTTTTCAAGTTTCCAGATGTAGCTAGGACACTTCTTTCAGTCATGTAGTTGTGGCACCTGATCGTATTTGAAATGGAAGTGCTTTAAACATCAGCCAAGCTTGGTAATCTGGAGGTCCCCATTGATCTTTATGGTATCAATTGCAGACAATGTTTGAATACGATGGTAAAAATCAAAAAGTTGGTGTCCATCCACAAACACTCTGAAACGAGGGTGCTCACAAAGAATCTCCACCTAGAAGAAACAAAATAATTTCGTGAACAATTTTAGATGAATCCTGCTGGAGGGGGCTAAAAACTCCCAATAACAAACCCACACTTCATTGTAGAGAAGAAAAGCAACACCCCAGTGAATCTCAAACATCACAAGATGCAGAGAGCTAGTTAGATCAGACTGCTGGGTTTCACTCCCCAACTCTCAATTCAGGAAACCCAGGGCTCGGTCTAAAAATCTGCATTCTCACCAGTGCCAAGGAAGGAATGAATAGGATCAGGTGGGATCCAGTTAGGTCATTTGAGAGATTAAGTTTCAGGACTTCAGGTCTTTGAGTCCAGCTAAGTGTCCATGCTTCTGGTGAAACTGATTGAATAGAAGCTGTCTCTAGCAGTAGGCTGTAGATTATTGATGGATCTGCAAGTTGTTATTAAGTGGTGCTGGAGAATCACTCTGAGAATCACTGCTCTGTATTCAGTGGGAGGTGATAGTTCCTTCTACACTGACACAGAGGTATAAAGGAGCCCAGATCTGTTTACAGCACTTGATGCCTTCATGGCACTTGCTGATCAATTCCAT
Source organism: Phyllotis vaccarum (assembly GCA_033318265.1). NCBI lineage: Eukaryota > Metazoa > Chordata > Mammalia > Rodentia > Cricetidae > Phyllotis > Phyllotis vaccarum. The sequence goes on along the minus strand of JARWLC010000015.1, from coordinate 64,247,163 downwards.
CCTGAGGAATGACTGGTAGCCATTAGCAGCATCTAATAATAGTCTAGATAATCATGGTAAACATTAAGGCAGAGGGAGGATTACACAGTAATTACCACTGGTCCAAGAATGTGTAATTAACAAGGCTTTGTTAAGCCAAACAAACACTGATTCCACGTGGTAAACCCTTTCCCATAATTCACCATAGAGGTTTGTCTGTTTTCTTTTCTTTTTTGTCTTGGGGGTTTCTCTGTGTGGCCCTGGCTGTCCTGGAACTCTGTGTAGACCAGGCTGGCCTTGAGCTCAAAGATCAACCTGCCCCTGTGTCTGTGCTCAGATTAAAGGCATGTGCTACCATCACACCTGGCCAGATACTTTTAGAAAAGCGTTGGCAATCACCACGCAGGACACTCCATATGTGATATTAGTCAAATTTAATTCATATTACTGTTTAAATTATATCATCAAGAAGTTCTATTTTGGGGGGGGGGGGTAGGCTGGAGAGATGGTTCTTCAGTTAAAAGCACTGGCTGCTCTTCCAGAGGACGGGATTCAATTCCCAGAACCTATGTGGCAGCTCACAACTGTCTATAACTCCTGTTCCACCCTCACACAGATATACATGCAGGTTTATAAAGTAAAAATACTTTTTCTTTTTTAAAAGAAGTTCTATTTTATTACATTTTTTGTTGTGGGAAGCACTTACTCTTCTTATTCAAAAGCTCACCATCACTAATTCGGTGCGAAGACTTACCACCTGAGATAGCTTGGTTGGTGGAGCACTTTGCCTTGCAGTTAAGAGGACCCACATTAATCCCTCCCTCCCTGCCACAAATGAGCCTGTTATACCAGTGGTGGAGAGGTGAAGACATGGGGGTACAGGGGGCTCACTGGCCAGCCAGTTTATACCAATCAATGAGATCCAGGCCCGAGAGACCCTGTCTCTAAGGAGGATACCTGGATTGCCCTCCAGCCTTCAAGCCCACACGTAACACACACACAGACACAGACACAGACAGACACACACACCCTCTCTTACCATGATGGCTTGCCATTCTAAAGAGATGAGGAAGAGAGTAATATCCTAGATTATGACTACAAAGGGGAAAAAAAAGTCTCATTTCTACTATTGCTGTAAAAAAGTTATGGGTTTTTATTTTGCCATCGACTATAAGGAAAGAGAAGCAATCACAGGCCTTGAGAAGTCCCCAGAACAATGTATTAAGAGCAGAGTGTCTGTTCTGGCTTGATTGTAGCATGGGGCCTATAACCGAGGCACCACTATGGTGAAGTAAGGTAAGATCTGTGCAGACAACAGCCTCATCACCAGGCCTGACAGACTCTTACATGGCATTGCTCTGCAGAGGATGCATTGCTACTGCTGCCCAACAAGATGGCAGGTTTGGGTTGTGTTTCCTGCCTGCTATATAGTGTGAGCAAACCTATATTATCCAAGCCCAAGGGAAGAAATTTGTCAGCCATGCAGCTTGTGACTGTTAAAGAGACAAGCTTAATTAACCCACAGGGGATAATAAATACACAAATATGGATTCATTAGCAAAGAGAACAAGAGAAAATAAAATAATAATCACCAAATTGTTTTGAACCCATAACTAATAAGGTTTTGAGCTACTCAAAGGCTGAGAAAATTTTTCTAATTATGGATACTTATTAATATCTAATAATGAGTCAAATACTTGGGGTGGGTTTTTACCACTTGCGTAGCACTATGTTGGGAATTATGCAGAAAATTATTTACTAAACAATTCCAGCATGGCCTGAGGGAACAGGTCTATCAATCCCTGCTATTCTGCAAATCGAGGCAGGAGTATTAGAAATTCAAGGCCAGCCTGGGCAATTTTGTGAAATCTTGTTTCTCAAGGGCTGGAACTGTAGCTAAATTGTAGACCTTACCTAATGTACATAAGGCCTTGGGTTCAATCCCCAGTGCTACCTCAAAAGTAAACAAATCAATAATTAATACCTCCATATTGGCTAAGTAGAATTGTGGTTAAGAATTTAGCAATTAGGTATGCATACAGGCATCCATTCACTAAACACTTGGGCTGAACAGAATTAAGAGCTATGTGGCAAGTATTAACATCTATCAGCAAGCATTTTGGTTTTTAATTCTTTTCTCATGGCAGAGTGACAAGTTTCTTGGACAGGAAGAAATTCTTAAAGAGCTTTTGGCACACAGTAGATAAGGAGCAGGCAGCAGCCCTGCCACATGGTGTTCCAGCACTGGCACTCCAGGTACCTACCCTGAACGGCTGGTCTGGGATGAATGGGAAGTAAGGGATCGCTGACTGTTCTTCACCCCTTTCTCCTGAGATACAAGAGTTTCTGAGGAGCTGCCGATCTGTGAACACAGCTTTGAGTTCAATTGCCACATCAGCAGGAGGATCTTCCGAGTCACCACATGTCAAGCTGATTGCAAAGCTAAAAAGAAAACAATGTCACTTAGCTGGAGTTAGATGTAATATTTTAAGTTGACCCCGTTCCTCCCCTTGTGGGTTCATCTGCTTTTAATGGGCCGATACTATTTACACAGAGTTTAAACACAGAAAAGATTATTACCCTCGAACCAACAGATTTTGTTACCTAAAGAAGGCTCTTCTGAAAATGTCCCTGTAACTGAAAATAAATGCACCTGTAGACTTCAAATGCCCCAGGCCACCCATGCCTTAACCCATTTAAGAATTCACAAAAGCGGCTCCAGAAGCTGACAAGGGAAGTATCTGGCAAAGCTTGGTTTTTATTTATTCTAATAGGGTTTACAGTGTTTCAAAACCATAAAAAGAAAAATGGAAAAAAGAAGTCTTTTGGCCTCTTCAAGGGTCAAAGAGAAACTGTGTCTATTTTTGTCATTGCTGATATAAATAGCTATCTAGAGAGATGGTGGCTAGGATTCATACACATTCTTTTCATGGGAACATGGTACTTTCTTGGCATTCCTAAGTAGCAACACTGTCTACAAGGAGAGAGAAAGGAGTCAGCAGCCACAGCTCAGCAACTGTAGGGCTGCCCTTACCTTTCTGGGTTGAGGTCTACGATGCCCATTACTAACACCTTCTTGCCTGGTCGCATGCCACCTTTAATGTGCCCACAAAATGGAACTATCTGCAAAGGAGAAACAGGAAGTTTACAGGCTATTAGAAAAGAGCCAAGCGTCGGCTCTGACCCATCAGAAAGCAAGGAAACCGCATCAGAAAGAAAGGGGATAACAGGCAGAGACACTGAGCACATTGATTTACCAGTCGTGGAAAGTAGACGTCGGCTTGAACTGGAGAACCCAGGGAGTTGTTTAAGTGCCCATCATCAAGTTTCTAAAAATAGAAGCACACAGATTGGCTTTCCACAGACCCTTGTTTATTAGGGAGTGAACGGAAGGGTGAGGAATCAACACAAATCTGTCGGAATCCAGCAGCCTTCCACAGACACACAGGCAGTGTCTGCACATGATGCCTCCTTATAGCTCATTAAATAACCGCGAAACAAAACCCGGCCTTTCCACCCGCTCTAAGCCTCTGATGATCCCCAGACACTCAGACCGGATCAAATTCAAGGTCGCGGCCCACCGGGAAGCAAAGCCCGTGTAGGTGGGCTGCAGGCCCCTCTCCAAGCACAAATGCTCTTGGAACCTCTGCCCCCTTGGCCTGTCCTTTGGGACGTGGCTGGTGAGCAGCGACAACGCGCCGCTTCTCTCGGGAGCCCCGGGGCGCGGGACCGTCCCCAGTGGGGGGAAATCCCGGGCCGCCGGGGCCGCGGTCCTCCACTAACCCACGTGCACGCACACGCGCCCGGCGCGCACCTGGCCGGCGCCCTCCTGCCCCGCGCCCCCGGGGTCCGGAGCTCCCACCCCGCCGCGGCTGACAGGTACGGCGCTTAGCGCATGGCCGCCGGTCCGGAGCCCCGGCCCCGGCCCGCCGAGCTCCCCTCCTCGCAGGCGGCCGCTGTACTCACCACCACGGCGTCGCTGTCGGCCACCGAGCCCGCCATGTTCCTGCAGCGAGCGGCGGGGACGCGGCGGCGGGCGCGGGTCCGAGGCTGGCGCGCGCTCACACGGGCGCACGCGCACGCCCGAGGCTGGCGCGGCCGCAGGCCCGGAGGGGGAGGGGAGGCGGGCGGCACGGAGGTCGCAGCGGTGGCGGGAGGAAGGTGGCGAGGGCCGCAGTGGGTCGGCCCAGGGTGGCATTTAAAGGCGGCAGGGACCGGAGGAACCGGGGACCGGGAACAGGGCGGGGACGCGACCCGGGCGCCGCGGCTTGCTCAGCGTGCCCTGCCCCACGGCCATTGGACTGTGGCTGGAGGCCGGGGAGGGCGGTGGCTTGTCGGCGGGAAGTGGGGTGGGACTGGGGGAGGGAGGGCCCAGGTGGGCCAGGTGACAGGTGCGGGGGACACTCCTTCCTCTCCTGACCTGGAGCCTAATCACTCACCTCCTTCCGCATCCTGGGGAGGGGTCGGGGGGGGGCGGTGGGATGGTGGGGAGCGAGGTCGAGAGAAGATGGGGGACTCTAAAGGGGGTACCCGGCGTGCCTTCTTTCAGGAAAGGTTGGATTCACTGTCGGGAGGAGAAAGAGAATGTCCAAGGCTTGCAGGTTGTATTTGGCCCTAAAGAAAGAAGCAGCCGGGACTCCAGGGAGGGAGTTTGCTCAACACTGACCGAGGCGCTCTTCTCCAGGGTGGCGCAGGCCCATGACGGGTCCTGGAAGCTTTCTCTGTCAGGTGCTTGGCCAAATCGCAAATTAAACTGGTCACGGCCTCTGCCCTCAGCTATTTTACTTCAGTTGCTTAGTTTGGGGTAACGAGTTCCTCCCCGAAAAATCTCTGACGTTCTTTGTGGAATACTTCCCAGGGAATACACTTCTCTTTCCTTCTAAGGCTCAGACTCCTTTATGCCATCTCTACACTAGCATTGTTATGTAACTTTCCAGATAAGGCTGCATCAATATGCCCTCTATTAGGTGACATCCTCGGCTTACCCAGTGCACTGTGTGAATCATTACACTAAGAAGCAAAGGCTTGGGTGAGTTGCTACAGCCCCTTTGTGGGGCCTGGCATCGTCTGCTGCTTTTGTATTCTAGTTTTACCTTTATGGACCAGCTCTAATCATGGTACTCTCCGTGGTGGTGGTGGTGATGGGGTGATTACCTGAGCATGCCTGTAATCCAGAGAGCCTTTGTGAAAGTGGGCCTCAGAATTAGAGGCTGAAGTGAGGTTTACTACTTTTTGAAGTGTGGTTCCTACTTTTAAAAAAATCACGCTTATTATTCTAAGATATTAGGCAGTTATAGGAAACTTGATATTTTAAAGTCACGCTTTGATTATTTGCATTTCTCAGAGTCTAGGGAAAGCACTAAAGTAATTTGCTATTAGCTAAGAGTGGTGCAATAGATCGCAGGGATTATAAAGGGCTGGCATCCTGGGTTCAAGTTCTGTCTCTTCCTACTGATAGTAGCATGCTTTAGTTTCTTCATTGGAGATGAGGATGATTACTATGATGATGCCTATCTTGAATTACTGTGCAGATTAGTAAACTGGTTCACACGTGCACCCAGCACGCTCTAAAGCAAGTCTTGAGTGCCTGCTGTTGACCAGAAACTGACGATCAGGAGGGAAATGTTGAGATTACTTTCCACTGAGGAAAGGCAGATCTAAATATGCAATTATGCAGGCAGTAAAGATTCTGGAGGGAAATTAGGTAGGAAGGGAGCCAGGGTAGGAGGGTGCTATTTAAGTAGGGCAGCCTGGTAAAGTGATACTGAGAACTCTGAAGGAAGGAGGGAGGCAGGGTCGGACCTCTAGAGGAAGAGGTTGCTGGCAGCAGGAATTGTAAAGACAGAGCCCCAAGGTGGGAGCCCAGGGCAGTGCTGGGCCAGTGATGCAGCAGACATGAGTGCTGAGGTCTTTACTCCCAGGAAATGGAAAGACACTGGAAATTTCTGAGCATTTGAGAGGAAGCTTGTTGAGGGTTTTCGGGGGGCAAACTCAGAGCCTTACATGTACAAGGCAAGCAAGTGTACTGCTACTGAGTCACATCCTGGACCTGTATCTCCCGATGTTGATGCATCCCTCTAGCTGATGTGACAAGGGCCTCGGAACAGAGAGAGTGAGGAGGCTAGCAGGGGATGGGAGGAATGGCGGTTTAGAGGCAGGCAGGGATCCTCGAGGGAACCTCGAGGGGACCCCATCAATGGGGCTGTGGGAGGGGTCCCACCCACGCTAGTGGGATTGAGTGCAGTGCTACAGAATGATTGAAAGCCTGTCTCAGAACCTTATGATAAATGACTTTCAAGGTGAAGAATACCCCTCAGATTTGTTTGTGAGTGAAGTTTAAGATATTGGGTTGCTGAAGATGAGTTTCTTACATCTTAGGGGCATAAAGAATTAGCAAGGTGTAGAGCTGTCTGGCCTGTGCCAACATGGTAAATTACCTTTTATTAAAACAAAACAAAAAGCTTGATTCTTCTCAGTCAGTCTAAATGGCTAATTTTATGTAAGAGAGAAAGCCTAGAAGGTTGTGTTTGTAACTAAAGGCTAAGCAGAGTTGAACAGCTTCCTACACAGAGAAGCTACTAGCGAATTAACAGCTAAAAGCTTCCAGATTTTCCTCCAAGTTCCTAGAGTGAAAGACGGGCAAACATTTCACTATGCTTTGGCCATAGACATTTATATCCCCAAAAGATTAACCAAAATTATAATTTTGTATTGTTTGAATTCTAGTTGGTATTTAATGAAAACCCAGAGCCAGATATTGGGGAAAAGCTGGAATATCAGAGAGAGGAAACAGACCACAGTCTCTTCTCACCCAGCCAACTTCTCAGGCGGAACAGGGAATGTGTGGGTGTCCTCTGCCTGGCTGGTCACTCCCATAGAATACCCGAGTCTCTGCCTAACTTCTGCCTTAAACTTTTTCTCTGCTCTGCATCCTAATCCTAGAGTTAGGATAAAAGGTATGAACTACTACTGCTTGGCTGTTAGACCTTGAACTCACAGAAATACAGAAAGGTCTCCTGAGTGATGGGATTAAAGGCGTAGGTCACCACTCTCTGACCCTCAGGGCTTGACTGTGGGCGACTCTGTTCTCTGATATTCCAGGCTGATTTTATTAAATATAAAATATATCACCACAGACTTAATTTTAAAATATAACCAGAACTCATGATTTACATCATTGCTGCTAGGAACTTCTTTATAAAAGTTCTAAGAAACTAAAAGCCCAAAGCAGTGACGGTCAGAAGTGATCAGTCTCAAAAAATATGTGAGCATGACTTTGAAGATGGTCTTCTCAGATTAAAATCAGGAGCCTGCTTTCTTTGTCCGTTTGATTCTGCATCTGTAATAGCAGATTCCTGGCTGTAGGAGAGTGATGTCTTGGCCCAGCCAGTGCCTTATCAGTTTTGCTGTTAGAAGTGGGACTCAAGAACAAAGGTTTGTAAACATTCCACCAAGTACCTCTAACAGGATGGCCTGCCGGAGCCCTGTGGGTGTAGCCGTGAGCTCAGAATGTCCCTGTAGAAGTGATACTTGTGGACCGTTGGTTCAATAATGCCAGGGTAATTTTGACATAAACCTGATATGCTTACTGTACCTCAATATTTATTAAAGCCAAAGCCTCTCAAAACATTTACTGTATTTGTTGACCCATGATGTTGATTCCCGCAGACTCTGGGCTGGAAGGAAGGCCATAGCCAACTCTGAGGGACAGGGCCCTGCATAGTGCTCTAAGTCCATTTGGGCATTTAGTTCTTAATCATGGTTTATGTCTAGTCAGTCTCTGCTCTTATCAGCAGTATTCACACAAGGCAATGAAGTGCTCAAACTCAGCATTCTCGATTTGCCTACTTAGGAAGGAAGGCACATTTATCAAGAAACTTTTCTGTATTTCAAAACATGATTACAGTTTTTAATTATTTTAGGAACTATAGGCCAGTTATCAAATAATTCTTTTAGACATACACAAAATTTTCTCATACCCAAACAATTAGGAGACAGCTGTAAAACTTGGCAGTCAACACTGGTTCTGAACATTTCATTAACTTCTGTTATTTATGGGGAAGCTAGACCCAGCCTCCCGTGTGTGTTTTAATTACAGAGCACAGAAAGAATGGATTCCCTGCCCCCACCACGATAGTCAGGACCCATTCCCTGTGAGAGTGTAAGAGTGCAGGGCTTCACAGACTGCACAAGCTCCATGCTGCCTCTCCCCTTCTGGATAGTTCCCTTCTGTGAAAGGCAATAAGAGCCTTGGAAAAGGAGAGGCTGAACCCAGCTTCCTGTTCTTAGAGTCTGTGAATGGACGGTGCTTGGAGACTCTTTGCAGCCAGACTTGTGCCTGTTCTGAGAGTCATTGCCACACACTGGGGCCTTCTCTCCAGCTTATCTTTGGGAATATCTAAGAGACCACTGACCTGAGACCAGTGCTCTTTTTGCTGGGAGTGTGACAGTCCTGTGTGGCTGGACCCCAAGCCTATTTCTCATTGTTGCTGGACATTTCTGTGTTCAATTGATGGGGCATAGTCCTCCCTTTCATGCTTTCTGGGATTTTATTTTCTTGTTTAGTGCTATAAAGGGCTTTTCATCTTGTAGTTTTGTGGGAACTTGCCTGGCTTGGATGGATGGGAGAGACACTCTGTCCCTTGGGGATTTAGAGTCCCTGACCCACAGGAGGGAAGTCAGGAAGCATTTGCCTGGTGCTCAGGAGTTATAGAACATCCAGGTGACACAGATTGCCCCTTCAAAGCCAGGGGCAGCTTTTATAAGGAACATGGGAGTTTACTGTTCACATTTGAACGCTCATGTGCTTTGTGTTAACAGTTCATTGAGCTAGGCTCTGCTTTGGTTGCTATTTTGTTAATGTTTTACTTTTATAAAAAAGGCCGGGCATGGTAGCATAAGTCTTTGTTTGTTTGTTTGTTTTTTCTAGACAGAGTTTCTCTGTAGCCCTGGCTGTCCTGGAACTCACTCTGTACACCAGGTTGGCCTTAAACGCACAGAGATCAACCTGCTCTGCTTCCCAAGTGCTGGGATTAAAGGCATGCACCATTACCCTCAGCTCGGTAGCACAGGCCTCTTATCTCAGCCTTAGAGTGGCCGAGGTGGGCAGATCTTTGTGAGTTCAAACACCAGTCCAGTTTATGTAGTGAGTTCTGTACGCAAGCCAGAACTACATAGTGAGACCACCCTGCTGTCCCTAAAAAAACGGCACAAAAACCTTAGAGGCAAAAGTAAAAACAAACCAAATACATATCTTCACTTAGAGTGTTTAGCTCTGGGTCTCTAGGTCACCACTAAGGCCGCAGCATCCCAAAATATTTGGAATATTTACAGCTGGTAATCCTGGGAATTTGCAGATAGAGGTAGCTCTGAAAAGAAATCTATAAGAGAAAGAAAAACGTATTAATAATTACCTGTATCAGGAAGAGGGATGCTCTGAATGATTTTATGCTTGAAGAAGCCACAGAACCAGACATCCTTTATTCCCTCTGCATTTCCTGCCTACTTTTTCATAGTATGTCATTACCCTACCGGAGCCCCTGTTCTCCATAGCTCAGGAGGATGCTGTAGCTCTGGCATCTGCTCTGCTCCCTCTCGGATTCTCCTGTTTTTCTGAGACGCTCATGACTGTGCATAATTAAGTGTGATTTTTCTTAATCTGTCTTTTGCCAGTTTAGCTCATAGGCAAAGATCTAGGAAGGCGGAGGAAATTCATCTTTCATCCCTACATTCATATAATAGATTCCGCCTCCACACACTTACTTCCATGTGGCAATATTCAGAATGAGTCTTCGAACATAGCTGCCTGTAAAAAAATGAAGATCTAGTGCTTTGAGTTCAGAGACTAGTTCCAGCACTCCTAATCAGGCCTCACACTCAGGTTGAAGTCCGGCCTATCTGATGATTTCAAACAGAGATGTCCAAGTGATTGCTTCATAGACCAGTGCACTATTAAAAACACTTTTTAATACTTTTTTGTGCTCTGTATGAACACACCCTGTACTACTGTGCTGTTCCTACAGCCCAGAAACATTTTGGGTTAAGATTTTTGAATTGACAGTCTGCATTGACTAAGCTAGTTACATATGGTTCATTCACAGCATTGGTATCTCTGCTTATTCCTGAACCTGAAAACTAGTTGGGACTCTATATGTTAAGGAGAATTTGAGCTGCAAACCACTTTTCAATTCTGCCTAGTGTAGGGCTGAGATGGAAGAAAGGCAGGGGGACATCTTCACCTTTTCTTAAAAGCCATCTCTTTATTATTGACAAGAATAAAGGTAACTTCAGGGGGGAACTCAAAGTCATTGTGTGTATCTTGTCTTGAGATGAGCTCAGGCTGGCCCCAAATTATCTCTTTCCTGCCTCAGCCTCCTGTGTGCAAGGATTACAGATGTGTATAACCACTCTTAGCTTCACCCCAAGAATGTTCGGCCTGAGATAACTCCATCACAAGGAAGACAGGCCCCTCATACTTGCTTTAGGTGCTCATTAGAGGAGCAAGCTCCATGCCTCTATGTTTCTTGCTTTCCATTTTTCTCTAGTAGCAGGTATCTTCTGGATGCCAGTCTGGAATCTTTCCAGACAGTTCTGTCCAGATCCCAGTCCAGTGCTCAATAATGAAGATGGTGTATCTCCCCAGAATGTCAGCTTCTCCCCTGGACCATTGGCCTGTTTTGTTCCTGGCCCTCTGGACACTTCCCTGTTTGTTCTGCTAGGTCTGGGCTTCCTTTCCTAAGGAGCTTCCTCCTTCAGCACTTGGCTTTAGTAGATGATCTGGTAGGCAGTTCTCACCTAGAGATGTTACATAAACACATTCTGTTCATACATACATGGTTCTTCCCTGGGGTACAGAAATGGGTGAGTTCTGATGCCTCGGGAGACCACATGCTCATCTTTTTCTCTTTGGGTCATGATGCTATAGAAAAATATGTGTCACCCCCTCTCCACCAACATCCTAGAGCTAGATATTATTCTCAAGGAGCCACAGCTGAAGGGTGACACTGAATGGTTTATAAGATTAGCTGACAGTACAGATGATACGCTGCAAATGGAAATGAGAAGGAATGAGCTTGTGGGAAGGTGAGATGGGCTGTGTTTCTAGTTTTATCCTAGTGTGGATTTTAATCTATAGTACTGCTCATTCTTAGTATTCTAATAAAAGCTCATAAGCAGCCATAGGACAACCTAAAAGCCCAGAGTAATTATGACACAGCACTAAAGTGGAGCATCACCCGGGAATCGGAAGTACCCACATCTTTTACTACACTGTAATTTGGTTTCCTTCATATTATGGAGCTTGTTCATAGTCAGCACGAACTTTTGAAAGTAGAAACCATATATTGTGTGCTCCATTAAAGTCACATGAGGGTTCTCCTGATAGTCAGAACGATTGGAATCCTCTTCAGATTTCTCCACGCCTGGTATCCCCCCCCCCCCCACTGAGCAGTGCCCGGCTAAAATGGCCTCTCTGGTCGTCTTTCCAGGCATTAATTCTCCAGGGGCTTGACACTTGCCCTCCTTCCTGCCTAGAATGTGCTGCCCCAGGCACGTTTTTCCCCCTTGGATTTTTATCTTTAAATTTTTCAGCTTAAATGTCATCTTTCCTTAAATGCCTTCCCTGACTGAGCCACAGTCCGGCTCCTCATTTTTCAGTGTTCATCTCCCTTCTGTGGTCTTGCTTATTGTCCACTATAACCTTCCACTTCAGGGGGTAAGAATCTTGGTAGGCAGGATGCCTGAGAACATGACATGGTGCTCTGCTGTTCAAATGAGCAAACACATGCTTTGACGAACATTGCATGACACAGATGTGCAGACAGAAACCCAGCCTCACAGTGGTGAGGCCTCCAGAGCCACAGTGCAGCAGCCCACTCATCTGTACCTTTGTTTACAGCCCACGAGCTATTATTCTCTTTGGGCTGACTCTGCACTCAGTGGTCTTCCCATCATGAGAAGGCTAATTCTAGACAGCCTATGGCTGTTAGACATTAGTCAAAATTGTTAGAATACTAAATTTATAAATTAATTTATGCCAGAATATAATCCAGAAAGTGATGAAAAATTAAATTTGTGTGATCAAAAAATAAAGATAATGATGAAAAGTCCCAAATCATGAGCCTAGCAATATATAGCAGCAACCACATTGGTCAGCAGTATCAAGATACCATCCTCAGGGCTGGCTAGACCTCAGCTGATGCCAGACTTGAGCATCCCCAGAGGGCGAGCAGTGAAGGCTCTGCTTCCAGATGGCTTCTGCATTTCTGTTTGACCAGTCCTTGCCCAGTGTTCCTGCTGTGCCAGGTGCTTCTCTAAGTATGTAACAAATAGTGCCACAGGTTGGCACCTCTGAAAGCCGTAGTTGAAACAGAGTTTGAGTGTGGGTGCTTATGAGGGATTATACCTTTGAGGAAAAGGCAGAGAGCCAGGAGAAGTGAGCCTATAACATAGGCTCAGCAGTATCTGCCAACCAGCCCAGGAACTGGAGGCAAATGCTGCCTGTCAGGTGCTGCCTTAGCCAGAATGGCCTACCATCTATACACCCCTGTCTCCTAAAGCTCGTTCTGAGTCTGGGAACACCTCAGGGTGTGGAGAAGCCAAGGGCTTTGCCAACCATCTTCTTGGTAATGGAGGAGCAGATCTTCCTTGGACAGAATTGGGCAGCGAATCACTTCTCAAAAAGAAACTCATCCCTCAGATCAGTTCTACAAGCAATGCCCTTTTTCCCATTTTACTGATAAGAAAGCTGAGACATGGAGAAATTAGGTAACTCAGCAAATATTGTTAAGTAGGGATTGTGGATTAGCTGTGCTCTCATAGTGTTTGAGAGAGAGAGAGAGAGAGCTAGTTGAGAATAGCCTAGCAATGACAACCACATTAGTGCTGCCCCTTGGCATTGTGACACTGTGTGTATGTGCCTGTGTGTGTGTGTGTGTGTGTTTGTATGCCTGCGTGTCTGCCTGCATGCATACATGTGCACATTTGCTTAGGCTGGTACATTTATCAAAAACAACATCAGAAGGCAATAATTTGGGGCTGCCTACTAATTTTAAATACTAAATCTTGCCTGTAAAAAAAAAAAATCTAAGAGCCAGGAGTAGAGGCTTTGGGGGCAGTGAGTGGGCTTGTATTGGGAGATAAGATGGTGTGTCCTGGGAAGCTTCCTCTTGGAGTTCAGAGTGACAGAGTAGAAGGAAGAAAGAGTATATGCAGAGCAAGGTTGAAGATATTTGTGCTTTGTGAGGCACAGAATGGGTCTGAGAGAAAGCAGTTCCCTAGGAGACGGAAGGACAGGAAGGTTTAGCCGGTGCTAGGAGGAGGGGACCTCGGCACTCTTAGCTTTGTGTGGTGGGGGCCGTTGTAATCTGAAAATTTGGGAGTCTGAGGCAGGAGGATCTAGCATTTGAGTTAGCCTGAGCTATAGTGGAACTGTTTTAAAAGGAGAGAGAAGTCGAGGAGAAAAAGGAGGCAGTGGAGGCAGGGGAGGAGGAGGAGGAAGGAGAGGGGGGAGGAGGAAGGAGAGGAGGGGGAGGAGGAAGGAGAGGGGGGAGGAGGAAGGAGAGAAGGGGGAGGAGGAGGAGGAAGGAGAAGAGGGGAGGAGGAAGAAGAGGGGGAGGAAGGAGAAGAGGGGAGGGGGAGGAAGGAGAAGAGGGGAGGGGGAGGAAGGAGAGGAGGGGGAGGAGGAAGGAGAGAAGGGGGAGGAGGAGAGGAGGAAGGAGAAGAGGGGAGGAGGAAGGAGAAGAGGGGAGGAGGAAGGAGAAGAGGGGAGGAGGAAGGAGAAGAGGGGAGGAGGAAGGAGAAGAGGGGAGGAGGAAGGAGAAGAGGGGAGGAGGAAGGAGAAGAGGGGAGGAGGAAGGAGAAGAGGGGAGGAGGAAGGAGAAGAGGGGAGGAGGAAGGAGAAGAGGGGAGGAGGAAGGAGAGGAGGGGAGGGGGAGGAAGGAGAGGAGGGGGAGGAGGAAGGAGAGGAGGGGGAGGAGGAAGGAGAGGAGGGGGAGGAGGAAGGAGAGGAGGGGGAGGAGGAAGGAGAGAAGGGGGAGGAGGAGGAGGAAGGAGAAGAGGGGAGGAGGAAGGAGAAGAGGGGAGGAGGAAGGAGAGAAGGGGAGGAGGAGAAGACAGTAGATGTTGGGAAGGACCCTGAGGGCTGATTTTCAGAAGCAGGGTGGTTGTATAGGCAGCTCCTCAGGATGGAGATGGAAGAATCTAGACTGAAGAGAGGAAATCCAGTCAAAGAACATGTTTTCTGAACTCTAAGTCCACATTTCTTATATTCTGGAATGTGACTTTTTACCCTAAACACTGGGCTAAGGGGAAGAGACATTCATAGTAAGTGACTGAATGATGCAGAACACACATTTCCCTGTAATTTACAGTTTATTTTTGTCTGGAAGAATTCATGTAATGCAAGTTGTTATCCGTTTAACACTTTCAGCTCCAGTGGGATTAACTGGTTTCACATTCTTTTTCTGGAGTTTGATGAAATCCCCTCTGAGTCTGATGGAGAAATTCTGTTTTAATCTCTTGCTATTTTTTATTTGTATATAAAGCATGGTCTCTAAGGCTAGAACAGAATCTTGGTAGTAAGACTGTTTTACAAGAATAGTGAGCAGGGATAAAGTTGGGTAACATGTGTAAGCAGGCCAGATGTGTCCTCTCAGCCAGGGAATTAAAGGATTTTACTCTAGTCTCTGAATGAAGGTTATTCTCCCCATTCAACTGATCATGTCACCATTGTTGACCCTTGCATTCACATTTCCTCCTGGGCATTCCAACACTGTTATTCATCTGCTCATTTTCATGACATACAGATCATCAGAGAAGCCTGCTCACAGCACAGTGCTGCTCTATATTAACTTACAGAGTAAATCAAGCTGATGTTTGAAAAGCAGTGTGTGACAGCCAGGGGAGAGTGTGAAGCCGACACGGGCGGGTCTTGGTTGAGTAAATATCAGACTGGTTGTTACTGGAAGCGGGGAGGAGACAGTGAAGAGACACAGTGGCTAGTGAGTGTCTCGAGCATCTGAGCAGCGCCATGGTGTCAGGGTTGCCCTTTTCTTAGACTGCATGCTTGGTAATTAGGATGGCACTGTCCTGGTTTGGTTTCTATTGCTATGATGAACACCATGACAAAGTTACTTAGCAGGAGAAAAGCAGCTTTGTTTGGCTTCCTGATTATGGTCTATCTGAAGCAGAAGCCATGGTAGAACTTGCAGAGGATTGTGAACATCCATGGGGTAGTAGAAACTAAATCCGGGGTCCTTGGAAGAACAGCCAGTGCTCTTAACTGCTGAGCCAAAAAAGGCCTGATCAAATAAACACACATTTATATGTATATATGTGTATGTATATATGTATAGTATGCGTTATATTTTTTACTGTTGATAATTTACAGTTTATTGCCTTTATTTAAATCTTTTTATCTAATGAACTGACAAAAAGTACTACTACCAATCCCGCACATGCAATAGTTCTAGTTTTGTGTCTTCGTGTGGGTGTTTAAGAACAATTCTCAGTTATAACTAACAAATTAGCTATTAAAAAAATTAAAAAGTAAAGTCTAATTTGGTGGTCTGTCATGTGAGCATCTGAGCTTATAGATCAACTATAGAAGGTAAGAAGTAGTAAATACTCTTTATTTTAGATTAGATACAAGCCATACTAAAATACCTTTCAGTTGTAAAAGGCAGCATTTTTTGATACAGGTGATTCTAATTAAACTGGCATTGTCAGGAACAGTGTAGATCCGTGGTTCTCAACCTTCCTAATGCTTCAATCCTTTAATATAGGTCCTCATATTGTTCGTGGTGACCCAACCACAAAATTATTTTCATCACTACTTCATAACTATAATTTTGCTACTGTTATGAATTGTAATGTAAATATCTGATATGTAGGATATCTGATATATGACCCATGTGAAAGGGTCATAAGTTGAGAACCGCTGGTGTAGACAGTTTTTCTTTTTTTAAAATCTCTAACCATCACTTGTAAATGATCAACCAAGACAAAATGAAGCATGGGTGAGCCTTCTGCTTGGCTCAGCAACAGCAAGAGAATTCCTCCGGTGTTTAAACACACTCATATACCCAGTTCTATAAATCTGACTATAAACCTTTTGAGGTGGCAACTCCTGCTTTGTGGAAAGTGGAACATTCCCACTTATGTCCAGCCCTATTTTGAGACAGGAAAAGCAGCGATGATGTTTATGGAATTGGAGTTGCTATTTTAAAAAAGATTATATCCACAATTTTACTTAAATAAGCACTGTACAATAGAAATATTCTGTTAGCATTTCATTATCTGAACTCTGGTGTATGAATTAAATTATGGTACACATTAAAAGTATGAGACATTTGTAATATGTAAGGCTATTGCCCATTAGTAGCCTTTGTAATGCTATTAATGCATTAAAACTAATGCATTTAACCAGGTCTGCCCTTTCTCTTTCTTAATCCTGGCAAAGACCATTTTTGTTCCGAGGACGTACTTCCTGGGATTCTCTGAACACTCCACCAGATGTTGGTATCTGCCTCACCTGTCTTCTGCCCAATCCATGCAGATTTGGTCCAGTCTCCCTGTTTCATATTGTGGCACTGGGAACACTTCTGATCAAACATCTACTTGCCTTTCTCAATATCACTCATATTTAATTCACTTCTCCTGGTAGTGATGGTTAGAATGAGAATGACCGCATAGGTCATATACTTGGACAACTTGGCCCCCTATTGGTAGAACTGTTTGGGAAGGGTTAGGAGGTGTGGCCTTGTTGGAAGAGGTGTGTCTCTGGGGGTGGCCTTGAGGTTTCTGAAGACTCTCCTGTGATTCCCAGTGCTCTGTGTTAGCCTTACGGTTGTGATCAACATGTGAGACCTCAGTTGCTCTTTTACTCTGCCACCATGGACTCTAACCCTCTGAAACCATAAGCACAATCAAATCTGTCTTCTATAAGTTGTCTTGGTCCTGGTGTTTTATCACAGCAACAGAAAAGTAATTAGGACACTGGCTAACACCTCAAACGTTATGACTTGAAGTCAAATGCCCCACTTTCTTCTCATAATATATTTTAGAAAGATATATTTATTTTTTTATTTATGTGTATATGTGCACCTTTGTGCATTTATGTGTACCATGTGTATGCAGGTGCCCTCAGAGGACAGAGGTCATCAGATCCTCTAGAACATGAGTTGCAGGCATTTGTGAGCTGTTGATGTGGGTGTTGGGACTGAAGCTGGGTTCTTCGCTAGAACAGTAGGCGATCTTAACCATCTCTCCAGTCCTGAAGTGTTCATATTTAATCCTTGGACACTGCATCTAGAAGCTAACCCTGTTTCCAGGACATGTGACTCTTTTAAGAGTTGGATTCACCATTAAAAAGCTTTTTTTTTTATTTTTAAAGAATGCATCACACACATACACACACAATATGGCCTTGTGGAAAAACAAATAATTTTAAATTAGTGAAATTGTTGGGTCATAAGATATATATCTAATAGTTTTATAGATATGACTAATTTCAATGCAGAATGACTAGACAAATTATGTACATTTTCTATTTTCATGTGTGGTATATTTTACTCACCTAAAATGACTTTAAAGCAAATTCATATTCCTCTTCTAAAAACAGACAAAATGCAGTGGCCAGGTGACCAAAATTCAATATCCATCTTAAATGCCCAGCACATATCTTAAGTCTTGTTTGGTAGACAGCATCATTCTGTACATCTTTCCCTGTGGTGCAGGTCACGATCTTAACTGTTAAACTCTGATGAGATGACAGTCAAGCCACACAAAGACAGCAAGGTCCAAGAGAGCTGGAATGAAAAGAAAGTGGATCCATAAAACCAAGAGGTACTTAAGATTTAACAGGATTAGCAGGTGCTGTTCGAAAGAGCACCCTGACCAAGTCACCAGGAAGAGGACGCCGGCCTGTAGCTCAGGTCTCTCAGCTTGTCGTACCACACAACTGGAAAGCTACTGAAGAGCTGGCAGGACTCTGTGATAAAGCTCTCTGGAAAATGACCAAATGATTGTATCTTTAATGATTATTTCCCCCTGGATCTTTGCATAAGGAATGAGTTGTTCTTTTGCACTGGCCCTACAATTTAATATTGTCTGCCTTGTTGGGTAGTTTCTATCTGGAGCATGCCCAGCTGTGCTCTAACCACTTAACACACAGGTAACACTGACCTCTTCTGCAGCAGTTTCCACCCCAAAGCAGCTCTGCTGACTTCAATAGCACACAGAAGGAGACAGCCCTTCTCCCTGTCAAGCTGTGTCCAAATCTGTGACTGAGTGGAGCTCACTAAATTATAGATGGAAGCTCATCACTCAGTGCCTACCAAATATTTCTGTTCCTGGGCCAGGGCAGTTTTTCTAGCTCAGTCATGTAAGCCCTTATGACAAGTCCCATTTTTAGAACATCCTGTGTTTTATATTATATATGCGGAAACTTGGCTTTCAATGTTTAATAACTAGATGATCCCAGGAGTTCTGGGTAATCCCTGGGCTAGCAATTTGCTAAATGCTATATGAACAGGAAACTCCTAAAGACAGGCTACGCACATATGTGCCTTATAATCAGAGTGCGGCCTTTTGTTTAGGTGCCTGTTTGGAAGCTTCATGCAGGTTATATCTGAGTAGTAAATACGTGTCCTTAGCTGTGTGATTTAGGTTATCTGATGCGTCCATTCTGATGTCATGTCCAGTTGATTACATCATCTTGAAATCCCCTTTTTATAGTTTACTTATTTATTTTAGTTTTGGAGTTGAAGTGTCACAGTACTTCAGGTTGGCCTGGAACTCATGATCCCCCTGCCTCATTTCCCCAGTGCTGGGATTATAGGTGTGCACCACCATACCTGGCTTGGATTTTTTTCTTCTCATTATAAATGGGACCTAATTGAGCATAAATGGCAATCTACTATCCAGACTTCCTGTTTTCTAGGACAGTTGTAAGGTACTCTAACCAGTAAGATTTACACGGAAGTAAAATTGATGGGGTTTGGGAAAAAGCCAGTTTACCCCATAAGAAGTTGACTGAAGACTTTGCTCTCTGTTCTTGCTCTTGCCTTTCTTACTGGGAGTGAGCCTTGGCTATGGCAGATATGTGGTAACATGTGCTAACACGGGAGAGCACAGACTTGGCTAGGGCAGATGTGTGCTAACATGGGAAAGCAATATGTTGGAATTTGGCCCTGCATGGTATCAGGGACCATGGTTGGCTGGTCCTGTTGCTTGAATCTTTTCATTGCTATGGATTGAACTGCAGATGTTGAGCACGATAGGTAGACTCTCTACCACCAAGCCACATTCATGCCATTATACTTCTTATTTCAGGGAAACAAGCCACTTATTTTAGGGACTATACCCTAGAACTGTTTCATGCCGAGAAACCCCGATCCTGGAAGTGCTAGGATCACAGGTGTCACCCCCATGCTCAGCTGGAACTGGTTTTACTTAATTCAAGTCTATGATAGTGTTTCCAGAAAGGTCTAACTGAAGAGGGAAGGTTGTAGGTAACAGTATCTCATGGGCTGGGGTCCTAGAATGAATAAAAGAGGAAGGCTTGAGCACAGGCCGGGTGCCTTATACTCCTGGCCACGCCTTTCCCTGCGATGGACTGCACCTCACAGTCTGACCTGGTTATTTATTGTTAATATTTCTTTTGTCTGCCTTGTTGGGAAGTTCATGTCTGGAACATGTGAGTCAAAATAAACTCCCCTACATTGCTTTGTCGGGTCACTGTCACAGTGTTGAGAAAAAGAATTGCAGGATGATACGGGCTTCTACTCAGTATCTATTAAAGACCCAGAGAGTTTTGTGGATATAATAGACAAGCCTGTAGAACAGAGTATTCTAAGTTTTGTATCAGAAGGAGCTCAAATAGATAAAAACAATTTTGGAAAAGAATTTAGTAGGTAGCAGGAAGATGGTAAGAGACAGGTATTCAAGAAAGCTGCTGTGAAGTTTTTGACTCCTAGAAATGACAGCGAAGCACACCCCTGTAGCTCAACAGCAAGGCTATCTAAACAAGGCCTGACAAGGGCAACACCACCACACGTGCTAACATGGAAGGGGACTATCATGGGATCCCACACCTAGACCAAGGTCTTCAGGCAACTAAGGAACAATAAGAATTGGAGAATCTCTCTCAAGAATGAACTGCCTAATTGGTTATCCCATAACAAGTGATCAGCCCTGAAATCATACACAGACAAGTGACAATAAACAGACTGAGCAGATTTGTTTATGAATGTCGGGGTGTGTATATGGGGTGTTCATGCCATAGCGTGTATGTGGAGGTCAGATGACAACTTTGTCCAGTGAATTCTCTCCTCCTACATATATGTGGGTTCTGGGGATCAAACTCAGGATGTCAGGCTTGCACAGTAAGCATCTTTATCCACAGTGTCATCCTCCTGAGCATCTTTATCCAGAGTGTCATCTCCCTGACACAAGTTGCATATCTTATAAAACAAATCAAAATGGATTATACATGAATGTGAATTGTAAAAATACAAAATGATGAGAAAGGAAACATAAGGGAGCACTGGGGAGATAGCTTCATTAACAAGGTGCTTTCCCTGAAGCATAATCCTCAGAACCCCCATTAAAAAAGTTAGGTATGGGGGTGCATGCTTATAATCCCTGTGTGTTAGGTAGATGAACATAGGCAGATCCCTGGAACTCACTGGCTTGCCTTCCCAGCTTACTTGGGGAGTGCTAAGCCAGTGGAAGAAAGTGATGTTCTTGGGGTTGTCCCCTGGCTTCTACATGGGCACCAGACACACACACAACCCAAACAGAAACATTCACATACACACAAAGAAGCACGAGGAAGCATCTGGGATTTGGGAGGGAGCTTCGATTTGACAAACGTATAGTTCATAAAAGCAAACATTGTTACATTAGGTTGGCAAAATTTAATTTGTTCTAAAAGGTTTTTGTGAGAGGAAGACAAGGCAAATTATGAGATGAGAGGAAATATTTGCAGACTCATATCTGACAAAGGACTGGGGAGTACCAATGCTGTTCTTCCTGCTTGAATATAGAATTATCAGACTCCAGATATAAAACAGGTAAAAGATGTAAAAGGACATTTTACCAAAGAGATTCCCAAATTGCAAACAAGGACCTGAGATGTTCTCCATCATTAGTTGTTAGGGAAATGCAATTTAAACCCACAGTGTATTAGTGCTCATTCACCAGAATGGCTAGTATGCAACAGCTGGCAGGAAATTTGGACAACAGTATCCCTCACATGTTGCTGGTGGGAATCTCAAGTGGTGCTGTCCCTCTGGAAGGCAATTTGGCAGCTAAATGCAGCTGTCATATAACCTGGACATTTATAGTGAAATTAGCCTACATTTACATTAAAACCCTCATATAAGTGTCCATAGTAGGGATATTTTATTTCTATTTGAGGCTCTGGCCTTAGCCTTGTTGAAATTCAGAGACTCCTCCTCTGGAGAAACTGCAGTCCCCGTCTGTTTCTGCTTTTGTAACATCGAGAAAATGAATGATGTGATTTAGAGAAGAAACACCAAGGCATTATGGCACTGCTCTTGTGGTAATTCACACCACATGAATGGTACTGAAAGGGATCTGGATTTCTGCAAAAATAGTTTTATGTTTCATGAGTACTAACTGAACACCTACGATGTGCAAGACATAAAATTCCCCATGAAATCAGCATACATACCTACATGTTACATGCATTTTGCAGATAAACAAGCTGGGAGTAGAGAGCTCTAAATCTTCTCTGTTCTGTGAGAGCTCCTTGATATTTTGATTTCAAGTTCACCGCTGGCTGTGTTTAGGTTCCATATTCTTCAAGTCTTTGGAGGAGGCATGTGTCACATCGCTCTAGATTAGACCCTAACATAAGGGCAACGCTGTCTAAGGAGCTGGTTAATATGTGGAAGGGAGAGACTTGAAATGGTGATCTCTGTGCAGTTTCCTTCTCCTGCAGTCTGGGTCATTTGCTGGATACCAGGGGTGGGGTGGAATGTAGACAGGGAAAGGTACAACTGCCAGGGTGGCTCAGTGGAGAAAGTGCCTATTGCCTGCGTCTGAGTTCTGTGGCTGAGACGTGCAGACGGGTGGGTCTCTAAGGTCCATTGGCCATCTGACTAGCTGAAATGGCACGCTCCATCCATCCCAGAATTCTCACTCCCACGAAGTGCTGTTGGGTCTGCCCTGCCTTCCAGAGCAGAAATGTCCCTTCTCTTGTGTCTTTTCCTCTGTGTTGCTGGCCAGAGCCTATGTGTGTGTTCCCTGGACTCTGGGCTTCCTCTTTCTCTGAAGGTTTTGCCCACTGTGTGGCTGCCTATTCTCCATGTTACCAACCACCACGCCTAACTCAGTCATGACTTTTCCTCTCAAAACTCAGAACATAACAAGTCAAAACTTATGAGAAGCAATTGAGGAAGACATCTTGAAGTCATCCCCTGGTCCCCACAAGCACCCTCACGGGTGAGCATACTTACAGGCATGCATGTATCCCCTCACATGCACATGCTCACAGGCACACACCAAACAACAAATTTTCTGCTATACCAAAGGCAAGAAAGTGATAACAGAGGAATCTGCCCTTCATGTTTTCTATACTCTTGGGAGACAACTCACGGGTCTCCCAGACTGGAGAGGACAGAGCTGATTGACCTGGCTAAGGTGACCCAGTTGACCCAGGACCAGTTTTCCTCAACAGTGTGCAGGCAGAGGGGCTGCAATGCAGCACTTCTTCCTTTACCCTTAAAACCCCTTCCTCCTACCCTTTGAGGAGCCCCATCAGTGCCACACCTAACAAGACTCCTCAAGCCTGTGTTGTGGAGGGCCTTATGGCAAAGGGTCCTGGTCCTCGTATCAGAGGGACAGGGGTGGTATGTAAGGGAGAAGAATAGAGGCAAGTGGGGGGGCGGGGGTGGACTGTGGGAGCGCCTCCTCTTTGTTATGGTGCAGAAGGCTCCTTGCAAAAGGCAGAGTTATCTCAGCAGAGATGATTTACCTGACTCAAATCTGTCTGAGTCCCCAGGAAATGGGGCAAGGCGAAGTTGGGGTCCTTTTTCTCACTGGGCCTAGAGTTCAAAAGCTGTCTTGGTCAAGTGTCAGGGCCATGTCTTTCTAACTGTACACAGAGATAGTTTGGATGCCCAGAAGATGTCTGTGGCCTGGACCAGCTCTTTAAGGAATGGCCAGTGGCCAGTAGAACTCCTGGAACCAGCCATTCCCAGGGACACCCATGAGTTAGCATTCCTAGACACCGGGAAGGAGAGTCAGGCAATGGCTTGTTTCTGGAGAGTGAAGGTTACGCGCTCATGTTGTGTCTGGATTTGGTGTCTGATGAAAGCATCAGCGATGAACATAGGACAAAAGGGGACACATGGCTTTGTGCAGGAGCAATGAGAACACACCCTCCCACTAAACTTCAGCTCCTTCAGCTCTAAAACAGTTGACAACTGAGACTGTTGAGATTCTAGGATTGTCATTCACGTTACATACAGGCTGCTGTTCTGGGGGCACAAGCACAGTGTAGCGTATGTGGTGTGTGTCGTGTGTGTGACTGGCACGCTGTATACTCTGTTCTTGCTGTTCTCAGCAACCTCCCACATTGCCCCATCTACACCAGATTTCTGGATCCTTCAGAAACCCTCTCCCCAGCCCCAGCCAAATAAGCAAGAACACATGTGAAGTTTTTGTTTTTTTGTTTTTTTTTTTAAGCTACAGTGCCTCTTGAGATGCAGCTACACAGCTGGAATTACATGCTTTGTAGAGAACCAAAGACGTGGCATGGCTCTGGGAAATCCAGCTTCTATTTAGAAGCCAGATTCCTATTTTCAGAACCTGTGGGAATGCCTATTTAGCTCAGGAAACCACACAGGGAGGAGAGAGCTCACTCAGTTCACAGATTACAGCGCATCTGTGAGGGAAGCCAAGGCAGGAACCCGGAGGCAGGAACTGAAGCAGCCACTATTGAGGAACACTGCTGAAGGCCTGGCTTTCTGTGACTTGTCAGCTCCTTTTCCTATACAGGGATGAGACTGCCTACAGTGGGCTGGGCCTTCTACATCAATCAGAAATGAAGAAAATGCTTCACAGACATGCCCACGGGCCAATCCAAGGCGAGTCCTTAACTGAAGCTCCTTCTTCCCAGATGCTATAGATTTGTGCCAGGTTTGTACAAACTAGCCAGTAGGAGAGCAAAAGAGGGAAGAGCCGGGTCACCTTTCTCCAGTGTGTGTAAGGGTGGACATCCATCTAGATCGGTGCTTCTCACTCCTCCTCAGGCTGCAACCCTTTAATACAGTTTCTCATGATGTAGTGGCCCCAGACATAACATTATTTTTGTTGCTACTTCCTAAGTGTAATTCTGCTATGGCTATGTATTGTAATATAGAACTAGAGAAGCAGTTGTCTCAGGGTCACGGCCCACAGGTTGAGAACCACTGTGGATACCTCTGTCTTCTCAGCCAGCCCCTCTGTGTCCACACGCACCTGCATTTCAGGCTCCGGTTTTAAAGCCAGCTTCCCCTCTTGTCTATTCTCTCCAGCCTTCTCCTCAACGTCTTGCTCTCTCCTTTGCCCTTCTGGACCGTAGGTTCTTCATCCCTGCCGGGGAAGGCCCAGAGGAAAGCAGGGGATCAGAGTGCTGTGTGGTGATTGTCAGTGGCGGATCCAGCTCTGCTAACTACTTCCACCTTCCTGCTTGGGAAAGGGGCTCTGCTTGCCCCCCCCCCCCCCCAGTCCAGCAGCCATTCGGCCCTTGTTCCAGTCATGTGTAGCTGTTCGGCAAACCACCTCAAACCAATGGCTTAAAAGAACAGCCTTTTGTTTTGTTTTACAAGTCACGAAGGGACAGCTCCTTCTGCTTCTGCATGGCAGTTACTGGTCTGCCTGGAAAGTGAGGAGTGGCCTGGGAGCTAACAAGCTCTTTTGCCCACATATCTGCATTGATGTTGTCAGCTGGGACTGGTAACTGTTGCACCCACGTGTGGCTTTTCTGTGAGTATGTGAAGGCAGGATTGGGGGGGGGGGGGTGTCTCAAGAGACAAGGTGGGAAAATGGTGGTTTTATGACTTGATCTATTTAACATTTCCTCCTCTACATTGTGCTGACGTCTTTAGTGTCGCTCCCTATTGGTGCTGTACTCACCGGCCAAGTCTACCAGAGGGTGATATGGCTGTACCACTGAATGGGGAGGGTTCAATGTCACACTGTAAGAATAACATGTGA
The DNA here is from genome assembly GCA_033318265.1 of Phyllotis vaccarum. Classification (NCBI taxonomy): domain Eukaryota; kingdom Metazoa; phylum Chordata; class Mammalia; order Rodentia; family Cricetidae; genus Phyllotis; species Phyllotis vaccarum. The sequence continues at coordinate 64,221,957 of JARWLC010000015.1, read as the reverse complement.
GGGGTGTGTGCATGCGTGCTTTATTATGGTAATATAATGCTCCTGAGCTGTAGTGAACATACTCTGTTTTGGTCGTCATGTCTAAAGATATAAGCTTCCTCATTTCCTTTCTTGGCCTCTTATTAGTCTGTCGGTTAGATTTGTACAGGAGGTAGAACTTTTAGAGTGATGTGGTCTTACATTCTCTCTAAACCTTTAGATTTGCCTTTTTCACTTTCTAGGCAGTGGCACTAATGTTTCCTGTCCCCAGAATTCACATCCATGTGATTCCCTGTCTTTGAGGGGTCTGGGAACATGATGGTATTGTGAGCAGTGATCAAGGTGTATGATCTAGGAAAGGAAAGGATCTTATAATATAATTGAGGCCTTCATATACCCTGGGTCAATCCAAAGGGAGGTTACCCTGATTATGTCAGTTGGATAGAATGTAATAGGGATGTTCTTTAAATGTTTATTCATTTTTAAAACGTATGTAAGTACATGTATACCTGCATAAGTGTATGCTACATTCATGGGGGTGCCGTGGAGGCCAGAAGACAATGTTGGGTTCCCTGGAGCTTGAGTCCCCTGAAAGAGATGCAGGGCTCTTAACTGCTGAGCCATACCTTCAAATCCACAGGGAAGCCCCTTTAAAGGGGTTTGTATCCTTCTTGAAGACAGAACCCTCCCCTGTCTTAGAAGAAGTTGCCCTACTGTAGGAGGGCCCCACAGCTGAAATATGAGTGTCCTTGCACTCCTGACAGTAACCTCTTCTAAGAGCTAGCAAGGAAATAGGGACTTCAGCCCTACAACTGTGAGACAATAAATTCTGTCAATAACCTGAATGAATTTAGAGACATTCCAGCTGAGAGGATAGCCCAGTAGACATGGGAGGTGTTAAGCGAGAATTCAGCCACTTAGTGGCCAGGATTTTGATGTGCAGAAACTGTGAGGTATTAATGTGTTATGTGGTGATAGAAGCAAACACAAACTGTGTTGTGGGCTCCACTAGAAAGACAATTTATTGCATGGTAACTGGAGAAATACGAGGCAGATCTAGTAGCTGTGTGCCGAGAGCCTGGGCTCACATAGCGCTCAATCTACTCTCCTGGGTTACCACACTCAGATGCAATCTCTTGCCCCTGAAACCCTGTAGCTTTGTTTATCCCTCTTTTGTGGTACTTCTCACATTGTTTCTACATTTATCAGGGTTATGTCTTGCTTTCCTGAATAGACTGTAGGGTCCTCTGGGTGGAAATGGTGACTGCTTGTTTTTTGTGACAGGGATTGGCATAATTCTCTGTGTGTTACCATTGCAGAATCCAAACTTCCATTTGTTGAAGAGGGTGTAAAATACTTTGATATGTTGACAGCCAAGATATGGTCTTCACAATTGTCTAAATGGGTTTGTTTGAAAAGTCAGAAGTAGCCAGGCGTTCATTTCCCTGTTTGTAACTGAGAGTGGGCTTGTCATTGGAGATTCTGAAATAAAGCCTATGATGGTTGAGCCAAAGGATTCTGGTTTTCTGAATCGCAGATCTGATGAATTTTTATGTTTATTCTGAGAATGAAGCAAAGTCTTTCCCAAACCACTGGGATGCTGCTGCCTCTGGAGCCAGAGCCTCGTTGATTGAGAAGTCATATGGGATTCACTCCTGGAGCACTGGACACAGACTCATCTTTAGAAGTGAGCTCTTTGCTTTCTTCTCCACATCCGTTTTGCTGTGTATCTCAGTCCCTCAACTTGCTGGGATTAAAACCATGGATCATCTTGCCTAGCTTAGCTCCCCTTTGAATTAAAATTTAGGACACTGAGCATGCAGGAAAAAAGTCAGAGGAGGAGAATTAGCCATGTATTTAAGATGGCAAGCCCTCTTGGGTGGCTGGGTAGAGAAACAGAAGGTCTTTGGGTGGCTCTCTTAAGGGTTGCGGACATCCCTGGACATGTGGAGTTATACGTGAAGACTTGTGCACCTCTGGGTTTTTTTGTGCCAATTTTGATGGTAACTAGCAAAGCCATCACATCACCATTAATAACTATCCTCGCCTATGTAAGAACATAACTGTAGTGCCTGAAGGACTTTTCCCCGTGAGGTATTAGTCATGTCCACATTGCTTTTGGAGGACACTAGCTGATTTGGGGGACACAAGCTGATCAGATTTGGTTTGCTCTTTGGAGTCACACCAGGCATACAGAGCCTTCAGGGACCTGCGGTCTCCCGTCTATTATCCCACTGCTCTAAGAGAGAGAGAACCGCCTTCTCCTCACTTGAGACTGATGTGGCATTAATCCTAAAAAAAATGGGAGGAGAAAGACCACTGGTCCAAATCGTCATGGCCAAATTAATTAAATCAAGCAGTTAACTAAAGCAAGCTTTTTTGTTCATGTACACAGGCTGCTGGTGGGATTTGAGACGTCATCCTTGGAGGGAAGGAAGTTATAGAATTTTATAGTATGGAGTTTCCAAATGAGAGATTTGGCAGGCAAAACAGACTGGATTATAGGAGCAGAACACCATAGCAAGTTAGTTCTAACAACCTCCTGAAACGCAGAGCTGCAAGGTGGGCATAACATGGTAGTCAAAACAACAGGTAGTCATGAAAAGGTAGTCAAAGGTGGTCAGATAACCTTTTGAAACAGTGGTAGGCTTGCAAGATAACCATCTTTTGCAACTTTTTGAAACAAAGACATGATTTCTATTCCTGTAAAAGGCAGTACAGAACCATAAGCAGTTAAGGTTACAAGTGAGGAATAGTCTATCCTTGAGAAATAGAGGTTTAGGAATAAACAGGAATGAACCTACTTTGTCTTTATTATAAGATGGCTTTCAAGCCTAAGATGGAGGCAGGCTGGTTCTTCATTAGGGACCCTTATTGCTAAGGCCTCAAATGTCATCTTCTTTGTGTGGAAATCAATAGTGCATGTCCAGACTTCGTTTGCCAAGTCTCACAAAGCTCCAGACATCTGCAGCGAACAGATTATGTCCTTGTTAGTTAGCATCAAGAGAGTGTTAAAGCCCTCAGTCAAGATTAGCGCCACCAGCTATCCCTGGTTTGCCCTATGGTTGTCCCCACTGTCATTAACGAAATTGGATGTGACAAGGCCCAGATGTTCTATTTCATTTGGAAGACCAGTGAACACTGAGAATTCCAGGAATTATTTCTCCAGAGCCAGCACGGAACAGAATCTGAAGTGGGTTTTTTGTTTGTGTTTTATATTTTATTTTATCTTATTTTTTTTTTATTTTATTTATTCTAGGCTGTTTCCTGGAGCTCACTCTGTATTTCCTCTTAACAGCAACTTGCAAGTAAATGTTGCCCAGGCTGGATTTAACTCAGAACCACCCCCCCCACACACACACACACAGTAGAGTGTATGTTCAGAGGCAGGACAGTAAAAAAGTTGGCAGAAGAGCTAGTGTTCCCCACTGTAACTGGGGGAGAGGGGTCAGAGGAGGGACAGGGTGGAGATGGAGGACTGGAGACTGGAGGCCCATCAGCAGTCTGTCCCAGCTTTTTTGGGAGAAGTCCCTAAAATCACTGGTTTCTAATTTAAGATGTTAGTTCTAAGGAGTCACTGCCTCTCCCATGGGGGCTAAAACTACTTTTAAAACAATAGGTGATTTTGAGGGGCTCATGGCTGTGGACATTTAGAGACCTGAGACCTTCATGTCAGAGAACTATGGGCTGAGCTATGCCTGATGACATGAATGCTATAGAAAACTGAAACTTTGTATGTAAAACTTTAGTAGTTTGGTTGCTTATAATATGAATCTTGAAAATCAAGGTATAATTATCTAAAGATCACTGGACGAAGAGCCAGTGTCCTGTGTTCAAGTTCTGATATTAGCTTGCTGTGTAACCTTATACAGGTGTGTCTATTTCCCTGAGTCTGTTTCCTCTTCCGTGAAATGGAGGAGGGAAGGGTAGAGGTAAATGAGTGCTGTCATTCCATCCATGACGCTGACCTTGGGCCATCAGGGAAGGTCCCTGTGCAGGTGAAAGAGAACAGGGTGGGGGAAAGGATTATATTCAGAATGTCAAAAGAAATTATGAAGAGCTATGTTTTATGAAGAATACCAGGAACACAGGAATCAGGAAAATAATGATATTCAAATCAATTTGCTGTCCACCACCTTGCTAAGGGCTTTCCTCATAGCCTCAGGCCACACATGCTTTCTCCTCATGTGTGATTCTTTGAGAGAACAGACGTCTCTCCCTCTGATGTGTTTGAAGTGTGCTTTGCTGAGCTATTGACAGTAAAATTCCTGGGGGCTTTACAACTCATTGTTAGCGGTGTTCCGTGCATCCTGAGGATTGCATTTAAATCCAGGGAGTCCTTTATAAAGCTTTCTTTCAGATCTGAGCTGTAAAAGCTAAAAGATTTTTTTTTTCTCATAAAATGCTCATAAAAAAAAAAAATGCTCTGGCTTCACCCATCTTAATCCTCCACTGGACTAGTTTTAGTGCTGGGTGCCCTGGTCCGCATCCCTCTGAGACATTCCCTCTCTGTAAGTAGAGTGGGACCTTAAGGGAGCTGACAGAGTGGGCCTCAAGCCCTCCCCACCCTAACCACAAACTTACATCTAAAGTGCATTTACTTCAACTTCTCCTCAACTGGGTCCCCAAGATGCCTGTTGTCACTCCAGGACAGCCTTACCCGAGGGGTAGCATGATGTTGGGGACAGAAGTGGAAAGAGGGACTTCACTTTCCCTCAACATATGCACGTGTCTGTACTATACTTGGGAGGTCTCTGCATACGTTTTTCATGGGAGAACTGTGATGTGTGTATAATGCCATGGGCCGAATCACACAGCCCTGCAGCCCATGTATTCACAGCCTTACCCCTCACAGTCATGGCATTTGGAAATGATTAGGATTAGATGAGGTCATGAGTACAGGGTCCTCACGATGGCATCTGAAAGGGAGGGGAGAGAAAGCGGCTGTCTCTCCACAACGAAAAGACAGAGGAAGTGGCTATCTGCAGGGCAGGACGAGTCTTTTGTGTTAGTTACTTGTCCTGCTGCTGTGACAAAAGCAGCCTACAGAAGGAAACGTTTATGTGGCCCATAGCTCCAGAGTACAGTCCAGCCATGTCAGAGGGCAGAAGCCTGAGGCTGCTCACATCCGTCAGCTCTCAGGGGATGCTGGGCTCAGCTTTCTTCTTCAGGCAGCTCTACCTGCCAGCCCAGGAAATGGCACCACCCAAACTTAGAATGGATTTTCCTTTGTCAGTTAACCTGTCCAAAATAATCCTTCACAGGACTATTGAAAATAAAAGTTGGATCTAAGAAAAAAAAAATCCTTCACAGGCGTGCTCAGCAGATGTTCTCGTCACTGAATCTCGCCCCATCGTGTTGGCCATCAGAATTAGCCATGCATCCTTATTAGGCGCCAACTCTTCCAGCCCTTGATCTGTGGATCTTTCTAGCCTCTTGAATTGTGAGAAATACATGCAGCTGGTTTAAGGGTCATGGCAGCTCAGGGAGATTGACAGGCTGTTCATCTGCCATATGTATTGCTATGGCTTCATTGCGAGAACCCTTCCAGGGCACTGGACCCTAAGCACTATTGACTTTACAGTATCTGATCTCTCTGATGCTGGGGCTGACAGCAGAACTGGCTGTGACACCACAGGGATGAGACTCTTTTGCTCTGAAGCTGAGTGTTTTGAAAGGTTTGTGCAACTATCTCCAAGGTCGAGTGCCACACTCATGGTGGTGGCAAAGGGTCAGCCCGTGTTTCTTCCCTCTCTACTCCTCATCTGCCACAGAGTCAGGAAGCCCAGCTGTGGGATGTTAGAAATAGGATGGCCAGGAGACACCAGCAAGGACAGAAACAGGAACTTACTGGAGCTTTGGAGGGTAGGATTGGGTGCCGAGGGACCTGTTTGAGGGACTAGCCTTAAGAAACTGGGAGACACCTGGAAGGCTTCCAGATACCTCAAACAAGTCAGTACCCGGGAGGAGTATAGTTTATGTCCAGTGCAATAAGAATGAAAGTCGATTTTAAATTTGTTTTATAGGTGTGTATGTATACACGAGTGTGCATGCCTTCCAGGCATGCTTACTCTAGGATAAAGTTCAAACTTCATTTGGCACAGCCTCCTGGTTCTAATACCCTCTGAGCCTCTAGTTCCTAGTCCCCACCCCACCCCACCTCCACTCTGGGACTCCCAGCAACCATGACTAGCCTGCCCTCTCAGGACCTCGCCCTTCATTGCTACTCTGTCTTTGCACAGGCTAAGGCTGCTCACAAGCTCCCCATGCCCTCTCCCCCACCCCCAGCCAGAAGCCTATTTATTCATCTCAAAGGCATTCACTGCCTCTTCAGAACTAATCCCTGACCCTGGATTAGGCAGGTGCTCAGCACTGTGCCGCCACCACCAAAGGAACACAGAGGCCAACTGAGGCAGCAGGGCCTCACCTCGGCCTAACAACTCCTGGCTCTCTGGTCCTCTCGGGTTTGTGTTGTACAAGGTGTTCTCATCACAACCTTCAAATCAGCATCCTATACAAATTCTGGTGCATGTCCTCACAGTATATTCGTTGCATGAATAAATCTGTATGCGGCCAGTGAGATGGCTCAGTGGGTGAAAACACTCTGTGGAAACTTGATAACTTGAGTTTTATCTCTGGAACCCACCGTGGGAGAAAACTGACTCTCAAAGGTTGTTCCCTGAACTTCAGACTTGTGTTGTGCACACCTCCCCACCTTCCCCTCACACATGCAAATGATGATAAATAAAACTTAAAAAAATTTTAAAAAATATTTACGCACCGCTCCCATGGAGATGGATAAGCTGGAAGCAAAGAAATTGGCAAGAAAATGTTGAAGGCACTGTCCAAGAAATGGTCACCAGACCAGTGATATGGCTGCACTGTGACCCGCAGCACACAAGGTGGACCCATGGGAGCTGGAAGTTGCTTTTGACATGACATCACCACATTGAGGAAAGCAATGACAGTTTATTTCTGTGTGTCCTTTCCGCTATGCTCATGCTCATGGGTGACATGTTGTCAGAACGGGGTTACAGCCCCTGCTAGAGCAGCTGTCCCAGGTACTAAAGGCAAACCTCTGCCTGGCTGCTTCACAGAGCAGAGCAGAAGCAGATGGGGGCCCTTCCCTTTACACAACTACCACAGGAAATCCAAAGCCACACTTGTGAGCTCCTGTTCTCCCTGGCCATTTCATTCACTCTTGGCTGGTTTTTCTGCCCTCTTTGGTTGCTAGATTTGGGCTTCGTGCCTGGAAGCTTGGATGACCCTAGATTGTGACAGGGCCAGAGTACAGCATCCTTCTAGGGAGAGCAGCCTCAGGATCGAGCTTCTCCTTCTAGTTCCAGCGACTTCCTAGTCCTTCTTTGTTTTGAGATTGCTGTCATTCATCAGTGGGCAGGTCCCCAGGGACGGTGTTTTGCCCATTGTATTTGCTGCTGAAGCCCCAGCATCCACAATGACTGCTGGAGAGGGATGCCTTTGGTGAATACAAAGTGGACGTATGAAATGACCAGTGAACCATGAAATGAAAGAAGAGCATCCACAGTCCTTCAGCTCTGTGATCTGTGGTGACTTAAGCCTCCCTCTTCCCAGATGGGCTGCACCAACCTGCTCCAAGGATTCCAGGACAGCAGGGGCAGGGAATCAGAAAGCTCAATGAGAGCCCTGTTGCTTAGTGACACTCCGGAGTCTGCCCTCTGGCCTGGGGCCATTGCCCACCAATGTGGAGCTTGGGTTGGGTTATAGTCAGGCCCACAGTCCAGAACAGGGGAGGGGCATGTGTTTCTGGGTTGGAGCCCCAAGGCAGGAGCCCTCAAGAGCTCTGTAGAACATCCAGTTTTGAATGACTCCATTTAGAAATCGAAGAAAAGCTCCTGGGAAATAGGAGGGCGCTGGCAGATTTCCCAGGAGAACAGCACGTTCTAGCCAATTGGAGCTCCGGAAGCAGGGACTTTGTGGGGGAAGGATGGGGCATGGAGCTTGGCCACGGCTTCCCTGGCAAAGCTCTGCTCTGAATGGAGCATGGTTCTGGAAACCCAGAGGGTTTTATCCTCCAAAGCCGTTGTGCACTGTAGCCAGCCTATTTCCCGTGAGCTCAGCCATACAGATGCATGTGCTTTCAAAGCAAGAATGTTATAAGTTATTCGTGGTTCTGTCTGAGCATTCTCTGGAGTAATGGGAGAGAAGTCCTAGTCAGCTCCACCTTTGTTATTGAGAGGTGGGAACAAGCTTTCCCTGCTCTCCAGGACAGGCTGGGAACTTTTGTGGCCAGCTCCCTTTCAGCCCCTTAGAACCAGGGACTCAACAAGCATTAAGGAGAAAATTTCTCAACTTATGGGTCAAGACCCCTTGGGCATCAAATGACCCTTTCGTAGGGGTTGAATATCCTGCATATCAAATATTTACATTATGATTCATAATAGCAAAATTACAGTAATGAAGTAGAGGCAAAAAATAATTTTATGCTTGGGGGAGGGGTCACCACAACATGAGGAACAGCATTAGGAAGGTTGAGAACCCCTGATCTAGGAGCTTTTCAGGTTGTCAGGTGTAAAGGATGTAAGTGTGCAACTACCCTGCTCCTGCTGATTGATGGGAACTCAAGGGAGGAAGCTCCAAGGGACCCAGGTGACTTTAAAGAGGAGGGAGAAACAGTTATGCATTTTAACTGTAAAAACATGTAAAATTAACTTCATCCAAATAATATTTAACATCAGTGGTAGCCTCTCTCTTTTTAGAACCCCATCCATCAGCTAACTTACCTCCCCCCCTGCCCCCACCCCGGGAATGGGAGAGGGAATCCTGGCATTTCACAATGTTGACTTGAAATCTCCTGCACTCTGGCATCCAGAACCCAGGGAGCAGGCCTGGAAACCCCATAACAGGGAAAAGAGACAGGGGTCAAAGGGCACCTCCTCAGAAGGCTCTGAGAAGCTGTTATTGTATTGCTGACTGGAGTGTAAATGGGCATGGTTAGGAAAACTTGCCGCATTCCATGGGAAAGTTGAGGATGTGTAACATCTATTGTTAGTCTCATAGAGCGCTGGTCCTTTGTGCCTTTTGTCTCCAGACTACTTTATATTTTTAAATATTAGTAAAGACCCAAATAATTTCTTTAGGTGAGTTAGGCTGATTGATATTTACCATACTAGTAGTTAAAATTCATTAAAAAAAATCTCATGCATACTAATAAAAGTAACATATTTATGAAAAAAACCCCATATTTTCCAAAACAAATAACAGGCAGAACATACTGAGGATAGTGACATTGTGTGTTAGAAGCTGGGTTCCTGTCTGCCCTGCGTGACTCTGCTGTGATGCCATGTACTCTGAGTTGCTGGGAAATCCCTGTGTTCACTTGGGAGAGAATCGGCCTGAAAAAGACAAACAGCAGCATTCTGTGTTAGTGAAAAGCTCTGACTTCACAGACCCTCCTGAGGATTTCAGCGGCCCATGGGGCCTTTGACAGACTTGACCATGCTTTGCAGAGGATTGTGGGAGAACTTTGGGACTTGAAGCTAGAGAAGACACCAGCTGTTGAGCGCTCAGTGAGCTGTTCTGTAGGAAGATTAGAATGCTGGGAGCAGTGCAAGAAGCCAGACGCTTCAGAGAAAAGAGGTTCTATTGGATTTTGTGGGAAGTATCTGTGGTGTCAGGTCAGATAGCGCTGAAGAATTAGCTGAGGTGAACAAGAGAACGGAACCTTTGCTGGGACAGTGAATGCTGGTCAGCAGGGGCTGAAGAATCGACATGATTAAGAAGAGACCAGCATCTCTGAGGTGAAGTCTTCTGTGAAGTGTTTTGTCCGTCAGCCTGTAGAAGCTGTGCCCCAGAAATGACCAAGGTGTACCTCATTCTGGCAACCAAACTTGATAGCATAAGAGTCACTCAGGTGGCACTGGTTTTGAAGACATGAAGGCGTAGTGGAGAAGAGATGTATAGCAGGGCTGGAGTCCCTGAAGAGAGCCCAGCAGAGGCTGTGGGTCAAAATGCAGCCCAGCTGCAGCAAGAGACCCAAGCATGTTTGGAGACACCAGCACCGTGGGATAACCACCGAGCAGCAGCGGGGCTAGCTGGAGCCTAAAAGGTAAGCTGCACATGCTGCAGATTCAGAGAAGATCGTGAGTGAATCCTGCACGATTGGGCATTGAATTATTTATATCGCTGGAGTTTGGTTTTGCTTTGTTTGGACTATGCTGACTCTTTCCTCTTGAAGTAAGAAGAAATTAGTGTTTATTTTTGATTTGACAGAATTCCACCGTTGACTTTGAATTTTAAAGGACTTTAGATTTTAAAAGACTGCCTCTTTTAAAGAGACTGAATTTTTAAGTGTTTGGATTTTTAAAGACTGGGAGGATTTTAAAATTTGGGATGTTCATATAGTGAGGTTGCTATTAACGTGTGCTCTTTGGGGAAGACCAACCAAGACAGATTATGTTGTAGCAGTGATGTGTTTGTGTGTCAAGTTGGCAGGGGGTCAGGTGTGCTGGCTAGTTTTATGTTGTCTTCACATAAGCTAGACCCATCTGAAAGGAGGGAACTTCAAGTGAGAAAACGTCTCCTTAAGTTCTGACTGTAGGCCATTTTCTTAATTAGTGATTGATGGGGGATGGCCCAGCCCACTGTGGGCGGTGCTACCCCTAGATTGGTAGGGCATTTTCTTAATTAGTGATTGGTGGGGGATGGCCCAGCCCACTGTGGGCAGTGCTACCCCTGGATTGGTAGGGCATTTTCTTAATTAGTGATTGGTGGGGGATGGCCCAGCCCACTGTGGGCAGTGCTACCCCTGGATTGGTAGGGCATTTTCTTAATTAGTGATTGGTGGGGGATGGCCCAGTCCACTGTGAGTGGTGCTACCCCTGGACTGGTAGTTATGGGTTCTATAAAAATTCTTAGGCTGAGCAAGTCACGATGAGCAAGGCAGTAAGCAACACCCTCCATGATTTTGCTCGGCTTCTGCCGTCAGGTTCTTGTCCTGTTGAGGTCCTGTCCTGATGTTCTTTGGGAACAAACAACAATGTGGAAGTGTAAGCTGAATAAACCCTTTTCTCCCCAACCTGTTCTCTGGCCATGGCATCTGGCTGAAACAACAGTAAACCAGCTGAGACAGGCCCTTGGACAATAGGGAGAGAAATAGAAATGAACAAACCCCAAATCAAAACCAAGCTCCATTCCCGCAGATAAGTATATAAAATGTGTGTTATATCAAATTCAGGTTCTAGAGAGACAGATGGATGAAAGCAGATGCCGGAAGGGGTGAAGAGGTTAATTAAAATATCTAATTGTTAGAGAATCCTATGCAGGAATTTTTTAAGATAATGGAGGATATTAAATTACTATGACATTAGAATTTTATTGATATAAACTCCAATGAGTGGTGTGTAGGTGGGAATTTAGCCTTTGACATCTATTTAAACTGTACATAAGCTTTCTTAACCAGCAATAGCATTCTGGTGTGGTTCAAGATTCTTTTAAAGGGTGTGTAAATAAAAATAATAAATAAATAAAAACTCTTAAAGATCCCTGAGCTAGATGGCATTTGTTGTTTCTTTAGACTCTGGATTTTGAGGAGTCTGTTCTAGTGATTGGCCGTCATACCTAGCAGGACTCTAAAGATAAAAGTCTACTTAACACTGGGTGTCTCTACATATTAGATATAAAGGAATCTCTCTTCCTTAAATGCTCTCTCTCTCTCTCTCTCTCTCTCTCTCTCTCTCTCTCTCTCTCACACACACACACACACACACACACACACACACACTGAGAGAAAGAGAGAGAGAGAGAGAGAGTCCCCCAGCAGACTCTTCTGGTGCAGGGAGTTTCTGGATAATGCTGTAGAGAAGTATGGGCTGGGTTAGTTGCATAGAATGGTCCAGCCACTGGGAATCCTCCAGAGGTGGAATGATCTTAAATAGGATCCTTAAAACCCAAAACTTCCACAGAAAGTTTGCACCAGTGTAAACCCTCTTGGCCTAAACAGTACTGGCCATGGTGCTGCTTGCACAAAAGTTTTGGTGGAAATCAATACAAGGATGAAGTTTCCCATCTGTGTGCAGACCCAGGGCACTGCACCCAGGATGCCAAAATGACTCATAATGGAAGATCCCAGAGGGAGCAGACTCGGAGTCAGAGGTGATACTTTCTGAGATTATCAGTGCCCTCCTCCCCCATTTGTGCACCTCTCTGGCGTCACCCAGCTCCCGCAGTCAGAAATAGCTTGGTAGTTTTTAGTGACAAAAAGAAGGCAAGAGGGACAGAGAAGATGAGGAGGCGAGTCTCTGAGTGAAGCCGCCACAGCCAACAACTCACTTGTGTGCTAGGAAGTGGGAAACATTCCCATGGCCTAGAGAGTGGGAATCTCAGAGATGAGCGCTGAGATCTGAGAGGTCTCCATCTTGTCATCTTGGCAAACCAGTGGAGGAAACAGCATGTGCCACGTGGGCACTGGGACTCTGGCTTCGTTGGTTGAGGGCCAGGCCCTCTTTCCTAAGGACCTCCATCTTTATCTGGGCCTCATCCAGCATTAGTTCTTGGACCAGGTCCCTGGAAGTGGTAGTGTGACTATTTCAAAGGCTGTCATCAAAGACTTATCAGCTGATTTTTCTGTGCAAGGCCCAGGTTGGGGTTGCCCTAGAGAATATGAAAAATGTCAAGGAATCCAAAATACCTTTCTTTAAATAGGGCTAAGAATGTAGGCGGGTGCTTGTGTCTCCACTTGGCCTCACTGAACGAAAAGACAAGTCTTAGCCCAGAATAGGAGAAATACCTAGTGTGGGAAAATGGGGAACTGAGAAATTCCAAGAGACTGGGTGTAAACATGGAGTGTGCATGCTGTCTTTTCTTTGGCATTTCCAAAGGCATTTAGAGCCTGCTGACATGCCACAGTGTCAGAAGCAGGCTAATGCGAGGGCCCATGGTGTTGATGGCCACCATAGGGGAACGTGGAGATTTTAGACACTGAAAGATGTGTGTAGGGGGTGTTATTCACATACTTAGCAACAGTAAATCTCTGATGAAAATCTATAAAAAAAATCAGCCATCCTCAACCTTTATTATAATACAGCTCTCATGACCTTTTAGCTACATGGTTGTCCCTTATGAACAGTGCCAGAGTTTGACCCCATTTTAAAATCTGTGTGCAAATTTCTGTCTCCTAAGAGACAAACTCCTCTGTGTTTCCTTAGAAACAAACTCCTTGGGATCTGCCTCACAGCCAGTGGCTGATGACTCAGCCTTGAGAACTACTGTAGGGCCACCAACACTGATGTCTCTGACCAAGTCCCAGATCAAGCAAGCATTGAAGCTGTTCCCTGACTCTTCACTAGGGCACTGACTTTGTAATGTCACCGTACTATGAAGCCAGCCATCATGGACTGTGGACCTGGCCGTGCTAGGGTGTCTCTAGATGCTGTAATAGAATCCAAATGTCAGTTAATGCCAGAAGACCACTCACCATCAGATCAGAGTGCAACATCAAATTGCTAGTCAGCCGGGCTTGTGTCCTCTGCTAATTTGTCATATCCTATAGAAGCAGCATATGACACACTTCTATAGCATGTGACAAATGCAATGACAATGCGGCCCCTTCAACCTATAGCCTAGATTCTCTGCAGCTAACTGGCAGGTATAGAGAAGTAACATCTTCTTATTCTTCTTCAATGTATGCAAAATATACATGTCACTTGCCACTTTAACAATTTTAAAGTGTATAGATCAGGAACACTGAAAGTGTTGACATGGTTTCATGTTTTTAGAATTGTACAATTTTAGAATTGTACCCATTAAACACTAACTCCCCACTCACCCTTCCACAACCTGACAACTGCCCTTCAGCTTTCTGTCCCTTTGAATTTGAAAATCCTGGCTCCTTATACAAGCTACACAGCCTCTACTCCTTTGTTATGGTCTACTTCATTTCTATGTTGCAGCATGTATTCACATTCTTTGCTTATCCGTCCAGTGATTGATAGACACCGGGGTTACTTCTGCCTCTCAGCTAGTCACACCCTCTTACCCATCTTGGCCTGCAAGTGACTTATTTCTGATCACATCTCCCAGGTGAACACATTGCACAACCCCACCTACACTCAAGGGGACCAGGAAACGCAGTCAGTCTGTAGCTGGTCCAGCAGCCATTTCTCAGAACCGATTAAGCCTATGGAGGGCGAGGCACAGTTTGTTGGTAGATAATAAACGGGCTTTGCTTTCCACCCTTCACCTTTGAACTTCCTGAGGCGGCTACTTATGTTAGTACAGAAAAGACATCGTTTCCCAGGGTCAGTCCTGAGAGGACAGACTCTGAGGCCTACACGTGCTTTAGATAGTGGAGCCTGGCCTTTGTGCAGCCTTTGACGGTTTTCAGTATCCTTTTCATTTGCTATAAAGGTTCAAGTTTCTATTGTCTCTCACTTCCCATAGGGTGATATTGTAGAGACTGGCTCTTCAATAAATTCAGTTATTAGTATTTATGAAACATCGTGGCAACGTGAGGTATGTATTTTCTTTATTTGTATGTATATTTTGATTCAGAGAGAATTAATAGATTTCTCAGTTTCCCAGATCATAACTGGCAACTCCATTTCCCATCACTGCTGTCCTTTAAAGCAAACATAAAGCCCACAAGCTAAACTGCTGTTTGAATCATCTCTTTCCACTAGAAGTCGTGAACATGAGCTGAACTCCCATTGGGGAAGAAAGAATAATCCTGTCACTCAGCTTGCTCTTTATTTATGGCCCCAAGGAGCTGCCCAGGACCTTCTTGGCACAAAAGAAACATCCACTCTCTTGCCAATTCCCAGCAACATTTCTGGAGCCCCTTCCTGTGTTTAAGGTCCTGGAGATGGATCAGGAATCTGAAATTATCGCTTTTCTCCAAAGTGTGCAGCATCCAATGAGCAAAATGGACACAGAGCCCCTACAAAGTGCCGTGGGAATTTGGATGATAGACAATTAGTTTTGCCTGACATGTGGCAAATAATGGCGAGAGGTGACAACTGGCTTAAGGTGATGGTTCAGTGGCTAAGCATGCCAAGGACTTGACTTCAAACCTCCAGCGTCTACATAAAAGCAGGGCATGGCTGCACGCATGCCTGCAACATGTGCTGTGTATGGGAGGGTGGAGATAGAAGGATCATTGGGGCTTTCTGGCTACCAGAATATCTCTTGGTTCAGAAAGAAACCCCGAGGAGAAAGTGACAGAGGAGGACACCCTTTGGTCTATTGTTTATACTCACGAATGCACATATCTTCATACACACATGTGCATATGCCATGTGCACACATAAACTCTATCAAACAACATATATATTATAAAGAATTAATTAAACAAGGTAAAATAAATTATTAGAAAGATGACAGTTAGATGAAGATGAATACGAAATATTGGGAAGATCTGTTTCATATCGAAAAATCCCAAACCCAAATCAAAGAGTGTAGGGTATCTGGAGGATTAAGGGTAGGTACAGTCGGGATGAAGCATCACTGGTGAGATGAGATGCATGCAGAGGCATGACGGGGTTGGGGGTAGGTAGGGGATGGGGGGCATGGAGCACTGTGATTCTGCTTCCTCTGGCTGGGCCCTTAAACTAACTCATTTCATTCCAGCCCTATTCACACTGGGGTAGCCCCTCCCCCACGCCACATTACAAGCTTACTGGAAGGAGATGCTTGTTCTCCCATGGCACTCTCCCTGGAGATAAGGAAGTATTCCCGATAGACCTCCTCTCTTTTGAATAATAGACTAGGCCAACCCTGAGCTTGGTATCTTGAAGCTGAGGTCTCTATATGCAAGGACAGAATTGAAGCTTGGACACACTGGGACCACGGTGTGTCCCTTGTCCCATAGTCCTTAGTGTGCAAGTGACAGGGAGACAGAGAAGTGCTAGCAGAAGGTGTCACCTACCCCAGGTCCTCCCTTGGTGCCTGTGCCTTCATGGCTCTGACAGTGGGGCATGATGCCAAGGCTTGTGTTTTTAAGTCGTGTATGAATGGAGGCCAAAGCCAAAGGCCTTCTGGGTTGATGGTGGATGAGAGGCAGGACATCAAAGCCCAAAGACAGCAGCTGTACTGCCCAGAGATGCCATGGGCCATGGTGCTGCTTCTCAGACCTTCCTGGGAAGCTCTGTCTTCCTGGGGACATAGCCCACCTGGGGTTGAAACTCCACTCCTCCTTTCTGTGACTTAACCTCTCTCAGCATCAGCTCTATGGTGTGAAAAGCACCTCAGGCACAGAGGTTATTAAGATTAAATAGCAGTATTGGTATGGACACCCTTTGCCATGATTCTAGGTGACATCAGGATATCTTTATGAGTTCATGTGCTTCAAGGTCAAGCCATGGCTTCAGTCACCAGACCTTGCCCTTCAAGGATGGAAAGGGAGCTTACCTCACACTGCCCAGGTAATGCTTGCCCAGCATGCAGGAGGCCCTATGCTCTGCCCCACACAAATATAGACCAAGAACTATGGCTGATTCCTATAATCTTAATAGTGTAAGGAGGTGAAGGCAAGGGCATCCGAAGTTCAAAGTCACTGGTGAATTCCAGGCCAGCTTGGGATATTCAGGCCTTGAAAGAAAAAGGAAGAAAGAAGTAAAAGATTAAACAGGTTCAAGTTGATCCCTGAGCTCATCTGGGCTGAGTCCACATCTCACTCACCACCTCTCCAGTGTCTCCAGAAGCTGCACACAAAGCTCACTCATGATCCAGCTGCAGATGAAAGTTAGTAAAAGCAGACCACTTGTGCTGCTGGCAGAGACCTCATTATTTTGAAGGTTTTGATTACATTTTTGTTATTTTTATTTTGACTGTGTAGGATGATGGCATGTACCACTGTGTGTATATGCATAGGTCAGAGGATGACTTGGGGAAGTAGGTTGTCTCCATCTACTATGTGGGTCCTAGGGAGCAAGTGCCTTTGCCTGCTGAACCATACTGAGCCATGCCGAGCTGTCTTGTCCTCTTGGGAGTTTATTGTTTTTGATGTGTCTGTGACCATTTTTTAAAGCCAGTCATTCTTAGTACAACACCTCCTAGTGTGGACTGGAGTTGCTGCCCAGGCCGTATGTGCTTTTGAGGTTCTTAGTGCAAAGGGAAGCCAGAATACACCATCAGTCAGCTATGAAGAGGTAAGCCAGCCGGAGTGAAGGCCTCTTAGGAGTTGGCTTACCCATAAGCTAGAAACCTGCACTATGAAAACTTTAACCATAGCAACTACAGTGTGAGAGGCACTTTTCAGGCCACAAAGCTGATGGGTAGAGAGGTTAGTCTTTCCAAAGTCACAGGAGGAGTGGGCACAGTGTTGGAGGGGACATGCTTCCTGCCTCCCAGCAACACACAGTTGAGTTATCATACAGGTCAGTATCCAGCTGCTCTGTGTGCTCTGTAATTAGTTCTTATCACTGGATGTTGACCATCTAGTCAAGCTACTGGACATCTGGCTCACCCCCTTTTCAAACTGGCCCTCGCTGGGATCCATTTCTAATATAAAAAATTGTATGATGCCATTATGAACTAATTATACATGGTATTTCAATTTGACACAAGACTCAGAAAAAATAGATTCTCCCATTTGTACATGTCATTATAATGGCAAGGTCTTTGATTCAAATCTTGATTTTTATCTTCCTAATTTTTTCCAGCATCAAAATGATTTTATATAGAAAGGCATGGGGCACTCTGCTTTCTCTGATCTTTGCAGGGTCTGTGGCTGTGATGATGTTCCGAATTTGGGGCAGAAATCATAACTGGTTCTCGTATCTTGAGTTCCTGATTGACCTTCTCAGGGTATTGGGGTCCACGAGTTATTTTTTCAGGGAACAGAGATGAGGAAATAGAGAAATGGCACAGGAAAGCTCAGGATAAGAGATCTTTGAGTGGAGGTTATAGGAAATTGAATTTGGAGTCAGGACAGGGAGGGGCCCTCACAGCTGGAGCCATCTGGTCCTGGTAGAAGTAGTGGACTTCCTGACACAGAGGCCATGTTAGAGGTTGAACAACCCCCAAGCTAGATGGGAGTTTAGGGCAGATAAACTTAGAGCCTTTTGCGCTGAGCCAAAGTTGTATGGCCTGTGGCATTATCTGTCATGAGCTCAACTCCACCTGTCTAGCTGGAGACAGAGTCCTGGGTGGCCATGATGAGTACCTGCAGACCCACACAAGCCCCAAAGGCAAGTGAGCATGGCCTTGGGAGCTGGGTCTCCATCTGATGACTCAGAAATTCCTTCCATCCCAAACACTGGAAACCAGTGATGCTGGTTTGCCTTGTTCTAATTATTATCTAGATGACTGTTTGGCTCATTCCTGGGCAAGGCTGGAGTCAAGAAAGACCTGTTAATTAATTGAACCAAGGTTATATAATCACATTTGGGCACTTAAATGCCCAGCAATTATGTTAGAGCCCAAGCACCTTGCTTGGTACATAAGGAGGCAGTTCTCATGTCAGAAATGTATGCTCATGTGTGAAACTTAACCCTCAAAGCAGAAGGTGGGGCTCTCCCGGCACTCCTGTTTCAGTGAGGTTGGGTGAGGTTGTAGTTACTGCTCCAGATGCCTTCTGAGAAGAGGCTGGAAATATTTCAAGCAAGTCTGCCTTCGTTCCAGCTTGTGAGACCCATTACATTTGGAGCGTGTCAGTGTAGCATTTGGCTGGGCTTATAAATGTACTATCCAAGTCTGCAACAGGCATTGCAGGGGCCCTCTGGTCATCAGTGTTCCTTTTGCCTCATCACAGACACATGCTGCATGTGGGGCCTGCCCACTTGTCACCTGTATCTCTTTCTAGCTCCTGTCTTTAACCCTAATGTCTTCTAAGCTTACACCCCTCAAATATCGGTCTTCCCTAAAGGGAGAGAAGCACAAAAGAGATAGAGTGATGTTGCCGACATGTTGACAGGGGGACAGGTAAGGTCTTCAGAAAAGCATGGGCTGTGGTTGGAAGTATTTGTCATTCCACTCTCTAAGATTCTAAATGACTTCAGAGGGCTCCAGCCACAGCCTCCACATACTGTCTCCATCTTTACTTGAGAATGAGCGTTCAGAGGCCCAGCCTCTGCTCAGTGTTAAGAATTGACCCTATAGCAGCCTTGGAATTTTGCAGCCAGATGCATCATAAAAACCCGAGGCTCTCCCACATCTGTGTTTGAGCCTCTCTCTCCCCACACTCTCATGGTCTGCTGTGGTGCTGAAGACTGAACACCACTCTGTGGAATGCTAGACTGGCATTCCAGTGCTCCAGCACCCCAGTCTCATTGCGTCTCCCATGAAGTCATCAGGCTGCCTCTGAGAGGGATCTCCCAGAGAGAATTTTATCTTCGCTGCCCTCCTGGAGCAGGGAGGAGCCCCTCACTCGAGGTGGAGTCCTTGGGGCAGGTTTCATTGTAAACACGTGGCTGAAACGTGTCATGTGTAGACTGGTTTGTTTTCTGTACTCTTTGTATAGCCTCTGCCAAAGGACACTGGCTTCAGATAGGCCAAGGGAGACCCAAGCCGATCTCTTCCCATGGATGACAGAATCATGGACAATCTCCTTAGGCTGACTTTCATCTTAATGGCTTGTGTCTGGAACTGGAGGCATTGATGTGGTTTCTTGGTTTTTTGTTTTGTTTTGTTTTGTTTTTTGAAATTTAGCTACCAATGGTTCTTAACTTATTCCAGGCCATCCCTCCACCTCTTTCCTCTCAGGGCATCGGCGATAAAACCAAACCCATGACATGTGGCAAAGCTGATGGGAATGCTGCATCTAGGTGGGGCATGTGGATGTGAATACAACAGAGCGGGGCTGAGAAAACGTTCTAACCAACCTTTCCACGCTGGGAACTCAGACTCTGCTCTCTTGTCTGTGGAAGTTCAGGGTAAAGGCCATACCACTGTGCCCAGAGCTCAGGGGACAGTGAAGCTCATCCAATTGATAAACTTCCACAGACAGTGCTCTAGTCCCAGGTCATAGGAAGGGACAAAAAATTGCAATCCTTTGCTCGGAGCTCTGGGCTAATGAGTGGATTCCTAAAGACTCCTGCCTGTAGATCACAGCTCTGTGGTCTGGGCTCAAATTTGCTTACATCATTCACTTAGAGGGCATTGGCCAGTGGCTGTTTTCATATGACACAGATCCCCAGGGGTTCCTGCCTCCCCACTATGAGCTTTTCAAGATTGACTCTTGCCACAGGTCTATAGAGACAAGTAAAGCCTTTCTCCAGTGATGTCACTGGAATTTTAAACTTCCAAGAAAGGAAGTGCTATGACTTGGAAAGCAGATCACTGAGCATGTCCCTGCCATTGTATTCCCAGCTCTATGGGCAGAGAGAACAGCCACAGAGTGGCTGGACACTCTAAAAGAGATCACTTTGCAGCTGGGAAGACTGGCCATTATCATCTCATCACTAAGCCTCCAATTCTGAAACAGGAGGTGACCAGATCCAGAGTTGAAACTGTCTAAGTGACTGTTTGGGAACAGCTGTTTAAAAGCAAGTTGAAGGTAGGGTAACAGCTAGGAAGATGTTTCAGTGGTTAAGTGCTCTACTCTTTAAAAGGACCTAGGTTCAAATCCTATGGTGGCTCACAACTGTCTTTAACTCTAGTTTCAAAGGATTTAAGTCCCTCATGGGCACTGCATTCATATGGTGCACAGACGTGCACACAAGCAAAACGATCATACACACAAAATAAAGACAAATTTTAGCAGCAATGAATGAAGCTGGCCATAGTGGTACATGCTTGTAACCAGCACTTGGAAGGAGGCACGGGAGGATCAGCTTCTCAGTCATCCTCCGATGTCTAGTGAGGTTCAGGCTTTTCTCAGGGGATAGGCTTCCCAGAGAGGATTTGGGTCTGAGTCTGTGACAATTTTCCCAACAGTGCTTTGGGAAATGATCATACTTCTGCCCTACTTTTAAGGAATGCTGAGTCTAACCGGCCCTTTTTCTGTCTGCTACTCTTATATTCACATTTTCCTGTTAGTTAACGATACCCAGATCAATAAAACTCTTCTTGCCAGCCTCCCACCAATGGCCACCAAAAAATTTACCTTTTCCTCCTCCAGCTCCCAATGTACTTCTCTGATACCCACTTTCCAGTTTTTAGAAGATGTGCCATGCTTGTTTTATTTTTAAAAAATGGTTCAAAGATCAACACTTAGTTTGTTCTATGAACACAATAGAAGTAAGGTAGGCATAAATAAATGACTTAAGCAGCTACATATATTTGTGAACCAAATTATATACACACACACATATATACAGGTATATATGAATGTACACACACACACTATGAATCAGAAAGAAATTTTAAGAGAAATTAGAACATATACTAGGTTAGGGATCTATCTCAGTGGCAGAGCAACTACTTAGCATGGTCAGGGCCTTGGAATATTTATGTGTTTATGTGGGGATTGAATGATAATGAAAAATCATTAGTACCTTTAAAAATTGTGGGATGTAGATAAAACAGAAGTTAGAGAGAAAATCATAATTTTAATTTGATAATATTAGTAAAGAAGATTTAAAGACAACTAAAATTTCTACTGTAAAATATAGAAAAATTAAAGAAATTAAACCAAAAGAAGATGGAAGAAAATATAAAATTAGCAAAGAAAATACTGGAAAAGTAAGCTGTAAAGATTTTTTTTTTATCAAAGTGAAAAAATAGTTCTTTGATAAGTTTCATAAAACTGATAGACCCCAAGAAAAACTGATCAGTAAAAAAAGAAAATACAGATGATTGGGATGGGAGATCGTTTCTGATCCTAACACCATGATAGTTGGTAAATGCTATGAGCTATCTTGTGCCCACATTAATATATGAAACAAATCAGTACTTGGAAACCACAACTTATAAAAAAAAAAATCAACATAGCTGGGGAGATGGCTCAGTGGAGTTCAGTGCCTGTTGTGTAAGCATGAGGACCTGAGGTCAATCCCTAGCACTCATGTAACCCTGGGATTATGTATCTGTAACCCCAGCACTGGGGAGGTGGATACACAAGCTCCTTGTTGCCAGCTGTTGTAGTCAGTTGGTGATATCCAGGGTCAGTGAGAGATTCTGCCTCAAAGCATAAGATAGCAAGCAATAGAGGAAGACATCTGAGGTTAATTTCTAGCCTCCACACACGACATACATATTCATAGTGTGTGCACCTGCACCCCTATGTTCACATGTATGTACACAACATACACACATCAAAGAGAGGAGATTAACAGAAGAAAAAATAGAAACATTGAACATAGACACAGAATCCATATTGTAACTGAGCAAGTAGAATTCATTCATGATAATGACAATACATTAAGACTAAAGAACTTATTTCAGAAATGTAAAGTTGCTATATATTAGATATATGTATTAATCAGTATAATCCAAACAACTATATAATAAAGCATAAATTGCCATTTAGTGTGGGAGATTATGTTGTTCCATTGTAAATAATTGTCTCGCCCACTGGTTTAATAAAAAGCGCTGATTGGCCAAAGGCAAACAGGAAGTATGGGTGGGGCTAACAGACTAGAAGACTCTAAGAACAGGCAGAACAGAGCAGAATGCCAGAGAGAAGCCAGAAGATGCAGAGGACAACTATGCTGCTCTGAGAAAAGGTACCGAGCCGCATGGCTGAACAGGATAAGAGTCATGGGTTAGATTAAGGGTAAAGAGTTAGCAAGTTATATGCCTGAACCTTAGGCCAATCAGCATAAAACTATTGTAAGCATCTGTGTGTCTCTGCCGGTCTGTGGGTCTAAACCTTGAGGCTAGGCCCAAAAGTCTGGGCCAGAACCTCTTACTACAATTTAGTCATCTCAGTGGAAACAAAATTAGCATATGAAAAAATCTGCCACCATCCTAGGCTACAAACAGACACTTTTTTAGTAGACAGACAGACAGACAGACACACACATCCCCAAATAGAAACCTATGAGAGATTATTGAAAGGTATCAAGCCAGAACTACAAAACACAAAGGCACACAGTTTACAAGATGCAATGCTGTCGTGTGTCAACTTTAATTGAAATAACCTAAAGATTCAGTATAATATAATGTGTAGTCTCAACAGGCTTTTGTAGAGATTGACAGGCTAAGCCTATTGCTTATCTGTTGAGACTGGGTCTTATTATATGACCCAAGAAGGCATTAAGTTCTTCATCTCCCTGCTTAGTATTTTGTGGATCTGGGAGAACATGCATTACATATGCCTGGCTTTTGCTTACAGCTTAAAGAGGAATACAAAGGACTCACACCACCTGGTAGCAATATTTATGAATCTACTTATAAACAGTAGAGAGGTATAGAGCAATACATATGTAGAATATGGACACACATGAAACACTAAAATTCTTTAAGTTCTGAAATTCACTTCAGAGAACACTTTTTTAACATTATACAATTCTTTTCTTAAGGAAAATAGTCACAAAAGAGGGATAAATTAGTATAGTTAAAATATGATTAATGTGGGATGTCTTTCTGTAAGCTGTGAATATACTTTGTTACCATTTGTTAATAAAGAGGCTGTTTCAGCCTATGGCAAGGCAGCTTGGAGGCAGGCAGGAAATCAAAGCAGAGATAAACAAGGAAGGCAGAGTCAGAGAGATTCAATCCAGCTGCCCAAGAAGCAAGATGAAAGTACAAGTAGCCATGAGCCAGGTGGCAATACAATAGATTAATGAGAATGGACTGAGCTAGTTTTAAGAGCCAGTTGGTAATGAGCCTGAGCCACAGGCTAAACAGTTTGTAGTAAGTATATAAGCCTCTGAATAATTATTTTATAAGCAGCTGCAGGACCTCAGGTGGGAGAGATTCCTCTAGTCTGAGCATCCATCCAGATAGGTCAGAAACTTCTAGCTACAATCTGATCATTTAGATAAGCCATTAAGAATATATGAAATATATATCTAAAAGGAATTGGGTGACAATGTTCATGGAAACTGTACTTATAACAATTCTCAAACGTAAGTCAGATGCCAATCAACAAGATGGGTCAACAGTTGTGTAGACATACAATAAAACACTGCTTAGCAACCTCCCCATATGCACATACATTTATATTGGTCTTTATTTTCTATCCATCTGCCTGTCTATCTATCTATCTTCTAGTTGAACATCCTCATTTCTCATTGGGGCTTGAATATACTGCAAGGTCCCCACTGAGGGACTGCCCATTGCCCTGTTCCCCTCGGGACAAAATAAATCAGAAAAGAAAGGGAAGAGGAAGAGAAAAAAGATGATTTAACCACAGAGTTAATGAAATTTACAGCCAAGTAGAGGGAAGGAAAGCATGCAATTTTCTTAACCAGAAGTATAGTTCTTTAAGAGAAAGTTTCTTCTCCTGCAGACATATATTCAAACAGCTGCCTTTTAAAAAAATAATTTTTTTTTATTTTTCCTTTAATAGTGTCAAAAGCATTTCTCTCCCTGATGTGACTCCTCTGAGATTTTGAGAGTTGTGAGTGGTCAGTAACTTAATGTATATAAAATGTTTAAGAACTGTGCTAGACATGTAACACAGATACTCAAAGCATGAGATGTTATGAACATTTACTCTGGCTTTATCCTAATGACCCTACAAGAGGTAGAAATTTAGCAGAAGCAGTGATGGGTTAATGACTCATGGGAAGGCCCCGAGTTCACCCATGTTCTCAATCAGCTAACTTAGATTTTCCTTAAACCAACAAGTATAAGTTATCTGCCATAAATAAATCAGAAGCTTCAACTTACTTCTAAACATGGATTCTGTTGCCTTGGCAACTCTTAAGACACCCATAGAAGTTGGGCATGGTGATGATGCCTGTAATCCTGGCTCTTTGGAAGTAGAAGTAGGAGGGTTACAAATTCAAGGCCATCTTGGGCAATATATTTAGATGACATCTCAAACAAACCCAAAAAAATACCCTTTAAACTATACTTCTAGTCGCCACCAAATCTCCAGAAAGTTGGCCCTGTGCAGCAGAAAAACCACCAACACCCCCTCTGTTCCTTCAGCTACAAGATATTTGTAGCATCCCCATCTTCCAGTGATTTGAACTTTTCTCAGGTCAGTGGACTAAAAGAATAAAATCGTAAAGGTATTTAACACCTATGCCTGAAAACTCCAAGGCTCGATTTGGTAGGCTTTCAGCCATAGTCCATATGACATCATCCACAACCATAGGTCTCTTTCTGTTTTCTGTTATTGTTCTTTAAGAAGGATTTCTGTGCCTGCCACATACTGATAGTCTCCTTGTCTCAAATCATTCACAGAGAGGACCCTTATTTAGTCATTTCCGTGAAAGTCTTGCAATCAACTATGAACTTTATTAATTAAGTCAAGGATACAAGTCTAATCTTGGGCCAGGGCTGTGCATAGGGATAAAACATATTAACTGTCCAGGCTCAGGTCTCTACTGAGGGGAGGAAAAAAACAATCAGTTGTGTGTCAGGTGCATCTGGGTCCCATCCCCATGCATGGGTAGATCCTGGTCACTGCTCTACTCAGCACAAGTGGGTTTCCAGATACAAACAAGGATTTTTGGATAAAGGTCTCCTTTGACCCATCTTGAAAAAGCTAGTGTTATGAGTGTCATATCTATGAACACTGAGAGGGAATTCAAGTTCCTTCTGTTCCCACTCTTGGGTAAAAAGGACATGGGTCTTCCATAGTTGACTCTCCTTTAGGAATGTGAGCATGTGGGCAGCAGATGCTGGGAGAGCCCGAGCAGTATTTCCATAGGCCTCTTTACTATGTGAACAGCAGCCAAGCTGTGGCTGCACATGGCTGCCTCTTCCCCAGGCTGTCCCATCTGTGTGCACAACAGGCAAGTTTCAGAGAATCAGTACCTCCCAGACCTGTCTGTAGATGTCAGGATAGAAGCTACTCCAAAGGAGAAACTGGGGTGACTGTACTGACTCCCAAAGTCCAGCAGGAGAGGAGAGAGAGAGAGAGAGAGAGAGAGAGAGAGAGAGAGAGAGAGAGAGAGAGAGAGAGAGAGAGAGAGAGAGAGAGAGAGAGAGAGAGAGAGAGAGGAAAGAGAGGAAAGAGAGAGAATACATATGTCTTTTTCTAATGAGGTGTTTCTCATACCTCTCTCCCCCCCAGAGCCATGGAAGCTGTCCTTATACAATTCCACTGTCTCAGCCTTGGTAATTGGTGTAGAATGTAAAACAGATGAGTCAGGAAGAACCAAGAAGAATCCTAAAACAATCTCCAAATGCAACAAAGAAACTTCCTTGCCCAAGAATATTCAGTGTCTGTGAGGCAAGACTCCCTTCCTAGCCATCATATCTCTTGTCTGTGGAGGTCTTTCTGTAGTGACCAGATGCATCATCTGTGGGTGTCACAGCCAGAGTGGGAAGTCAGCATGCTGGCTGTGCATCTCTGCCACATTCAGCCCAGTCAAGGTATATGCCAGGCACTTCGTGTTCTTGGAATACACGAGTGAACAGTGACATATCTCAGATGAACAGCAACCTCAGCTATTTGAGAAGCATCATCATCTTTAAGGGACTTCCTTATCAGGCTCATGAACCAAGTGGTGTCCATGGAACACATTCTGAAGAGGACAGATGCCAGGGCATGTCCACAGTGTCTCATGTGCTGGGACTGAATACAAGCATCTTAAAAAGGTGGAGCAGCCCTGTGAATAAAAACTCACTACTGCTGGGCATGGTGGATACTTGCATCCTAGCATTTAAGAGGTAGAGGCAGGAGGATCACAAGAAGCTTGAGGCTATCCTGATCTATAGACTGAGTTTCAGGCCAGCTAGGCCTACATAGTATATCTCTCTCCCAAAAGTGAACAAATAGTCCTCGAGGTGCATGTCTGACAGAGCACAGTGACACAAAAGAGCCCATCCTAATGATGTTAGCAAGAAAAGGTTTGGGGGAGTTCCCCTTTTATTTATGTTACTGTGATAAAATACCCTGGAAGAAAGCAACCAAGCAAGAGAAGAAAGGGTTGTGGGGTTTTTTGTTTTGTTTTTTGGCTTATTCTAAGTTTAAAGTTTCACCTTTCAGGGAAGCCACAGCAGGCAAGGGCTGTGACAGTCACACCCACAGTCAAGAGCCAAGGGAGTATGGTGGGCCCTTACTCACTTACTTGCCTGCTCTCAGCGAGCTTTGTCCTCTGTACCGTTAAGGACAGCCCCATCAGGCCTAGGGAATGGCATTTCCCACCATGCACTGGGTCTCCCCACATGAATTAACCATCAAGACCTGTCTTCCACAGACAGGCCCATAGGTCAGCTAGATCTAGATAATTCCTCACTGAGACTTTCTCCAGATGATTCTAAGTTGTACCAATCTGACAGTTAAAACTAACTAGCACAATCTACCATTTGTAAATTTGACCCACAAACATCACTTTCAGCCATAATTTTTCACCCTTGTCCCCAAAATTTCATGTTACTATTATAATATAAAATATAACATAAAACTCTAATGTCTTCAACACTTCCATTACTTCAAATGTTCAAAGTTCCTTTAAAAGTCCAAAGTCTCTTAGCTGTAGCTGCTATAAAATAAAGAAAAAATACACATGTAAACAGCATTTTTCTGAAAGGAAAAAACTGAGGCATACAGATTGCGCCAAAGTGAAAACAAAAGCCATCAGGGTGAATCCAAAGCCTATATATATAGCTCTATGTCCAACATCTGGGACTCATGCTGTAATTTCCTGGACTCCAAAGGGTATGGGTAGACCATCTTTCTTGACTCTGCCATCTGAAGTTCACAGAGCTTCCTGAACAGGCCAGATTAACTCCACACCCACAGCCTTCCTCAGTGGACATTTCACGGTCCTGATACCTTCAGTATCCTGGGATTTATATAGCAACTGGGGTGCTTAAGAATATTATTTTAAGGTGTGTTACTTTTGTTTATGTTGTGGAACATTTACTTTTAATGATGCAAAGATGTGTTGGGTTCCTTTTGGTTTCATTTGTTTAACGCTGTGAAGCTGTGATACTTTGCCTGTCTAAAACACCTGATGGTCTAATGAAGCGCTGAACAGCCAATAGTGAGGCAGGAGAGAGAAATAGGCAGGGCTGGCAGGCAGGGAGAATAAACAGAAGGAGAAATCTGGAGGAGAGGAGGAGGAAGGTGAAAGTGGCCAGCCACCTGACTACACAGCAAACCACTGAGTAAGAAAGTGAGATTTACAGAAATAGGAAAAGGAAAAGCCCAGAAGCAAAAGGTAGATGGGATAAGTTAAGAAAAACTGGCTAGAAACAAGCCAAGCTAAGGCCAGGCATTTATAATTAAGAATAAACCTCCTTATGTGATTTATTTTGGAGCTGTGTAGTAGGCTCCCCCAAAGAGCAAAAACAAACAAGAATACTCAAGTATTACCTTCTTCAAGGGCCTCTCAGAGCCTCTCCTTAGGGACTCCAACCCTGCCAAGCTTTTTGCCTGGCCTCAGCCACTCTCCGTGACTCCTTCATGCCTTCAAAGCCATATGGGTGATTCTTACATTGTCAAATTCTTCTGTGAGCTCATGATGTAGCCTTGCCTCCTTGGACCACGGATACATCATCTTCTATGTCCTGCCCCTGACCTGATACTTTAGTGTTGTCTTATGAAGGACAGAGGGTCTCACCCCAGTGGTGCTGATCTCTTACAGTTACAGCCTTAGCTTGATCGGTGTGTACAGATTCTCAGCTATGATACCAACAAGTAGACCTATCCCTAGCAGAGTCCTCACTGCCCTCTGAAACCTCATGAGATGATAGTCCTCCATGGCCAATGTTTCAGCATTCTTGACTTGCAGCTCCCACTAAAACAGCCCTGTAAGCTCTGCTCACAGCATCTAACAGCTTCTCTAGCTCACAAGTTCCAAAATCTCACCCATTCAATCCCACAAAATTGTCCAAAGTGGAAAAGCCAGAGCCGCTCTTCTTCTCTGAAAAAGTGACCTAGAGAAGAAAGGGGTTTGTTCAGCTTACACTTGTGCTGTATGGTCAACCGGATCAAGGAGGTTACGGCTGGAAATCAGCAGGTCATATCACATCACATCCCACAGAGGAGTTAGTGCCGCAAGCCTGCCTGCTCGTTTGCAGTGCTTGGCTAGGCTTCTCCATTCTTAAATAAACCCCTCTTAGGAATGGCCCCACCCTGTCAACAAGCTTAAGAGACTCCCCATAGACACTTGAACAGGCCACACTGATCTACATAATTCCTTAGGACACTTTTCCCGGAAGATTTTCCCTGGTACTTTAGGATGTGTCAAGCTGATAGTTCGTAGGAACCGGCATAGAAACCAAGTGATTTTACCTTTTTAGTGATGTTAGAGACTGAACACTAGGCTACCAAGTATGCCGGGTCTGCCCTCTACCAGTGAGCTATGTGCATGCTAGGCAAGCATTCTACAATTGAGCGACATGTCCAGCTGGAATTTGTGTGTGTGTGTGTGTGGCCTGGTATTCATTTAATGATTATATTACAATTAATTGGATTATCTAAGCTTTCATTTTAAGGCACACCTTTCCTGGTTTAATATGGACAGAGAGAAAACACCCACTAAGCATGGAGGTAGAGAAAATGTAAGAACTTTCACTGTTATTCACAGACACAGAAGCTATTTTGAAATCTCAGGAGCCTTAGGGTTCTGGTGGAACTGTGCCCAACTTTTCATAAGAAGGAGGGTGGTGGCCTCCCTGACTCTGTGGCAGACATGCTGCTAATCATCTCCCCTCTTTACTTGGTCCTTACAATAGTTCTTGGCATTATCACTCACTAAAGCTTTGTGAGATTAAATGACTTCCAACAATCACTACAGATGACTAGAAATAGAAGGAAATACATGTTTTTATGAATAAATTAGTGGATAAACCTAATGACCGAGTAAAAAAAGCTAGAAGCTAGAAAGTGTGTGTGTGTGTGTGTGTGTGTGTTTGCACATATATATGATGCAGAGCAATGTTCTGGCTGAGGATGTAGCTGTGCAGTATAACACACGTGAGCATGTGGGAGGCTGGGCTTCCATTTCTACGCTGTAAGATAACAACAGCCAGGCAAACAGAAAAAACAAACAGACTCCACCCATAGTTCTCCTTGGGATTAATTATCAAATACTTAAAATCCTTACACTATTAAATTTATTTTTTAATTAAAGATTATTTGAAAAGCACTTTAGATTCCTAAGGACTCTCTCTCCAGGTCTTCAAGTCAAACACATTCTCTATCTGGTTTCTCCCAAGATCTTACCTTCTCTAAGCATGTGTACGCCCAGCTTTGTGAGATGAGACATCTTTTGGAGTGTCAGCTCTTTGCTTAGCAAGGCTTGCTCTGGTTTGATAATTTTCAGCTTTATGCTCATAAAAACGACTCAAGCATTTATTATTCCACATAAATAAAGACATCACTACCTTGTTGTCATGGGGATGGCCCCTCCCCACCTACAGCCTGTGAGTCTGGTTTTCGATGTTCTCCTGCCTCACAGAGGTAGAATTGGGCCATTGGCATTCCAAAACTGGAGACAGCTCTTCTGAGACCGGTCAGGTAGCTCACTGCTCAGAGCCAATGCTCTTCTTTGGCTTTGCCCGCCATGTCATTACAGTCATTGATCCAGTTATTCAGGCATCCAATGACTGAAATCACAGGGGCTCCAAACAAGCAGGGGCTGATCTTACTCTCACCTAGGCAGAACAAACCCAACAAGGGGATTCCACCTTTTTGGAGACCCAAGGTGTTCTTATTCCCCTCTCTCCTCCTTCCTCTCCTCTTCATCCCCCTTCTCTCTCTCTTCCTCCTCTTCCTCCATTTGCTTTGTTTTGATTTGATAAATCTTAGGTATTGGCCTCATCTGCTTTGTCTAAGATAGTTAGACATCCCAGCTGCTGTGTCCGTACTCAGCTGGAGATGAAGGAAGGAGTGTGGACAGTGGGCACCTCTCTTTGCCATCCAACTAGACAAGAGAACCTATCAGTCCTGGCCTAGACCTTGGGCTGCACTTCAGGAATGAGAAGATGACAGAAGTTAAGGATGTGGACTCTAGGGCAAGAACATGTGGGTTTCATCCTGGCTCTATCGCTTATAAAGTGGTTAATCTTAAGCTGATTACTGACTTCCTCTTCACAAGAGTTTCATTAACTGTAATGGATAATTGTGATAATAATAGTACACTTTCTCCAGAGCTGTTATGAGTTTTACATGAACAAGTATGCAGACAGTAAAGAATAATATTTGAAGTAAACAATAATATTTGGAATTGAGTAGACACTGACTAATATGTTACTGTTTGGTTGTTAGGCTTTGAACTCACAGAAACACAGAAAGATCTCTGTCTCTGGAGTTATGGGATTGAAGGCGTAGGCCACCACTTGGTCTTTCCCTCCTGGGATTACAGGCATGACTTACTACTCTCTGACCCTCCTGGCTTGACTGTGGGTGATTCTGTTCTCTGATATTCCAGACTGATTTTATTAAATATAAAATATACCACCACATATCCTCTTTTTGTGTCAAAATTAAAGGTTATAACTAACATAAAAAACCATATACAATATGTACGATAATTGTATACAATATATACAAACAGCAATTATATGAGTAATGTCCAGTCCATTAACAGTTAACAAATTCAAAGAAAATATTTCATTATTTATCCTATTTTGGTAAGTTCAAGGGATTATACCTAATTCATTTTCTATCTAACTTGTGTTACTAACTGAAAACATCTTTTGATGTCTCTCAAATGTAAATGCTTTAACTTCTAAGTGAATTTCTTTTCTAAAACTGTCACTAGAAAACTATAACTATGTCATTTTCAACTCCTTCAGAGACCCAAGAACGAAATAATAACAAAATATGAAAGCAAGCAACTTTAAAAAATGTAAGAAATGAAACAGCTGGCTTCCTGCGCAGTCACCCAAGGTTCTTCTGTATCATTGAAGCATCCACCTTCGGCCTACAGGCCTAGTGTATCTGACAGACTTCTCTGTGAAGGAGAATATTCTCAAAGACCTTGCTACCTTATCTTGGCAAGGTTCAGCAATTCTCTTGTGGGTGTGTTTCCTGCTTGTCCATTTTTGAACATCATGCTGTCAGCAGTCAAGGCAAGAGCACTTTCTTACTCACTGGCTAACTTTTGTCACAAAGAAGGTCAACTCCATATGGAGTTTCTTTGATATCCATAATCTTCTCTGAAATAGATTGGTGCTGCCAGGAGCAGATGTCCCATTGTCACAAAAATAATAAGAACCTATGTTATTAAAATATCTTAAATGCCATATTCTATGAATCTCTGAAGTGTTTGAAGACCTGTTCATCTAAAATATGTTTGACCTTGAAAACATATCTAATATGGATATAAGTGTAATTGCAATGTCTAATTACTAAGCTGCATTTCTTTATATCCTAATTAGTTGATAATAGTAACTTCCAAGGACTGGCAATTATTTTACATTTTAGGTGAACTGCATAGGTACAATACCTTGACTATGCAAAGATATAAGCACAATAACAAAATTAATCTCAATTTTGAATCAATATACATAATTTGCATACAATATACAAAAATCCAATCCAATGTAAAATATTTAAAATTAGTAATTGCTTTTTAAAAGTAGATTCAACAATCTACCCTCATATTCTATCGTATACAAGAACCTTGAATCTAATCTCTTTTGTTTAGCATTTTTCTAACAATAATCAAGAACAATTTTTAGTCAATTACCCTAAACAATGACAATAACCCATAACTCATTGAAAGACCAAAAACCACCCACCCCACCTCTTGGGAACATGTGTGTCGTGCTCTTAAATTTACTTCCTGCTGACCGGGGGAGGGGGGCACAGTGACATCTTTAGGGAATCCTGAAAAGAAAAGTTTTGTTAATTGTCCAGTCCTGAAATAAGTAGCTGTATAACTTGTCCAGTCTGTACATAGCATGAAAGTGTACGGCTTGTCTCAAGTCCTGACTAGAGTAGTCTGTGAAGCTGGTTCATCTCCATAGCCACCTCGAAATTGTTCTGAGCAGTTTGTAGTCCAAATCTGACCTTTGGTTGGTGTTTGTCAGCCTAGTGGATTTGTCATAGTCTATGTGAAGTCATCATTATGGGGCCTCATCTTCCTTTTGGATACTTTTCGAGTTCTCAATTAGGCCTTGTCATGGTTCATTGAAGAAAACTGATAAGAGACTAAAACCCAACACAATGTACAGGCAGCTAAATAAAGCTTTTTTTTCTAGAATTAATTAGTACTTTATATGAACATCAATATCATAACAAAAAGTTTAATATATATATAATCTTATAAATTTTGATATAAACATTTATTCAGCATAGTGTGGTGGGATTCAGGTGTCAGGCGATAAGGTCCAAAGACGCTTATCCAGGGTCCCGGGCTCCTGGAGGGGGTGTGGCCAACCCCATTGATAAGTGGCTTCTGGGACACGAGGAGGCTCTTCCTGGTTCCTGGCTGCTGGAGAGACCAGATTGCAATCCATCGTCCATCGCTCGTCCATCGCCCAGATACTCCAGTCCCTGTTCAGGTGTCACTATAAGCTGTTACTTATATCGTGAGTGTTGATTTATATTCTAATAAATATTAATCTTGGACTGGTGCCTTGTAAGTAAAACTCCGCCTACAGCATAGAATTAGTAACAGTAGAATAATCCTTTATTTTTAGTTATTCTTCTGTCCCATATCAGGTGGCTCTTTTGATATGATACAGAAATTTTGCATTTTCCTTTAACAAGTATGCTTGAGTTTAGAGAAGAAGAGAGCCATACTCCAGCTCCAAAGCCTACAATGGGATTATGTTGCTGCATTGTAAATAATTGTCCCACCTACTGGTTTAATAAAAATGCTGATTGGCTGGAGTAGACAGGAAGTGTGGGCAGAGCTAGCAGACTAAGAAAACTCTGGGAACAGGAAGAACAGGCTGAGATGTCACAGAGTTGCCAGACAAGGCAGAAGAAGCAGAGGACAATTATGCTGCTCTGAGAAAAGGTACCAAGCCTCATGACTGAACAAGAATCATGGGTTAGTTTAAGGGTAAGGAGTTAGCAAATTATATGCCTGGGCCTCAGGTCAATTGGTGAAAAATTAATATAAGCGTCTGTGTGTTTCAGTGGGATTATGGGACTGTGGGTGTTCGGGTCCCTGCCATGAGGCTGGACTGGAAAGTCCGAGCCAGAAACCAAATACAACAAAATCCAGCTTTAAATTATAGTTAAACTGGGACTTCAACTTCTCTTATTAATAAAGAGATAGAGTATAAAGTAGAGTATCCTGTACAGTATACTGGTACCAATAGGTCTGATATTCCTTTGCTTGTAAATTTTTCTGGATAGTCTCCCTTCTGCTTTACATATCTAGATAGTCAATGTCTTTTGACTTCTTGAAGATGTGTATTTCTAGTTTTCTGTAAAGACAAAAACAAAAACCTGCCCAACCCCTTGTTTTTCTTACAACTTAAAGAATTGTCACATGAGTGGACTAGCTATCATTTCTCATTTTCACAAAGTTTCTCTGGTTCAAATCGAGTCTTTATTAATTTTGATGATATCCATAACTTTTCTTCACCTGTAGAAACAAAAGCAAAACCCCTTTCCCATTGTAGCACATACCCTAGCTTCCATTCAGAGGTCAGTACATCTTTGAAGTAGACAGGCTGATTTAGTTCAGCTGTTTTTTCTATAGTCCAATGCCTTTCAGCAGCTGTTGTTCCTTTCTCATTAGCATTGAGAAAATTCAAAGTTAATAAAGCATTATGTAGTCTATCTCTGGGGGTCTTTGTTGTTTCTTTCTGTTTATTGAGCATATCCTTTAGATTTATATTTGATCTCTTACCCTATAGGATTGTGTGGTATACCTGTACTATGCTTTATGTTATAATAAGCAAAAAATTATTTCATTTTACTAGAGATATATGCCAGAGCATTGTCAGTCTTAATTTGTACAGGTATTTTCCCATGATGGTCATAACTTCTAGCAAATGTGTGATTACAGAATCATCCTTTTCTGAACTCAAAGCAGTTGCCCATTGAAATCCTGAAAACTTATCTATTGTATTTTGGACATATTTTGATTTCCCAAATTCTGTATAATGAAATACATCCATCTGCCAGATTTCATTTCTATGTATACCTTTAGGATAACTTCCTGCTGGCAATGGAGTTTGGTTATAGAAGGAACAAGTGGGACACCTTTTTACAATTTCTTTGGCTTGTTGCCAAGTGATAGGGAAGTCTTTTTTTAATCCTTTGCTATTGATATGATTTTTTTTTAATGAAAATCTGAGGCCTCTAGCACATTCCCTATTAATAATTGGTCAGTTTCATCATTACCTTGTGCTAAAGGACCTGGCAGACCTGTATGGGATTGAATGTGTGTTATCTAAAAGGGATGATTCCTATTCTTGATTATTTCTCCGAACAGAATAAATAATGAAGTTAATTCTGACTCATCATTAATAAAATCAACAATTTCAATGTGTAAAACATCTTTCTGCATACTGAGTGTCAGTGACTATGTTAAGAGGTTTTGTAAAATGCATTAATACCATCATGATAGCACATAATTCTGACTTTTGAACAAAATTATAAGGGCTTTGAGTCACTTTACTTAAATTATCTGATTTGTAACATGCCATTCCTCATTTGTTTGCATTGGAATAAAGTGTGGGGTCACCAGAAATTGGTTTATTCTGTACAACACAAGGAAGAATGCAGTTAGTTTTCTCTATAAATTCAATTCTTTTGATTTGAGGTATCTGTTGTTAATCTCTCCCAAAAATTACTTCAGGCTCTTTGCCAAGGTTCACTTTCTGCCCATAAGTGATCAATTTCTTCATTAGTTAAAGGTACAACAATTTCTGCTGGGTCCATTCTTGACAAAATCTTAATTTTTCCTTTAAAGATCAAATCAGAAATCTTTCCTACATACGTTTTAAATTTCTTACTCAGTTTATATGGTAGACATATCCATTCCAATATAACATTTTTCTTTGCATTAAAATTCCTTTAGGAGAATGCTTAGAGGGCAAGATAACTAGAATGCAATTAAGGTCTGGATCCACACCATCCACACGTGCACCCTGTAATTTCCACCAAAGCCAATTCTCTCTCAACTTCAGGTGACCATTTTCTTGGACTATTTAAGTCCTTGTCACCATTTAAGGTTTTGAACAAATTATTCAGTTCATCATTTTTTATCCCAATAGTGGTTTGTAAATTGGCAATGTCTCCTAGTAGTCTTTGAAAATCATTAAATGTCCTCAATCTATCTCTCCTGATTTGTACCTTTTGGGATCTAATTTTTTGTTGATCTATTTTGTATCCTAAATAATTAATGGAATATCCTTTTGTATTTTTTCGGGAGCAATTTATAATCCCCAAGCAGGCATTTTTTTTTTCACTTCTTCAAACATTCTTTCTAAGGAATCAATATCTGAATCAACCAACAAGATGTCATCACGAATGCAACATGAGATACTCTAGCTAAGAGTCATGGTGGTAACATGCGGGTGTGGTGATGCTGGGGCTGTAGCATAGGTGGTGTTTTGCAAGCATAAGGGTGGTGAAACAGAGGTGGTGACCTCGAAGGTAGACAGCTGGTGGTGGTGGTGGTGGTGGGTGAGGGTAGTTAGGGTAGTGTATAGTTGTGGTAGTGGCTGTCATGTGGTAAAGGTGAGTGTGGGAAACAGAGCATGGGGAAACACTGCTTACTGAAGTACTCACTGGCTCATGCTCAGTTAGCTTTATTATACAGCCCAACATTTGTGCTACCACAATGGACTGGGTTCTCCTACATCAATTATCAATCTTCAATCAATACAGTCTCTCACAGACAAGGCAACAGACCAAATTAATCTGGGAAATTAGTCAACTAAGATTCCTTCTTACCAGGTGACTCTAGGTTGTGTCCCATTGACAGTAAAATTAACCAGGACTCTCCTCACCCATATGCCTGTAGGAACCCCTCTCTCATCCTCCTGTAGGAACCCCTCACTGTTCCCCATAGGTGACCCCTCATTGTGCTCCTGGAAGCAACCCCAGTTAACTCATTTGTTCCTGGAGCTGAACTTGGGTGGTATTGTTTCCTTGCTCTGTTGTTGCTGTCCTGGGGTGAATAGCTGTTTACACTTCCCCTGGAAAAGTCAACCTAACGCTGGGGTACCAGAAGAGTAAAGAAAGATTGCATCCTATTTCTTGGCAACCAGCTATCTCATAAGAACAGTTCAAATTTATAAATCCAGAACATAGTATAAGGTGTTGTTCTTCCAACTGCTCAGAACATGGAGTTCTTCATTCCTTCCATGCTGGTTTGTGGACGAGGCTTTGGAGTTCTATATCTTTATGATTACATTTCATTGACCCTAAAACAGATTTTCTCTTTATAATAATAGTTTAATTAGTTAATTTCCTTAGTGAAATTGGGCTGCCCTGGATCGTTGTCCAGGCCAGGTTTTTTTCCCCTTCAAGATAGCCATGGCTGGATATTCCATATACTCCATCCATCCCACAGGGGCCAAGGAGCTCTCCTTTCCACACCGTGGGCTGGTTCAGATGTCCTCCTGCTTACGAGGCTTCACCTCCATCCCCTGATACCCATAACATCTTTCCCGTGGAAAAGTAACATGCAGCCCTATGTGATTGGGGCTCCTCATTCCCTGTTCTTCCTGAAGACTCCGCCATTACAAGCTGTGCTCGAGTCAAGTTCTGGAGCTTTCTTAACCATATCCGGAACAAGTTCAAGCATATTCCTCCTTTGAAAGTAATTTGGAAATCTCTTCCAAGTCATCCCCTTCCTTAAGGTATTCAAACTTTCATATGAATAAACCTGCCCCAGAGGTTTCACCAGCCTCCTCTGCTTACTTTTGGTTTTCTTCTCCTCTTTCCTCCTCATCTTCTTTGGCTACTTTGAAACACATTCTTGTGTAGCCCTGCTGGGCCTGGATCTCACTATGTGAGCCTTAGGCTGGCTTTGAACATGTAACCCTCCAGCCTTTACGCCCACATTGCTGAGGTGGTAGACATGTGCTGTCATTCCCAATCTATTTATGTGCTTTTTCTGAAACCGTGTGGCTTACTTGTGTGATTCTTCAGCCACCCACCAATATGGTATCCATTCATTGAGAGATGGTCTTTGCCTAGGTTACCCAGCTCCTAAGAACTAGCACACACTCAAAGTATATTTGTTGAGACAATGATTGAATGAACAGAAATTCCAAAGTACTCTTAAGGAGGCTGGAAAACACTACCCCAGGGCAGCTCCACACTCCTGTCCTGCCTTTCTTCAGGAAGAAGAGGCTATTGTCTCCACCGCCTCTGCTGGGCAGGAGCACAGAATATCTGTGGGTTGTTTGAATTTCACTGTGAGGTCAGCTTAATGACTTATTTATTTGCTCATACCCCACCTCATTCCTCAAAGGATTAGATGCAGATTGCAGTGCATTCGTGAAATACAAAGACGGGATATAATTAGGTGAGGAAAAGGGCCAGTCAGGATAGATTGCCCAGAATACAAGGTCATCTATACCCAAGATGTTCGACTGGCTCCTAGAGTTTGCAAGCAGCCCAAAGTAGAGGACACAAACTTCCTGTGAAACTAGATGACGTCGTAAGAAGGAAAGTAGGACTTTGGGGTGCTGTAGGCAGTTACGTGTGTTTCTTCACAGGGCTGGGTTGGTGGCTGCAGCCCTGAAACATACTGGTGCAGTAAGTTGGGGGGTCAAAAGGAAGAGAGGGCCTGGAGGTCTCACTTTAGAGGTAGCTATGTTTCTTACTGTACCCTGTGCTCCCTGCTAGGCCAACTGACTCTGTGGCCCTTCTCAGCTTCTTCCTAGAGGAGCTATGTAAGCTACTTTCCACTTACCAGGTTGGGTCTTCCACATATGTCTGACCTAATCTCCCACTGATGTTCCCACTCAGCCTCCAGCTGATTCATCAGTTGTAACCATGGCAGGCAGTGAAGGACCAGTTCATGTTCTGATGACTTACTCTACAGAAGGCCATTGTTCGGGAGCAGAGTTACTCATCAGAGCCTGCTGAAGTGGTATATCTCAAAAGGTGGATTGGGCAGACAGCCATAAGGCAGCTGTGCCAACTTGTTCCCTGGATTCTGAGTTAGATTAGCTGCTCCTCCTTACCAGCGATGCTGTGCCAAACAAGGTCACACCCCTTGAAGAATCAGTCATCTCTTTCAAGCAAGGAAACCCCAGTTGTTGGAACACCACATGGCATTGAATTGTATCTCATAGAAATCTCAAGATAAAAACAAAAGTGGAGTCGGGCAAAGGGTTTCCCATCAGCAACCATGGCCCCAGGATACCTTAGAATCAGTTTAAAAGAAGAGAAAATGGAAACAGCCCAAAGCCCACCAATGGAAAACAGATAAGCCACATTCATCCACTGAGTAGAATATAAAAAGAATAAACTTATCAAGAAAATGAGCTACTGGTTTTCAGTGTGCCATGGATGGATCTAAAACATTAAGTCCATTCAAAAAGTCTGCTGCCAAAGAATGCATGTATATGATGCTCTAAGTCTGCAACAGCAGCTCAGTAAGTTAGAGTGTGGCTGCTTGGGCTGGGTAGGGATATGATGGAGATAATCTGTTGAGGACAGTGGCCACACCACTGTGGCTGTATAACTACTCTCCAAACATTCCACACCCACACCATACATGTGAATACTTGCAGGTTTTACCTCTAAGAATTGTTAAAAGCTGCATTGAAGAGGCCACTGTTGACCTTAGAAGGTAGCCTCGGTGCACTGCTTCATTGGATTTGAAACATCGATTGGTCTGAATTCTTGTATAACTATATCTGGAGCTTAACGGAAGAAAAGGCTTTCAAAGTCACCTAGCTGAGTTTGGAGAAGGCCCACTCCCAGTAAAAAAAAAAAAAAAAAAAAAAAAAAAAAGGGTACAAGTGCCCACATTTCTCTAAGGTGACTGCTTACTCTGGCCCCTCCACCACCAGACTGTTCTTAAGTCCCTAAAAAGACACCACTGTGGACCCACAAACTGTTCAGTAATTACCACTGTGATTTCACTCACCTTTCAGGCACCTCGCCCTGTTGCCTCTACCACTCAAGCCACAGAAAGGAGGAAGGGTGTTCCACAAGGTGTCACTGTGATCGGAGCATCTTCAAAGATGTTTTTCTGCTGCCTGTTCCCATAAGTGTGTAGTTCTAGGCAGGGAGAGAGGGAAGGAAGGGGGGGAGGGAAGAGAGAGAGAGAGAGAGAGAGAGAGAGAGAGAGAGAGAGAGAGAGAGAGAGAGGGAGGGAGGGAGGGAGGAGAGAGAGAGAGAGAGAGAGAGAGAGAGAGAGAGAGAGAGAGAGAGAGAGAGAGAGAGCACATCATCCTTATATTCTGGCAGGTAGACCTGCTGTCTGCTTTGGGACATCCATATCTCTTGAAACATGGAGTCCTGGGAGTGTGAAGAGGCTCTGCTTCCTGAAGGAAGCAACAGTTGCTCTCATTGCTCCTTATGTTATTTTCAAGGATCCCTGGAGATCATGTCACTGGAAAGATGAAGAAATGTTTATTTGGAGAGATTCTCACTCATGTTAGAATAAGTACAAGGTCAAAGCTTTGGGTACCCGTGTCCCAGGGTTGTCTGGATGCTCATTGGTACAGGGTATCTAGCATCAGTGGCAATGGGTGGCACTGGGTACCCTGTAACCCAGTGGTTCTCAATCAGTAGGTCTCAATCCCTTTGGGGGTCACATATCAGATACCCTACATACCAGATATTTACATTACAATTTTCAACAGTAGCAAACTTACAGTTATGAAATAGCAACACAATAATGTTATGGTTGGGGTCACCACACTGTGAGGAACAGTAAAGGGCTTCAGTGCCAGGAAGGCTGAGAACCACTGCAGTAACCTATGTGCTTTCTGACAAGAGGAGACTGAGGAAACCCTCCCGTGTTTGCTGCAGGGTCTAGGCTGGCATATTGTTTCCCTGGAGTGACCCTGCTCATCTATTTGGAGGTTTTGGAGCCAGGGCCACAGTGTCATGGTGTCTTAGGCTGCTTTCAAGTCTTTCAGGATGAGGGCTTCTCCTTCATAAATAGAATCAATTTTTTTTTTCTGTCTCTTTCTGTAAACTTTCCACCAGAGTCCCTGCTGGTGAGAGGGTTTGGAAGGCAAGGGACAGGACATATGGAAAAATAATACCTTTTAGCTGAATGGGGTACTGCATGGAATCCCAGCACTTGGGAGGCAGAGGCAGAATCAGAAGTTCAAGATTATCCTCGGTTACACAGTGAGTCTTAAGCCAGCTTGGGCTACATGTCTCAAAACAAACAACCCTGAAAACAAGAAACGACCATCACCAAACCCTGATCATGTTCCAGGAGCACTGTGGTTACCGACTACACAAAACCAAAAGAAAAGACAAAAATCTAGACTTGGAGAGGGGTTAGAAATATGTCTCAACTGTTAAAAGTTCTTGTTGCTCTTATAGAGGACCAGTGTTCTGTTCTCAGCACCCACATGACAGCTCATAGGCATCTGTAACTCCAGTTCCAGGGCGTCATTACACATATGTTCATCTAGGCAGAACACTCATACACATAAAAGATTATAGTTTTTTAAACATATATAACTTCTTTGGTGTTTTGGCTCTTTGGGGGACCTGCCATCCAGCTCCTAAATAAATATAAATGGAGGCTTATTCTTTCTTTGACTGTCCAACCTTAGCTTGGCTTGTTTCTAGCCAGCTTTTCTTAAATTACCCCTTCTATTTTTTACCTCTGGACTCTGACCTTTCTCTACTTCTGAACACCTTTCTTTCCATCTTTCTCCATAGCTGGCCTTGCATGGGGTGGCTGAGCCCCAATCCTCTTAGATTTTCTCTCCCCAGATTTCTTCTATTTATTCTCTCTGCCTGCCAGCCCTGCCTCACTATTGGCCCTTCAGCTCTTTATTAGACCAGCAGGTGTTTAGACAGGCAAAGTAGCACAGCTTCCCAGAGTTAAACAAACGCAACATTAAAGAATGCTATACATCTTTGTATCATTAAACAAGTGTCCCACAGCACAAACAAATGTAACAACCCAAACCAATATTCCACAACAAAAGATGTTTTCAGGACTGGGGAGACAGTTTAGTAGTTAAAAGCACTGGCTGCTCTTCAAGAGGACCAAGGTTCACACCTACATGATGGTTCAGGATTATCTGTAACTCTAGCTCCATGGGATCCAGTGTTCCCTTCTGCCCTTGCAGGCATCAGGCACACATAGGGGGCACAGTCATATATGTAGGCAAAATACCTATACACATAAAATAATAACAATAAAGCACTTTAAAAACATCTTTTCTATGTTCTTGCTATACAATTCTCATGAGAAAACAAACACATTCAGTGAAGTGCAGACCAGCCTCTGAGGGAGTGACTGGCAGTGGGCATTCAGTGTGGTGTCATCTGTGAGAAACATAGCTCCATAAAAGGAAGGGTGGGGAACTGCAGTGGGTAGCATTGTCCTGTTCAGATCTGAACGGGCTACAAGAGTATGGAAGACTACAGAAAGTGGGTGGGGCAATGGTGTACGTTACTTTTTGCTCCATACAGGGGATAAGGGACACTGACTGAACAAATACACACATTGCCTCCCCCCGCCCCCAGTTCTAAATATTCATCTATGCACTCATGAAATTTGCAAGTTATTTTAAATTCAAAGAATTTAGATAAAGATCTTATAAAAAGCCTGGGGTCCTGCACTTTTAAAGGTGGGGGGGGCTCTGTGCCAACCTTGCTTGTACCAAGAAGCCCACTTCAGAGGTGATGTTCCCCCCAACCAAACAGCACCTTCTCAAGGTGAGTGCAAGTGTCCACCACCAAAGGCCAAGCACTGGTACCCTTCAAAAATTGTCATTTGCTGGGCTTATTTGTCATATACCTGCCCTACCATCCCAGGGTAAAACCATTAACCACTGGCTTCAGCTGAGCCGCCAGGGTGTGGAGTTTCAGAAACTGGCTGTAACCGTGTAAGGCACAGGGCAGGCTGCATCCCCAAGGCTGCCCTATCCCCTTATGAAGTTCAATAAAAAATTATTTTATAATTTTTTTAGAACTAAAATGTGTTAAAATGTAAGCACTGTACAGAGCCTGGCACACAATGCTGTCTCTTATTCTCTTTACCAACAGTGGCTACACTTGAACATCTGGAGGCAGTGGGCACTCATTTGCCTTGTGAAAAGCTTGCTCTCTCCAAAGCTGGCTTCCATTTCTGGGTCCCTGGGAGCAGGCTGGGTTGCAGGACCAGGGTTGTAACTGGAAGGGATGATCTCTTGAAGCCTTTTGGAGATGGTAGTAGGTAAACTCAGCCGACACAGAAAGTTCAGGAGACATTCAGACAACTGCTAACACCAGCCTGGGGGGGAGAGACTCTGAATGATTTCAGGAGACTGTTCCCCACAATGCAACACTCTCCAGCTGTGGGTCTAGCCACATGATAGCGAACAGATCTACAGCAATATAGTTCTCATGGGCCCAGCACTTAAAGACCCACAAAGCAGCTTCCCTACCCCCATTAATACCCAGCTACAGAGATGATGAATACCCACTTACAGCAGTCGGTTTTCATCTTGGGACAACTGGAGCTCTGGGTCACAGCATTGTTTCTGCCCTGGCCTCCGCCCAGCACCCAGCTTCTGATGTGTTCTTTGGCCAAGAGGAGCTATGCCAGCCCAGAAGAAGCCACTGACAGCCCCTCAGAGCCTTCAGAAGATGTGGCTAAGAAGGTAATAAGTACTTGACTTCTTCATGAGAAACACCCTCTTGAATAAGAATGCTGTTGAAAATGAAGTCTGGAGTGTGCGGTGGAGTGAATGGCTCTCAGAGGAAAACCAGCTGCTGCTTCACTGTCTTGGCTTCTAACTGGGTTACACAAAGGTCTTGGTATGTGGGGAGGAGGACAGAACTAGGTCTTTATCCTGCATGGCAGATGATCCTGATATGGGTAGTATCTAGCTACTACCAGATGAGGAGCTTCCCACCCCCTTCTGCAAGGTGACTGTGAAAGCCTCACCTTTT
Organism: Phyllotis vaccarum; assembly: GCA_033318265.1. Classification (NCBI taxonomy): domain Eukaryota; kingdom Metazoa; phylum Chordata; class Mammalia; order Rodentia; family Cricetidae; genus Phyllotis; species Phyllotis vaccarum. The sequence goes on along the minus strand of JARWLC010000015.1, from coordinate 64,178,033 downwards.
TCTGATTCAGTCCAAACATTGTAGTAGGAGGTTTCTGGCCGGGACTTTCGGGCCTAGCCTCAAGGTTTAGGACCCACAGACCTGCGGTCCCACAGTCCTGCAGTTTCAAAGAGACACACAAAGGCTTTTAATAGTTTTAGGCTGATCGACCTATCACTTGCTAGCTCTCTACCCTTCATCAAACCCATGACTCTTCCTGTTCAGCCATGCTGTTTGGTACCTTTTCTTAGAGCAGCATAGTTGTCCTCTGCTTCTTCCGGCTTCTCTCTGGCACTCTGCTCTGTGCTTCCTGTTCTCAGAGTTTTCTTAGACTGGTAGCCCCACCCACACTTCCTGCCTGCCTTTGGCCAATCAGCGCTTTTTATTAAACCAGTGGGTGAGACATTATTTACAATGTAACAACATAATCTCCCACATATCCCCTTTTCTCTTTTTTTCTAAAAAAAGAACTCCACATCTAATATTCTTTTCACCCCTTATCTATAAGAACTTATAAACAACACTGTAAATAAACACAAACATCCATAATCCATGTTTTGGGAATGTAGGCGTCGTTCTCTAGGCTACTTCCTGCTGAATGGGGATGCTGGCAATCCCATTGGAATCCAAAGAAAAATGTAGGATTATGCACAAGTCTTTAGTGGAGTAATCTGTAAGGCTGGGTCATCATAGCCAGTCTCCTTGAAATTGTTCTGGATACAGAGCTCTGGAAGCTTCAACAGAGGTGTTCTGAAATGCTGAATCATCTGGGCCATCCATTTCCATTGGAGATTTTTCAGGGGATCTTCCTCTATCAAACTTTATGTTCTTTATCCAGGAATGAATCCACAGCTCTCATTTTCTGTGGAAATAAAAAGAAAACCTCTTCAAAGTAACATATCTTTGCATTTCAATTTTAAAGTCAACTCATTTACAAAATATATAGGTTGAATTAATTCAACAGCATATATAATCAACTGTCTTTTAGCAGCTTTTACTATTTCATTTTCAGTCAAGAAGCTTAAAGATAAGACAATAATATACAGTATCCAGATATTCTTTGGATTTTTCATCTTTACGTGGCTTATTTTTTATTATTTATTTATTTTACTCTATTTCTTTTTAAAGAGCTTTCTCTACCTTTTCTTTCTATAAGCCTATGTATCTATATTTTCAACACACTCTATTTCTTTCTGTTTCTGAACACACCTTTAATCTGCCAGTGTCCTTGGCTAAGGATTAAAGGTTGGTAGGATGGATGGATGGCTCCACTCAGCTGCTAGTCTAATTTCATAGAATTTATCTTTTTAGCCCAGGTACTCTGGGGAATTTTAGGGTCCATATAATTACCAAGTAAAGCTTTGCCATTTGCTGCTCATTAACTCCATTTAAGTATTTGGCAGCAGGGCCTCTTAAAGAACTCACAAGTGTTTTGCCTCTAAGGCTGAATCAAGAAGCTTCTCTTCAAAAAGTCAAGCCTCATTTTGCCTCCAGCAAACAGAGCTGATCCAAGAAAACATTGACACTAAAAAGCCATCTTTAACTCTATTCTCTTTTTGTCCTTATTAATAGATACCTTAAATCCACCATATAGAGCTCTTTGCTTACATCTAGACTCAGGAACTGGCCTTGTTCACCTTAAGTTGCATGTAGCAAACACAGCATTTTATAATTTAATCCCATATACCACTCAGTCTCTTTACTTCAAAGACACAACTTGGAAGCTGCTTTGGGCTTCAGTTCCTGTGCTCTAGACTGTTTTTTAAACTTTCTCCAGCTTCATGTGGGTATATTTTACCCACGTTGGGCTGCCATTTGTAGTAGGAGTACCCTTAATCTAACCCATGACTCTTATCTTGTTCAGCCATGTGGCTCAGTACCTTTTCTCACAGCAGCATAGTTGTCCTCTGCTTCTTCCGGCTTCTCTCTGGCACTCTGCTCTGTGCTTCCTGTTCTCAGAGTTTTCTTAGTCTGGTAGCCTTGCCCACATTTCCTGCCTGCCTTTGGCCAATCAGTGCTTTTTATTAAACCAGTGGGTGGGATAATTATTTGCAATGTAACAAAATAATCTCCCACAAAATATCTTCAGTGTCTTCCCATCATCATTATCATCATCACTGAGCATCCCAGCTGCTCTCCTCTGAACACATCTGTGCTATTCATCTATTCAGTGGCAGGCACTGACACTGTCAAGCTCTGCAAATGTTTACAATCCCTGCTCCCTTGGACACAGTGGGAAGATAATCACACTGTTCTCCAATCTTGCAGCTAGTAGCCACAGGGGCCAGTTATAGACAATGACATATAGCAAAGACTTTTAACTGAAGATGCTATTAACATAGCCCTTTCTTCTTTCTTGCCCCTGTGAAAGGAGACGTGATGTCTGGAGCTGAGATGAAGGAACAGAAAATAGGCTTGGGTATATTAGGAAGCTCTCCACTGAACTAAATACCCACCTCCATAAACTTCTTAAAAATAAAAATCATCTCACATTTGCAGAATAGGTGGAGGCTCACGACTGTTTTACCTGTAAATGAAGAATACATTTACGACATAATACCCTGTACGATTCTGTGCACATGAGCAGAGTCAGCCTTCATAGATCCACAAACAGCTACTGAAACAAGTGAATGGAGATCGAGACAGTCTACATCTCCTTTCACACCAGCCCCACATATGTTTGCTCCCGTGAAAGGGCGCACGTCAGGGCCGCACACTGCACTTAGCACCCTCCTTAATCTCTTCCACTTTGCTTTGAACAGTTCTTCAAACTTTTCCTTAATTGTCACAACTTGGACACTTCTGAAATATATCAGTCCAGGAATTTTATAGAAATGTGGCTTTTCTCCCACACCCATATGGACCCTAGCTTGCTTGGGACATAACACTGTAACAATGGTATGTTCTGCTGGGCTTCACTGGGTGGCACAAATTTCAATGTACCCTCTAATACTGGTGATATTTACTTTGATAATTTAAGATGGCATTTATCACTCCCCCCACCGTAAATTTGTACATTTATATATAAACACCCTGGTTTGCATCAAACATTACAAATATAATTCATTCATTTATTTATATCAGCAGATTTATAGATTCTACTCCTTAAGTAGAATATAATTTCCTATTATCATAATTTTTATCTAATTGTCCCAGAAAAGCCTGGTGAAAACCATTGAAGTAGGCGCTGTGTCCTGCTGTTCTTGGAGCCTTGTATGTCTCTCTGGCACAGGATAAATCAGGCCAGTGCCCCCAAGGTCCAGTCCTAGCCCTGTCTTAATGCCCAAGATGCCTTGACTCCTACTTGATGGGGGAGGTGTCTCTATAAACAAGATGAAGGTCACTTTGAGAATGGCCTCTCATATTAGTAAATGCTACTTAGTTCCTGATGTGAAGGCCCTCTCGTGGGTCCCATCAGCAAACGTCAAGGAGGATGCTGCAAAGAGGCCCCCAGGTGCCAAGGAGCAGTGTCTGTGACAGTCTACGCTGCAGGCCAGCCTCGCAGGCTGTGTTAGTTTGAGTATAATTGGCCCCCATAAGCTCAAAGAGAGTGGCACTATTAGGAGGTGTAGCTTTGTTGGAGTAGGTATGGTCTTGTTGGAGGAACTGTGTCACTATGGGGGTAGACTTTGAGGTCTCCTATGCTCAAGCTATTCTCTATTTAGACGATAGCTCACTTCCTGTTGCCTGTGGATCCAAATGTAGAACTCTCAGCTCCTTCTCCAGCATCATGTCTGCCTGCATGCCACCATGTCCTGCTGTGATTATAATAAACTAAACCTCTGAAACTGTAAGTCAGCCCCAATTAAATGTTTCCTTTATAAGAGTTGCTGTTGTCATGATATCTCTTCACAATAAAACCCTAACTAAGAGATGGGCCTCTGCACACCTCACTCAGGTACCTCTCTGCATGGGGCACAGCCCTTTTGGGTTCACTGCATTCCAGCTAGTGGTAGAGCTAAGAAGACTCAATGCTGTGAGCAAAAAGATGTCCGTGTGGCCTCAAAAGGCCTGAAGAAGTGAGGAGCAGGCCTGGTCTGGGGCTCCACCTGTCATCCCTGAGAACAGGGTGGGGCTCAGGGTCCTGTCAAACCTCTGTCACTGTCCACAGGAGAGGAAGTCATGAGAGATGATCTTGTTGGATATTGGCAGGATAGAAAAGGAAGCAGAGAGGCGAGGAAGGCAGGCTAAGAACATGGGCAGTGTGAGGGCGCTACACAGAGTGACCAGATCTGATGTCTGTCTACTGCAAGACCTTCCTCATGGCAGACAGTACAGAGGCCAAGCTGTCCTGAGACAGACGGGAGATGAATTGGAAGGGAAACAAGGCTGCCTGGTGTGAAAGCACATAAAAGTGAGACCAAGGTGGTAGGCTTGTGTGAATTAAAAAAAAAGAAAGAAAGAAAGAGAGAGAGAGAGAGAGAGAGAGAGAGAGAGAGAGAGAGAGAGAGGGAGGGAGGGAGGGAGGGAGGGAGGGAGGGAGGGAGGGAGGGAGGGAGGGAGGGAGGGAGGGAGGAAGAAAGAAAGAAAGAAAGAAAGAAAGAAAGAAAGAAAGAAAGAAAGAAAGAAAGAAAGAAAGAAAGAAAGAAAGAAAGAAAGAAAGAAAGAAAGACAAGCCCTCTGGATAGCCTGCCCTAGAGTAGGCGATGCTGTTGTACAAATTAATGGGCATAATCCCCCACCAGAGAACAGAACTCAGTGAAAAGGCTGTGGATGAATTTACCTCTTCCTCTGAAGAATGTATTTGCACAAGCTATACAACTGTAGGTTTGATCAAATTACCAGAGACCGCTGAAGCTTTTCTTAATTTTCTTTTAGATTTATTTATTTTATGTGTTTGAGTGTTTTGCCTGCTGTACTATGTGCATTTATGGACATTCTTGGTGCCTGTGGAGGTCGGAAGAGAGTGTTGGATCTCCTTGAACTGGAGTTACAGATGCTTATGAACCACCCTGTGGGTGCTGGGAACTGAGCACAGGTTCTTTGCAAAAGGGAGTGCTCTGAACTACAGAACCCTATCTCCAACCTCCACTGCTTTTCTTGAATGGAGACAATGTATCCTCATTGTATCCTGAGATTTTCATGGTCTACTTTGAGCTTGACCCTAGACTCAGTTGCTCTGGCAGGAGGAGGAATTGAGTAGTAACTGGACACATTCCCACTGGGAGAGAGGAAGCACATTCTTGGTTTATGATGCTAGACCCCCATGAGGAGCACATGAGCTCTGGAGGGGATCACATCTGGTACCACATGGGAAGGGAACATTGACACAGCTTTGGGAATGAGGAAGAAGACAGAGATGTCATCTTGGTTGCTTTAGAAGTGGAAGAGCTTTTCTGGACATGTGAGGGATGAGCAGCTGCATTCCTCCGGTACAGGTCACACTTTCTGGGAGAGTCCTAATGAGTGCCAGTCTGGGAGTGGCTGCCAGGCAGGTCTCAAGGCCCTCTGTGCTTGCTTTTCTTATTCCCCATCCTCCACTTCTCTGTGACCTAGGCTGGTGGTTCTGTGTGTTGGGCTACTAGCCAGGACTTACCCAAGGAAGAAAATTCATGAGCTCCATAGACCAGTTTTCTAGCTGCCTGGCCCAGCAAGCCTTGACACAGGCTACACATGGAAGAGAAAGCATAAGAGTATGCATGTGGGAAGTGGGGACATGCACACAGGTTAGGGCCCCATGGAGTCCTTCTTGTGGGTGTTTTCATCAATGTGTTCTTCCCTGAAAGTCTAGGGAGCATGCTCCCCAGCCAGTCATCCATGGATCACCACCCCCTACTGTTCCTCTTCTGGTTCACAGGAAAATATATTTTATTTTTTTAATTGAAGAGACAAAGGGCTCATGTTTAATGACAGACCTGGCGGTGTGACCTAAGGCCCAGGAGTAGACCTCACAGAGGAGTCATAAGGCATGACTCTCGGATCTACTCCTTGAGGATAGAAGATTGCAAGGGACTTCATTTCCAGTGTCCTCTGAATCCTGAAGGTCCCCTCCATGATCACCTGTCCTTCAGGCCCTCTACTTCTCAGTAGGTCAGTCCACTCCTGCTGTGGGATGAGCAGGTACTAATGGAGACTTCTCTGCAGAATGCCACAGAGCCTGTGCACAATCACCTCCTGTGCCATATTGTCTCATGCCAACTTGACACAAGCTAAAATCATCTGAGGTGGAAACTTTAAGTGAGAAAATGCCTCCATAAGATAAAGAGGTAGGCAAGCCTACAGGACATCTTCTTACTTAGTGATTGATGGGGGATGACCCGTGGGTGGTCCACCGGGGTTGTGTCCTGGGTTCTATAAGAAAGCGAGTAAGCAACACCCCTTCATGGCCTCTGTGTCCAGGTTGTAGTTTGGTGTTTTGTTCTTGTTCATCTGTTTTTGTTTTTATTTTTGTTTTTGTTTTGTTTTGTTTTTTTAACTGTCCCGGAGCCTGCCAACCAGCTACCAAATAAATGCACAGAGACTTATTCTTACTTATAAATGCCTTAGCTTGGCTTATTTCTAGCCAGATTTTCTAACAAATTATCCTGTTTCTCTTTAATTACATTTGGACTCCTGGATTTTTACCTTTCTTTATTCTGTATATCTTTCTTTCCTTCTTACTCTGCGGCTGGCTGTGTGGCTGTATGGCTGTGTGGCTGTGTGGCTGTGTGGCTGAGTGGCTGTGTGGCTGTGTGGCTGTGTGGCTGTGTGGCTGTGTGGCTGGGTGGCTGGGTGGCTGTGTGGGTAGCTGGGTGGCTGTGTGGCTATGTGGCTGGGTGGCTGAGTGGCCGTGTGGCCGTGTGGCTGGGTGGCTGTGTGGCTGTGTGGCTGGGTGGCTGGGTGGCTGTGTGGCTGTGTGGCTGGGTGGCTGTGTGGGTAGCTGTGTGGCTGTGTGGCTGGGTGGCTGTGTGGCTGTGTGGCTGGGTGGGTAGCTGGGTGGTTGTGTGGCTGGCTGGCTGTGTGACTGGGTGGCTGACCCCAGTATCTTCTTCTCCTTCTTGTCTTGCTTCTCCCCCTCTTCTCTAAATGTCTTCTCCTGTTTATTCTCTCTGCCAGCCAGTCACACCTGTTGGTCTCTCCTGCCTCACTACTGGTTGCTCAGCTCTTGATTACACCAACTGGTGTTTTAGACAGGGAAAGTAACACAGCTTCACAGAGTTAAACAAACGCAACATAAAAGATTGTAACACATCTTTGCATCATTAAACAAATGTCCACAGCATAAATATGCATAACACATCTTAAACCAATATTCCAGAACACCAGGTTTCTACCCTGTGTGAGTCCCTAACCTGACTTCCCTTGATGAACAGTGATGTGGAAGTGTAAGTCAAATGAACCTTTTCCTCCCTAGCTTGATTTTGTCATGTGTTTTATCATAGCAATAGTAATCCAAACTAAGACACCTCCTCTTGGAGGTGCTCAATTCCCTATTCCCTTAAGTCCCTTCTTTGTATGGGAATTTTGGCCTCAGAAAGACCCCCAGAGTTTCAGGATGGCTTCATGTCAGATCACTGGAGCCAACCGGGTCTCCTCAGAGCTAGGATGGAGTGCCATGGCCTTGACCCCAGGGATTATATAGGAGATGCTTCCATGCTTCCCTGGAGAGGGTAGGGTGGAAATGGTGGGAAGAGTAAGGGTGATACTGAAGTCTGGCACCAGCCTCCCCAAAGGAGCTTTGGAGAAGAAATGACACCTCATAGATGGTGTCATCTGATGCAAAGGGGGCTAAACTTGTGCCTGTCAGTATCAGCTACCTTTAATCTCAAGCTCCTATATTAGCTACAGATGGCTTAGGAGTGTGTGTGGTAGTTCAGATGTATTGACCCCCACCAAGTTCATAGGGAGAGGCATTATTAGGAAATATGGCTTTGTTGGAGAAGGTGTGGCCTTGTTGAAAAAAGTATGCCACTGTGGGGGCAGGCTTTAAGGTCTCCTTTGCTTAAGCTATTTCCAATGTCAGAGCATTCTTAGACCATTGACTTCTGATCAGAATGTAACCAGCACCATGTCTGCCTCCATACTGCCATGCTCCCACACATGATGATAATGGACTGAACCTCTGAAACTGTAAGAGAATCACCCCCAATTAAATATTTTTATCTAAGAGTTGTCTTGGTCATGGTATCTTTTCAAAGCAATAGAAACCAAATTTGACAGGGGAGGGAGGCCACACTCCCTTGGAACTTCCTGTCCCTGAGAGTGAAGGAGGTACCATGCATCCAAGGACACACTTTATAGGGAACTAGGCACAACTCTTAGCCATGAGATCTGACCATCCAGGCTGAGGCTACTAAATATGCTGGATCCCAGAAGTCTGCTGACCAGGGTGAGGCTGTTGGAAGTTGAAGCTTTGGTGCTGGTGAAAGTGGTGTCTTCATGACTGGAGATGGGATAAAGTTCAGAAAATCCTGGGAGCATTCCTTATGAGCTCTCTCCACACCAAACTTCGACAGGACCAACAGGCTTTCATGGATATTCAAAGTTTCCCACATTTAGGACATTATCCCTTCCACTCCTTCCTCTGAGCTCATGATTTCCCCATACTTTTTCCTCTACCACCTGTTCTTTGTGTCATCCAGCCTGCTCATTTTGCTGTGGCAATATGGCATTCCTTCAAGTATGCTGGGAGCACCAGCTTTGAAATGGCCTTGGAATGATGCTCAACCAGACCTGCCACATAAACTTGAGCATAAACCTCTTTAAGCCTCTCTTTTTTTTCTGTAAAAATCCCTAAAGCAGAATTTGTCTGTAGCAGGTTTTCTTGGACCATGAGCCTTTAAATCATAATGTGGAAACTTATTAACTATAAATGTTCAGCCTTAGCTTAGGCTTGTTTCAAGCTAGACTTAAAAAAAAATTAGCCCATTTCTCTATTGCAGTAATACTCATTTGAAATATATTATCCAAAGGATTAACATTTATTGAGGAGTATAGGAACACTCACAATGCAAATTGAACCTTAAGACAATTCTTGGAGATAGGAACTGTCCCATGACGGGTGATCTGCTCTCCATGAACACAGGAACAAAACAAGGATCAGCTCAGGGTCCCTGTGCCTTCTTAATTGGGTCTAGCCATGCCCCATTCAGACTCCAGAGACATGCCTCCAACCCTTGTCAGCTCACCTGAATCCTACCACATTTCTCTTCATCTATGTGTAGCCCCAAAGCTTGTTTACCTCATCTACATACTGTCCATCCTGCTTTCCTGCTTCTACTGTGTCATCTGTCTGTCTGTCCTGCAGCTAGCTGGCTCCCGTTTTTTCTCAACCTGCCTGCTCTGATATCTCTCTTCTCTTCCCTACTGGCCATTCAGCTTTTTACTAGATCAATGTGGTGCCGTGGGTAGACAAGGTAGAACAGTAACACATCTTTATACAGTTAAACAAGTGCAGCATAAACAAATGCTACACATCTTTACATAATTAAGCAATTACTCTTCAACACATTTTTGCATAGTTAAACAAATATTCTATGTTGCACGAATGAAGGAAACTCAGAGCCAAATCTCAGGGAAAGGCTGAGACATCAAAGAGAGGAAACACTACAGTCAGATCTCACCCAGCTGTCTTCCGGCTTCCTCAGCTCCTCGTGGCTTCTACTGCCTTAATCTGTCTTTCTGCGCCTGCCTTAAATACCCTCTTCGCCCAGTTGTTTCACATCCAGGTTAAGATTAAAGGCCTGGCTGCTTGGGAGTCTGGAACTCCCTCTGTAACCAAGCTGGCCTCAAACTCAGATCTGCTTTAATTAAAGGCATAGGTCACCACTCCCAGTCTTTCCCTGTGTTGGGATTAAAGGCGTGAGTTACCACTCTCTGATCCTCCTGGCTTGACTGTGGGTGGATCTCTTCTCTGATATTCCAGACTAGTTTTTATTATATATGAAACATATCACCACAATTCTATTCCATAATATTTCCCAATTTTTGTCTAAATAAAAAGGCAAGGTTTTATCTCTGTTTAGAATTATTTGTTTAGATCTATACTTCAATTCTTAATTGTATTATTTGGTATTTCTATGTCTAGTTTCTTGAGTTCTTTATATATTTTAGAGCTCAGTTATCTGTCAGATGTAGGGTTGGTGAAGATTATTTTCCATTCTGTAGGTTGCTGTTTTGTCTTACTGACCGCATCCTTTGCCTTACAGAAGCTTCTCAGTTTCAGGAGGTCCCATTTGTTAATTGTTGCTCTCAGTGTCTGTGCTACTGGTGTTAAATTTAGGAAGTGGTCTCCTGTGCCAATGCATTCAAGGGTATTTCCCACTTCTTCTATCAGGTTCAGTGTTACTGGATTTGTATTGAAGTTTTGATCCACTTGGATTTGAGTTTTGTGCAACATGATAGATATGGATCTGTTTGCATTCTTCTACATGCCACCATCCAGTTATGCCAGTACCATTTGTTGAAGATGCTTTTTCTTCCATTGTATATCTTGGGCTTCTTTGTCAAAAATCAGGTGTTAACCATTGTGTGTCTTAATGTCAGGGTCTTCCATTCCATTCCATGATCTGTTTTTATGCCAATATCAAGCTATTTTTACTACCATGGCTCTATAGTAGAGCTTGAAGTCAGGGATGATGATGACTCCAGAAGTTCCTTTGTTGTACAGGATGATTTGGTAATCTTGGTTATTTTGGTTTTTTTATATAAAGCCGAGTATTGTTCTTCTGAGATCTGTGAAGAATTGTGTTGGAATTTTGATGGGGATTGCATTGAATCTGTAGATTGCTTTTGGTGAGATTGCAAATTTTTACTATGTTGATCCTACCTTTCCAAGAGCATGGGAGATCTTCTAATTTTCCGGTATCCTCTTCAGTTTGTTTCTTTAATGACTTAAAGTTCTTGTCACACAGGTCTTTCACTTGTTTGGTCAGAGTTACCCCAAGATATTTTGTTATTTATGGCTATTGTAAAGGGTGATGTTTCCTGATTTCTTTTTCAGCCGGTTTATCATTTGTATGTGAGAGAACTATTGATTTTTCTCGAGTTAACCTTGTATCCTGCCACATTGCTGAAGGTGTTCATCAGCTGTAGGAGTTCCCTGGAAGAATTTGGGGGGTTCACTTATATATACTATCGTATCTTCTGCAAATAGTGAAAGTTTGATTTTTTTTTTCTTTCCAATTTGTATCCCCCTGATCTCCTTTTGTCTTGTTGCTCTAGCTAGGGCTTTGAGTATTATATTGAATAGATAGGGAGAGAGTGGACAGCCTTGTCCTGTTCCTGATTTTAGTGGGATTGCTTTGTTTCTCTTCATTTAGTTTGATGTTGGCTGTCAGCTTGCTGTATACTGTCTATATTATGTTTATGTATGTTCCTTGTATTCCTGGTCTCTCCAGGACTTTTATCATGAATGGGTATTGATTGGATTTTGTCAAAGGCTTTTCCAGCATGTAATGAGATAATCATGTGGGTTTTTAATCTTTTGGTTTGTTTATATGGTGGATGACAATGGCAGATTTTTGTACTTGATCATTGTGGATGATTTTTTTGAAGTGTTCTTGAATTAGTTTTGCCAGGATTTTATTGAATATTTTTACATCGATGTTCAGAAGAGAGATTGGTCTGTATTTCTCTTTCTTTGCTGTGTCTTTGTGTGGTTTGGGGGTCAGGGTGACTGTAGCCTCACAAGAGGAGTTTGACAATGTTCTTTCTGTTTCTATTGTGTGGAACAATTTAAGGAATATTGGTATTAGTTCTTTGAAATTATAGTAAAATTCTGCACTGAAACTGTCTGGCCCTGGACTTCTGTGGGAGGAAACTTAACAACTGCTTCTATTTTGTTAGGGGTTATAGGTCTATTTGTCATCTTTCTGGTCTTGATTTAATTTTGGTAAGTAGTATCTATCCAGAAAATTGTCCATTTCTTTTAGGCTTTCCAATTTTATGGAGTACAGGTTTTTGAAGTATAACCTAATGATTCTCTGGATTTCCTCAGCATACGTTGTAATGTCCCCCTTTTCATTTCTGATTCTGTTAATTTGGATATTCTCTCTCTGCCTTTTAGTTAGTTTGGATAAGGGTTTATCTATCTTGTTGATTTTCTCAAAGAACTGTTTCATCGATTCTTTGTTTCAATTTTATTGACTTCAGCCCTGTCCTTTATTATTTCCTGCCTTCTCCTTCCGTGAGTTTGCATCTTTTTGATCTACATTTTTCAGGTGTGCTGTTAAGTTGCTCGTGTGAGATTTCTCCAGATTCTTTATGGAAGCACCGAGTGCTGTGAACTTTCGTCTTAGCACTGCTTTCATTGGGTATGCTGTGAATTCATTTTCATTGCATTCTAGAAAGTCTTTCTTTCTTATTTCTTCCTTGACCCAGAGGCAGTTCGATTGAGAGCTGTTCAGTCTCCAGAGTTTGTAGACTTTCTGCAGTTCGTGCTGTTGTTGAATCTAACTTTAGGCCACGGTGGTCTGATAGGATACAAGGGGTTATTCCAACATTTTGTATCTATTCATATTTGCCTTATGACTATGTATGTTGTCAATTTGGGGGAAGTTTCTATGGGGTGCTGAAAAGAAGATATATTCTTTTGTGTTTGGGTGAAAGGTTCTGTATATACCTATTAAGTCCATTTGGGTCATAACATCTATTAGATCCCTTATTTCTCTGTTGAGTTTCTGCCTGGAAGAAGTGTCCATCGGTGAGAATAGGGTGTTGAAGCCTTTCACTCTTAGTATGTGGGGTTTGATATGCAATTTAAGCTTTCATAATGTTTCTTCTACATATGTAAGTGCCCTTGTATTGGGAACATAAATGTTCAGGATTGAGACTTCATCCTGATGGGTTTTTCCTGTGATGAATATGTAATATCCTTCCCAATCTCTTTTGACTGATTTTAGTTTGAAGTCTATTTTGTTAGATATTAAGATAGCTACACCAGCTTGCTTTTGAAGTCCATTTGATTGCAAGGTCTTTTCCCAACCCTTTCCTCTGAGGTAGTATATCTTTGAAGTTGAGATATGTTTCTTGTATGCAGCAGAAAGATAGATCCCATTTTGATATCTATTCTGTTAGCCTGTGTCTTTTTATAGGGAAATTGAGTCAATTGATAATAAGGATATTAATGACCAGTGATTATTAATTTCTGTTATTTTGGGGTGGTAGTGTGTGTATTTCCCTTCCTTGGGATTTCCTGCTGTGGAATTATCTATTGCTTGTGTTTTTGTGGGTGTATCTAATTTCCTTAGGTTGGAGTTTTCTTTCTAGCGCTTGTTATAGGGTTATATTTGTGGACAGGTATTGTTTAAATCTGGTTTTGCCAGGGAATATCTTGTTTACTCCATCTATGGTGATTGAGTGTTTTGCTGGGTATAGTAATCTGGGCTGGCATCTTTGGTCTCCTATTGTCTACATAACTTCTGTCCAGGACTGTCTGGTCTTCATAGTCTCCACTGGGAAGTCGGGTGTTATTCTGATGGACCTGCCTTTATAAGTTACTTGGCCTTTTTTCCTTTGCAGGTCTTTATATTCTTTATTCTGTATATTTATTGGTTTAATTATTATGCAGTGAGGGGACTTTTGGGGGGAATCTAGTTTATTTAGTGTTTTTTAAGCTTCTTGTATTTTCATAGGCATTTCCTCCTTTAGGTTGGTAAAGTTTTCTTCTATAGTTTTGTTGAATATATTTTCTGTGCCTTTGAGATGGTGGTCTCTTCTCTTCCTCCTATTATATTTAGCTTTGATCATTGTATGATGTCCTAGATTCACTGAACATTTTGTGTTATGAATTTTTTTACTTTAGTGTTTCCTCTAGCATATCTCAATGCCAGAGATTTTCTTTTTTCTTTCTTACATTCTCTTGGCTGTGCCTACATCTGTAGTTCCTGTTTGTTTACTCAGATTTTCCATCTCCAGCATTCCCTCGGTTGGTGTCTTCTTTACTTGCTTCTATTTCATTTTTTAAGTCTTGAACTGTTTCCTTCACCTGTTTAATTGCTTTTTCTTAGCTTTCTTTAAGGAATTTATTGATTCATTCCAACTTTTGTCTTTGATTTCTTTAAGGGAATTTTTCATTTCCTCTTTAAAGTCCTCTATCATCTTCATAAAGTTAAGTTCATTTTCTTCTGCTTTTTCTAATTGTGATGTTAAGGTCTTCCTATTGTAGAACCACTAGGTTCTAGTGGTGCCATATTGCTTTTTATGTTGCTGTATGTAGTCTTGCATTTATGTCTACCCATCTCTTTCTTCAACTGGTGCATGTACTGTCTGTGTCTCAGGGAGCTGTTCCTGGTCCAATCTGCTTTGGCTGTGTCTGTGTCTTAGGGAGCCTCTCTTGGTCCAATCTGAGCTGGTGGATTTTGTGTTTCAAGGAGCTGCTCTTGTGTCATAATCTGTTGAGACATGCCTGACTATCAAAGGGTCCTTAGTATGAGGAGAGTGTGGACCGAGAAATATTAGAGACAGAAAGAGTAAGACCGGAGATAGAAAACTTAGTGTCAGGAGGACTGTCAATCACTACTGAAGCCTCAAGATTATTTCATGGTTTCTTTTTATACCCAAAACAGGGCAGAGCAAGACCTCCACCTCTCAAGGACACCATGGTTCAAAGTACAAAGTACAGACAGGTGTAAACACCTTCCTTAATTTACAAAACATCTAGTAATCACACCTTATGGAAAAACATCCTGCCATTAGTCTTCAAAGAATAAGGTAGCTGGTAACCACAGTTTTAGCCAAACATCCTATTATGCAGCCCTGCAAGGCTAAACAAGCTCTCTGACCTTGAGTCAAGGTGGCAACCACAAGCTGGAATCTTTGTGGGCTCCCACATTCTTTGTTCAATAGGAGCCCGTGGATTCTGTGTCAGGGAGCCTCTGAGGTCACAGAGTGATGAGTGGGTTTATGAGAGGAGGTGGGAATTAGAGATTGCAGGGTCAGATTAGGTCTTAATTAGGTCTTAATTAACCTAAACAGTATGCAATAATAGATTTCAAGGACTAAAATTTTATATTACATTTTTAAATGAGCTGCATAGGTACAATACTTTAAACAACAGTAGAAACAAACACATTGTATAACAGAAATAAAATTAAATTTGTGTCAGTATGTATAAACATAATAATGTAAAATATTTGAGATGATTGTCTTTTTATCCTGTATTTCTATATCCCCACTAAATGATGATAAACACCTATAACCCACCAAATGACCACAAAACCACCAGTCCCACCTCTTGAGAATGTAGATGTTGTGTTCTCTAGACTGCTTCCTGTAGTTTGGGGGCGGTATGATCTGTAGGGGTCCTGAGAAAAATGGGATAATGATCAAGTCCTGAGAAAACTAGTAACATTTGTTTTACAGTCTCAACTGTTCACATGTAGAGGAATCAGTATGTACGTCACTTGTCCGTAGTTTTTCTTGGTTTATTTCTTTATGTCTGTAGCCAAGATTTTGAGGGGAGGGGTCTCTCCCAATCAAACATGAAGGAATCCACAGCTTTTATTTCCTGTGGGGAAAAAAAAGCATAACCTCTCCCCTAACACAATACATTTTCTGAATTCCATTTTAAAGTTAAGACATCCCTAAAGTACGTAGGCTGGGTTTAACTCAGAAGTCCCTTTTATAATCCCATGTCTCTCAACAACTGTCATCCATTCATCAGCATTCAAAAAATTCAAAGTCAATCCAATATGATACAGGATCTCAACTTTTTGTATATTTCCCATCTTTACATGGCTGTTTTTTCTTTTATATTACTCTCTTTAAAGACTTTATTATTTTTAAACTATTTTTCCTATGACTCTTATACCTATTTTCCCCCCTAAGGACCCATGTACATTTTAAAACAACTGTCACCTGCTTAGAGTATGGACCCACTTTATCGAGTACCTGAAACTGTGCACTTGCAGGATTCTCTGGTGCCTGAACCAAACCTTAAACTCAATGCACAGCTTTGCGATGGCCCCACTTGGGCCTAGCCAAGAGCTGCATTTAACCAAGATTTCCATTTAGCCGCCCCAGCTCTAGGAAGTTGATGCCTACACGGTAGCAGGTTTTTCTTTCCCTGTTTCTTTTTTTAGCTTGCTGTTTCTACTTAATGTGCTGGTTGCTCAAGTGCTCACTGTACAGCAGAGCTATGCCTGTGAATACTACAGTGGTTTTCAGGTGTTATCTGACAAGTCTTGGAGGCGGAGTCTCTGGAGTACAGGGAGCCTGAACAAGGTGTGGCCAGACCCAATTAAGAAGTCGCAGGGGCCCTGAGCTCGGCCATTTTGTTCCTATGCTCTTGGAGAGTGGATTGCCAGTCGTGGGACAGTTTCTATCTCCAAGAATTGTCTTAAGGCTCAATTTGTATTGTGGGTGTTGGTATACCCCTCAATAAATATTAATCCTTTCTATGATGTATTGCAAGTGAGTATTACTGCAACAGAATACTGGGCTATTAGAAATCCATGTTTTGTTTTGTTTTTTTCTTTTTCTCCAGGGCCTATATAGAAATACCTGCCCCATTTTGGGTGCCAAATGTAGCAGGCTTTCTTAGACTGCCAGCCCCCAAATCATGACATGGAGACTGATTATTAATTATGACTACTTGGCCTTAACTTAGGCTTGTCCTTTAAAAAAAAATTAATTAACCCATTTCTGTTAATCTATGTGTTGCCCTGAGGCTTGTTAACTGTTGCTGAGTCCTAACAGTTCCCTCAAGGGAGGGGGTAAGAAGGCATGGAATCAGCAGAAAAAGACCTACTCATTTATTCAACAATAAAGTGAGCCTTATATACCCTCCTCCTAGCACCCAGGCTGTGTCACAATCTGGTGATAGTGCATGGCTGTCCCTCATTGGCTGGTCACAATCAGGAGATCTGACAGCATCTGTTGCTAGGCAGATTCCCAACGGTCAGGGACTCTGGGTAGTACCTGTTATGAGGCAGATTTAGAGAAATCAGAAACACTGGACAGAGGCTGTTGCTAAGCCCTCAGGCAGACTCCAGGTTGGCTCATAAGGAAGCACATAAACCAGCCTTACTACAGTCAACTTCCGTGGCTAAAGTGGACCGAGTCAGGTGAGGGACGTCCAGGTTAAATCAGCACTCAGGAGTCATCAGGTTCCATCATCCAGGATCACAAAGAGAGACCCGAGCTTTATTTAACACACTCTTTTATATCTCTCAAATACTTCCTCCTAGTAACTTCCTCCTAGTCAGCCCACACCCAAGGTCGTGGAAGATCCCATAACTAATGCCCCTGGGGTTGGCAGCGATAACAAGAAAACTGCAGAGCTGAAAAACATTATGTTCATCCCCCTAGCTGTCACAAGGTTCAGTCCTCAGGGAGGAGGGGGTCACGAGGGCCAAGGTAGAATTTTCCACAGGCACAATTCTATGCATACAATCCAGCCTGATATCAGGAACCAACAGTCAACCTTGTCTATGTACTGTCCATCCTGCTTCCCTGCTTCTTTTGTGTCTGGCTGGCTGGGCTGATGGTGGCTGGCTCCTCTTTTCTCTGTGCTCACCAGCCCCATGCATTCCTCCTTTCCTAGTTATTGGTCATTCAGCTTTTTATTAGACCAATCAGATACCTTAGGCAGATAAGGTAAAACAGCAATACATCTTTACATATTTAAACACATCTTTACATAGAGAAATATTCTGCAACAAAAAAATGTAGTACATATTTACATAGATAAACAATTATTCTATTTACAACACTTATCTCAAGGGAGGTTCTGGAAAGTAAGTAGCCATGGTTGTGCCTAGTGAATGCTATTGATGGTGTAAAAATGATTGTCTTCATTTTTGTTTACCCATAAGGTCTCTCCAGAATGCCAGAGCCTTTGAGATTGGGCACCAGATACAGTATTTATCTAGAGAGGCTTGGGTGTGTGTGCACAGAAAATCTGGGCAAGAGCCAATGACCACAACCTAGTACTTTAACAGCAAAGTCTAAGTTTGCCTTACTTCTCCCTGAGTTGGATCCTTATCCATGTCAGAGCAGGGCAAACAATGGGGACCAGTACAAGAAGTCCCTTGTTGTATTAAGTTTCTGGCCTGGACTAGCCCCAAGTTCTGGACCAGTAGTCCCAAAGTAACACACAGAAGTTTATATTTATGTTATGCTGATTGGCCTGGGCCCAGGCATATAATTTACTAACTCTTTACCCTTAATCTAACCCCTGACTCTCATTCTGTTCAGCCACGGGGCTCGGTACTTTTTCTCAGAGCAGCATAGTTGTCCTCTGCTTCTTCTGGCTTCTCTTGTGTCTCTGCAGCATCTCTGTTCTGCTCTTCCTGTTCCCAGAGTTTTCTTAGTCTGGTATCCCTGCCCATACTTCCTGTCTGCCTTCAGTCAATCAGTATTATTAAACCAGTAGGCAGGACAGTTATTTACATAGAACAGAACACAATCACACTACAGTCCATGGGAGGGTGCATTTTTAGGAATAGATACAAAGCCAAGAGCAGAGGGTGGTAGGAAGAGGGACAGAAGCTATTTTGTATGAGAGGGCAGTGGACAGAGCCAGTCAGGACCCTCCAGGATGGGACAGTTTGGATGGGTTAGCCTTGGGACATCCATGACAAACTGCGTGAGGAGGAGCCCCATAGATAGCTCTGTGAGCAGCTTTGGGGCTGAAGAGGTCTGGCCTGGGGTTCTTTCAGTGCAAAGTCAGTAGCGTAGAGAGGACATTTCAATCCTGGGTACTGCTGAGAGGGCTCCGGAGCAAGCAGTCTTGGAGGGGAGCAAGCCCTGAGCTGCTGCCGCTGCCTACAGCTGGTGGTGAGACTGAGCAGAAGTGTGTGGAGAGGCCGACACAGAGGAGCAGGATGGTCACCAAGAACCCGACAAAGGCCAGTGAAGGCAAAGGCTACACAGTGTGAGCGGTCACTCTGGACATTTTGGAAATGGTGGAGAGTAGGGGTGAGCAGCTGTAGCTGGCTGCTTAAGGAAATGGGTGGTTTTTGTTTTCCTGGACCAGGGATGGAACATTATACTCAGCAGGCAAGCACTCTGCCACTGAGCCACACCCTCACCCTCCAAGAGGGGAACTTTAAAGTTGATTTTCCCTGCAGATGGGCAATAACTCAGCATGAGAAAGGATGGCTAAAAGGTCCATGCAAGAGTAGAGTTTCTGGAAGCTGGAGGAAGGACCTTGGGAAGACATTTAATTATAGTTTCTGTGTGAAAGAAGTTGGTTCATTCAAATTTGCTGGGATGGAAAATGCCTGCATGGTTTGCGGTTTGCGTTGGGAGGCCGGTGCGGAAGGGCAAGAGCCTGTCTTCAGCAGCAGGAGCCCAGGAGTTTGAGTGTGAGCAGTTTAAACTCTCTGCCTGAGCTAATCAGAATTTCAAATGGCACCTTTAGATGTTCTGTAACAGATCACATGTGGACTGGGCTGTTTACCACTATCTAGGTCACATTTATTAAAACACTGAAGCCCGAACTCTCTATAATCCATGAGATGAAAGCAGGAACCAGACAGCAACAGAACACACAGGAATGTTCTGTCAGTGTGACCTCAAAATCGCAGAGTTTGAGAGAGAGTGCAGTCAACGTCCTGGACAGATTTACAAAGGAGGGCCAGCCCCCACTACCCCTCCCCCCACCTGTTCCCTTTGTTTGCCTCCCTCCCCGGGTGACACCAGAGCAGATAGTAGGGCTACTCTGCTAACAGAAAAGCAGCTCCTTGGCAAATGCAGGTGACTAGACAACATCTTCCCTGAGCACAGTTGCTGTATAATGGGAAATGAATTTTATCATTATTTGCATTTTTATGACTATTTCTTATGAAACAAGGAATCAATATATACAGAAGGAGGCCAGTGCCTATGCAGGTAAAGCTATTATTCTTTTACTTGTTTCTTAGGCGCCCACAAGTGAAACGGAGGCAGGTTGGTACTGACCACACAAGGACATGGAGAAGTCCCCTTGGGTTTGAAGAGGCAGAGAGGATGCTGGGGATGGAGTAACCTTCTTCTGCGAGGGTTTACATCAGCATCTTCAAGTTGACAAGACTCCTACCAATTCACAGGTTTTTTCAGAACTCTTGATGCATTTCTTCTCTTCAAAACACTGGTGATGCCCTTAGCCTGCCTGGCTCACAGAGGTCCCTTTCTCTTCAACTTCCTCTCAAGGCTCCCTAGTAATTTCCACTTCTGAGGAAAAGTGATTATTGTAGAACAGAACAGAAAACTGTATTCACTGCAGCCTGGGCACCCTGCAAGTGCTGTGTTTGTCTCATAGTCTCCATGTCCAAACTTCAAGTAGAAAGTGACCCTGAGATGGTGGTGGCTGAGAGCTGGGCTTTACCTCCCTGGTCCACTCAGGTTATGTTGTGGCCTCAGGGAATGACACACCATTAGGGTACCCAGACACAGGCTTCACAGTGTCAGGGCCCCTGGGGAGAGTGGAAATGAGGGGGGATGTTTGGGAGGAGCCCTGAGCAGAGTGCAGGAGCTGACTGTGTGCTATCTAGCTCTGAGGGTGGTGACTCAGTGGGAAACAACGTTAGGGAAGCAGGAACATAGTCAGGATGATACCCTGTAAAGTTGAAGTGATAGAGTGGCTCAGTCAGCCTTTGGCCCAGGTGCATTGTGGTCTCTGACCTTTGACTCTGGCTCTAAGCCTGTGGGTGGCTTCCGTGATGAAAGGCCTGTCCCTCCGCTCTCCTACCCATCTCTTCGGCCACAATGGAAGGAACAGACAATCAACAGATATCTGAGGGAACCTGCTGACCACAAACATGAAGAGCTGTGTTTGTGGCTTAGAATAGCATCCCAGAGGATGTGTGTAAGCCCGAGTATGCAGAAGTTTGTCTGTGGTTGAATGTGGGACAGATTAGTCTGCCATGTGTTTCTAGTAAACACTGATATCATTTCCCCAGGATTATTATTAGTCCAAAGATGCCACAGAGAGAGAAATGCAGCAAGTCCGTGGCCTCAGATCCATTCCTGTGGGCTGGTCTCTGGGCTATCCAGACATTGCCAGCGTGGGTGGAGAAGCCTATCTCCTCCTGCCTGTGGACTCTGAGGTTACCTGAGCAAGGCACCGGCTTCAAGCTGCAACAGCCAGGCTCAGCAGTTCCTTCCAGAGAGCTAGAAGGCGTCCAGCTAAAGCATAGCTCTATTTTAATAACATTAAGAAAGCTTGTTGCTAGATAGGACACAGGGGTGAGAAGGATGCCACACATTTGAAGCCAGCCTGACCCATGCAGGATTCCAGGTCAGCCGTACTACATAGCAAAGCTCTGCCCAAAACCCCAAATCACAATGATAACAAGTGACTGACTATTATTGCCTGGTAGAGGAGTGGGTTGGACTGAGGCATGTGCTCCACACTTATCTTTGCATATAATTTTGAGTTTTAAACCATGTGTACATGGTTTAAATGTGTATGAGTGTGCATATACATACATACATTCCAAAAAGAAACCTATTTCAGAAAGATTCTTTTAACAAAGAACTTCCAAATAGCCACCTGACTTACGTATTTAAGTCATGGGTTCTGCAGGTATGTCCTGGTCTTAAGCTCTAGGCAATTTCTTCCCAAAGGCCAGGGGTTCCTACGTCAGACATGAAGACTGGAGTAATGTTATCTCCAGTCTCCAGGAATCTCATTACCTGTGGGCAAGGTGATGTAGAATGAGGCTTCCTGCACTGTGATCCTTGAAAGGGACCCGACAGAGGCCACAGGCCCTTTGTTGAAAAGGAGATATCTACAAGAGTCACTAATGCCTCTGAGCTGGTGCACCTCACTCCCAGCTGGTTCCCGTGCACCACCAGATCTTTTGGGGGGGGGGGGCACGCCCCATGGTTCTTTAACAAGCAGCTTTTCCTAAAGCATTCAAGTAAACGGAAATTGAAGAGTGTGTTATAACTGACATTATTTTAAGCTCCAGTGTTTGATTTATTCTCAAAATCGATTATAATTTTGATAGAGTTTCAGTTAATTAAACTTATTTAGGGTTGTCATATATCAAGAGATATCAACTATTCACAGATATCAACCACTGAGACTGTTAAGGCTCTGGTGTTCCCTTGAGTGTCACACTGTCCTATTGTCCTGATCCACAGCTGACCTTTGTCCCTGTGAGCTGCCTCCTGAGATGGCACTTGTCAGACTCGCGTCTTCATCCAGGTCATCCCAGACATGGCAGTTACTTGACTCACATTGCTTTCTTTAGCAGGGCCAGCTTCAGGAATGTCCTGTTTGCACATGGGAAGCTGTGTGGAGACTGGCCAGCAGCTGGGCTCCAGCCTTCGGCTAGAAGAAGTGTTCCTTTCAATTTCTCTGACTCCCCCAAATCCCTTGAGGCCTTGGACCTAGTCCTAAGGCCCTCTGTCTCACAGAGAGAAAGGACAACTTGCAGGAGCCCCTCCCCACCCCTTCTCACTTGTCCCTGCCAATTCTGCAGAGGCCACTGGGGGAGAAGGAACATTCTAGAGAATACTTCACTTCTTCAACTATATCCCAGTTCACAGCTGGAGAGAAGGGTGGACATTTTTTTCCTTTATAAGCAGCAGCAGCAGCATGAATATGATTTTCCACACGCTGACTCATGGGACTGTTAGTGCCCTGGACTTTGGCACATGGTCTGTCTCTTGCTGACTTGGAGATGGAGCTGGGGAGGCTGCTTTCATCTAGTCATATAATTTCTCCCAATGACTGGGTTTTACCCATAAGGACCCTTGTTTTCATCTTCAGTCTGGGAACACACTGGGGACCTCTCACAGCCTCCTCCAGTCTGAGGATTCATCTGCCTATAATTGAAGTCATTTGGACTGTGCTTGTATGAGGTGGTATGTCTTGGTGTGCAGAACCAAATGAAAATGTCACCTGGGAAACTGTGACTGTCTTTTGAATGCCCCTCGCCCCCAGTTTTATTAGGGACACTTGTCTGAGGCAATCTTTCCCGTTGGTGACTCTTTATTTTCCTCAGTCTGCTAGTTTCCTTGGATTTGACTTCCTGTTTTTCATCTTGACCGGATTCCATTCACACCAAGGCAGCAAAGCCCCATTGCTTTCGGGCCTCATTCCCAGGCCCAGTGCATGGGGTCAGCAGATGAGAGCAGGTCCAGCTAGATGGGAAGCTAGACCATCTACCCAGTGCTGGGCCCCAGACCCCTCTGTGGTTCGGAATTATTGTAAGATAAAGGAGGTCAGGTGTAGAGCCGTAGTCGGTGCCAAGCATAATCAAAAGGTCTTTGATGAACTCATCAATTAACTTTTGTGAGATAAAATAACTATAAGTAAGTACATTCTTGTTTAAAAACTCCAGCAACGCAGACACCTACAGGATAAACAATGGCAGTGCCCTTCGCTGGCTCCTCTCTTTTCCCTTCCTCCACTAGTGCCAATAATCGTGCTCTCCAGACTTGCTTTTCTAGAGGACAGAGAACTTAGCATCTGGTGTGTGAACGCAGCTGTGTGCTGCACAGCAGTGTTTGGCCATGGAGGAACCACAGGACCATGGTGGTCCGTGACGGTATTTTGCCTAGTGATGTCACAGTCACCTCACTGTAAGAACCTTCTGTGATGTTTACACAATGATGAAACTCTCTGACAATGCACCCCGGATGGTGTCCATATAATGAAGCAGCCCATGATTACAAGTTGAATTGTAAAGACCCAGGGGAATGCTCAGCAGCTTATCTCCTGCTCAAATTATCAAGTTCTCCATTATTCTTCTACCATGATGTCTGATTTGGAGGGAGAGTTCTGAGACACACACACACATGCACACATGCACACACGCACACACGCACACACGCAGGTACACATAGCTGCCTCACATACATACATACAAATATAAATAAAAGTGCATATGTTTTTTAAATATGTGGTGTTGTGTTCAAAAGCCCCATATCCTTGAACTTGCTATGCAGTTAATGCTGGCAATAAATTGCTGGTTCCTCTCATCTCCACAAATGCTAGGATTACAGGTGTACACCCATATACATAGTTTATGTGGTATTGGGGATCAAATAGAAATTATGAGCTCAGAAGACCCCGGACACTGGAGGGACTTTGGAGGAAGGAAGAAATAAAATCAAGGTCATTCCCTGTTCCTCTCCAGTGTGGACTTGAGTGAATTCCAAGGACCAGTTCCACCTACAAGCTGGGTCAGGGAAGTACAGAGACAGGGTCTGGGAAGGAGTGGTGTGAGACCAATCTGTGAGGGAACATGGAATCCTGAGTACCCCAGGTGAGTCCCTGGACCCCCATCTACATCGAAAGTGCCCTGCTGGCAACTGGCTTGGGTGGAATGACTTTGGGAATGGACTGACCTTGGCCAAGGAGCAAAACAAAATCTCAGGATGCTGTCTCTATATAGTTTCCAGTTCTATTTTTCAGATGACCCAAGACAGTCTTTGATGGACACTCCCACTGTCTGCCTGTGAGGGGGTGAGGGGAACTTTGCTACATGCAGCAGAGCCAGGGACATAGCTGTGAAGAAACTACACCTCCATCACAAGCGTGGCCTTGTTCTTCTGAGGTGGGTGTCTCAGTATTCTGATCAGGAAGGCATGCTGCTCTCAGGGTAATAGTACACAAATTTTATTAGTATATTCGTGAAAGAGAATGAAGCAGTTGAGTAAAACGAGCATTTGTTAACTGCTGGTCGACCGGTGGTTTCCATTCCATGAAGTGTGGTGTGTGTTGGTAGATCTGCCACCAACTACATATGCACACATTCCATAAAACTCAGGTTTCATTTTATGTAGGTGGCTACTTGGCAAATAGAATATTTTGTTCAGGAAATTGACCAATATCCTGCCAAGTTAAACCTAATTCATGTAAGAGGTAGAAAGAAACATGATGTCAGAGCTTGCTAGAATCTAATGAAATTTATGAATTTATTAAGACATTGGGAAATAGTTTAGGTCAGGAAAACAAAACAAAACCAAAAAAATCACCTGTTAGTAATTTATGTTCTAGTACCAGACTCGATGGGTTTGAATCCTGTCTCTTACTAGTAATGGGATCATGAGTATAAAATCGAGGTGTTATCACCTATGCCATGGATTGCTGTGGGGGATTCAATGATGAAATGTGATACTCCACCATTCTTAGACCTTACTGACACATGTATCAATGTGAGTGTATACTGAGTATCTATTTAAGTGTGGTGCTCTCAGCGGAACTAGGTGGTCAGAAAACCACAGATATCACCAGCCATCACAGACTGAGGAAAAAACACTGGCTGACAATCACAGACAGATATGTATATATCTGAAAGGGTCTGTCCTGAGTTCCAGGGCCCAGGGGGATCCAGGATGAGGAAAGAGCCAAGAGAAGCCACAGATGGAAGAAGCAGCTGCAGCAGGTTACACAAAATGCTCTAAGGTTTCATGCCAAAGTAGTGAAAAAATATGCACTCTGAACCCTCCTGTGAAGACTCAGAATGTGAACCCAAAATGTGCACCATGATTCCAGGGCCCAAGACCAAAAACTAACTCTTATTTCAGCTCCCAGACCCCACCCCATCACATCTTCTAAAGACTTACTCGGTAAATCAGTGTCCACCGGCAATGAGTAATCTAGAAGGGCAGGAAGAATCTCCACGTCACCACAGATGCTGTAGATGGGCACTGTGTTTGTAGCACCCTGGTAAGAACGCTGGGAGAGAAGGTGATCTGGTTGTTTCAAGCACTCTTGCATGGGGCAGGTGCCAGTGTCTAGAGACACCTTGAGAAGGGCTGTGTATTCTGGGAAGAAGCCACAAGTTGTCTAGACAAAGATTATTTTGGAAACAAAACCATGAGGCACACTGTTTTCCCTTATTAGAAGAATCTTTGAAAGAGGAAAGTTTGTCAGCTGCCTCGCTTGGCTTGTGCCCCTAGCTAAGCCCACAGAGAACAACATCCACCCAGTACCCAGTACCCGAGGCTCCCATGCAGGCCCTGAGGAACCTGCAGAGAGAAGCATGCTCTCTCTCTCTCCCCCTCCACTTTCTCCCTTTCCTTATTTGGAGCAGGTATACAAACAGCTGAGTCTGCAGGCTGGACACCATGCTTCAAGGCCCCACTGCCTCTGAAGAGCCTTGCAAACCAAGGTGAGAATTTGCACACACACCTGATGGTTTCTGAATGTTTCCTACTCCCATCTAACCCTGCCAGGGCATGGCGGACAGGAGGGCCCTTCCTCCATCTTCAGGGTAGAAACATACTGACCTAGAACTAGTAAGAGTACTGATGAAGAGCTGCTCGGAAGGGGCGGCATGTGGAAGGACATATGACTATGTAAAGCAGTTAGCGCACTGTGTCTGTCATTGAGTGTGCAGAAGATGCTGTTCTTCCCTGCCCTTGTCTCCTGTGTACAATAAAAAATGCTCTGTAAGATTTTCAGTACATGCTTTGTGTCAATTCGATGACTTTAAAAAATGTTATTTGTATGTATGAATATTTTGCCTGCTGCATATATTACTAGACCTTTTTAGGGTTATGGAAAAAGAAACTCATGCACTCTCTTGATGGTTCCTTTTCGATTTGGAGGCATGTATGGAGTCTAGCCTCTGCTGATGGACTGACTGGACTAGCCTGGGCTGGGGCTCAAACAGCCTACAAAAAGTATTTCCTCATACCGAGGTTCCTAACCTTAATTTGCATGTCTTACTGAAGGAGAGCATTACATGGCTCCCTGATGCTAGTCCTTCATTATACGTTGTCTGCAATACACAATAATACAAGAGCCCAGATGTACTAGAGGTGTCTTATGACCAAAGTCATCGGATGGCCACAAGGCCCCCTCAGGGAAACAATCATTGTTCTCCATGAGGATTCTTCAAGGTCAAGGTACTTCTAAAAACAGCTGTTTGCTCTAATATCTATGCCCACACAGCTAAACTCCTACAGAGTACAGATAAAAATGCTTTGTTACAGCTAATGATGCACATCAAAACCATGACTGTGTCTTCAACATCAACATTAAAGGAATTCAAGCCAGCCTGGCTCCTGAGATTCATTAACTTGAGCTATGATCTAGGCAGTTCTTTAAGTGAAACTCACACGTTTTAGCCATGTAGAATTTCCTTGTATTTACTTTTATTATTCATCAAAACTCTATACAAGCTAATTATATTATTGTCAATTAGACAGTACAGTTTAAGAACAAATCATCTTCATACGAATCCACAGGTAAAAATGTCCAGTAATACACGATGTTTCCATGAGATAATCACACTACATTATAGGCAGTGGGGTCTCCCCACACCCATTCACACCATGCTAGATACCAGAGAAAGACAGCAACAGCAAACATGTAAAGGCACAGCAGAGGAAAAGACATTCTGGGGTCTGTGGTTTGGAGGGGTGAAGCGGGGCAGAGGAAGCTTGCCTAGCCAAAACTGGCCCATCAGCGGTCTCCTCCTGGTGGGCTGACACCTTGAACCTCATTTGCCACCTGCTGCTCCTCTGACAAGTCCACCAGCATGTATATATGTCCACTATGTGCATGCCCTTGGAGGCAGCAGATCCCTTGGAACTGGAGTTACAGAAGGTTGTGAGGCGTCATGTGGGCACTGGAAACTGAGCCTGGGTCCCCTGCAAGTGTAGCAAGTGCTCCCTCAGCCCTTCCCCAGCGCCGCCTCAGTCAGTTTGAGGGACTCTGATTACCAAGTCTGGTGTTCTTGATACTCAGGACTCTTGGGCTCTCCTAGGCTTAGGATGCCCAAGCACATTCTCTTACATGCAGCCCTGCTCTCCAGCAGAATTATCTCATTCTCTCTCTCCTCTATTTAAGTCTCTCAAAGAAAAAAACAAGGAAACGTATCTGAGGAAAGCCTCAAGGGGCTCTGTGAGTCCAGGAGAAGGTTCCTGCCAGGGCTTTGTAGTCCCTTGTGGAGAGTCTTAAAGAGTCTACTCTGGATCTCAGAGGGTTGCCTCCTTACCCCTGGCTAGAAAAAGAATCTCAGACTGCCCACACTCAAAAGATGGCCTGCCACATACTGCCTGTTTACAGTCTTGCCTTCTGCCAGAGCCCTGTGAGGAGGCTTCCTAATGAAGGGAATGAGGCTTACAGAGGTTAAGTACCTATAAGTGGCTAGTATGAGAACTTGTCAAAAGCTATCAGACTCTAGAGCTCGTGCTTTCCATATGTCTAAGCCTGCTTTTCTCACTGAAGACACTGGTTCTACCCAGCTGTCTCTTTTGTCTTAGGAGCTAAATGCATGCTGTCCAGAAGCTGTGGTTGGCAGAATATTCATACAGACTGTAAAGGAAATCTCTACATCTGCACCTGCCATATAGTAGATGCTCAGCATTATGGTGAGTTGGGGTTCTAGGTGATGAAAGATAAATACATTAAGTACACCACAGGAGAGCTGTGTGCAGGGCTGTTTTCATACAGGACCTGTCTTCTTTCCGGTTTTGATTGGCACCATGCAAATGAAAACAGTTGTGATTGGTTGAGGTTTTTCTCTAGCAGGAAATGGGATTATAGAGCAGCAGGTTTGTAGTAGGGTAGAGGTTAATTTTGATTGGCCAGTCTCAGCCACACCACTCCTATAGTGCCCCTCACCTCATCCCCTCACAAATACATGCCAGACTTTCCCATCCCCTGCTGTTTCTTGGCATCAGAACTTCCCTGTTCAACACCTTTAACCCACTCTTCACTGGCGTCTTCTTTTATACAACTGCCTGTAGGTGGGAGGTGGGTCAAAGAAATATTCACTTATCCATCTCAGTTAAGGAGACTGACAGAAAGCCATATAGGCAGCAGCTGAACATATAAAAAGATGGTGATGTCTTTGTAAGGAAAATGCAGAGAAGCACTACCAGTCTAGCAATTGCCTGGGTTTGAAGATGGAGTTGCTGGCTGTGAAGACAATTCCTGTGCCTTGCTGGTGGGCATGTGGAGCAACACAGCCACTCCTCATATTTATCACATAAGAACTTGCAGGCCTTTAGGTCCAACAAGTCCGTTTTCTTGGAACTTGGCCCACAAAGATCTGCATTCATATGAAGTGACACACTGTAGGATCAATTTGTTAAAAAGAAAATTTTATATCAAATAACCTGAACTATTTGATTCTCGTTAACAGAAGACAAAGTGGGCGCTGCCTGCCTTTGGAGGGTTTTCAAACTATGCAGAATTTTAACATTTTTATGGGGAGAAGGGCTGAGGCAGGGTCCTACTCTACGCAGTTTAACTGCAAATTTGGGGTGATTCTCCTGATTCAGCCTCCTGAGTGCTGGGATTGCCAAGGCATGAGTTGGCACACCCAGGTTTTAACATTTTAAAATATCAAAAGGAAAATTCTATTTTCATGGCTCATGAGCTTTTTAGAAAATTCCATCCTTATCCATAAATAAATCTTACTGAAACACTGCCATATTCTTCTGTTTGCATACCAGGCCTGCAAATGAGTTGAATAGTTTCCACAGAGGCTCTCTGACCTCATGGGTCCTAAAATATTTGCTATGTGACATGTGACAGGGGAAAGTGGCTGGGTTAGACCATGTCCATGTGACTGAACACATAGCAAAGGGAGCCTCTTGTGAACTGCTATGGAAACACTCCTAGAATCTATCACTAAATTTTACAAGTCAGTGTAGAAAGTATGAATCATATATTATCTTGTGAGTGAAAGGGGAAGAATATTTTGTTTTATTTAATATATATCTTATATATATAATTATCTGGAAGAAAATACAAATTAGTTAAGCATTTTTATCTTTTGGGGAGAAGAGATTGTTGAACACACACCAGAGGGGGGAAAAATTGAGTGTGTACACTTGTATATGTGGCCATTACTCAAAGGGTAAGCAAAACTAGTTTTAGATTTTTAAACACCATTTATATTAAACATTGTATTTATTTGCATGCATGAGGATTTTGACTATGTGTGTGTGTGTGTGTGTGTGTGTGTGTGTGTGTGACCACTGAATTCAGAAGAAGGTGTCAGACACCCATGGATCTGGAGTTACATGGTTGTGAGCCATTTTGTGGGTGCTAGGCATTATTCACCAAACCTTTGTAAGGGCATCAAGTGCTCTTAACGACTGAGGCATTATCAGCCCTATTAAACTAGTTTTTTGAATATGTTGTGGTAGGATGCAGGGATTTTGATGGCTGCAAGGGGCTGGCTTTGTGGGTGCTATTAAGACCCGGCATGTTTGGGAGTCTGACTAGAAAGAACTTCTACCCTGGGCTCAGTAGTGTGTAGAGGATTAATTTGTTAAAAAGAAAATTCTGGAAACATGAGTGGGTAGGGAGGAGGCAGGGAGGGGAGAGTAGAGTAGGAAACTTCTCCAGTGAGGGGTGGGGCATGCTTTACTATAAATCTTTTGGCCTGATATTTTTTTTTCTTTTTATTCACAAAAAAAAGATCTTCAGCAAAGCCACACAGATAACATTGGACATGAGGAAGAGTAGAGGGGTGCAGTTTGAAGGGCCAAGACTGCTGGGAGCACAGTGCAGTGAACAGCTAGCTTGAAATGTATTTGTCCCTGAGTGTCTCGGGCACCACCACACAAGAAATAAAAATGCGAAGGGATTGATTCTGGTGGTGGGGAAGGGCCTAGAACCAGACCCAACTTCCAAGGTCCTAAAGAAGAAAGTAGAGAAGCCACCTGTCCCTTGATGCCCTCTTTCTGACCTCCCAGGCCAGCCTATAGCATAAGCTTCGGTGATGTCCACAGTGCTCATGGCAGTTACTGGTAACAATGACCTTTAGAGCATCTCAGGGTGTTGCTGTTGTCCAGGCTGTCTAACCCACTGTCCTTGAATACACATTGGCCTAGGCAGGTAGCTCCCTCTGCAACAACCCCCACTGCCTGTTTCTACCTCATTGCCATAATGGGAGCTCCCCACCCCCAAACCAGGAATTTGATTTCTGGAGTGCAGCTAGGGTTTCTTTCAATCAGTGTTTCCCCTTATTATTCCTATATCATGTACCCACCTCCACTGCCTGCACCCATAAATTCTTTGGTGGCTTAGAGATCTCTGTCACTACAGCAGCCAGCCAGTCTTTGCTTTGGCCCATGCATTCCACAGCCTACTGGCTTCAACTGGGGCTTCATAAAATTGTTTTCACCTGTGAGGAGTGCCCTTTCACCTAAGAAATTTTTATGTGACTGGGTATATAGTTAAATAAAATAGGTACACAAATCAAATGTCTACTGATGATAAATCATAAAGAAAGTTAAAGCACTTCTTTGGTATCCATATAGTTTCATCATTATTAAATATTGAAACAAATGCGTATGTTAATGAGATGATGGGCTTGTTTATTTTTACACAAAGAATCAAGTCACAGCTGGACATTTGATGCTGTATATGTCACTTCTTCAACATCTTTCTGAGCTACTGTGATTTTATAACCATCGACACTGAGACTGTCACTTTACATAAACATGTAGGTACAAAACTGTTGCATGAGGTTTCTGGTCCGGACTTTTGGGCCTAGCCTCAAGGTTTGGACCCGCAGATTCGCAGACCCACAGACCCACAGTCCCACAGTCCCACGGAGACACACAGATGCTTACATTAATTTTAGGCTGATCAGACTAAGGCCCAGGCATATAACTCGCTAACTCTTTACCGTTAATCTAACCATGACTCTTATCCTGTTCAGCCATGAGGCTCAGTACCTTTTCTCAGAGCAGCATAGTTGTCCTCTGCATCTTCTGGCTAGTTTGGCAACTTTACAGTGTCTGTCCTGTTCTTCCTGTTCCCAAAGTTTTCTTAGTCTGCTAGCCCCGCCCACACTTCCTGTCTGCCTTTGGCCAATCAGCGCTTTTTATTAAACTCATAGGCAGAACAGTTATTTACAATGTATCACCATAAATCCATTACACAAAACTGTAGGAGTGTGTTAGGGCCATCGATGGAGATCCTGTCCTAATCTCAAACCAGAACTCACTGAATGGTTTTTAGAGTAGAACAGTTCAAGTCAAGTAACTCAAATGACAGTTCTTGGTTTTTGTTACTCTCTGTTTCTTTTTTTGTTTTTCTGAGGCAGAGTTTCTCTGCGTGGCCCTAACTGGAATTCACTCTAGTGGCCAGGCTGGTCTTGAACTCAGGGATCCTCCTGCCTCCCCAGTGCTGGGATCAAAGGTGTGCGCCACTACCACGTGGCCCAAACAATAGTTCTTAAAGTCAAACATTCTAAGAATACAGTCCTAAATTGTATTTGATACTTGCCTGCTGAGGAATGACAGAAGGCAATACAGAGAGCCTTGTTTTCTATACTTAAGCCATTGTGTTTCTGTAAGAGCAGAAAGCCCTGTCCACACAATCAAAGCATACAGTCGCAAAATCACAACATAAACCACACATGTTAGGAAGCATTCACCGGCATTGCACGGCAAAGGTGTGCACAGTGCAAAGTGTACATGACTGTTCTGGCTCAAGGTTGCAGTGACGTCACTCCGCACAGTGAGTGGGTGCTGACAGAAACAGTTCTTAGTTGTTTTGCATTTTACTGTTGTCAAGAACTTTGTTTAAAGCCCACATTCAGTGATGTGGCCACACATGGGGTCCAGACCCACAGTTTAAGAAACTGTGGTTTGGCATTCTTTTGCCATAGTTTTGGAGCCTGAACATCTGAGACAATGGTGTGGCAGGTTCTGTTCTGCGGGCAGGGGTTCCCCCAGGAGTTTTCCTAGGATGAACTGACAATGGGTAGACTAAGCAGAGAAAAGACATGGGACCTTATTAATATGTGTGAGAAAATCACCAACTGTGGGGCTCAGCAACCCATTGTGATACTGTTGCATATATACTGAGTTTTATCTGAGGAAGGGAGCTAGAGAAGTTGGCAATTTGGGAAGCAGAGGGGTAGAAAATGATACCTGTTGACTGAATGAATGGATTCAATGCACAGCCAATAGTAAAAATTCTGTAGAAAATACAGTTGGCCCTAGGGCAGAATCGGTCCAGGTGTGGCCACTTGCTTTAATATTCCTGAAGATGTGCCTTCCGTTCTGGAAAACTTAACTCGGTGGTTCTCAACCTGTGGGATGTAACCCCTTTGGGAGGGGGTTGACCAACCCTTTCTCAGAGGTCACCTAGGACTAACAGAAAACACAGATATTAACCTTATGATTCATAACAGCAGCAAATTATAGTTATAAAGTAGCAATGAAAATAATTTTATGTTCGGGGGTCACCACAGCATGAGGAGCTGTATTAAAGCATTGATGTCCACTGCTTTAACCAAAAGAAATGCCTTTTTTCTTAGTGGTCTGGTCTTTAAGGAGACAAGGAAATACTAAAGTAAAACCCGTTCCAATATTTTCTGGTTGCAGCAGCTTTTAATTTAGGAGGCAGGGTAGCAGGACTTGCTGCTTAGGGAAAATACATTCTGACCACAACAGAGTCCTGTGAGGGCCTTCTTCCGGTGTCATAGACAGCTGGCTTCTCATTGTGTCCTTATGGTGGAAGAGACTAGGAGACTCCCCATCACCCCTGCCCTCCAACTCTGCACAACAGGGAACCCTGTCAAGTAAGGGGGTGAACATAGCCCATCAGCCAAAAGCTGTCTTTTATTCTGGTGGGCATCTGGAATACCAAAGGAAAAATACTTACAGCTTCATTTTAAAGAGACCTAAGCCCCACATTAGCAAGGAGACCCGCAGCGTCCATCATTTTATCTGCACACAGAAAGTGGTATTCACCTGCTTGGGAACCTTATCAGCCCCATGACCGTGCTTTCAGGCCTGGGTAATTAAACTGCTAGGGATCGAACCGGGATCCATGGGCTCCTGTATTCCCCAGGAGGACAAAGCCTGGATTAAAAAGACCTGTCAGATTCTGCAGGCCGCCCTGGTGCCCCAGGACAGAGGTGCTGTTCTCAGAGGGAGTTGGTTGCCTTTTTTTTAACCGTTCTTTCACTGCCACCTTCTAAGGAAGAACGCTTTTCTTTCTTCCTGCATCTCACAGTATGGCAGAAGTTGAAAAGAAACGTTTATTCTAACTTTATTTACAGCTGTAAATAAAGGCCGTGGGGTTTCTGCATCAGGTCTGGGAATTGCCTTCCATAACCGCATCGCATCGTCAAGAGGCCCCGGCTGGTGGCACAGGCACAGGCTCGTGAGCTGAGACAGTCTGTTGGGTAGTTTGTGGCAACTTGACACAGAGTCATCCGAGAGGAGGGAACCCCGATAGAAAAAATGCCTCCATAAGATCAGGCTGTACACAAGCCTGTAAGACATCTTCTTAATTAATGATTGATAGCGACAGCCCAGCCCATCTATTGTGGGTAGAGCCACCCCTGGGGTGGTGGTCCTGGGTTCTATAAGAAAGCAGGCTGAGCAAACCATGAAGAGAAAGCTAGTAAGCAACACCCTCCACGGCCTCTGCATCAGCTCCTGCCTCCAGGTTCGTGCCCTGTTTGAGTTCCTGATCTGACTTCCTTCCACAGGAATATGAAGAGCAGGCCAAATAAACCATTTCCTTCCTTAGTTACTTTGGACATGGTATTTATCATAGCAATAATAACTCTAACTAGGACAGATGGGAAGTCGCTTTGCGTTTGTGGGATGAATTGAGAGTCCCCAAGTCTCTAGGAAGAATAGAGCAGCGCTCAGGAACCCAGCCTCGCCCCCAAAGTGAGCGGTGATTAAATTGAATGAATAACGCGAGGGTCTAGCGCCACCTAGTGTCTGATTGGATCTTCTCGTGGATCGGACGCTCCTTTCTTTTTTTTTTTTTTTTTTTTTTTTTTTTTTTTTTTTTTTTTTTTTTTTTTTTTTTTTTTTTTTTTTTAGTGAAACTAGTTCTAATTTCCGTTGGGAACCGAAATAAAGGTAACACTTTTTCCCCCCTTCTCTGCTGGGCTGTCCTTCTGCCCACGATGAGAGTCGAGAATTTGGTGGGAGACGCGGAGAAACCACAGTCCTAATACGTCTCAGACAAGATTGTTGGTGAAGGAGAAGGAAGCTGGAATGACTCATACATAATATTTAAAGTCTTAGTCTCAAAAGATTGGCTCACACTAGGGGAAAAAAAGTACTTGGCTCTATCTTATGGCTCCTGTACTTTTTCAAACCAGTTTTCTGAGCTCTCAGAACAAGTGCAAAGGCTGCTTACAGAATCCTTCAACTTGCTTGTCACTGAACCCATCAAATCTTGGCCATCAGTCAGTCCTGACCTTGTGCTCCC
Source organism: Phyllotis vaccarum (assembly GCA_033318265.1). Classification (NCBI taxonomy): domain Eukaryota; kingdom Metazoa; phylum Chordata; class Mammalia; order Rodentia; family Cricetidae; genus Phyllotis; species Phyllotis vaccarum. The sequence continues at coordinate 64,143,028 of JARWLC010000015.1, read as the reverse complement.
TTACACCTTGGCTACACTCTTTCTGCTAATCACAGCCACTATTTGCTGTTTGCTCTCATTAAATATATTTAGCATCCAGGGAAACACTTGCAGAGTGGCTATTAGTACCCCCATTTCACACCAATCCTGGGGTGAGGGAGGCACATGACCAACCCACATCCCAAGTGCTAGTATTCATGTTATACACCACCACACCACACCACACACCACATCACACCCAGCTTTCCAAGAGGCTCCCCTGCATCCCCTGCCCACCTTACTTTAAGATCGTTTACTTTTTTATTTTATGGGTATGAGTGTTTGTGTGCACAGATGTGTGTGTATCAGATGCGTGAACTAGCCTTCAGAAGCCAGAAAGGGCTGTTGGATCCCCTGGAACTGCAGTGAAATTGGAGTTGCAGACAGGTGTTGGAGTTGAGTGTTGGGAAGTCCTCTAAAGGAGCAGATCCAGCTCCCACAGGAGGTGTTTGAAGAGACAAATACCCTTCGGTTCACATCCTGTCCTGAGCAGATGTGCACAGTGTCAGGAGCATGGATTTGTCTCTGCCTCCTGCACTTTGGCTTTATGCAAAGGATAACTAAGGAAATTCCCTGCTCACTCCTCCCTTCCCTCCTGACTCCCTCCACAGTGCTCCCTCACACAGGAAGGTGACCTAAGCACACAGAGTCTGACCAAAGGTTTTAATGGGGTAGCAAGCTGCAGGGCCCAACCCTGACCTCACAATGGTGCAGTTTCAGGTTGCTGTCAGCCTCAGGGGGTGGTCTGGAGATAGACAAAAGAAACATAGGGTGTGCAGAGGCAGGACCTGAACTCAATCCTCTCTGTTCCTCTCCAGTTCTGTAACTTACTGTCTCTCTGCCTCAGTTTCCTCCATGCTAACACAATAATGCCCCCCCTTCCCACCTTTGGCTTTGCTTTCGTTGGTTTTAGGTTACCCGTGGCCAATTGGGGTTTGAGAATATTTTAATTTTTAAAAATGCTTTGATTAAATTCCAATCACATTCCCCCCCCCCCCCCCCGCCCTTTCCTCCCTCCAGTTCCTCGCAAGCCCCTTCTTTCTAACTCCCTCCAGATCATCCTCCTCTCAAATTTGATAAATTCTTCTTCCCCATTATTATTGTTACACATGTGTACATAAATATGTTCGTTTGTATTCAAATATATAATGCAGCCTGCTGAGACTGTTTTGTCATTTAGTGAGCATTCAGTTTTAGGGCTGACTGCTTTGGATCTCACAACCAATTAGGGGCTCATGTCCGGAAGAAGCTCATTCTCCTCTATACAGTGGGGGTCTAACGGGGGGGGGGGGTCCCCTTCCATATTAGCATGTCTGTTGATATTGTCATTGTAGACTTAAGTATATTGAATGGAAAAGTCTAGAAAGAAATAACATAAGTTTTTAAATAACTATTATTACAATAAGTTGCTACAGTTGCCCTATTTTATGATGAGTTGTTACTGATTATTATTATTCTTAATTTACAAATGTCTGTAAAGGAATATGTATCTATATGCAGCTTGGCACTGTTTGCTGTGTCATTAGCCCACGTGCAGGGTGGTCTTGGGACATATTCCCCCTTCAGCTGAAAATAAACAAATGCTCTATGCAGCCTTATTTCTGCACAGAGTCTAATGAAGGAGCAGCGTGGGCATTGCAGTGTTACTTTGCCCTTCCCTCACCCCCCCCCTTCACAAAGAAATCTGTCTCCCTCTGCAAAATGTATCCTAAGACCACACACACACACACACACACACACACTCCATACCATATACAAACCGGACCTCCACATACACCCCACAGGCCCCACAGACCACACACGTGTATACCACACACACACACACTCCATACATGCCTATCTCCACTCCCCATGCCATGCACCATACATACCACATACCTACCTACAAACCCCCCACAGGCCCCACAACTCCCACCACACAGTTGCCCATCCTTGTGGAACCAGTGCTGTTTATTTTTTAGAATTAACTTGGGAGGTAGCTTTTCTAGTAAAAGCCGGGTGGCCCGGACTGCATACATGTCCTTTAGTGGAAGCAGGAAGCACTATTGAGCATTCATGATTTGCCAGAGGAAGGACCCCTGAGGCTATTTTCCGTGTCATTGGAAGAACACAGGGGAACGTTCACAACAGAAGCAAGGCCACTGCAGCCACAAGACAATCATGCAGTTTGGCCTTTGGAGGAAGCACCAGGCACAGATGCAGCCTGACTGAAATCCTCTCTCCTAAGACACCCATTTTGAAAGTCTCTTGATTCCTTCACAGGCTTTTCTAATTTAAGATGCCTCCACCAGCTTGGCAAATGTTGAGCCTCACCACTAGAGAGGAAATAGCTTGGAGAGGTTCCAGAGGAACAAAAGACTCATTAAGATCAATCACTTATTCTGAGTACACATGGCCAAGAATCTTTATTGATGATCTCACATACAAATGCAGTGGTAATTAAGAGTATAATGCAAATGACTGGAGTTTAGCAACTCCCTCTGTCATAGACATTTACTAAATTAAGTCTGAGATTTTTTAAATCAGGTCTTTAAAAAAAAATCCCCTCTATTATAATTACCCTCTCCTCTGTGCCACCCACCCCTTGGTAATGTAATTAGTTTAAAATAAGATCCACGAAACAGTGGGTGGGGCTGCCCACTGGTACAGTAGCGCTGGCTTGCTGGTCTCCTGTGACCCGTCCAGGGAAGCGGGAGGGACGGGCGTCCTGAAGGCCCGTGAGAGGTTTGCTGCCAAGCACAGCAGGGCTAAGTCTGGCCTTCTAGGCAGCCTTGACTCCCTCTGATCTGTTTCTCATTAGCTCCTTTCTAAAATAGAAATGAATGGCAGCCTTGCTGCTCTGAACAGAAACTGGGCATGAGCAAAGGAGTTGGGGAAGATCAGAAAATCCCCTCTCTGTCTCAGGGCTCAGAGACATGAACTAGACAGCCCCTGTCTTCCATGCTGCAATAGCCATCAGGACCTCCATTCTTTTCTCCTGATCTGCCCCAGCAGAGGGCAATGCCCACCCGCCTCAGCCTGCCCAGAGCCTGGAGGAACTCTGTGGAACATCTGTACCAGGAGCTCTAGCCTCCACAACTTTTTCTCCAGCATGACCCTTGTCAAAACTTGAAAAGGGATTGAAGTTGTCCCGAGTATGCGGTCCTTCTGGAAGACTCTTCTGTTATATTCACATGAAAAGACTTTTGAAACCACACGATTTGGTCAGAGCTGATACCATGGAAGACAGTCCATAGATTTCCTCTCCCATTGAACTTTCTGCCTCTCTCCCTCGAGGCCTTCCAGAAACTGTTAGACACAATAGCCCCTGCAGCTGACTCTTCTCCTGGCAAAAGCCTTAGTTTGCAAAGGACACTTTTGCAACACCTCACTAAACAGTAGCTCTTGAGTCCCACATGGTCTTCACACCTTTAATCATAGCACTCAGAAGCTTGAGGCAGGAGGATTTTCATAGGTTTGAGGACAACCAGGACTGTGTAGCAAGCTCAAGCCCAGTCAGGGATACAGAGTGACATGAGGCCTTGAAAACAATCCATCGCTCAATCAATCAAACAATCCAGCAGCAGCAACAGTAAAAATGCTCTCTGGTGGGTTCAGAGACACAAAGAAAGACTTCTCACCACCCTTTAAAAGTGTGTCTACTTGAGCCAGGCCACAGTGGTACACGCCTTTAACCCAGCACTCCAGAGGCAGTGGCAAGGAGATCTCTGTGAGTTTGAAGCCAGCCTGGTCTACAAAACAAGTTTCAGGACAAATGGAGCTGTTACACAGAGAAATCCTGTCTTGAAAAAAGAAAAGAAAGTAGAAGAAAGTTATGTTGGGTACCCATGTTTTCATGGCACCAGCTCCTATTACTAGTGTTTAAAACCTTAAGAAATACTTAATGGCAAGATGTCTGATGTCAGAGGCAGGCCATAGTCTGGTTGTTTCTGGCTCTGTTAGTTACTGAGATAAATACAGGCCGTGGCAATCTTCCTCTGGATAAGTCTTGGCTTCCCATCATGGCAGGTCAAAGTTAGTTACATGAATGAATTAATGACTCTTGTCAGAAATTTTGGGCACTTTTTAATGGAATGGGAAAATGCTTTACTTCCAAATCTTGAATTGAGGATCCCGTGGTCAGATACCAACCTGTGGCTGCTGGGTCCACTCAGCCAGGCCTGTACACTGTCTGTCCCAGCTGTCACAGCACTGCTGGCCAGGACCATATTTGCCCAATCCACTTCATCTTCCTGCGTAAGACCCTCAGCCCACACCCACTGAATATCAGCTGTGGGTGGGACTGTGACCATAGTCAGTCAACGACCAACTTCAACACTACCATACTTCAAAACTGGACTCCCTGTCACATACTGCATTTTCTCAGTCACCTCTTGACTACTACACTTTCTGTGTTATCCACCTGCTTTGTCATCCCAAGCCATCTCCTGGTGGCTTTTACCCACACCTGCCCAAGCTTCCACTCAATTCTTTATCCTTGTAATGCTCTTCATGGTCAGAGGAAATACCACTTTCCCTGGGAGCCCACAGAGCCCAAAGTCCAGAGTCATGAGGAGCAAGCCAGTCGGCAGCATCCCTCCAAGGCCTCTGCCTCAGCTCCTGCCTGGAGTTCCTGCAGGACTTCCTGGATGATGAACTACAAGCTGTAAGGTGACACAAACCCTTTCCTCCCCAAGTAGCCGTCGGTCATGGTGTTTTATCACAGCAATGGCAACTGTGATAAGACATCTTGTTTCTTTGGAAAAGAATGAGGTAAAGTTTATGCCACGTGGTCAATTTCTTGGGCCATGTGAGATCATTTTCCGGAGAGGAAGGAAGTACCTCCTTCCTACAAACAGTAGCATGAGGCAGAGATTAGTGGAGTCACAAGTATCCCCTCATCCCCACCCTTAGACCCCTCCCCACCTCCAACCCCACCCCTCACCCCTACCTTTCCACCTCCACCTACCAGGCCACATGGCCTCTGGTAAATTACTTAGCCTCCATAAGGCTGTTTGTTTCAAAGGAGATGGGAGTGATCATTTTGATAATAAGAGAAAAGAGTTTGGGTTAGTGCCTAGCACACAGCAGAACAGCAGCCAAGGACTGGCCAAAGGCAGTGGGAGCAGTGTCTTTACCACGTGCATTAGTGGAGAGGAGGTGGTACCACTGCTCAGAATGAGGGGAGAGCCCCCAGGCTGGAGAAGGAGAAAGAACCCTCCCTGGGAGAATCAGGAGTCAGCTGGTGCATTGCTCATAAAGTTCTGACTTACTAACAAAGCGAAGAGAAGGTAGAGGCAAGATACTGGGTAAGGAGGCTTTAAGGCTTTCTCCTCATTAAAATCTTCTTGCTTGAAGATGAAGACTAGCCACTGTGTTATCTTTCCAGATCCATTGTCTCGTTAGATCCTCAAAACAACTCTAGTAAAGGGCCTAAGGAATAGATCATGCCCATTCCACAGACAGGGAAATCCAACGGAGGTGAAGCCATTTGATGAAGGTTGTGGAGTACAATATACACTAGAGTTTGGGGGTACCATCTTTTCAAGAACTCCTTGGTGGAGAAAAGTGAGAAAGTGGGGAGAACTGTCTGCTGCTCCTCAATCTTACAAACCTTCCTCCAGCTCCAAAACGATGGACATTCTCTCCTACACCGGCTCTGGCACATTCTGTCCCCCTGCCCTCCAGGTCTGGAACGCCAATGGTTCCCCACTCCATTGCCCAGCCCTTCTGCATTTAATGCCTCCTCTTTCTTAGGATACCAGCCCCTGCGGGATGTCTCCTTTGCAGGAAGTCCAGGGCAGAGCCCTTCATCTTATCTTAGAGTCTGGCTTTTTCCTCAATGCTGCCTGTCCCTGATGGTAACTGTCTTGAAGACTGCAATCTTCTGAGGCCATTGGCAGAGGCAATGCCTGGAAGGCAAGTTTCCTATTCACCCTTTTCCCCATGTGTTATCAGTGCTTGGCACCCAGTGGCCATTTGTTTGGAGAGTAAACCCGGGAGATGTGTGTATATGGGGCAGGCCAGGGTCTTCCTGCCTTCACCTCTGGATCCCCAGTTCTATAGCCATGTAGCACAGTCAGCGACATTCTCACTGCTACCCTCTTTTTATCCTGCATCCTAGACGGAAGGGTGTAGCTTCAGTCTGTGTGTGGCTTGAATTTTTATGAAGTAAGTTATTCGGAGGATGAGAAAATACTATAAAAGTAAATTCCGAAGTCTGCCAGAACTAGTTATGACTCCAAGGTTATATTAGTTCTGTCTCTAAAAATCGTAATTTAGAAGGAAATGTATTTAAATGTGTGTCTTTATTGAAAGTACTTAAGACCAGAAAGAAAATTGAGGTTTTTCTAAGTGCCCTGAGGTTCAGAAAAAGGGATGGTGTTATGATTAGAATTTCCTCTTTGCCCCACTACCACACTGTTCAGTTGCCTGGTTCACCAGAGAACTCCAGTAGCAGAGCCCTGTGTTCTCAGAGGGAGGGGCCTTGCTGGTTTGATTGACAGTCTTCCTGAGCTGCGCAGGGAAGACACTCTTTTCTACCTCATATGCTTTATATTCCTGAGTCAAGCTAAATTATTCCCTATATAAGAAAAGGCCAGGAACAGGAAGAGTTCACTCAGTAGGACAAAGGACTTCTTTTTAAAACCTGAGGACTTTAAGATTTGTTTGGAAGGTGGCTTTCAGAGACTCCTAACAGGAAATGACTGCTCCCAGACTTCAGTTCCCTGGGACAATTCTATCTACCAGTCTGCCATGATCCCATGCCTTGGATCATTTTGTGCTGTTTGTATTAACATACTCCTGTTGTTATGACAACATTTCAGAGGCCAGGAACTTTATAAAAGGTGGTTTATTTGGTTCGTGAGTTTGGTGGAGAGTACAAACAGAATCACACAAGCCTTCTGATTGTGTCACAACATGGCAGAGAAAGGGAAGAGACCGGCGACCTGCAGACGAGAGTAAATGTGTGGCTGGACTCCTTATAACATTCATTTTTGTGAGAACTAACTGGGATCCCTTGAGAGCTACTCCAGTCCCTCTGAGGGCAGCATCCAGATGACCTAACTACCTCCCGTGGTTACATATCTTAAATGTGACCAAACTTCCTACATGAACATTAGATGACAAATCACCAGCAACCCATGAGATCACTGTAGCAGATCACCACGGACTGGGTACTTTATAATAAGCAGAAACTTCTCACAGTCCTGGAGGCTGGGAAGTTCATGACTGAGGGGTTGGTATCTGAGGAATTTTCTGCTGTGTTATCTGATGGTAGAAAGAAGAGACAGAGACCCATCTTGTTATAAGGAACCACTAACACAGACAATGATGATCCGCTCATGGGGACAGAATCATCATGGCCTAAAATAACCCCTTGAGGACACTGCCTCTTATGCCATTACAATGGTGGAGCCATGTCAACAAGAGTTTGTGAGGACAACATCCCAACCAGATCACATGGGTCCTGTCTCAACCCTTGCTTCTCCCTGGGGACAGTCTCTCATTGGTAATAGGAGATGAGTGGATCTAGCGAGCATGACACAAGGATTTAGTAATGACAGAAATTACTAATTGATACTTATCCTGACTGAGGTCACTTTTATCCTTTCTGGTGACTTTCAAGCCTCAGCAGGCTTTTGCTTCTACCCTGTAATTGAGTTTTGAACACAGGAGTAGGGAGTGAGGTATAGAACAAAGTAGTTCAAAGTCAATCAATTCTCAGAAAGTCAGTACAGAGTGTTCCCTCATGAATTCAGTTTGCATACAGGAGAATTAACTATGGGCTCTCTCTTCTGTAGACCACTATAGAAATGCTAAGGTTTAGGCAAGTTTGTAGCCAACAGAGAAAGGTATGGGACTGCCTCTTGGCAAGGATCCAAACGAGTGCATGGGTAGACAGATAAATGGATGGATGGTCGAACTGGTAGATGGATCCACCTGTGACAGAAAGTTGGCACCTACCCTTGATCCTCTCTGCTCTCACGTGAAAGGCTGTCCACCCCCACAAGCCTTCCACTATCTCTGGGCTGTTGGGGAGTCTATGCATGGGAGACAGGAAAGGAGGGGTTGTGTCCAGGAAGCAACCTTCTATACTATACTGCCTGGGGACCCTAGCTTCCTTGTCTCTCAGCTCCAGTGATTCTGGGGCATGTCTGCATGGAGGAACTAGGTCCCAGTTGCCCTCAGTGGCCACAGTTTGATAGTGCTTCCTTTGATTTGCCTCCCTTTACTGTTTGATCCCAGTGTCTCTAGGATCTACCTCCGAAGTGAACTGATAGTTTTGCTGCTTCTGGGGAACCCAAACTCACACACCCATGTCACTGACTTCTCTGAGCATGTTTCCAAACAGTCCCCAGGATCAACTTGGTTCTCTGCCCTCTAAAAAAAAGAATAATCGAGTTGAGTAAAAGTTGATTTTAAAGTGCATGCACTGGGCTTATAGTAAGCCCCCATCAAAGAGTGAGCTGAATCCTTCACCTCAGCCACTCAATTTCCTTTGGATTCTCCGTCTTGAATTGTTTTGTGCTGAATTGTAGTTAAAACCGATTGATCCTTGAGTAACACCTTGTAAGCGCTCATCTTCCTAAGAATGCAGTGGAGGGTCGCCTCACACCAAGGCTGCACAGGTGAAGAAATGGAAGGAAAGGCTGGTGTTAGACACACAAGCCGTTTTGGTGGCTTGTTTCTCTGTACCCTCAAGCATGTCCCTCTAGGCACTGAGCCCCCTCAGCATCCACACAGTTGCCTAGTGCCAAGCTCCTTTCCCTCCCATAAGTTTGGGTAGTGGAGACTTGTGTATCACCGTTTTCGTGTATTTTAATTTCCCTGTCTCCAATCTATGTGATTTCTGCTGCTTCAGTTACTACCTCAGCCATAGTGAGTGCACATGCCTTAGTCCCTGGATGTAATTCTGAGGTGTTCCTCATTCCCCAAAATAAAGAAACCAAATTGAAGCCTGCATGCCAGGCCATGTAGCTGTGGCTGGCCATTACTCAATTACATGCTGACTGTTGACAGGCTTAGGACTCTAGAGAATTATTTAAGCCTGATAATCTTTCATCATAAAGCCTAGAGAAACCTAAATGACCATTTGAGACTCTAAATCACAGTGACATACCTTATGTAGGTTCCTGAGAGCTGAGACTTTGCATACTTAGCTTGGACACTCATTGTTTTTTCTGAGAAGACAGTCTAGTTTGTAGCTTCCTACTATTTATTTTTTCTTTTCTTGTTTTATTTATTTATTTAATTTTATTTTGAGACAAGATTTCACTTTGTAATTGGGACAGACCTGGAACTGGAGATCCTCCTGCCTCAGACTCCTGATGCTGGGATCACATAAATGGGGATGTGATGTTTAAATGAGTAGCTTACTAGCTATGTCTCTCAGTGGGTAGACTGCTTGCTTAGTGTATGTGAACCGTAGGCTAAAGCCTCAGTACCATATAAAACCGAGCTTGGTAGTACATCTCTCTTATGCTATACTGGAGATGTAAGTCATCCTCAGCTGCCTACATAGAGAGTCTTAGCTTCACAGACCCTGTTAAGAAATTACCAATTTTATGTTCCCCCTTTGCCTCTAGAACCCCAAACCTACATAGTTCTCCTAATTTGAGGGACTAAAGTCGAAGCTGATCTCAGTTTCTTATCATTACTAGATGTGGGATTGAAAGCCACAGAGAACCTGGAAGCCAAGGGCTTGACAAACAAAGTAGCCTGGATCCTGGAGTTCAGTAGTTCTTCAGAACAAAGAGCTGGGGGGGGGGGGTTATGTGACCTCTGACACCCCAAACAAACATCATCCAAGATGCAGTCCAAGTTGGTTGACTGGGATCGTTTTCTTTCCCTAGATTTGTAAAAAAGGCACAGAGATGGTCTCTGTCTTTGTCAGGCTTCTCGCTGTGTCAATGCAGACAGTCTCTAAGCCGAAGGAGCAAGAACTAGGTCTCATGGGCCTACACCTCCCGGGGGCTTCTGGTCCTCTTTAGTTTGCCTCCTGGAAGATAACACAGGCCTCTGTGACTGGGTTCCTAGCAACAAGAGGGAGCTGTGACTATGTATGGAGCCTTGGGAGAGGTCACAGAGAGAGGGGACTGGCACTGACTGACAGCTGGCCTGTGCTAGTCACGGTTCAGATACTTTGCCCATGCTGGAAGCCTGGAGAACAGCTGCAGGGCACAGTCACACAAGGAAGCAACTAGTGTATAGAAGCTCTCGTGGAGATCTGGACAATGTCCCCACTCCCAGAGAGTCATACTTAAGGAGAAGAATGACCCTTTACATCACCCGTGACAATGCCTTCCATCTTCACAGTATTTTATTCTTTTTTCCTATAGCTGCATTATCTAACAGAACCTTATGCAGTTATGAAAATCGGGTCAATCTACATGCTCCAATATGGTGGCCACAAATACTCACAATGAGACCAATTTGAATGAAGAACAGAACTTTAAATGTTATCAAATCTAATTCAAAATAGCTACATGCAACTAAAGGCTACTATATTAGACAGTGAGTTTTTGTTTGGTTGCTTATTGGCATTGCTCGGTGCTCTACCAGGAGACTCAGAGTGTATTTCTACCATGGTTCTAATTCTTAGCTATATACACAGTTATCTAACATAAAGACTACATTTTCAGTGGCCCTCTTAGGAATATGGAAAGTTGGAGTTTATAGATGTAAGGCTTGGAAAGGTAGGTAATTTCTCGGTTATGCCCCAAAGGGGTATGCCTTTTGCTTCTTCCTTTCTGCTGGACCAGGGTATGTTTATGAGCATCCAGGATTAGGAGATGAGCGCAGAATGCACACGTGTGCATGTGTGCGCACATGTATACACACACACACACACACACACACACACACACACACAGGAGAGACAGAGACAGAGAGTGTGCATGTGTGCGCACATGTATACACACACACACATACACACACACACACACACAGAGAGAGAGAGAGAGAGAGAGAGAGAGAGAGAGAGAGAGAGAGAGAGAGAGAGAGAGAGAGAGAACCATAGAATTAAAGATATCTGGATCACCAAAGACAACTTCAGGCAGTATTGTCTGACTCTAAAACCTGAAAATCTCCATGTTTGGCTGAAACTCCATTTCATTTAAGGACCTGTTATTTTGTGTGTCTGTGACACTGGGGTCACACTTATCTTCAACCCCAGTTAATATATATCCTCCTGTCTCTTATAGAGATGGAGAAGGCAAATTTCCTGCTATAATTTTTGACTGTGATTTCAAAGCCCCCATCATCATACAGCTTAAGGGCAGAGATGTGGAGAAAGAGGTCTCTGCTGAGAAGATGCCTTATTAGGCTGGTGCCTTACTGGAAGAGTAAACTGGGGAACTGAGCCTCACTTATAAGGAGGAGACTGAGTAGTGGTGCTAAAAAATAGTATCGAGATGAGACCGAAGAATATGTCAGGGCTGGAGAGATGGCTCAGCAGTTAAGAGCACTGACTGCTCTTCCAGAAGTCCTGCACTCAAGTCCCAGCACCCACATGGCAGCTCACAACTGTCTATAACCCCAAGATCTGACACCCTCGCACAGAAGACATACATGCAGGCAAAATACCAACACACATAAAATAAATATATAAATAATTTTTTAAAAGGATTGATATGGTTAATAGGAAACTTCTTATGGCAGCCATAACCGATGGGCATAAACTTTCTCAGTGGTGGCATCTGTTGTCCCCAGGATGAACTATGCTGCAATGTCTCCTATCTCCAAATGCACATCATAGCCTGGTAAGCACTGCTTTGGAGAAAGTGAAAGAATTAGGGTTGTGGAGAGATAGCTTAGTGGATTAAAGTGCTCCATGCACAAGTTTGAGGACCTGAGTTCGGATCTACAGTGCCCATGTAAGAAACCAGGCATGGCTGCAAGTACCTGTAATTCCTGGACTCAGAGGTGGGGGTAGGTGTAGGGCAGAGAAGGAGAATTGCTTTCTGTCTACCAGGTGCAGTGAGACCCTGTCTCAAGGGGATAAAAAAGTGAGTGATGGGTGAGGACACCTCATGCCCTTCTTTGGTCTCTGCACATGGATACACCACACACACACACACACACACACACACACACACACACACACACACACACACACACACACTCTCACATGCATACACCACACACACACACACACACACACACACAATACACTCACATGCATGCACACTGGACATACACAATAAATAGATAGATAGATAGATAGATAGATAGATAGATAAGAAAGAAAGAAAGAAAGAAAGAAAGAAAGAAAGAAAGAAAGAAAGAAAGAAAGAAAGAAAGAAAGAAAGAAAGAATATTTGGAGAGCAAAGCCAAGAAACAGGATCAGCTCAAGTACACAGAGGAAGCATCTCCACTGAGAGATGAGGATGGGCTTTGAAAGCCCCTCCACACACAACGGGAGGAATGGGAGGATGTGCTGGCTTCCACCACATGTGGCACAGAGTCCTGCAGGACTGTGTAGCCTGTGATAGCCACACAGCTAACACTAGGCTCTACAGAGGCTTCCTTCCTCCTGTAGCCATACCCCAGAGTGGGGCAGCGATGCCTGGTTTGAAGCAGAAACACTTCTCTTACATTGGAATACAGAGTCATCTAATGAGTGAGAAAAATCTGTAACTGGCCAGGAGGCCCAGATAGACTGATGAACACTGAAGATCTGTCTGGAGCAGGGGTTTGGACATTCTGGATGTGAAACAAACTGGCACTTCACATTCCAAATGACTCCTGAGGTGGAATGTGTGCCGCTTGCTAAATGGTGGGTGCTGTCAGAGCTGCTAAGAAACAGTAATATTCATACTAAATGTCTATGTGCTCTAAGGGATAAAACTTTAGGTGCTGCAACTGGAGTACCGGGATGGTGGCATCGTGCCTATGTGCCTATGGCAGCCCACTCACATAGGGTCATCTCTATTCGGGTGTAGTAGCAGGATGAAGGGCTAGGATGTCCTGGAAAAAGAACATTCCAGAATCCCTTTTGTTTGCAGGCAGGGAAGGGGGCAGCTAGAAGGATCTGCCTGGCAGTCTCTGTCCTTGGGGTACACACCTCCTCATCAAGCCACTTACAAGACACAGATGGCTCAAATCACAAAGGACTCTTTCCTAAACCAATCAGCTATTTGATATTTTTAGTAGTTTAGATTCTAGACAAAGAGGAATTTTATTATAATTTGAGTAGAAACTGGCCATTCTGAACCTTCCCTTACTGGTTGTGTGTCCTGTTAGCTTTGTGACCCACCCATTGCCTATCATCCCAAAGTGGCATGTTTTTATTGAGCCTTGAACTTTGTAAGAAATTATATTTTCTTTAGATGCACAAATATAGTAGTGGTGTCACAGATATGCGTCACTGAAACTTCATTTAAAACATAGTAGGATATCTCGATTGGAGACTGTATGGAGTGTAGTTCTGTGTCTCTCCGAGTTAATACTAGGGACATACATATCTCCCAGCTTGACTCTCCATTACAAATCCTGCCAAATAAATATGTACCTCAGTGATTCTGAAAAAAGGAAATGCCTTCCATTTTAAAGTAATTAATCTCTCTCACATTCGGAAAATTATCTGATATTGGCTTCACATGATTCAAAATACTTCGGGAATGATGGCTAATTGTAAGGAAAACAGTTCAGAATTGTCATCCTGTCACGTGAAGATTCTTGTTATTAATCACATAGTCTCAGTTCTGTGTCTTAGTGTCTGTTAAACCTATGTCACATCACTGTCGGGAAGGAAGGTGGCGAGCATTGGCTGTAGGATGTTGTTGCAGGTAAAGTATTCCAGAGAAGAAAGAATTACAGAGCTTGTAAATTGCTTTGATTTATTCTCCTAAGACCTCTAAGGTTTTATGAGTTTAATCGTATTCTTTAAAAGGCTCCTGGGTGAGAAGTATGCTGTTGTAGGGACATGGGGTTTCCCAGAGCATTTTCTTGCTAGATTCAGAGCTGTGCAGCACCATTAGCCAGGCTCAGCCTGCTGGCAAAACATGGTGTCCCAGATACAATGGGATAGTAAGAGATGACATTTACCAATGTGGGTCTAGCTAGCTTGGAGCAGGAAGAATGGGCACATTCACGCTGAGGCCCACTGCTGGCAGAGGCCATGAAGGAGGACTTTGGAGCTTGTTCTTACCCCAGCTCCTGCCTGTGGAAAAACTAGGAGGCACACAGTTGGCTCTGTACAAGTATTTTCTGTTAACTTTGTAGGTTTTTGCACAGAATCCAGAAGGGATTAAAAAAATGTTCTTCACTTCGGTAAGCTACTCCTGTGACTAAAAATCAGTGGTCACAAGGCAGATGGGAGGGAGCTTCCTTCGCTAAGGTTTGGAAGGGACTCTGGGTTCCTTCCCTCTGAGGGAAAAGTGATTTAACACTTCGGGGGTAATTAAAATGTGTTTGTTTTAAATGTGAGTCATGAGGAGCCTGAGGATTAGAATCTTAGAAAGAGGAAAAGTTGTCTGAGCAAGGATAGTAATCCAAAATAGTGCACTATTGTGGGGACTCTTGGGGATTAGCCCCATATGTCCCACTACTGAGCAGATAGACCCTGTCTGTGCCCAAGCTTCCCTCACTGGGCTAGGCAGAGCACCAGATGTGCCTATGAGTCTTCTTCTGGTAGAAGGCACATCCTCACGAAGTTTCTGGTGGGACAGTTACAGAATGTAGCAGATCAGCCTGGCGGATATTCAAGCCGTAGAATACTGAGAAGGTGTTTGCAGTGAGGACTCTTTGAAAGGAACCCAAAGAGTATCCCAGGATGAGAGGGCACAGGGCCAGAGTGACAGGGCCCCAAAAGTTATTAACATGCATTATATACAGTGCATTTTGGATTTTAACCTAACGTTTTTGCGAATGGGTACAATGTAATTTGATCAACCTCTCTTGACCCTCTCCTCCCCTTGGTACCCATCTGCTCTGCAAATAGTTCCCCTTCTGCTTTCCTAGCCCCCCTTTCTGTAAATAAACGCTTACAGGAGCATGGGCACTTTACCCCCCTCCCCCCCCAGGCTGTAAGGTAAGGCACTTTTACCACTGAAAAGAATCTCTCTCCCTCTCTCAGCAACCATTAACGGTCTGTAGTTCTTCAGAGACTTAATAGCCTTCTCACTGATAGGAGGTCCTCAGGTTGGGCCTCATGAGCCCCTGCCAAGTCCTAGGGACTTCTGTTATGTCACGCCATGTCACATCAGAAGGTAGTTCCGCACCATCCCACCACCCCTTTCTTGCAGTCTTTTCCTGCTCTCTTTTGTGATGATGTTCCCTGAGCTTCAGTGTGTGTGTGTGTGTGTGTGTGTGTGTGTGTGTGCGTGTGCGTGTGCGTGTGTGTGTGTGCACGTGTGCATGTGTGTGCGCGTGTGTGCGTGTGTGTGTGTGTGCGTGTGTGTGTGTGTGTGCACGTGCATGTGTGTGTGCGCGTGTGTGTGCGTGTTAGAGCAGAGCATTCCAAAGTCTTTTGTTCTCAGCATGTTGACGGATTGTGAGTCTCAGCAGTGATCTGTGCCTAAAATAAGTTTCTCTGATCAAAGCTGACAGCCGCACTAATCAAATATTTAGAAGGCAATTTGATGGGCACATGCCCACCCAGCAAGAGAACACTGACTCCATCTTTTAAAGTTCTTCTAGACAGCGATACAGGCACACAGACTTTCTGCAAGCCGGTTTTCAAGTCTTATGCAACAGTTGTCTGTCATGAAGCCTGCAAGCCGCGTGGTGGTGTGACCAACCATGAAGCCCTGCCTGCTGGCTCTGGACCTACTCCTATGATCACAGCCACAGCTTCACAGAAACTGCAGCCTCACTGTAACCCTTAGCCCTAATCTGTGCTCATTCATGGGATTTTCCACAGAGCTGTCTCCAAAGCTAGTTAAGGAGGAGGGTTTCCACCCACTGCCCTCGCCCCCACCCCACAAGAGAAAGAGAAGCCAGACAGTCAGTGAGCAGAACTGTCCTCATCCAGACATGAAACCCAGAAATAGGTCAAAGACTACAGGAATCCATGGAGGTCCACTCAGCCTCGGGCTCCTGTGCAGTCACTATGCAGAACCATCACCAGTCTGTTGTCCTGAGTCATGGACCATTGGTCAGCTATTTTATCAATCACATCACTTCACAGTGGGTGGAAGTGTCCAATTGGCCTAGAGTCCTCCAAGGCTAAAAATGTGCCTACCATGCTGAGCTTCTAGACTCTATCCAATACTTTAATATACCTGATCCCCAAAGGACAGCCTTAAAATAGGGACAATGTAGACGGTCGCCATGACATGTAGACTTAGCTATTTCTTGCCTAACATGAAAAACGTCCAAGCCTATTTTTCACCTTTCTGGGAAGCTGACCTAAACAAGTAAGGATGCCCTATAAATGTCTTTCAAGATTTAACTTGTAGGTTCTAATTATAAATAAGATGACAATACTTAGTTTTGCTGAGAGAGGCAGGTAGCGCAGTCTCTATCTAGTTGCAGATTCTAATTATGCTATGTTTTGATTCTGATTCTGATGGCTCCTGAGTCCCTGAGATAACTTGTCTGTGTCTGAGTGTTATCTGAGGGAGTTCTCCGGGTTTGCTTTGGCAGTGCCTCCGTTGGCTGGCCAGACTCCCAGGACTTTTCAGATGGCTGCACCTGCTGCCTTCCTGTCCAGCACTGTCACCTCACTCCCAGACTCCCAGGTGCCACAGAGTGAGCTCAGCTTCCTGCCCCCTCCCTGCAGGTGCTCAGCACCCAAGCCTGCCCTCAGTGTCCCTGCTCCAAGGCAGGACAGGCCCAGGCTTGCTGAAGTCTGTTTTGCCAAATCACACAGAGGCTCTGTGTGGTCTCAGGGTCTCTTTGAGATCAACCGCCTAGTCCCACAGAAAAGAAACACTATAAACAGACCTTGGGGATTGAACCTAGGATGTGTACTTGGAAGGGAAGTGCTTTACCACTGAGCATCATAGTCCTAGCCTTTTGATGAAAACATTTTGATGCAGGATCTTGCTAAATTGTTGGTTCTGAACTTGGGATCCTTTTGCTGCGGCCTTCCGGGTAGAGTAGCTGGGCCTTCAGATCTGTGGTTCTGGGCCTAACATAAACTGGATTTTAAGTTTGTTCCCGGCTCAAATGAACTACGGAGGAGAGGGGACAGCTGCTCACTCCTCTTCCCAATTCCTCTTCTAATTAGCCTGCTGACTCCCAGTTGCTAGCACTTACCTACTCCCGCCCCTCCCCTTCCCCCGCCCCGCGCCGCCCTGCCCCCACAGCAGGAAGAGAAGGATGCAGTCTTGTTGGGACTTCTTCAGAGACTTCATCCTCATTATCATCACTAGGCTTTGTCGCTTGTGGGGCCCAGATAGCAGTCACCCCTCCAAGTCACAGTGGGTGTCTGTTTCTTGGGCTTTTGGAAATCTAGCGTATTTCTAACCTAGGCGATTCAGTGGGGCTGCATCCAACTTCCCCATACAACATACAAAGCCCACTGCCTCACTGGTCCTTCATGCCAGCCCAGCCATCTCTCTTCACTGTGCACCAAGGCCATAAGGTCTCTTAGATCATCCAGAATGGTCCTATTCACCAAGACCCAAACCGGAAGCCTTTTACTTAGGCATTTCCCTATTCTGGGGGAAGGAACGCCTCTCTGCCTTCCGCCTTTGGTGTGAGGGTGCTGGAGGCGGCTCGTCGTGCTTTTAGCTTTCTCCAAAACTCCTAACTGAAAATCTTGCACGGGAGAGCATGCGCAAACACAAACACTCGCTAGAGTTTTATTCAATCACAAGGAACAAAATGAAGTCATTTGCATAATTTGGGATGGAACTGGAGATAATGTTCAGCAAATCAAGCCAGAGTAAGATGTTTAAGATAAGTACTGCTGGTTGGTTCTCATGTATACAACGGAGATTTTGAAACTCTGCTTATGACAGGAGACCAGAAGGGGAAGTGGAGGGAGCTGGGGGTCGGGGGCGGGGAGAAAGGGAGATAGTGGGGTACAGATGATACACGGTCATGGACGCCACTATTTTGTATGCTAACCAAAAAAAAATTTTTAATGACAAAATGAGCTAGCTGCTTACATTTTCATGCATAAATTATTTCCTAGTATTTTGTTATGTATAATGGTTCTGTATTCAATTATCATAAAATATTCTGTATTTTTAATAAAATTGCAATTTTGCCATTTTTAACATTAAAATTTTAATTTACCTAGAACTGATTTTTTGGTATGATGTGTGATGGATGCTGAGGTAAGGCTGACCTAGATCTTGCTCAGCATCCCAGGCTGTCTCCAAACCTGTAGTGATTCCCTTGCCTCAGTATCTGATGCTGCGATTACAGGCAGGGATTGCTTACTACTACTTACAAAGATTTACCACCATCATCCATTTACACAGCACAACTTTTTCTCATTTCTGAGTTTCCCATTTTCTTCTGACATTTGGCAATTCCTTCACGTGGTTTCATGCTTAGTTACGTATTGCAAATATTTGGTCATATTTTGTCTAGAAGTTCTTAACTGTCTGCAATGACGGCTTCCACATGTGTGTTTGTCGTCTTTAACCAAAAATCTCCCTGGTTTCCTCAGAATGCCTCACCTCGTTTCCCTAACTAAGCAGAACTCCAGGAAGTGATAGAGAGGCTGCTGCTGCCCACCCTTCTGTGGCTTCCCAGGGCTGCCTGTGTAGTCCCCATTTTCTTTAGGGCTTATTATTTATTTAGGATGAACAAAGGCTACTGCTACATAGTTGTTATTACTCTATTGTCTTTCAAAAATGTTTAGCAGCAGCATACACATGAACATATGAAGGGATGAAGGTAAGTTTACATAAATTTCCTGGTTGCCTCCTTCATGGATGATAAAATTTAGACACATCTAAGGCCACAGTCTGTAGCAGAATTTCTCTGGGCTGCTGACCACAGCTCGCCACCCCCCTTCTTCTTTTTCTTCCCAAACAAAAATCCCCATTAACTCTGGAAGCTATCAGACAAATGCCCAGTGTACTGACCTCATTTGACCCCTTTTAGAAAAACTGCATACTTGTTAGAAATAATTTGCAGAGCTGTGATCCCAGCCAGCAACTGCACTCAGTGTTTAGCAAGCTCCTGCTGAGTAAGAAAATGCTAGATTTAACCTCATTGGTGAGGAAGTCAGACAATTTGCATATAGTCCACAGGGCTCTACTGCTGGCTGCCAGTGCAGAAAAACTCTAGGTAAACAACTTTCTTTCTTGGGGGGCATCAAACTCTTTTAGATTTACTCTCCCTTCAGACCAGGGTGGACCAGATAATGTATGTTAGGAAGGTTTTCCGACAGAGAAGGATCAGCAGAAGACATTTCAGAGAACCGACACTGGTGAATGGAAAAAAGGAAACAAAAAAAAAAAAAAAAAAAAAAAAAGGGAAAAGAAAGGACCGTGACTGCTCCTAGATGTGGTGGAGGAGAAAATTTTTTGTGTATATGTGAGACAGCATAACCAGAGGCTGGAACATCTGGGAGAATCCAGAGTACACATTGCCCTGAATCATGGGGGGGGGGGGGGGGGGGGGGGGGAGGCAGGGGAGAGAAGGGGATCATGGCAGTTGCTTGCAAGTAGATCCAGCTGCTTTTGATGAAGGTGGTGATGGCTGTTATACTCTGGGGAATGTTCACACGAACACACACACATACACACACATGACACCACGTGCTATGCTGGTATTTTGCAGTTACTACCAACAAGAAGATCTTGACCAATTTTAAGTCCTTGACTTTATCTGCCCCTGCATTTCCAGAACTGTGATAGATAAGCCTTGATATTCAGTTATAGCAACAGAAAGATCTGATTGGATAGTTAAAAAAAAAAACAAAAAAAAACTGGGCTATCTTTGTGTGTAGTGCTCAAGGGTAGTGTTTGTAAACACTGTACCATTTTCCTTAGAACTTTATGACAGGCATCAAGCTATTAATTCACATGCCTCCTCTGTGCCCAGCTATTCCTCTTGGTTGGTAGGGAGAAGGCCCTGGGAACAGAAGTAGGAAGAGGTGAAGCCTATTTTGCTGCATAAATAACCAGGTGCCCAACATGCCCAACTGTATGGTTACCCCGTCTCTGCAACACCGTGAACATTATAGCCTGCTGACCCCAGCTAGGGAGTGCGCACCATGTGCATTTGGAATCTAACAAATCTCCCACACTCCCTATTTCTGTCATAGCCCCCATGGCCTTTAATCTCCCACCATGCTTTGCTCTCAGGCCCTACATTTTCCCTACCTTACCTCACAGAACCTCTTTCAACTTCAGCTAGGTGACTCCACCATACCTTTAGCTTCCATCCTTGGAAGGCTTTTCTCCAATAGATATGACTCTGCCCATCTAGTTCCAAGAACATCACATTGTAGCAATTTTATATTTGATTGCCGTCCTCTCTATATAAGAATATGAATTTTCCATGGTCCACAAGCCATCCCATGCCCAGTACCATGCCTGGCACCTTGGAGACATCCAGAAAATATTTTCAGAATGTCTATAAACTTGTTCTGGAGCACTGAAGTCTAAGTTGGCAGCTGGCATTAAAGGGGAGGGAACGATTGAAGTCAGGTGGGGGAGTACGCAGACTTGAAGGTCAAGGGTACCACCGGAGGAGTATCCTGAGGAGTCACACAAACATTGGAGACCAAGGTCATTCAATGGCTAATTGCAAGCTGGGCAGAGAAGTATGCCCAAAAGAAGAGTGAGTGATGGAATGTCGCTAGGAGCAGTGGGTTTCAAGGCCGCCTGAGATTAGGAAAGGCTGTCTTCTAAAATGCAAGGATCGTAACTTCTAGAAATTCTGGTTGTCGTTTTTATTCTAAAGGAAAAGGAGAAGTTATTGAAAGTTTTAAGAAATGGTGTGTGTGTGCGTGTGCGCACACGCTGCTCACTGTGTGGATAACAGATTGAAGTTAGACCAATTAGAAGAGAATTAGGCATGCAGCAAGTATTAGGAATAAAAACCTGGGTATTTTGTAAAAACATGTATTCATTTATGTGGTAGGTGGGGACCACTATTTTAAAACAATAAAACCTTATTTCTGCTACCCATTACTCAGAGAACTTTAGAAGCCATTCACTTCATCCTCAGAATATCGAACTCAATTGATCAGGTGTGACCTACAGATGGGGAGTTTTTCATAATTCTCCAGATGTTTCTGCTATAGAGCAGGGCCAAGACCTGAAATCCAGGTAGCCTCAAGGCCATAACAGACACCAAAGAGCCTGTCAGACATGCAAGTGTTAGGCTCCAGCCAAAAAGGTCCCATGTGTACACAGAAGTATTTGAGGTAACTTCTCCTGAGAGGTGACTCTTGAGGTGACTCTTTGTCTCAGTAGGGAACTCATTAGAAATGGGCCGCTGAATCAGAGGCCCCAGGGAGGGCTATCTAGGTAATACTGGTGCAGGCTAAAGGTTTAGAATGAGCTGTTCATGGTGGTTAGTGCCTGAAATCTGAGAAAGGATCACCATGGGTTCAAGATAAGCTGGGCTATATATATCTCAAGTAAGAGCTTGGGCTGGGCTGGACTGCAGAGTAAGAGCTTCTATCAAAACAAACAAATAAATATAAATACCATGGGTTGTGTGTGTATGTATGTGACTCAGTTGTCAGGTGATTGCTGTGCAATCATGAGGACCCACATTAAAAATAAAATATAGCTGTGTGGTGCACATCCTTAATCCTAGCACTTGGGAGGCAGAGGCAGGGGGATCTCTGTAAATTCAAGGCCAGCCTGACCTATAGAGTGAGTTCCAGGACAGCCAGGAGTACACAGAAAAACCCTGTCTCAGCCCCGCCTCCATAGTAGTAATAATAACAACATAAAAGGTTGGTTGCATGCCTGTAATCTAGCACTGGAAAGTCAAATATAGGAAGGTCCCTGCAGCATTCAGGCCAGACAGTCTAGCAACTAGGACTCTAGATGGATTATTAAACTCCAGAGTCAGTGGGAAAAGCAAAAACAAATTGGACAGTGATTAAAAAACAGCCCACCAATATCAACTGCTGGCCTGTACACATACATGCACGCACACATAGACATGTAACCGCAAAAGATGCAGAACCATCCGTCCAGTAGGAGGAAGTAATAATTTAGGAAATTGGTGGGCTGTTTCAGTGGCATGGCAGTCTACTCGCTTCTATAACCTATGGTAATTCTGGCTCCCAATACAAAAGATGGGGTGAGTCAGTTTCTCAAGAGGCCTCCTACCTTTTTCTTAACCTGGGACACATCCCTCTGGGTTAGAGGTTTGGCTTCTCAGTCTCTGATATCCCCCCCCCCCCCCCCCCCCCCCCGTTCCTGCTGGAGGCCTGACTTCCAGGTGTATTTCATAGGAACCAAGAAAAGCTAGGCAGAAGGGAGACCTGAACCACACCGCAGGAAGCAGTAAGGAAACCAGCCTTGTGCACAGGAATGAAGGCTGGGGGAAAGAAGTCCCAGCAACCCCTGCAAGAGACTTAGAATGAATTCTCCCACGGTGGCATTCTTCCGGCACTTGCTGTATGAGGTCATGTGCAGCCACATTCATGATTTGCTTTCCAGGGTGTCTCTTGTCTCCTCCAGCTTGAGACTTCATGAGGGCATTGGGCAGATTGCAATCTGTAGCAAGGGGGGACGGAATGAGGGGCTGACGTCTCAATCTAATGAGAGTGAAGCTGGGTTTTTCCTGTTTCTTGACTTTTTAAGGATGAAGTCTCACTACACAGTCCTGCCTGTGTGGGACTTACACTCTACCACTGAGCCACATGGCGCTGTTAGCCCCTGGGACCACTCTAGCTGGGTTACTTGAGTCAGAGTGACTTCTCAATATGCAGCCCTCAGAAGAGGATGAGGATGGGAACACCATGGCTACGGCTACTGATCCAGACCAATTTTAACAATGTCATGGTGATGGGGGTGGGGGGCGAGAGAGACTTACAGGAGGGAGTCCATTCTCTCGCCATACCCTGGGTACTGGTGTGAGGGGAGGGGGAGGATAGTAGGAAGGAAAAAAATGAAAGAAGTCCAAGAGGAGAATTTTTTTTAAAAAAAACAAAAAACAGATAATAATAAAAGATTCATGTCCACTGAAGTTCAAGTTGATCAATTCTCCAACTGAGAACAGCCAAATGCGCATGCGCATCCCCGGACTTTTGCAGTTCCAGGAGCTAGGGAGCTTGCTCTCTTTTGCTCTAATACCAGCATAGCCTGGGCCTCCTGTATTATTCTTCCATCTGCTCCGGCAGCAGAGCTGTGGAGAGCGTTGCAGATTCACCCACGAGGCGTAGGGCTGTCTTTCTGAGTGGCAAAACTGAGAAAAGTGGAAAGAAAAATGAGTTACCTCACATCATGTCCTTTGGTGGTGAGTCACGCGTTGAGAGAGATAGAGGGGAAATAGGGTGGCATCACTTTGCCCTTTCTCTTCAGGCTTCCGGGATCCCTCAGTTTTGCAGTGGGCCCTAGTTGCTGCCCGCTGCTCAGTGCTCACTCACACCATCCTTCCTCTGAAACAAAACCTCCTCCAGACTCTGCTACCAGTATGTGGCTGGCCAGGCACCAGGGTCTAAGCTGCTGCCAGACAAGCCCCTTGGCCAGAGGCATGGCTTTCCCTCATGAGCAGCAACTAGCCTTCCTTCTTTGTCCCAGGGTCTTCTGGCTCCATTGGATTTGAACAGCTCGAGGCTGCTGTGGTGGGGCCTTGGAAGCCTCCCTTCCAGGTAACAACCCCCATTAACCCATTAACCCTTTCCCCCTTCTCTCTCCCCCTTTAACCAGCCAACTTCCCTCCCTCCCTCCTTCCCTCTGTCCCTCCGTCCCTCCCTTCTTTTTTTATGGGGTCTCCCTATGTGGCCCTTCCCAGCCACAAACTTATAGAGATCTGTCTGCTTCTCCTTCCCAGGTGTTGGGTTTAACCATCATGCTGGGTTCTTGTGAGTGCTAAGGTTATGTTTTAAGTTGTAATTACTATGCCTAAGAGAGGTATAAAACAAAAGTGCCTCTAACATGTAAGCCCTTTGCCCGAGGACAGATACTCCCTGAAATGCTGGATATGTGAAGTAACGAGCCATGAGATTGTTCCTCCCCGAAACAAGTTTGACCCAACCACACTGATGTATTTGATAACATGTGGGCAGGAAACATGTAAGGATATAATGCTTACTCCTGATTTGATCTGCTGGGAAATATATAGCCTTATGGGTTTGCTTTTATATGTGTCTTATTGCCATTTTCTTGGAACCCTGAATGGACTTGGCTAGAGTCCATCATCTTAGCCAGTATTTAAAGCTTGTTTCAAATCTGGGTCAAAATCATGATAGTGGTTATTCTTGCATGGTGGAATTAACATTCTGTGTAGCCCAGGCACTGGTTAGCCTCTCATTGGAGGATGACCTTGAACTTCTGACCTTCCAGCCTTCCTGTGCTGCTGCTGTTAATCCCAAAACGGGAGAAGAATAGAAGACTATCGACCCATATCATCATAGTCAAATTAATTAAAGCAAGCAATTAATTAAAGCAAGCTTTTTAAATTCACACCCATGGCTGTCTCCCCTATGGTGGGATGCAAAAGTATTGGATTTGAGCTATAAGCTCAAGGGTCGGAGGTTTCCAAATGGGGGAAATAGAGGTAGGATTCAAGATGGTTATTAGCTTTTTGAAACAAAGACATGATTGTCATTCCTGGAACAGGCAGGACAAAACCATTTGTAGTTAAGGTTACAGGTGAGACATAGCCCAATCCTTGAGAAACAGAGGTTTAATCATAATCTGGAATGCACTTAGTTTGTCTTTACTGTAAAATGGATTTTCAGCCTAAGATGGAGGCAGGCTGGTTCTTCACTACGCCAGTCCTTCTGTGGTTCTGGGAATCAAATCCAGGGCTCCATGCATGCCAGGCACACACTCTACCAACCAAGCTGCCTTCCTAATTTCCTTACTTGACTTCTTCCCAGTCCGTGGCTTCATAGCCTAGCTCCCAGACATGCATAGGCATAGCTCCTGGGACAGCCATTTAGTCCTGCGCATCCTTCCAGCTGCTGCCCCACCCCGTTTTCTCTCTAGCAGCGAGATGTCTTGGAACAATTTTCTTCACATTACTTCCCATTCCTAACTCCGGTCACTGTCAGTCATAACTGGCCTGCCATCCACACTGCTCCACTCAGGCTGCTCTTTCATGCTTCTATCTATAAACCCAGAGCATCTCAACAGAATCCAAGAGGGACATGGTGGGGGTGAGAGGGTCTTGTCTCCTGCTTTCTTGGGTGTCTTGAACCCCTGGGCTGCTCTCAGAAGCTCCTCCTCTATTGGCTCAGTAAGTGTAGCAGTTTCTCTGTACTCAGCTCTGGGTTTTCTTTTCTCCATAAAATTTAGTGATTTCACTGTAAGAAAAAAAAAAGTCCATTTTTTTTTTTTTGCTAGCATGTTGTATCTCAGTATTGACTGAGACCAACCACTAAGAAACAAACAAACATAAATGTTTACTTACTTGTGTGTGTGTACATGCATATATGCATGTAGGGATACATATGAGGCTGTGTGCATATGTATGTATGGGGCCAGATGTTGACATCAAGTGTTTTTCTCAATAATTTCAACTAATTTTTCAAGTTTTGTGGATATGTAGTCTATGTATATTTGTGAGTATACATGTGTGCACATTCACGTAGATGCGGAGGTCAATGTCCTCCATTGAGCTCCACAATATTTTTTGAGGCAAGTCTCTCATCACACCCAGAGTTCACCAGCCGGTTAGATTGGCAGGCCAAAGAATTCTCAGGATCTGCATTCCTCCAGGCACAGCACTAGGGTTCAGACAAGGTGACCCGGATCTCAAAGTGTGAATCCTAATCCCAGCAGGAACTTGACAGAGCCTCCTCCTCGGCCTCCACTGAAGGGAAACCAGCCTACTGCCAGGTCTTTCCCTTCTCCCCCATTCCCTCTGTCTTCCTCAAACAAACAAACAAACAAACAAACAAACAAACAAACACAAATTCCTTGGATTACATTCCTAAAACTACTACACCAAGGTCTAGTCCCTTACTGGTCACTTCCTTCTCCGAGGCTGACTACCAAGGTCCAGCTATCAAAGTACTGAAGTCCAGCAATCAAAAGCCCCTTTGGCTGCCCTAATTAACATGCCCAATTAAAATTAAATGCCTCTTCTTAATGCAGGTTTTCCCCTTGTACCTTCATAAACCATTGTATATACATATGTCATGTGTGTGAGGGTCTAAGTATTCATGTGCCACATGCTTATGTGGATGTCAGGAGTTGGTTCTCTCCTTGCACCTTGGGTTCTAGGGATCAAACCCAGGGTGTCAGTCTTATACAGAAAGCACTTTCAACCTGCTGAGCCATCTTGTGGTGATATATTTTATATTTAATAAAAGCAGCCTGGAATATCAGAGAACAGAATCACCCCCAGTCAAGCAATGAAGGCCAGAAAGTGGTGACCTACGCCTTTAATCCCATCACTCAGGAGACAGAGATCTTTCTATGTTTCTGTGAGTTCAAGGCCTAACAACCAAAGAGTAGTAGACACCTTTAATCCTAACTCTAGGATGCAGAGCTGAACCCAGAAGTGAAACAGCTGGTCAGGGAAGATATTTAAGGCAGGAGGAGACAGAGATTCGGGCATTCTGTAGGAGTAACCAGCCAGACTGAGGACCCTTGAAGACAGCATTTACCCTGAGAAGTTGGCTGGGTGAGAACTGACTGTGGTCTGTTTCTTCTCTCTGATATTCCAGCTTTTCCCCAATATCCGGCTCTGGGTTTTCATTATATGCTAACTAGGGTTCCTGCAATATCATCTCAAGTTCTAATCTGTATCTTATTTCTTGAGACAAAGTTTCTCACTAAACTTGGGGCTTTCTGACTGGCTAGATGAGTGGTCAGTGAGCCTGAGTCTCTTCCCAGTGTTGGCATTTAAAAACTTGGGCTGTTTGCTTCACTCAGCTTCTTACATGGGTGCTAGGGGCTTGAACTCAGGTCTTTATGCAGCAAGCACTTTAGCAACTGAACCATCTCCTGAGCCCAATAAATTTTTTAATGTCAAACCATCAAAAGTGCTCTGAGGGAAAATTTTGAACAGGGAGGTTGGTGGAGAACCCAAGTGGGCAGGCCTTTAAGAAACCAGGCAGCCACTCTGAGGAGGCATGATGGGAGTCACCCAGAGAATCAAAAGCGGACCACAGGCAATGAAGACAGGTAGAACCATCCGATCCCGCCTCCAGTCCAGCTCTGGTTACCCGCTGCCTTCCCAGAATTTCCCCGGGCGTTTCCTTATCTTGGGACATTCGGGTTTCCTTACATGTGCTTCTGTTCTCCCAGACGGCACTCCCCATCAAACAGCTTCCTTTATCCACCAGTTGCTCAAACAGAAACTAGAGTTTTCCAACCCCTCCCTCATCTCCCCATACAGGACAATGGCAAGACCTGTTCAGTATGCCACTGAAATGTGCTGAGACTCTGCTCTTTCCCTTCTGTGTCCCGTGCAAACTTTAGTAACATCTCAACTGCTCATCTAACCTCCAAGGTACTGGCCACATGACAAATAACATGAATTGCTTTAAAACCTTCAACATCTCCCCCTTGTTTCTTTAAGTATGAGTTCTGCAGCTTGTGTTACAAGCCTCCATCCATGTGTCCAACTGCATCTTGGGCTGCCTATCCTTTTCACTTTGATCTGCCCTCATGGCCGCCTGTCAGTTCCCACAGCTGTGCCATTGTTGTGTGCTCCTGGCCCCGTGATGCAACACGGGTCTACTCAACCCAGATAGGAACCCACAACAGACCAAAATACGGATACCGCCAAAGTCCAACCTGGTGAACCAAGAGTATTATTGGGCTACTTACAGGAATATGAGTGAGGAGTTACTTACAGGAGCAGAAATAACTAGACAGCTGTAACACCAAAGGCTCAGCTCATCCCAGGTGACAACTCACAAAGCCGGGGACCTGGAGCACAATGCATGGCCTGCAGGTAGCTTAGCATGCTGGAGAGCATCCTCTTTAGGTGCTTCAGTTGTTATAAATCTCTTTCAAGTAGCCCAGCTAGTTTCTGCTTCTTCCAGGCAGCTGGTTTGGTCCCAGAATCTTCATTGCAGCAAGACTGCACTCCTCTGGAAGGGGACCGTCAGATTTTATTGCTTACTCTGGCAGAAAGGGGCCTAGTGAGTCTGGTCAGGTTCAGGGGTTTTATTTTCTTCTTATGGAGTTTCCTGCAAGGTGGAATGTTTCTATTGGAGTAAACAGTTACACAGCATTGTCATAATTATTGTCATGATTTGGTGATGGAGTGCTGGAAACTTCTGTCTAGTAGTTGCCATAGGATTGGTAAAAGTTCACAGGCCTGAACCACCTCTCTTCAGGGTCCACAGTATCATCATTTCTCTTCCCCACTGAAGGTCACTAAGGCAGGCCGGCCACAGCTGAGATGAGCTCCTGGTGTCTGCCCCATCATGAGAGTCAGTCAAGGTGGTCAGTGTCCTGGTGACTTTCATATTCCACTTAGAAGTCAGGATTCACTTCCTGGCTAGATATGAACTGTTTTTTGCCAGACTCCTGATGAAACCATTTTCCATGCAGGCCACCACTCCATCACTTCCTTTCCTTCTCCCCTTCCCCCACGGGATCTTCAGGAAAGCACATCTTTCATGTTCCTTCCATCTCTCACTTCCAGAGGCCTGAGGCATGTTTTTCTAACCCAGAGAAAACCCTGCTGTCCTCAAACTCCGCATTTCAAACTGGGTTAGAGGGTCTCTTACCAAATCTTAAAGGCTTTTAGGCTTTTAAAACAAAGCCAAAGTATTTTTTCTTTTTGTTACAACTTCCTTAAAGGAAAGGGGGTAAGATATCAAGCACCATGGTTGGAGGAATGGACAAGGGAAGAAGAACAGGAAAAATAAGTGTCAGTCAGAACAAAGTATGGTGGCACAGATGTGTAATCCCAGCACCAGGGAGACAGACGCAAGATCATGAGTTTTAGGCAAGTGTGTTACACAGCAAGTATCATCTTGGAAAAGCAAGCAAGCAACCACCAGCAGCAACAAATTATCTAACAGAAAAATGAAATCAATACATATTTCAGAAACGTTATCAATACCTACCTCCCTACTGTTGTGCAATGTTACTTTAACTAGGCAAAGGTGTGTTACATTTGTTTATGCTGTATTTGTCTGATTATATGAAGATGTGTTGCTTTGCCTGCCTAAGGCACCTGATTGGTCTGACTAAAAAGCTGAATGGCCAATAGCTAGGCAGCAGAGATAGGTGGGGCTGGTGGGCAGAGAGAATAGTAGAAGAGAGAAGAGAATGAGGGCCAGACAGACAGACATGGAGCAATCAGGAGAAGTAGGACATAGAGAAGGAAAGAAAGATAAAAAAAAAAAAAAACCAACAAACAACAAAAAACAAACAAACAAACAAAAAAATCATGGCAAAGCAGTTATGAAGAGAAAGAAGTTAAATCAAGTTATGAACTAGTGGGACAAGCATAAGATAAGGCTGAATATTCATAACTAATAAGAAGTCTCCATGTCATAATTTGGGGACTGGTTAGCAACCCAGAGAAAGTCTGCTACATCCCAATCAGCTTGAGTTTTCCAGAGTGACAGAACCAATTTATAGCACCAGGCTTACCCTAAATAATTGCCTTACTTATACAGCTGTGGGGCTAGCTGCCCCAAACATGCTTTACGAGTGGAAGGTTTGGGAAGATGTGATGCTGCTGCAGTCTTGACTTAGCAGTGCTCTGGCGTCAGAATTCCTTCAATCTCAGGGGAAACTCAGGGTTTTGATACAGTGCCTTCTACTAATTGAATGAGGCCCCCATGCCCCAGCTGCATGTCAAGTTATTCAAAGTCAACTTATTTAAATGCTAGTCACACCCAGAAAATACACTCACAGAGACATGTGGTATGAGTCTTTAACTAAACAACTGGGTACTTTAGCCTAGCCAGAGATAATATATAAAATTATGCATCATACACATAAAAGGTCAGCCTGCAAGGTCAGAACAGCTTGAGCCTGCAAGGTCAAAAATGTGCCAGCCTGCAAGGAAATGGTGGTTTGTGTTCTGATGTGGGATGTCTTTGTGTACGCTGTGAATACCATTGGATAATAAATTAATTGTTTTGGCCTGTGGCAGAGCAGCTTAAAAGCAGGGGGGAAATCCAAGCATAGATACAGGGGAAGGAGGGCAGAGTCAGGAGAGACACAATTCAGCCACTGAAGAAGCAATGTATAATGGAATACAGGTAAGCCACAAGCCACGTGGCAAGACAGATTAATAAAAATGGGTTAAGATGCCAGAGTTAGCCAGCAATAAGCCTGAGCCATATACCGAACAGCATGTAATATAAGCCTCTGTGTATTTTTGTGGGCCAGACGGGTCAGAAATTTCTTACAACAGTGTTCCTGGGTTTTAACCTCCAAACTGGGTCTAGTCCAAACTGAGTAAGAGACTGCTACCAGCCCAGGACACCCTAAGGCCAAGTTCTCAGCACAGAGGAGATTTATTTGCCACAGAGGGACAGAAGGCAGGGATAAGAGCTGATGACAGGAGATAGAGTACAAGGGGACAAAGGACAGCCTCTGGATAAAGAGGGGACAGATGTGGCCCATAGAAAAATGGTGGTTTACAAAGATACAAGGAGAAAGCCCCGTGTTAGGATGAGGTGTTTGATTTTAATTGGGCAGGTTAATTAGGTGAGCCAAGTGGGGCTTTTGATTGTGGGAACTTTACTATTTGGATAGCTGGATCTTGGCAGTCAGCCTCAGGGGGAGGAAGTGGCCAAATAAGAGACTAGACCTTTAGAATAAAATAGCTTTAAGAATGTAGTCCAAAGATTTTTGTTTTGGTTAGGTTTTAGCAAGGCAGAGAGAATTGGGGGAGAAGGGCCAGGCCTGCTGAGGCCGGCTAGAACCCTTTCAGCCCGAGTTGTCTGGTTTGTATCCTCAGATTCAGTGAGCCCCATTTGATCTAACTTTTCCCTGTTCCTGTTACCATGGTTCTTTCCCTGTTTGCTTTCATTCTGATTATATCAGACTCAAGATTACTTCTCATGCTTTGTGTAGGTTTATAAATGACCTACAGTGTGAGCTAGTGAAGGATTTAGGAGTGAATTCACATGCATGATCACCTACAATGGGACTCCCAAAAAAGTCAGTCTTTGGTCTGAGGCCTTTGTTTTCACTTGTGAGGCCAGATGAAGGTCATCTGGAACCCTAAAACTCAATTAATTTGACATAAACTAATCACTAAATCATAAAATAATTTAAGGAAAACCCTATAAGTTAGTTATCTCCAGTGAAACAATTTCAGTGTTTTATTTCAAACACTGAACTCCAGCTGAGAGGGTGGTGGCTCATGCCTGTAAGTCTAGCATTTGGAATATCCAAACTGGAGGAGTTTGAGGATAGCCTGGGCTACACTGTGAGACCCTGCCTTATAAACAAACAAGAATAGGAAGGGGGGGGGGAAGGCAGGCAAACTCTTTCCTAAAGTTCCCTCCTTTCGGGGAACAGAGGAATCGGCCTTAATGGCGGCTTTGGTGGTTGTTTCAACTTAAATCCTAGTACAGAAACAGAATGTCTACTTACACAAAATGTAACTCTGGTTTTAGATTTCAGTGAAATATACAGTTGAGCTGAATACTCAGATTTTAGGACATAAACAAGCCTGACAGCAGTGAATGGATCCAAGGTCCTTTACCAGCTCTTATGAAAAAAGAAATTCTAGACAGCCAGACAGCCAAGATGGTTCAGCTCCCCCCCCCCCCCCCCCCATCACTGGGGAAAGAGAAGCCTTGGCTTCTAGGCAAGCTCGAGGCCAGAACTGTGCAGGGGGACTTCATTTCAACAAACAGCTCAAACCCACAGCATAGAGGCTCTGACTAGATGGCTGCTAATGTTATTACTTTCCCAAAGTGTAAGTAGAGTTGTATGTGTGTGTGGGGGGTATGTATGTGTGTGATATGTGCGGTATATGTTTATGTGTGGTATGTATATGTGTGTTGTGGTGTGGTGTGGTGGGGGGTTTTTTCTTCCTATTTTGCATTTGTGAGTGTTAAGGAATTGGAAAGAATTGAACAGGTGGATTTTAAATACTCACAGATTGATCATACAGATGTGCATTCAGAAGACCATTTGGGGGTTCTGGGACACAGGAGTGCATTACCCCTTTTACTTACCAACTCTGAAAGGTGAGGACACAAATCTGGGTTCCATGTGACTTGAGACTCAGATAAAATGCTCAGGCCAGTCTGAATTCCTGGGTGTAGTGGAGGAGGTCAGAAGGCATTGCAACTAGAGTCACAGACTGTTGTGAGCCACCATGTGTGGGAGCTGGGGAATGGACCTGTGTTCTTTCTAAGAACAGCAAATGCTCTTAACTACTGCACCATCTCTCCAACTTAAAAGTTTTTGAAACATTTATTTAGTGTGTGTGTATATGTGTGTGTCTGTGTATACGTATGTGTGTGTATGTGTGTCTGTGTGTGTATGTATGTGTATGTGTGTCTGTGTGTATGTCTGTGTGTGTGTATGTGTGTATGTATGTGTGTGTATGTGTGTGTCTGTGTGTATGTATGTATGTGTATGTATGTCTGTGTGTATGTATGTGTGTATGTGTGTCTGTGTGTATGTATGTGTGTGTATGTGTGTCTGTGTGTATGTCTGTGTATGTGTATATGTATGTGTGTGTATGTGTGTGTCTGTGTGTATGTATGTATGTATGTGTATGTGTGTCTGTGTGCGTATGTGTGTGTACATACACGTGCACTTGTATTTGTACACACAAGCCATGATGTAGGAAAGAAGACAATTAGTAGGAATCCATTCTGTCCTTCCTACAAGTCCGCTCTGGATGAAACCTGGGCCAATAGGCTTGCCAGCCAGTGTCCTTACCTACTAAGGCATCTAGATGGTCACACAGGTTGAATTCTTGAAAACAAACCTACTACATTCTTAATGGTTGGGATGTTACTGGGCCTGACTAAAGTGTAAAATCCAGTTTTCTATTTTTATCCAATCCAGGAGAGGAAGCAATAAGTCCCATTTCTAAGTGAGAGCACAGTCTGTGGGAAGAAGTGGTAATGTAGCCTTCCCAAGTCTGCCCTTTCTTCTCTTTTAATATTCTAACTCTCATGGGGCTGGAGAGATAGCTCAGCAATAAGAACACTGGCCACTCTTCCAGAGGATCCAGGTTCAATTCCCAGCATTCATATGGAAGCTCACTGTAGGTGGATTTTTTGTCCTGCCTGATAGCTCACAAACAACCACATGGAAACTTCTTTTTAATTACAAAATGTTGGTCAATAGCTTAGGCTTTTTCCTAACCAGTTCTTATAGTTTAAATTAACCATGTCTTTTAATCTATATTCTTTTATGTGGCTCAATTACTTTTACTCTATACTCTGTACATGCTGCTTCCTCTGTCTGGTGACTCTACCTTTTTTCTTCTCAGAGCACATGCTCTCTCTCTCTCTCTCTCTCTCTCTCTCTCTCTCTCTCTCTCTCTCTCTCTCTCTCTCTCTCTTTCTCTCTCCTCTCTCTCTCCTTCTCTCTCTCTCTCTCCTTCTCTCTCCCCCCTCCCCCTCCCCTCCCTCTCTCTGTCCCCTGAAGTCCTGCCTAATCTCTTTTCCTGCCTAGCTATTGGCCATTCAGCTCTTTATTAAACCAATCAGAAGGCACTTTGGCAAAGACACATCTTCACAGTGTACAAAGATACAAAGATATTATTCCACAACAGCTTACAATTGTCTGTAACTCCAGTTCCTAGATAGTAATATGCCTGAACTACTGGCCCAGCATTTACTATAATATTAAGCCTCCAGGACAAAACACCAATGTACATTTAAATATATATTCTAACTCCCCTGGGGCTTGAACATGAGGAAAAGTAAGTTTTCTTCTCCCAAGATAAATACTAGAATAATCTTTAGCACCAGTGGTAGAAAAGGAAACACCTCCTCCCAGTGTTCACACACACAAAACCCCTCCAAAGAGCCCCACCCACCAGTGTTGGGGCATAGAAAACAGCTCATCTATCTCAACAGCTGAAGCCCATCTTGCCTTTTTTAAGTGACAGAGGAATCACAGAACAGGCCTCTCCCTCCTTTACACAGCACCCCTGAGCTTAGTTAAAGCCCTGTGATGTCCAGTGATTCTGCCCTGCGGTGATGACTCAAGGGCTCACTTTGAGCCCCTGTATAGACCATGCCTTACATGACTACAGCTGATTGAGCACTCCGCTCCCTCAGATGGTAGGTTAGGTGATGTTTTCACACCTTGGGACCTGCCTCACTATGACTACATCTTCAGAATTCTACCCTCACCTGCTTTGGGAGAATGCTTTTGTACACTATAAAGATTTTTCACTTGTATTGGTTTAATAAAATGCTGACCGGCCAGTAGCTCGGCAGGAAGTTTAGGTGATGCAACCACATTAGGAGAATTCTGGGAAGAGGAAAGGCAGAATATCAGTCACCAGCCAGATGCAAAGGAAGCAAGATGAGAATGCTGGACTGAACAAAGGTAGATGCTAAACAAATAGAATTATGGGATAATTTAAGCTTAAGAGTTAGATAGCAATATGCCTGAACTACTGGCCCAGTATTTACTATAATATTGAGCCTCTGAGTTAATTATTTTATAAGTGCCCCCACACACACAGAGGCAGGGAGCTAGTGTGGGACAGACACACAACTCCTGGACTTTGAGGGACTAATTGTGTGAGTGAATGGTTGCAGTTACACGGGAATGCCTTCAATAGGTGGGATATTTTTGTTCTTAAACCCACATGCTTTAGGGAAAGTGAAATTTCTCAAGCAGCATGGGGAGTTGCTGGACTGTTTATCTCAGGGCAGCTGATTTCTGGACTTCACTGGTTGTAGGATGGGAAATGGAGGAGCATCGTGTCCTAGGACCAGCTCTCTGACCTAGGTGTCTCCCTGCCAGCATCACTATGCTTGGCTCACTATTAGCTGCATCCAGTGACTCCCAGGGCTGTCATAACTGACCAAACTGGGAAAGCACTCCGGATAATCCAGTTTTAAGAACCTCCAGGGCAACTCTCACTCCAGATGAGTTTTGGTCTTCAAAAGATATCCAAGGGTAGGCTTCTCATCTCCTCTCCCCCACATCTAGGACTTGGAGAAAGGTCTAAATCCAGAAGCAAAACCAAGGTGAGCCATTGGATGTTCAGGTCCAGGTGTAGGAGGCAGATTGCTCGTGCTGGGTCCCTGATTGTGAGCAGGAACAGAGGTGGCATTTCGTGACAATACTTGCATTCTTATACCAATACCTCATTCAATCCAGAAATGGTACATTTTTCACATTCTTCAGCCAGAGCCAGATGATGGAATGGAGATGTGGGTGGCATTTATGGAATGTGAATGTTCTTGCTATTTTCTCTGTTGGCAAGAATGTTCTACCCTCTCATTCTCCAGGTGTGACAACGCCTGCTCCTGACCTATGCCCACCCCTCCCTTCGTAGTAATCCTGAAAGTACTGGCAGGCATTTGGGTGCTTAAGGTTCATCTCTGGTGTGGGAACAGGTTCAATTTCAAAGAGCAGAGATTAAGGATGAACCGCAGGAGGGGAGAAGAGCTTGGAGAAGGCCTGCCATCCAGGAAGCCAAGAAAAGTCAAAGGGCTGAATTAGACGGCAGAACAGGCAAGAGAGCTAGGCCAACAGAGCTGTGAGCAGGAGCCTGGCTGTGAAAGGCAGTGCAGGCAAGCTAGGGAGACAGTTCCTTGTGCAAGAAGATTCCTGTTCCTGTAGGGAAGGGTGCAGAAGTAGGCAGAAGGGAAGAGGAGCAATCACCAGGAGTTATCAGCCTCGGGTGCCAACAGAGGTTGTGGGCAGGGTAGCTAGAGTTTGTTTTGAAAAGGTAAGAGAGAAGTGGAGGGCAGGTGGCTACAGAGGAGCCTGTGGTTCTGAAGAAGGGAGCTGAGGGAATTTGAGGCAGGAGCTGCAATGACATTTTTGTTTTTCCAGATTTATATGCAAATGCTTCTAAGGTGATGCTTTGGGGAGTTAATTATGTTTTGTGATGTCATAGGATGGGACCCCCCCTTGCTAAGATATCTGCTCTTATGTGAAGAAAAAGAGAACCACGTGCTCTCTACTATGCTGTTTGAGGACACGGTGCCAAGATAGCAGTTACAAGCCAGGGAGAAGGCTTCGTTAAGAATGGAATTTGTAAGATCTCTGATCTGGAGAGGATGAGAAATCAATGTCTGGCAGTTAATCTGCTATTATATTATAAATGCCGATTAATAAACCTTGGCCATCTGCTAATAGAAGGTGGGAATAGGTAGGGAGGGCACAGGGGCACACTGGGACACATTTGGAAGACAGCAGGGAGTCGCAGGGGACATGGAAAGGCTGCTGAGCAGGGACTGAGAGCTCCGTGAGGTCAAAGACACAGACTGTTTAGAATCTGAACTTCACAAGGATAGGTTCCTCCAACTGCCTTCAAGAGCCCACATAAGAAGAAGTAGGCAGACTGATCCACAGAGGGCTTTACCAAACTAACATCCAGGAACAAGACAAGGTCAAGGTTACTGGGAAGGAGTGAGAGGAAGACACTTGCAACACATGTGTGCCAATATATAGCCATGTGTTCATGTATAAGATGCACAATATATCAATGGACAGATAGATAGATTAGGCAGAATAGACATGACTTCCTAAAATGAAATAGTGGTAGGGAGCATTTATATATGCATATATATGTATGTATACATATGAACACACACATATATGGCAGTTTTCAAAAAATGTTTCTGTTAAATTAATATTTTCTAGGGAAAAAAATACCCAAGTTAAGTATATTACTTAGGAAGATGGAGTAATGGTCCAGGTTTAACAAATACAGACTGTGAGCTGCAGGCTCCATTCTGTGCCCAGAGTGGTCACCATCAGTAGATAGCCATATTCTTGGGCTGAACTCTGAATTGTTCTTAATACAGGGCTCAAGGAGCCAGTTTCAGTGAACTAGGATCGGCCACAGCATGAGATGGGTCTGTGAGGCCATTGAAGAGGACTTAGCACCATGGAGCCTGCTGTAGAGGGGCTCTTACAGCCAGCAACAGTTCCTGGTTCCCAGAACCCCAGAGAACTAAGGGTAGGGCCAGGGATGAAGTCTCTGGAGCACACACCAAAGCCCCAGAGTGTATTTGGGCTTTGGCCTTGGAGTCCCAGGCTGACATTTCAGCCTATGCTTAGCTTTCAGAAGTTGGGAACAAGGTCACGATTCTGTGATCTTCCACATGCCTAGGTAAGTGTCTGGGCTTTTCTTGAGGAGCCTTTAGGAGAATGTACTAATTCTCTTTAGTCTCTGCAGGGCCAGCCTGAGGTGGTGAGGACAGAGGGCAACTCTGGGTCGTCTCTGAGAAACACCTTTCATGCATTTAATTCCCATTTCCTCTGGGTGAGCAGCCTCAAGCTTCAGGAAGCTTCATTTCCTTCCTGTCTTGTGGGTTTTAAGTCTTTGTTTATACCAGCTATGGCGAAACTGGTCTCTGGTTACACAACATGGGTGCCAGGAATAGAGAAATGGTGAAAGCTGGGGACTCCCATTAAGGCCAAAGTTGCTAAGAGATCAGCTGTTCCTGTAGGAGTTAGCAGCATTAACGCCTCACTTGTCCCAGCTCCTTCAGACGGTTTCTAATACCGGCTGAGCCACTCCAGCCATGCAGGCCAGCTGCCGCAGGAATGCTCTTGTTACATAACGAAGTGGGGTCGGTGTGAAGGGCCCTGGACTGCCTTTTGCTCTTTGTGTTGTTGTTCAGGTTTGTTTCTCCTTGGAGTTTTGTAAATAGAATCAAGAAATGGACATTGAGGGAAACCTCTGTGAAGTCAACGGCCCAAAGGAGACTAGAATTTGACTGAAACATTGATCCATAGAAACAAAGGCTTGCAGATGGAATTATCAAAGAAAAATGCAACCGTGTGTGTGTGTGTGTGTGTGTGTGTGTGTGTGTGTGTGTGTGTTTGTGTCTATCTGTATGTGTCTATGTGTGTATCTGTGTATGTCTATGTGTGTGTGTTTGTGTGTGTGTCTATGTGTGTCTGTGTATGTATGTGTGTGTCTATGGGTGTGTCTGTATGTGTGTCTGTGTATGTATGTCTGTGTCTATGGGTGTGTTTGTGTGTGTCTGTATGTGTGTCTGTGTGTCTATGTGTGTGTGTTCTGTGTGTGTATATGTGTGTCTGTGTGTGTGTCTGTGTTGAAGGTATGTGAACAGGGCAGAGAGAAAGAAGAGACCAATATAGCCTTGTGTGGGCAGGAAAAGGTGTGCTTTGGCTTTGTAATACCTGTGAGTCCCATGTCTGGCAGGTTTGTCTGTCACGAGTAACACATGGTATGAGTTACCCATCACCTTGGCATTTCCTCCAGTTTGACCTGTATTGACATACAATCACCCACACTTTTTTTCTGTCTTGTTCTAGTTAGTAAAAGATGAAATTCTCTTGCCCACCTGTCAGTCTTCTGAGGGCACCGTCTTTGGAATGGGACCCCAAACATAGTATCTGTGTGGGACAGCAATGAGAGTTTGGGAATAGATTTTAAGTCAATATTGCTGGTGTAGGGCAAAGTGTCCAAAGCCACCAGCCTTATTACAAAGAATTACAATAGATCTTGATAAGGTTCCAGTTCTTCCTCCCTCAGGGGTCCACAACTCATGGCATATTCTGAGCATCTAACCAGGAAGGGCATACAAACATAATGGCTTCAGTAAGTTCACAGACCACTAGGTAGGTAATATAAATAAGCTCAGGAGTAGTTGCCTCTGTGGGCAGAGTCACGGACTATGTTCTGAGTATGGAGTGTCCTCCCCAGATTCATATGTTAAAGGCCTTTGGTTGTCAAATGATGGGCTTTGGGGACATGATTGGATTCTGAAAGCTCTGATCCAATAAGTGGGGTTATCCCTTGAAGTATTCATAACTTGATAGCGTTGTTGGAAGATGTCAGAAGGTAGGAGATGAGGCCTAGTTGGGGTATACTCCTAGGGGAGATATCTCATCCTCGTTATTTCCTGTATTTCTCTCTTCTTTCTGTCCTCCATGAGATGAGAGCCTCTGGCACATGTTCCCACTATCATGGTATTCTACCTCACATGGGTCCTGAATCAATGGAACCAAGAACTGTGGATGACATTCCTCAAACTGTGAGCACTGATGTGTAGCAATATCCTCTGAAATGAAGCCGTTCCTCCTCAGAAGAAGAGAAGCTCAGAAGAATATTCTGGAAGTTACAGTATTCACAGGTCTCTCCCAAGGTTACATAAAAGCAGTGACAATTGCTATTGACAGAAGCCTTCCTGGGGTTGCCTATGGCTGTACAGGGAGCTAGAGCAATGACTCATGCTGGGCTGGGTTGTTGGGTGAAGCACATTGTGTCCCCCTCCCAGCCCCCACACATACACTCATGCTCCTGTAAGCAAGCACTCATCCACACGCCCAGAAGCACAGTAAATCCACTGGTCTACCAAGCCAGACTTGGGTGAAAGTCTTTCTGCTGCCCATCTGGAATAAGTCGATGTCTGTTCACACAACCTTCTGAAAATTACACAAACCATAATAAATATATCCTCCTAGTTTCTCTCTTTTGAGATTTTGGCCACAGCCCTGAAAAGTTATCTCACACAGAGAAACACTATAGACTAAGCCAGATCTGCTAGAAGGTAATCTGCAAGGTTCAGAATAAGTTAAAAAAAAAAAAAAAAAGACTTTCTGAGTAGCTATGGGTTGACTCTCAAAGCAAAGCAATAGGTTTAGCTTTTAAATGTCCTTCACGTTTTTAATTTCAAAATGGTAAAGGTTTATTATAAAGAATTTTAAAAAAAATGTATTGGGGAAAAGTTCAGTCTCAACAATTAACCTTCTCCAAGGAAGTAACCTGGCTTCATTCTCTACACATTCTCTGAGCTCTGTCCCGCCTCCTCCTGTTTTACCACCTTGGTCCCATTTATTTTCCACCTGTAGACACCCTTCTCAATCCCACTTTTTCCCACCAGCCTCATTTTTATCAGCCTGTAGTAAGAAATTTCTGTGTCCTGCCTGACGGCCCCATTTAGTCTCAAATAATCACACTGAGTCTTATATTAATTACAAGCTGTTTGGTCTATGGCTCAGGCTTATTACTTGCTAACTCTTAAACTTTAAGTTAACCCATATTTCTATTTATATTTAGCCACATGGCTTGGTGCTGTCTTGTTCAGTGCAGCATCTCATCCCACTTCCTCTGTGTCTGCTGCTCTGCTCTTCAGCTTCCCAGAATTCTCCTAGTCTGGTAAACCAGCCTCTACTTCCTGTCTAGCTACTTGACCAATTAATATTTTATTAAACCAATAGTAACAACAAATGTTTACAGTATACAAGAACATAGTCCCACAGCATCAGCCCTCAGGGGCAACTTCCTCAGCTTGCTCATGTAGGCTGTTTCAGTCAGTTCAGGCTGCTACAAGAAAACTGAGTGTGTTTAAAAACAGTGGTGTAGTAGGACAGGCCTATAGGGTTAAGGAAATTGGCTCAAACAAGTTGCCAAGGCATATACATAATGTACTTCCTTGTGAGCCAACCTGGAGTCTGCCTGTCAACAGATACTGTCAGTGGTCCTGATTCTGATTGTGCCCAGCCAACAAGGGCTAACTGTGCAACATCATCAGATCAGGACACAGCCTGAGTGCTGGGAGGAAGGTATATAAGGCTCTCCCCATTGCTGAATAAATGAGTCTGCTGTTTGCTTTCTACCTGACTCCTGGTATCTGAGCCTTTGACACAGTGCCTCTTTCCCAAGGGAGCACTTAGGATCCTAGACAACAGCAACACAGAAGAAATTGATTCTTTACAGTTCTAGAGCCTGGTAAGTCCAAGATCCTAGGACAGAGTTATCCTCTGGTGAGGATCTATCTTCCTATGGTAGCGTGACCTGGTGAACTAGGCAAACAAACTCCCTTGGCTTCTTTTCCAAGGACATTAAATGCCATTCAGCACATCCATCACTCCCCTCCCATCACTTTGGGGGTTATTATTAAACATGAATTTTGGAGGGACACAGATATGGTAAGGGCCACAATCAAGCTTCTGCCTTGGTTTCCCATAATTCCCTCTTAAGAATATTCATTCTTATTGTCATCATTTCCTGGCATCTTTTCATCACATTATGTGCCCAATTCTCCTCTTCAAATGTCTCTATTTCAACTCGGTCTTTCTTGGTCCACTGACTGACCTCTGGCTCCCTGCACTTCCTCTCCTCCTGAATGATGGAGGTCCTACGGGTCCAGGGGGATGATGGCATGTATTCACCACATACCACAGCTCAGTATCCCTTGCTATATTCTCCCTCTGTTGCTCTAGCTACCCATAGAGAGACAGTGCCACCCTTTATAAATCTTGCCTAGCTCAGCCTAAAACTGACAAGCTTCCAAGGCAGTCATGGGTCTATAACTAACTTGGTAATTAATCATGCATTTCTGTGCTTTCTACAAATCAGCGTAGCATACACATTTTTAAACATCTTAAGTAGCATCTTGGTTTTGAGCTTCTTTATTGGAAAAAATAAAAATGTCCCTCCCCTTTAAAGAACACAAGTATAGGGGCTAGAATGATGTCTCATCAGTCATGCTCGCTGCTCTTGCTTAGAACCTAAATTCAATTCCCAGAATCCACATGGGGATAGGAGTGTGGTTCCCAATAACCTGTAGCCCCAGCTCCAGGAACTCCTATGCTCTTTTCTGGTCTGGAAAGCATCTGCTACACTTGTGATGAACACACAGATACACATACATAAGCAGCAAGGTAAATCTTTTTGTTGTTACTGTTTTGTTGATTTGTGAGACAGGGTTTTTCTGTGCAGTCTTGTTTGTCCGGGAACTCACTCTGCAGACCGGGCTGGCCCGGAACTCACAGAGATCCCCCTGCCTCTGCCTCCCGAAGGCATATCCACCACCACTTGTGTCTTGCTGTTGTTCTTTTGTTTGTTCTTTGTTTTGTTTTTGGCATGGTAGTAAATCTTAGTAACGAAA
Organism: Phyllotis vaccarum; assembly: GCA_033318265.1. Lineage (NCBI taxonomy): Eukaryota > Metazoa > Chordata > Mammalia > Rodentia > Cricetidae > Phyllotis > Phyllotis vaccarum. The sequence continues at coordinate 64,101,011 of JARWLC010000015.1, read as the reverse complement.
TACACAGGAAAAGCCTGAATAATTCTAAAGCACTGGAAGTCTGTGTTTGCCTTAGCATGTCACTGATGAGAGGAAGATGGCTTTTATATTCTAACAGTATCTGATTTTTTTTTGGACATTCAGATACTGGTGGGTTCTTTTATTGCAACGCTTGTGTCATCTGAATGAGCCGCATGATGGATAAGGGCCTGGAGATTGAGAGACACAGAGATGCTCTTGAATGAAGAATGCTGTTTATTGAAGCTCAGGGGAAGCGTTTTATACTGAGGTTGTTTTTCTCACCTTGAGTAGCCTTACAAGCTGACATGCAACACCTGGTCTGGGTCAACTTCTTTGTTTTCTGCTAACTTCCTGATTCTTTAATCGCAGCATCTGCTTGGGCAATGTTCCAATAATGGAAGGGATTCCGCAGGCCATTAAATAGTGCCCTGGGGGCTGCAGGCCAACCTCTACTGGTCCTCCTTCCTTTTATAAAAGAAAGGACATCCAGACTAGACCTGTCTTAGGTGGCACAGGAAGTCAGATTGTATTTTACCTGTCACCAGAGTATTCTGCAGCATAGGGCAGAACCTTCTGTCTTGGGTTGATTACAATTCCCCCATACCTTACCCATCATAGGCACGCTACCCCATTTTATCATGTTAATCCACACCTCACTAGGTGCTGAATCATGGGCAATAGCACAAAGCATATTTCTTGGTGGCCAAATTTACTTGGGCTTGTTGCCGGCTCTGTCTTCTAGGAACGATGATGAGAAGCAATGCTCCTTCCAGCATGAAAGCTGCCACTGAAATTGATCCTGCCCACTTCCTAATCATCTATGCCCTGATATATACCTGTAACTAATTGATTAACATCACTGGGTAATACTCAGGTCTCATTTATTGCAATAATCTCTCTTGATAGGTGTGCGTATAATTCCTAAAACAAATCTACCTGCTCTTGCAACAAAGAAATCTGCAACTTAAGTTGCAGAACACCCTGTCTAATGTGGCCATTAATATTATTTTGAGTTTTTAAAGCATCAGCCACTCTTCTTGACAACTGATCCAAAGTGGCAGTAGTGGCTACAGATTAACTAAGGGCAATCTCTGCCACTGCTGCTCCCACAGAGGCAGCCACAATGCTGTGGTAACTCCAGAATCTCTCTTAGAATGAGCCAGGATGAGCTGATCATCACTAACATGAGTGTGTAGAACAATTTAAACTGCTAGACGATTTTGTAGCATTTGTTATCACAAAGAAAAAAGGGAAGGGACAGAGAGTTTTCAAACCCTGTACTTGAATTCTATAAAGAATTCAAAATATAGAGAATAAATGATAACTGATCTTTGGGGGCATTATATTCCCCCTTCTTTATTTTATGAAAATATGCCTTCAGTGCATGATGTTTTCTTTCAAAAATCTCTAAATTAGTACATAAAACAGTGTCCATTCCAGATCAAAGGTCTGTAACCATTGAACTTGTTCTCGGGTTGAAGTTCCTAGAGTGCATAAGGCATTCCCTAAAGGATGGCTCTGAGCTCTCACTTTCAGAGTCGTCTTTCAACTGTTCTTGGATTTTTTTGTATCTGCTCCTCTTGTACGGGTCAAGAAACTCGCTGTGTAAAGGAGGACTCCAAGAGACATACTCTAATGCAACAAGCAAGGGGATTTTATTCACCAAACATGCATGGGGCTCACTGAACACGCAGGAACAGAGAGCTCCAAATTGAAATTGAGCAGGGTTTTATAAGGTGTAGGGAACAAAGAAGTTCAAGCATAGGTCATGGGTGTTGCTTCATGCAAGAAGCAGATAAGCGGATGTTCTGTCAACGTATATTTTGCGGTTTTTCCGAAAACTGGGTGGGCAGTACATTTCCTGGAACTTTAAGCGCATTCTTTGTTTATCAGAAGGGGGTGGCGAACATCCATACAGAGTTCAACCAATTTTCCTTTACATTTTAATTCTAGTTCTTCTTCTTCCAGGGTTCGCAGACTTTTCTGTCATATCTAAGTTACTCATAGAAGCCTGAGACTCCTGTTCCTGAATCCTGTTAAAAACCCTCCACATTAGTACTGTGAAAATAAAAAAAATCCTGTAACTCTCTCCCCCTCGACCTCTTCCTGAGGTCCCTGAAACTAGCCAAGGTTGACAGAGTTTCGACTCCATTGTATCACTAAATTAGATGGCAGTTTCTTAGAAAAAGCTTTGTTCACAGGACTGATGACTGCTTGGGACACACCCAGTCAGCCTGAGCGGGACCACCCGAGATACTTCCTGAATTCCTGAGACCCACCTGGCCAGCAGCTTGACCTTCTGGATTTCACTCGAGCAGGACCACCCAAGATAAGACCCTGGGCCACATTCCCTGATATAGCAACCTGGGTGGGGCCACCCAGGAAAGCCCTACCAGGAGAACTGTTAAGACACTATTGTTTCACAGGAAATACCCTGCCTGCCTGCCTTAAACTCCATCCTAAACTGACCTTTGGCCCCGCCCTGTTATCGGCCGACCCCACCCATACCCCTCCCCCCAGAGTTCAGTATAAGAATTCTACTCTGAAAGCATTTGGGGCTCTTGGCTTCCACAGTGCCTCGAGCCTGCACATGTGTGTACCGGTATATCATTTATATTCATTAAACTCTCTTTTTCTTTAAAGTTAACAGTGGTCATTAGCCGTGGTCTTGGGGTGTCTAGGGGTGCTCTAGGGGCACCCGCCCATTACAGTACTAAGCAAGGCATCTTTCACAAGCTGCCAAAGTGAAAAGGTAGCAACGGGGAAGTCCTCTGGCCCCCAGAGACAAAGTGCTTCTCGCAAATCAATTATTTTAACATGTTCCCCTAAGTGTGCCAGCTCACAGGGACCAAGGACTAGTAATCTCTATAATCTTAACAAATTCCTGAGCAGTGTCTGAGCAGTTTTATGTTTTATTCCCTGTTTCATTAATAGTTCTATCAATTGTTCAGTTAAAATCTGCCAGGGCCTTGCAGCTCCCATGTTTCAATTCACTCCTCCTATCCTGACCTAAGTCGGGCAAGGGTCTGGAGATTTCCAATTCAATTCACCCTCCTCATGTTAATTTCTTACCTGCTGGCCAGCCTTCCCAGGGTGATCTCTCAGGTAATTCCTAATTCCCAATCTTGCTGGAGGCCTCTGCCTGCAATGCAATCTTACTGAGGGCCTCCACCTATGATGCCTGTGCCACCATAATGAATCACATGTCAGGACTTGGGCCTGGAGAATAAGAAAGACACAAAGAACAGGGGTCACTCTTGAATGGAGAATGCTGTTTATTGAAGCGCATGACAAGCCTTATACACTGAGGTTGTTTTTCTCACCTTGAGTAACCTTGGCAGCTCATATGCAACACCTGGCCTGGGTCAACTTCTTTGTTCTCTGCTACCTTCCTGATTCCCTAATCACAGCACCTGCTTGGGCAATGTTCCACTAATGGAAGGGATTGACAGGTCTGGTAAACACAGCAGGCCATTAAATAGTGCTAAACCCTGGGGGCTGCAGGCCAACCTCTACATTTATAGGAGTTTTAAGATCATTGTTGTTATACCTTAATATGCCAAAGAGGAAAAATTAAGAAAAAGTAATATGGGACAGATTTGAAGAAAAAAAAAAAGCAAAACAAAATAAACAATATGTACACAGAACAAAACTTTTCTTTCTGATCTGATCAGATCTGGATGCTAGAGGTGTCCCCTGTAAATTTCATTGAATAGAACTTTAGGCTCTCTAATTATGTTAATATTTGGGAAGAAAGCATTCATAGAGTGGACCAGCTCACAGGCTCCTGAGGGAGCTTTGCCTCACTGCATGACGCTCTGCTATGAGACTATGCACAAGGCCTCTCCCAGAAGCTAAGAGGATTCTGCTGCTGTAATTATAGACTCCAGAACCAAAGTGAACCTCTTTATTTTAGGAATTACCCAGTCTCAGGCTTTCTGTTATAGTATCAGCAAACAGGCTATGGTAAACATCCACAAAGGAAAGTTTTTGGTGACAGGCTGGGCAGTGGTGACACATGCCTTTAATCAGCACTTGGAGACAGAGACAGGTGGATCTCTGTGAGTTGGAGGCCAGCCTGGTCTACAGAGTGAGTGCCAAGACAGCCACATGGCTGTTACATAGAGAAACAGACTGTCTCCAAAATTTTTTTTAAAAGGTGACAGAATCAGAGGTTCAAAAGTAAACTTCTATTTTATAGAAATTATTTTAAATGCACACACTGAGTATCTAACTCACTTATTTCAACAAATATTTGTTAAAATACCTACTATGTGTCAGGTGGGGTTCTAATAAGACAGACAGCATCTCAGCTCAGAAAACCTGTTTAGCATAGAGATGTAGAAACCAATCTAGATCATTTTGGATTGTAAGTACCATGAAAAATAAACAAAATGATTGGCAAGTAAAAATGTGGCTCCTTTGGATGAGATGGTCTAACAGACTTTCTTGAGAAAATAATATTTAGGCTGACTCAGATGGATAAGCCAATGCCAGCCACACAGAGGCAGGAGAGTGTGTCCCAGAACTGAAACCTGGGGTTGTAAACCACACAAGAGCTCTATTTACAAAGCCAGCAGCAGCGATCTCTAGAGCTGGTGCTTTAGCTGAGAGGCCTAGACATGTGTAAGTTAATTCTCTGTATAATTAATTTACTCTGTGTAAGTTGATTTGTACATCTATTGACCAGATGGAGACAAATAACAACCAGATTAGTGACGTGGTGATTCAGAGAAGTCAAGAAAATGAGCCTCAGCCAACGTGAGGTGCCAGTCAGTTTTCCTACTTCTAAAGACATGGAAAACAAGCCTAGAAATTGTCATAGTGTGAATGAGAGAGCTTAAAATTATTTTTGGAATGAATCCATTGTCTGCTCATATAGTCCTAATACCAGGAAAAGGAAATAGGAGTAATTCCTGCCTAAGATTGAAGCTGGTTTTCACAGTAAGAAATCCTCCTTCTCTGAGAATGGGAGTCTGTGGGATTTTGTAAATGGCTTTTATAATTACAGACTATAATATTAAAGACAGGTCATTCAATTAGCCATTTGCCTCCATGGAATGGAGCGATCCCATAATGACAGGTTAATGGATTCCATGCTTAATAAAAGGAAAAGGGACCATTAGCTTCCTCGTAAAGTCAACAGTGTAACTTTGCTGGCCACTGTTCCTTGTTAAACTGGCCTAAAACACAAATGCATGTCCATCCCTAAGATTTCAAACCGGTTTAATGAGTTTCACAGATGTGCTCAAAGATGGCTTTCCCAGCGATTTGAAATTGGGGCATTGGAAGCTTACATGAAAGTCATATGTGACCTTAAGTTACTCTAGACAGAGGATGCCCAGAGCCTGGTTCCCTGCTTCCTGAATCTCTCAACTGGTCTGACTTACTCTAGGAACTGTGCTCTTCAGTATCTGAATCTCTCCTAGCCACTTCTGAGAGATTCAGCCCTACTTCAGAGGGCTTATGAAGCCTCAAGGGGGATTGGGAGCTTCCCAGTAGCATGGGGCAAGGTGGGAAGGGCTGGGAATAAAGAATTACATCTACACAGTGAAGGGGGAAATGCAAGCCACTTTTAGCTGGTGAGCATATTCAAGAACTCTGCTTGTGGGGATCAGGATTGAGGTGTTCATCCATTTGTTCCTGGAGAATGAGGGTTATTCTGGGATGTCCAGTTCAAAATAGGTAAAAAGATGGGTCAAGGATTGGGGTCTGGAGGTTGAAGGACAAGTGAGCACCAGATAGCTACCTACAGCATGCTTTTCAAACTCCACTGCATGTTGGAATCTGATGGCACCTTGCTAAAAATGAAGCACTGGATTTTGTTGCTTTGGGCTCTACACTCAGCATATCCTTAGGTTGTGGCAGATGTGGTCCGATTATGTAACACTCTTTGCCTAGCAAAGTTCCAAAGTAGAGGGCAAGATTCCACTGTCATCATAGTTCCAAGAAAATGGTGAGACCTTGTCCTCTAGAACCCAAGCAATAACACCATTAGTGCCCAGCAGCACTGCTGAGAAGGAACGTCCACCCATGGCCTGGAAGCCATTGAATCCTACCATTAATCACCAAGTGAGGCCAAGCAGCTTGCTGTTGGACGAGGCTCGGAGCACAAAGATGTTAAGTCAATGGGCATAAGAAAATTACTGAACAGAAATAAAGATAATTCCTATCTTGTGGGTCGAAGGAAAAACCTTTTTTAAATGTAAAAACAAAGCAAAAGCCCTCACTAGTTCCACTATGGCCTGTGCACCGAGTGAGATGCCCGTGCAGAGAGGTACTGGTCCAGGTCCATTGACAGGTATATGAGTTACTACTCTCCCATTCTAGCTTCAGGGAGGATTCCCTCCAGGCCATTTTTCTGGGCCTCTGTGTTCTTTGTGAATCTCTGTGACAAACACCTGAAAGACACAATGTAGCAAAGGAAAAGTTTATGGAGGCTCAGAGTTTCAGGGATATCAGTGTGAGATGAAGGCTCCTCGCATCAGGGAGCAGAGGACAGACTAGAAGCAGGATCAGGCTGTGACTGTCAGAGCCTGCTCCCATACTTGTGTATGCACCTAGGCCGCCTGTCTTCCAAATAGTGCCACAACTTGGGGGCCAAGTATTCAAAGACCTGTGGGAGACTTTTTACATCCAAATCTTTTTTTTGTTTGGTTGTCTTTTGTTTGTGACAGCTTATGCATCTACTTAACTAGGCCATAGTCACTTGTGGTCCAGTTGCACACAGGGTAGATGGAGAAGTCGTTTTGTAGCTATGGGTGATGTATAACCCTGCAGTCAGCCGTCTTTAAAGCAAGGATTGAAGAGGAAACTCCAAGTTTCTCTAAAGGAACTCGACTTTCCACACCGCTGGAGAGCTTCCAGCCTGCCCCCTGCCTCGTTGAGTTCAGGCTTGCTGGTCTCCATAATCCACGAGACAATTCCTGGAAATAAATCTTACTAGTATACAGAATCCACCTCATTATTCATGGTCCTGTATTGTGAATTTGAGTACTTAAATTCATCTGTAGTCCTCAGGTTAATATGTGCAGCCTTCATCCAACCACTTACCAAATTTGTTGAGGATAGCATCAGGCTGCAGCCACCCAGAGCAAATATTTCCTGCTGATGCAGAATGAGATGATGCTTTCTCCTTTCATTTTTTAAACTGTAAATAGGTATTCTTTTGGTGGTCCATTTAGTCACAACTTTCATTTTTTTCTGGGCTGTGTCACTGTTTGAAATGACCCTTAAGTATAGTGCTGAAATGCTGTCTAACGTCCTTAAGCACCGGTAGACAGTGATATGCCTAATGGGAAACATACGTGTTGGACAGTCTTCATTCATACAAGATACAGTGCTGGCTGTGAATTCAATGTTACTGAGCCAATATTATACATTAAGTAAGGCATCTTTAAAGAGAAACACACATAAAACAAAACTGTTAAAAATGGGACCAGGATTCCCAGGAACCTAACCCTTCATTTTCTCCAGGAGCAACAGCCCAATCATTGCTAATTCAGTGTTTGTAGATCATAACCACCATGAACAGCAACACGAATCAGTTCTCTGTGGGTGTGTGCATATCCTAATGATAATCCCATGCTGTTTCTTCTTCAAGGTTTGCAGAGCACAAGTGATATGTCTCTTTCATTTCTGTCTTTGTGCCCCTGACAATACTTTGCAAAAGGAGGACAGACATCCATGGAGAAACTATGTGCCCACATCTAATGCATGTGAATAGTTTTTTCCTTCCTAGCTCACATTTCAGGACATGAAATCATTTGGATGTTGTCCCATCTCCCCTACAAAGTCAGAAGTCAGCTAGACTGGGTAATAAGCGGGCTGCGTTTCAGCATTTGTAATGTAATTTGGGTGATTACATTGCCAATGTAAACCAATCATGTATATTCTAATTTGAGCATCTTTACCAAAAATAAACTTCTTTATGAATGTATAAGAAGATAATCAGACTGTCTGCTAAGCACTGGGCCTATCCCCCAAGGTACAAAGAGGCCAGCCTGCTTCAGAATTAAAAAAGAGAAAAAGGCCCCAATCCAAGGATGCTATACCCTCTTTTATTCCCGTTGCCGGGTTATAGTTTTCTCAGAGGCCATGGCATAACCCCAGTCTCCCTGATTAGCAGCTGCATGCTCCATCTCTAATCCTGAATTCTCCCTCTTCCACATTGTGCTACCACACAGGAAAGAGTGATGTATTTGTTCAAAGCCCACCCAACTCCTAAGCTGCCCAAGCCACAGCCCTGCAAGTAGAAAGTGTCTTCTCATGGATCGGGATTTGCACTTTACTATGGCAGTGAGGAAATGGAAAAATAAAAAAGATAGACATAGACACATATACAGCTGAGTTCAGGTAGACGGGGCTCTCTGAGGGAGAAACTGAAACACCCTGGAAGCTCAGTGTGTTTACTATATACAGGTCAACAGAGAGGCAGCACTATTCCATACAGCTGAAGAAGAAAATGAACACATCAGAGGCAGGTGCATGGATGGAGTTGGGAGGCTCTATAGGCTGAAGATGCTGGCTGATGGCAGTTCTTAGCTTTTAGATTGGTGAAGCAGAAGTTCGTTAGCCACATAATCAATAGATTCCAAATGGCTTTTATCTATTGCTACAAGATGTTAGTTCTGACAGAGGTATGTGTGTGTATGTGTTTGTGTGTGTGTGTGTGTGTGTGTGTGTGTGTGTGTGTGTGTGTGTGTGTGTGTGTGTGTGTGTGTTTATATCAGCCCAAGATATGTTCATCACCCTCTGGACCTGCAACAGTCCAGCCTTTCCACAGCACTGAAACTCTGCTTGGCTAGTCAGTCCCTGCAGACAGATGGTCCTCTTCAGGAGTTTTTATTCAAAATCAGAAGTAGCTTTTCAGAAGTTCTCATTCACACGAGCAGGCTTCAGGTTGTAAATATCCAGGGAAAAAACACACACACATTTTTCTGCACACATGCTCAATATGCACACATGGACCTGAGGAAGGCTTTGCCATTTCCCTGAGCCTAGCCCTGGGAAGGCTTTGCCAATTTCTTATGGGATGGAGGCTATGATCCTTGACACATCTTTGCCCATGTCAATAGCATTTACTCAGGACTTCACATACTCAGGGCTTCCTTCACTCCCCATACCTAAATGCCTGTTTGACCCCCCCCCCCAAAGACTTGCTTATAAATAATTCTCTTTTTGCTTCAAGAACATTCCATAACTTAGAATAAGAACCATGCACAAACCACCATTAATACTGAAATAAAACGCTGTTTGGACAAAAAGAATAAAGACTTTTTTTTCACGTGCCTTCCAGGAAATGAGAACACCATTCACATCTCAGACACCCACAGCACACGTCAAGTGTCAACAAGTGTTCAACACAAATAGCAGAATTGAGAACATGCTACAGTTGAGAAATGAATCTGTATTCTCAATTCTTTACCTGAGTCATGAATTCTGAAAGCCATGCAGTTAAATGAGAGAGAGAGAGAGAGAGAGAGAGAGAGAGAGAGAGAGAGAGAGAGAGAGAGAGAGAAAGAAAGAATAGGGTACAATGTCAGTTATGGAATTTAGGTTGAGGTTATACAAACACGTTCATTCAACTATTTTTAAAGTATTTTGAATTTTTGAAACCTTTCCATAATAAAAGATTCATGTTTGTTTTTAAAAAGATCTTTTCCTTTCGACGTTCAGCAATACCCAAAACATCAGTGGAATTCTAAACTCTTATAATGACAGAAGATCTGCTTTGTCTGTGACTCAATGAGAGACCTACTATGTAACACAGAGGGAACAGTGGGGAGGGCATAGACATGTCAGCAGCCAGCCTGAGACAAGCAAACTCAGCTCCTCCAAAGATGGCTGACAAGCTCAGCAGGGCTAGCTCTTATGATACGTGGTTGGGATCCAGTGTGGCTCTTCCAAGGACTGTGCCCCCACCTTCTCACCTTCTCTGCCTTCCTTGGTCTTTAGCTGCTGGTAGCCTTTGAGAGGGCTGCCATTGAATCAGGGGCTGGGAAAATATGATCCCTGGGCCCAAAGCAACCCATACCCTGATTTTAAAATAAGGTTTTATAAAAATAATCCATGCTCATTTTTTCATGTACTCTCTATCTGCAGATGCCTTTTATTATACAGTGGCAGAGTTAAATAGTCCCACAGACTTTATGGCTCACCATGCTGCAAATTCCCCCCACCACCTGACACTTTGAAGAGTCTTTCCTGGCCCTAAGTCAATCGCTTACGTTGAAGTATGGCAGTTTAGCATGCTACTCCTTTAGGGATTGCTTGAATTTTAATAGGGAGGTAATTTCTTCATCTAAAGAAATTAATGGCTAATAAGATTTTGATCATTAGCAATGGGATGCTCAGGGGGATATTATGGAATGGGGAAAATTTTTAAAGCTCAATTACTTCCCACTCCACTTACTCATCAATAAAGTTGTGGGTTCACCTATGAAGAATTGCAATAAAGGTCAAAGGAGGTACAGTGATCAGGACAAAGACCTTAAGATATTAGTCCAAGAACGCTTGCAGTATCAGACACACAGCTGAAGGGTGCTCCAGTCTCACTCAAGTTAGCTCGGTTTTCCATTCTTTCCTACTCCTTCCCTCCCTTCTTTTGTGGTCTTGAGAATAGAATCCAGGGCTTTGTACATACTAAGGATGTACTATAGCACTGAGCTACATTCCAGTCTCTAAATGTTTATCATGAGCACTAGAAAACAATCAGAAACATTTTGAGCTCATATAAAGGCTACTAGTGACTTTGCTTGTGACTTCGTGTTTTGGAGTTTTAGTTGGCAAAGGTGTATTACATCACAGAGATTTCTTTTTATATGGCACACAGACGATTTTTTTCTCTGATAATCTATGAACAGTTGTGTTTACCTCTAGAAAATTTTTTTAGTAACAAAACACAGGAAGAAACTCGTGGCCCAGGCTTGCCTCAGCACTGTGGGGTCTCTCTGCAGCAGCCATCTAGCAAACCTGGCAAGACTGTGACACAGCCAAGGTACCCCAGGAGACAGGACACCCCCACACACCCTATGGTGAATCAGAGACTAAGTCTAGGAAGTGACATTCCTCACATTTAGGTTTCTTTAGAAAACTGCAGATAGTAAGCCAGATTATTCTTTCATTCAGACCTTGGGACAGTGTGAAAATCGCCACCTCCGTTACGCAGGTAAGGCAACTCAGGACCTAAAGGTTAAATGGCTCCTCTAGATAGATCAGTCAGTCACTGTGGTCCAGACATACCAAAATTCCAAGGCTTTCGAGTTGTGGAGAGGTTTCCTTTCCTGCACCCACCTCCATGATGGAGGGATTCCCCGACGGGGAATATTAGGCCACTGTCATGTGCCTTTCTCCTAATTCTCACTATACTCTCCTGCCTGACCCTCTCTCCAGACAGTCCTGCTGACCCAGGTCAGCCTCACTCTCACAGTCTTCCCACCTCAGCCTCCCAAGAGCTTCAATGACATATGTGCACCACTGCCGGGCCACATTCAACTTTCACCAGATGGTCTTGACAGCCAAGGTTTCGTGGCTCTTCATGCACAAGGGTGGTAACCAGGAGCCTAAAGAGATTCCAATAGACTCATGGCCACAGTAGTTCATTCACATTACCCCAGCCCAGAAGGCTGAGGCTAGAAGGGTTGCTGAGAGTTGGAGGCTAGCCTTGGCTACAAAAAAAAAAAAAAAAAAGACTTTGGTTCCAAACAAAAGTTCTCAGTGACTAGCTTCTCGGAAGAGCACACATGTGCTCTCCATGTTTAATCTCAGGATGCTTTGAGCATGACTACTGGACCCTCATATAGTGGTAGATCTTTTTGTAAACTAGAAAAAGGCAGACCAATTAATTCTACAATGGTGCTGTCATGGTTTGGAAAAAAAAAAAAAGGCCCCCAAAGGGAGTGGCACTATTAGGAGGTGTGGCCTTGTTGGGAAGTGTGTCACGGTGGGGTAGGCTTTGAGGTCTCTCATACTCCAACTGGTGTCACAGTTGATGTAGGCAGTATCATGTCTGCCTGCATGCTGCCATGCTGCCTGCACTGATTATAATGGACTAAATCTCTGAAACCGTAAGCCAGCCCCAATTAAATATTTTCCTTTTTAAGAGTTGTTGTGGTCATAGTGTGTCTTCACAGCAATAGAAACCCCAACTAAGACATGTTCATTCCCAAGCTGACCTAGTATTGTGACAGGGAGCACTCAGTGAACCTAACACACTAGATCCAGCTCATACCTCCAGGCAAGATGCCATGATTAGGTAAAGGATTGGGATACAAGCATCCTGTGCCCACTGGTCCAGAGCCTTAAATGATTTAAAGGGATGTTTCTCAAAAGAAGTAAAAATTGATTGAGGTGAACAGAATCTATGTATTACAACAGATACCACACAGTTTATCAAGAAGAAGAAGAAGACAACTGTATTCTAAGCTCAGCGTAGCTTGAAGGATGATTCTGCTCTTCTGGGCTGGGACTGTGTGTACACCAGCTCATCACTCTCCTGCTGTTTTCCTGTCTTGGCCAGGTTCACCTTTGCATTCCATTCAGGGAGATCCTTGGAGCAGAGGAGACTTATAGTTAGCAGAGGGGCGGACTCACTCTCAGGAGCTGGTGAGGACACAGCCCTTTCACATGCCTTTGCCACACAACAACGAGGAATCCTGCCGGGGTAAAGAGCCTCTTCAAGCCTACACACATCCAGGAGGCCAGTTTCCATCAGAACACACTGGTCTCTTCTCATTCCTCCAAACACTCTGGGGATCTCGGGTCATCTCTTAGATCACAGGACAAGGTCCAGCTGAGCCCATTAATCATATTAAGATCAACCTTTCCTGTTCAGGGATAAAGGATAGCAGGAGTCATCTATAAGATATTTTTCTTACGGGATTTGAAGAAAGAATAAATGCAAGAAAGAAAAATAATCCCATTAGAGCTGAACAAAAATGCCCACTGAGTGTGCAGTACTGAGAAATGCAGGGTAGAACTACCTGGGTGCAGTGCTAGCCCTAGGCACGCTGCCATCGTGTGCTTCTGCCAAGCAGCACTGTAAACAAAGCTTGTGGGCTAGGGAGGCAGAAGTGGCTTTTCAGACGAAGAAGTTCAAATGACATTAATGCACTCAGTTCCCAAGGCGCCCGCCTTCCATGTTATGTGTTTTGCAGTCTTGTTGGATAACTTAAATTCCGGCCACCACTTCAGTTTGCTTTTAATGTTCACATTCAGGTTTGTGGGCTGTTTTGTTTTGTATTTTATTTCGTTTTGAGACAGAGTTTCTCTGTGCAACAGCTCTGGTTGTCCTGGAACTTGCTCTGTAGACCAGGCTGGCCTCAAACTCAGAGATCTGCCTGCCTCTGCCTCCTGAATGCTGGGATTAAAGGCATACACCACAGCGTGGCTCAGGTTTATGTTTAATCAGGGTTTGAAGCTTAGTTACCATTTTCAATATCATATAATTTACACGGTGACTGTAGGTCGCTAACCACCAACTTTTGTGTTTCTTTTTTCAGACAGTCCCTTATTAAATAGCCCAGGCTAACCCAGAACTCCCAACTCTCCAGTTTAGCCTTCCAAGCACTGGGACCGCTGCCACGTCTGACTAAGTATCAACTTTTGGTAGCTAAGAAGATGCTAATCAAAGTTAAACATTCTGTGGTGGTCTTCAGGAGAATTTCTACTCTGTTAGTTTATACCTTAGCAGCTATTTAACTTGCACAAATTCAGTCAGAGTTGCAAATAAAATGTATTAAACATATGAAACATATATAAAGATTTGTTGATACAATCAATAAAGGGTTATGGATTTTGAAAGTCATAATTTTAAAAATAAGGTGTTTTGGGGGTCATGTATAAACAGAATAGCCTATGAGGGGTAACCTATTCTCTCCTTCTAAGTGCAAAGAATAGCAGCTGATATAAAATCATCCAAGATTTTAGGCAAGCCAGAGGTGTTCAAAGGACCTGGCACTGTGCTATGTGTCGTAATAAAACTATCATTCCCGGGAACTGCCAACACCGTCCAGATGCAGCACAGAAAACCTTGATCCTTGGGCCTTTTACAATCAGCAGAAGAGGAACTGGAATCCATCAGTGTGCAGCTGTGCACCACAAAATTCTAGGCAGAAAGTGCTGGTTGCTGTATGGCTCTGGGAAACACAGCTTACACCACAGAGCAAGCGCCAGGAGGTTTGGGCTACTCTTCCCTAGCATGCCGCTGGCATAAACGGAGCAGGTTCTTGGGAAAGTGTGGGAAACTAAAACAAGTTACTTTGGGAGAAATATAGTTGTGCGGTCACAGCCTGAGCAGTTTGTTTGGCTTGGAGGCAGATGCATCCTGTGAAGCTTCTTCATGTTTTGTTAAGTATTTCTAACTAACAGGCCCTCTTTCTCAAGAATGAGTTTAAACCATCAAAAGCCACCTGTGGTTCAAAATGACCTATTTTATACTATCAACAGTAAAAATACTTCTTCACAGAACTTTTTGGTTTGGGGGAAATCACAAGATAAATAGAGAGGAGCCCTGTCCTATGGATTCCCTTCCTGTGGCCGTAGGTCACAGCCTCCTCCAGCAAGAAGACAGAAGCCCAGTTTGTAGGGAGGGCTTCAAGGTTCCAAGAAGGAAGGGCGCCTGAGTGCCTGGCATCTGTGCTGACAAGCAAGACAGGGCACAGAGCTGTCAGTGGACACGGGAGACTCCCTTCTGCTTTCTAGGACCCAGCGGCCTGCAGAAATGCCACGTGGCTCGCTGTGTCTCTATCTCCCCCTAGCCTCTGGCTGATCTGTTTCTGCTTTTTCTAACCCCATCGCCTAGGCTTCACTCTTCACCCCAGAAGAAAAAGGGAGAAAGAGGCAAGCCAGTGTCTAGTCTGGCAACCCCCTTTCATGCTAGCAGAGCAAAGGGATCAACAATGGAAAGGTTCCCCAAGCCTAGGCTGAGGAAGCCAGATGGGCTTTAGAATCTTTCATCACACTCTAATTAATTTGATGCATGAGAATATTGAGCTCAGTGTGTGTGTGGGGGGGGGAGATTCTCCAACTCTTTCCTAAAACTCATACTTTGTAGAAATTGACAGGAGTTAAAAGAAAATTCTTTTAAAGCGATCAACATGTGATTCTATTTAAAAACACTTACAGGTGTGGAATGGGTCAGCAGTTAAGGACACTCAATGTTCTTCCAGAGGTTTGTTCCCCAGTATTCACCCAGCAGCTCACAAATGTCTATAATTCCAGTTCCGGGGGATCTGACACCCTCTCCTGGACCCTGCACACTAGATATGCATATGGTGTTATGTACCAATATGCAGGCAAAACACCAGTACACAGAAACTAATAATAATGAATATCTCAAAAGATAAAGCATTTAACTTAAACACATTTCTAGGAAAAAAACACTATTCAGTGCAGCAAAGGACAATGGTTCATAACCGTGTAACCTGAGTTTTGACTACACTACTAATGTGTGCTCTGTAGTCCAGAGTCAGGAAACCTAGCCAGCTTAGTGCTTATTAACAACTTGTAGCAGAAATACACATAGCATCCAAATATATATTTCTAAACTTTAAGCAGAGATAAATTATTACTAAATTCAGTACCACTTCACTTCCACTTGATGGTCTTCCTGGGCACCCCTTCAGGCTGTGTTTTCCATGGCAGCCTGAGAGCACCTGGTTATATGCACACACACACACACACACACACACACACACACACACACACACACACACACACACATGCTCCTAGAAATAAATGTTCTTAGCAGAAAAAAAATTCTTTTCTTTTTTATGACCATGATGCAAGCGCCTTTTTAGAAGTATGCTACTGTAGTCTTGGTCTGTGTCCTGGCTGACTCCCAGTTTCCTAGGGCATGCCTTGAACACCACTCTTACACATACATATTGTGAGCAACTTTGGCTGGATGCTGCCCGCCCTTGGTGTACTAAATGTGGCTTTGTTGATATTATGGGGCATGAAGCAGAGCCAAAAAAAAGTCTCAGAGGGCTCTTTCCCCAGACACGTGAGGAGAAGAAAAGCAAAGCTTCCAGCACCAGAGGACAAGGCTGTGAGGAACTGTGTTGCAGGCTAGAAAGAGGGCCCGGTTCATGAGAAGAAAACAAAATTAAAGTATTATTGTTGTTATTGTTTACAGGTCAAGTTCTTCCAAACCTGTCATCAACAGGATGGGTCTTTTTCTCTGGTTTATTATATAAGCAGACACTGAATTCTCTTAACATAAAGGTGTACATTCAAGGCTAGGCAGGGCTGAGTTGAGAAGTGTCTTCATGGCTAAGAACCCAGGCTTCCCATCTTGATGGTAAAATAACAGAGGGACCACCCAAGATGTGCTTTTATATTAAAATATAGAGACAAATATGTTCCTTCTTCCAGAGGTCTCTGCGCTCCCAAGGAAGGTGCCCATGGAGCATTAATAACATTTAACTAAAAGGAATGTACAGAATCACCAGTAAAACATCAACAGAGTTTCAAATCACCTGGCCTATGAAACTACCCATCCATTCAAAGACAGTTCTAAACATAGCTGTCTGATTAGGTTAGTAGGAAAAAAAGGGGAGTGTCCAACCTAGCCAAGCTAGCAGGTAAGTCATAGCTTCTGAATATTTTTCTTCTTCTTCCATCCTGTACTTACTGCCTCATAAGTGTCCCAGCAGCTCCTGTCTCTCATGCCACTGCCCAACTCGATCAGTGATGAGGATTCTGGTGAGCGTGTTTTGCACGTTTTATCTGTAAAGATAAACCGAGAGCTGAGTTCATGAGACATGAACTTAAAGGTTAAAACAATGAGTAGAATGGGTTGGCAAACACTGAGGTGGAATGTAGGCCACACCAGAGCAAACACAAGCAGCATGCAAAGCTGTAGGAGTCAGTGATACTTTTATGATAAAGACCCTGAGTCTGTATTTTCCCCTCCTTCTACTCTGCTAGGGACAAAGCAATTCGGTTGTGTCCCGGACAAAGAACTTTCTAGATATTTGCTGACCAGTGCATGACTGCCTTTTAGTCCCCTCCCAGCTGAGCACTGAATAATCTCAATGTTTCTTTACAGCAGTCCGCCAGGGCAGAGCAGGAGGTAAGGTTACCCAGGGCAGGATATCAAGGGGTTGGTCCAAAAGGAACTTAAAAAAAAAAAAAAAAAAAAAAAACCCAACAAAACAAACAAGCAAAAAAAACACATTAAACCCACTGAAAGGCAATTTGCCATTTGTGATCACTACAGCAAATGTAAACTAGCCTCAACCAAAAATAAAATGTAAAAAATCTTTTGTTGGGTCTATGTTTGGAACATTGGTGGGGCTGCCACTGAGGTTTAACGGTATAAATCTAAGTTTCCCTTTACTATACTTTTGGTATTTCTTTTAGAACAAGAATCTCTGTCTACATGGAAGACATGCATTTGTTTTGAGAGAAAATGCCCGGCAGAGCTTGCTCTGGAGACAATCCGTGTCTCAGCCTTCCTGGTACTACATACTCCACCAGGGTGGAGCAGAACAATGATGACATAGACTCTGTGACTGTAAAGACTACAGCAGCTTGATTTACTTCAGTTCTGTCCTACTGTGTGGCTGCTTAGAGCTTTTAGCTGGGCTTAAGTTTTCAGAATTTGTGGTAATATAGTGTTTTGTTTTATTTATTTCTTGATTAATAACCTTTTTTGTTTAAGATGTTTTCTTTTTCAAATACTTTTTATTAATTTAATGATAAAGTAATAATTTAACAATTCTATTAATTTAATAAATAAAATTTATTGTTTATTTTTATATTCTTACAAATATTTATTCATGTATTAAACTAATAAACAGGTAGACCTATTTTTCTGTTTAAGATGTTTTTATACTTAATCTGTTCCCTTGATTTTCAAAATTAAAAATAATAAAGAATGTTTTTGCAACAAAGATTGTTACTTCATGAATATGGAAGGAAAAATAACTTTGACAAAATCTGACAAAATTGCCAAAGCTTTTGGCAAACACAGAAATTGTAGAACCTCTGTTCATTATTAGTGGAAGACAGATATGTGGATATGTTTTGTTCTTTTCTTCAAAAAGCATACTGAAAGAAGGGCCCGGGAAGATGGCTCAGTAGCCCTAGCTGTGCACATGTGAAGTTCTAATGCCCAACACTTATGTAAAAAACTGTAACCCCAGTGTTGGGTTGGGGGACATAGGCAGATGGACCCCAGAGCTTGCTGGGCAGCAGACTAGGAATGGTGAGCAAGCTTCCATTTTGGTGAAAGACAGTCTCAGGGGAATAAGGAGGGAGCAATAGAGGGTGATATTGACTTCCTGTTCCGGCCTCCTCCACAAGCGCACCTGTGGACAAAAGTACGCTAAATAAACAAATTACTTTCTCACATTAGGGGATTACAGCAATTTTATTTTTAATTTCGTATGGTTATGATACAAAATTTAATAAAAAATATTTCCTTCATAGCTGTTTACTGTTTGCTTTCTTTTATGACTCGTATCAAAAGTAACTTGTCATATAGAGGAAGGGGCTGCTAATCGCTAAAAACCCTTAACTGTGAGTCAAACATCAGCTTAGTGCTCAGTCCGTTACAGTTTTTTGACTTTGTAGCTCCCACACTCTTTCCCAGATTGCCTGCTCTTTCTCCATTCTCCACCCTTCACCCTACATTTGATATTAGAGGTAGTTTCCTGGCCCCTCTTTCCAGATTCATCTTGCATCTGCCTCCTCCTGAATTGCTTGTGGAGAGCCGAGCTATGAATTCAGAAAGATTAGAAGTCTTCCAATGAGCAAGAGGCCTGATAGCCAGGACCCACCTATCTGCCTAAGGCGGCTGAACCAGCCTGGGCAGAGTGGGAGGAGGGACAGCCAGAGGCACAGACCTTGCTTGGCTCTGATGTCATCAGCCATTTCTCCCAAGAGCACTCAGCAGCCTGTCTGATGGAGCATTCAAGAACAGATTTTCTGAGATGCAGAATTAATCAGCCTCGCCTGGGATTGACATACCTCCCACTCTCCTCACCCAGGTTCCAGCCTAACCCATAATCTCCCAGAGAGAAGGACATTTTCTTTTCAATCTGTATCCCGTGTCCCCTTCCAAAGCTCGGGCTTTTAGCCTGATGCCCTCAACTCTGAACAGTAATTCAAAGCAAGAGAGAAAATACTTCCTACCCAAATTTGGCATAGGATGCTCATCATTGTTTGTTCTTTGAAGAGTCTGTGTCATCTAATGATGATTCATTATGTCATTACATGCTATATTTTCTTCACATTGATGATGGGGAAAAGTTATTATATTTATATTTTATTTTTAGTTAGTGGAATATAATGAATTCCCCTGCTTGGCTATTTCTGTAATCCACCAATCAAAGGAAACTGTAAAGTTCACCATAGTAACAGCTCAGTGTCAGCAGCCCATGTGGGAGCCAAACAAGCATAAGAAGTGCCGGCCAATCACAGGGCATGGTTATATTCTCATCTCATAGCAACCAAGAGATCTGCATGGCAACATTAGTTGCCATATGAAAGAAAAATTAGGAACCATATTCTGCTAGCAAGAAATAAAGGTATCAACTGTTAGGTCATAGCTGAGTCACAGTTGTGAGGCTGCGTCCTAAAATAGCTACCTAAACATAGCTCAAATCAAACCACATCTCGGAGTTCTGCTGAGGACCACGCCCTCTCCCACCAGGTGGGACCACCTGGAGAGTGAAAAAATGTCCAAGAGATAAACAGCTGTGTGCAGAAAGAGGGTCCTTTGAATGCTCACAGCAGTAAAGCATATTTGCCGATAAATTACACAGAAGTTGTCACATTTAGTCCCCTGTGGGAGACAGGACAGATACTGCTCTCAATTTTCCCCTTGTCGCCTCTCCACCCATTTTCCTCCTACCTTTCTCATCTTGGTTTATGGCCACACAATTCCTTCACTGGCTTTGGACTAAATGCGGATGGTTTTCTGTCACATCCACAGGTAGCCCACCTGCAGACGCTGCTGTTCCTCTGTAACTTCCTACTTCATGGTTCCCAGGGATGTAGAGGCTGCTGTACCTCCTCGTTCATCTAACACACCAGGCTTCCTCCTGCCTCACGACCCTCACACCAGCTATCTCTTCTAGCACGTTCTTACCCAGAGAGTCCTGGCTCATTCTCCTAACTTCCTTCTATTATTTATATGAATATAATTTTCTCAGTGAATCATCTTCTGGGCTATTTTAAAACTGCACTTTCTATACCTCCATTCCCTCTTCTGGCACTAATGGGCACACAGAGCAACCTCTAGCTACTAGTTCATAGTCAGCCCACCCAAAGACTAATAAAAAAAATAGTTTTTCAGATAAGGACAACAGGCATGAGAGCTGACTAGGCCAACGCTCCCAGTCAGAGCATATTAGAACCTGGGCTTGAACCATACACACTCATGATCCCCAGATTGAGCTCCCATCTACCACATTCCGCTTCCTTCACCAGTTCTTGACCCCTTCTACGATGTGCTATGTTAGTACCGACCAGGAAGAGAGAAAACCACTGGGCTTACACAGCTGCTGTGGCCATGGTCACCAAAGGACAGGCCAGTGGGAGGGTCTACCCTAATGGTAGTGACCTTTGCCCTCTCTAGAATGTTTTTCTTAGATATAGAAATGATCCATTTGACCATTTGGTATTATCAGCTCTTGTCTGCTTGGTTCAAAAGTGATTTAAATGGGACATTTGGTCTGTTCCCCCTTGTTTGCCCTCCCGGTCACAGAACTGTATTCAGTACACATTGCATGTCTAGTTGGGAAAAATAGAAAAAAGTCAGTCATAAAATATGGTTTTTAGTCTCTGCAATGAATCGTTTTAATGTTTCAGACGCTTCCTAACATTACGGAATTATGTAAAGAGTGGTTTTCAACTAAGCTTATAATGAAAACTCTTAGTGGCATACCTACCGTCTCCACCACACAGGGATAGTGGAGGATGGGGAGGGGACGAGGGGCTGAGTGACTTGGAAAAGAGTAAGACCACCCAGGAACAGGGCAGGGAGAACAAGGGGAAGACAGGTACACAGCCCCATGCTGCCCTCCTGTCTGGGAAATGCCGTGGACACGTGGCACCAAAGGCACCAAGAAAAGAGAAACAGAGGTCAGAAACAAAGGCCACAAACTCCATCTGAGCATTTACAGTGTGCTGGGCATTTTGCAAAGTGCTTTCATACAGCCTTAGATTTAAGCCCTTCAGCAAGCCTGGAGGGGAGTAATTACACTGTGTCTTTAGCGTACACCCAGAGAAACTGAGGCTGCCACAAGGCTCTGCCACATAACCAGAGTAAGTGGCATGGATGTGTAAGAATAGCTTATGTGATCTAAACATAAAAATAGGGGCTGACCTAGAAAACATCTGTGGTCCTTCCTTCCTTCCTTCCTTCCTTAATTTCTTTCTTTCTTTCTTTCTTTCTTTCTTTCTTTCTTTCTTTCTTTCTTTCTTTCTTTCTTTCTTTCTTTCTTTCTTTCTTTCTTTCTTTCTTTTTTTCTTACAAGGCTGGGGAGACAGCTCAACCAGCACAGGGCTTGCCACACAAGTTCAATCCCCAGAATCCTAGAGAAAAAGCTGGGCATTCCTTGTAATTCCAACACCAGGGAGGCAGAAGGACAGGGATTAGCTGGCTAGCCAGCCAAGCTGCTTGGCAAGCTCCAGGGTTAGTGAGAGATTCTGTCTCACAAAACCAAGTGGGGAACTGAAGAACAGCACCCAAGGTTGTCTTCTGGCCTCCATATGCACATGCATATATATGAACATGCCCCCCCAAACACATGCACACACACAAACACACACACCCCAAGCATCCAGAGCCACACAAGGGAATGAGACGCACACATGGAAGCTCTGGAGGAAGCCAGCTCACAACACCACTCTTCTTTCCTTCATTCCATACCACAGAATGAGTTACATATTCCCAGAAGTGCTAAGGCCCTCTCCAAAATCATTCTTACAAAGCATGTGGAATAAACTGTCCTGTGTTCTCTTTCCTATGGACATAAAGCTCAAAAGGGAGACATTTTTGATCACCAGAGAATCTGGGAGGTCAGCTCCATCCACTTAAGGGATGAGGGCCCGGGGAAAGTCATCAAAAGCAAGGGGAATGGAGGCCTGAAGTATGATGCTGAACTTCTGACCCAGCTGGCAAGAGCAGGCTCAGTTATGCAACTATCATCACCTACCTTCAGGATTTTGACGCAGAGCACATTTAAACCTCAGCGTGGGGTAGGGAGGGTGAGAGACCTTTTTAGGATTCTTGAATTATTACAAAAAAATATCCTCATGTGGGTAATATGAGCAAAGTATATGTGTATGGAAATAGCATAATGAAGTAATAATAATACTAAAAAGAAAACACGGGGAAACCCCCAGCTGAAGTAGAGGACGAACATGCCCTAGGACATGGCATTCTGAAACTATCAGAGAGAGACTGTTCCTAGAAAAACTCTCAGGCTATCTAGCTGCGGAGAAGGTGGCACTCTGCACACCAAGGTAGCTGGAGCTTCATCTTGCAGGATCAGGACCATCTCTCCTTTGTGTGTCGAGCAGCTTCTACCTGCTCCTTTCAGCTCTAGAGAACTTTTGATTGTCCAATACCTGAATCCCCTTGGTATTTTTATGTTTGAACTATACGTAAAACACTGGCAGGTTTGCAAATGCCATAAAAAACGGCGCTGCCTACAGAAAAGGGTCTGGTGTCAACTCGAGCTCCAGTTCTGGCCAGCAGTGAGCTCTTTGACAAGCTGCCTTCTCTTGCTTTCAGCTCTGCCATGCATAAAGCAGATACAAGGGCACCAATGTACACAGACACTCTTCTGAAGAGGAAAGTATCGCATTGGGAAAGGGCCTCATACAATGTCTGGTAAACCGAATTCAATTATCCTCTTACACAACTATATAAAAGCCAAGGATGAAGCAAATGAAGCAAGAGATTGGCCAGTGTGGCGCGCTACCAGTTCCCTGTCCTTGCCGAAACATCCTCGAGCATGAATTTCTCAGGAGGAGAGACTGAAATATCGTCAGCTCCATTCTCAAAATGAAGATGCCCGGTTCTCCAACTTTTGAGACAAGTCTGCTCCTTTTCATTTTAAAATTGAATATCAGTTTTGCTCTCAGCATGCCCAGGATGAAGCCCCTCCATCTAACAGTAAGAAACACTAGATTTAAGCATTGGCCCTTTCTTATTGCTACAATGCTGCCTCATCCTATTAAAGCCGTGGATAAGAACAGCTTCATCCTTTAGACTTTACGTCCAAAAACAAAAGTCATCTCCATAATCATGGAATGGACTTCAGGAATATGCCAGACTTTGGATGGATGAAACCCTAATTTTAAATGATAGACAGAACTTATATTAGCTCCCTCCTTTTAAATATCTGCGTAAGTTATTTGGTACTTCTGTAGGTAAGCTAGAGGGGTGGCTTCCAGTGTCTTTCTACTGAAAGAAGTTTAGCATTAGGGACTAGGGATAGGGACAGCTTTGTCAGGTAGGTGTATGGTTACTGCTGTATGGATGCTTCCAGAAAGTACAATGAAGTCATCACCTGAGGAAATTGAGCCAGAGGGAGGGGCTGTGACTATCCAGAGGTTTAGCCCAGGAATTGGATACCAGAATGGGGATCAAGAGGACTCTTCCAGTCAGAGGAGGGAATAATAAGGGACCTTTAGGGTTGAGAGGCTGGGGATTTAGATGTCTAGGATCCCTTCTTGATTGGGATATGGTAGATGTTGCAGGATGGTGTTGCCCAGGAGGCCTGTGAGACAAATCTGGGCATTTTGTCCCAGTTTTCTAGAAAGTGTTATCAGGGAATAGAAAAGTCTGTCCACCTTTGATATTAGGAAAAATAACTGAGAAGGTAAGCATACCCCTCAAGCTTCAGGGTAAGTCTGCAGACAGTAGCTGGATGGAGGCTCCATCTGGAAATGCAGGAGCATCTTCAAGGAGACCCCCCAAGGTGACATCATCTGTGCTTGGACCCAAGCAAGAGCAGCTGTGCTGTGAGGGCCCCATAGAGAGATTAAAGTATCACAAAGAATGCTTAGAAACTTTGTCACTTAAAATGTGGGTCTCACCTTTGGCACACTGACAACTTTTCCCTAAACGCGTTTCTCTTGACTTTACTCCATTCATTCCCAAGAAAAGCATCCCCAATGTCTCTTGCCTGCCACTCATGTGCCATCAGTGAGTGGGAATTTTGCTGCTGTGGACTTTGGAGACAGACATGGCTTCACAGACGGGCGGGCAGTCAGGTTTGAGAAGATGATAACCAGCTTACCTGGTGTTCTTCTTTGGAAGAGTATCTGGGAGAAATGGTTGTGTAAAAGGTGCTGCTTACCAGAAGTATTCAGAGGCCATTTAAATACATCTAATCTATAGTTCAAGAACATATGTGATCATCTGTTAGTTCAATTCAAAAACATACGAATAACTTCACTGATATTTTTGCTGCAGACCCCAGATATCAAAGTAATCTTATCTGACTTGGACTCTGCCCTAAGAAGAAATAGAGCAGGGCATGTTGTATTAGGTTTCTAGCCCAGACCTTTTGGCCTAGCCTCAAGGTTTGGACCCGCAGACCCGGCGGACCCACAGAGACACACAGATGCTTATATTAATTTTATGCTGATTGACCTGGGGCCCAGACATATAACTTGCTAGCTCTTGCTCTTAAACTAACCCATGATTCTTATCCTGTTCAGCCATGCGACTTGGTACATTTTCTCAGAGCAGCATAGGTGTTCTCTGTATCTGATTTTCTGGTGTGTCTGTGGTATCTCTGTTCTGTTCTTCCGGTTTCCAGAGTTTTCCCAGTCTAGTCTCCACCTACACTTCTTGTCTGCCTTCAGCCAATCAGCATTTTTATTAAAGAGTAGGTGGGACAATTATTTACAATGTAACATAATCCCACTACAAGGGCAGGTAACTGAGATTCTGCTACTTTGAAATTTATTATTTCTGCATCTCTTATGCAATACTAACTTAGATCATTTTTCTCAAGAAATTCTGTCTCAAAGGCCAATGTTACCAAACAGAGAAACCAGAATCATCACATGTGGAGAAGGCTCTTTAATATGGACATAAATGCTGCAAAGTAGGCCTTCCCAACAGCCTGAGTCAGGGAGCACACTGTTGACTAGATTTACAGTATAGTACATTCCAGTCCTCAAATGCAATCAGAAAGTAGTTGTAAGCAGCCATAATAGGCTTGCCACTATTGCACCAGTGGGTATTTCTTGCCTAGTAGGTGGGTTTTATAGTTTGTAGAGTGGACAGCTGTGTAAGACCATTAATGGCTTTTCTACACAAAAACCTACACAGCACCTTCTGGCGCTGTGAAAACTAACCCTCAGAGAGGAAGCCTTCAGCTTGGTTTCAGCTTGATTTCTCTAGCCTTGCAACCAAACCATATGGTCTCTTCAGCAGCAGGGTCTTACCATCTAGTTCTGGAGCATGATCAAAATCAATGGCAACCGCCAGTGTTGTTTAGGGGATCTCTGGAACCTCCCTTACTGACTACTGATAAGGAAATATGCTCACATATAACACTGAGATTTGTGTTTAATAACCCTTCACTTTTGGGAAAGAGCATATAGGGTACCTCTGCTCAAAATATTTTTATTATATTTTTTAAAACATTCACAAGATAGACTTCCATATGGCTTTTTTATACATGCTTAAATTTAGCCCCCTCCTCCTCTCCCCTTTCCCTTACTCCAGTTACTACTTAAACTTTTTAGCGGTAGTATTCACCTCTTGTATCTTCCGTGGTCCACTACCCTCTCAGTCTGGAAAAGGGCAAAAACAAAGGAGTCCACCCTGGCCCTGAAAACAGAGTTGTGAAAGAAACATAACCTGGATCTGAGACCCCCGCCAGTGAAAGAAACACTTTATCCCTTAACCCAGAACCAGAGAAACATGCCCTGACTCTGAAACTAGTACCAAAGAAACACATCTGGGTCCTAGTATCAGAGCCAGTGAAATATGCCTTGGCCTTAGAAATAGAGTCCAAAAGCTAAAAAGAAAAAAGGCCAGTGAAAGATAGCTTTGGCCCTGAGTTCAGAGCCATCTCTACCCCTGACCAACAACTAACCAATCCCTAAGCAGGAATAACTAACTAATCCTTGAATATCCCTAGACAAACTCCACCCCTGGAGAAACTTCGCCCCTAAAGCCCCTATATAAACCCCTCTGCCTGTTCCGTTGTGGGCTGTTCTTTTCCATCCTGGTAGAGGCAGTCACTCTCCTGGACTCTTCCACCAAATAAATCTTTCTCAAAAGAGTCTTGGGTGAAGATTTTCATTCTCTGACTTAGAGAAGAAAAGAACTTGCTGAGATGTCCCTTAGAGGACTGGGCGGAAAAACCTTGCAAAGACATCCTCTTAGGGCGACTGAGCAAGTGGAAGAAGTGAGATTTTGGGCCAGAGAGAAGCAGAGCTCTGCTGGAAGCCCCTCTTAAGGGGAATGGAGCAAAGTTCAGCTGTAAGGCTCTCCAGGAGAGGAGCAGAATTGCTATATCCTGGGAGAAGACCTTCCCCGACTGCACCCCAGCTTCAGGTATAGCCTGGCTTCCCAGATGGTCAGGTTACCTTTCCTCCAGAGTTGGGCTGTCCCATTGCAGCTCCAGCCGTCAGAGCTTCCCAAACAGTCAGGATACCTCCCACCCCATCCCCAGAGTTGGAACTCCCTCCCCCAGGGCCTCTGTTTATCCTGCTCTCTCTAATGGCACCTATCTAGTTACATGGCCTCTATAGGCACCCCGAGTTAAACACACTAAGGGTTTGATGCTAGAATTCACATATGAAAGAGAACATGATTAGTCACTCAATCAGAATCATCATTTTCAGTCCTCATTTACTTGAAAATTTCATCATTTTATTTTTTTATGGCTGAATAAAATTCCAGTGTATAATATGCAACACAATTTCATTCACCATGAGTCAATTTGTGGATAGTGTGTTGGTTTTATTTCCTAGCTATTGTGAGTGTAGTCAGCAATGAACGTGTGTTAAGTGTCCCACCAGTAACCTTGGAGCCATCTGAGTGCTAAGAGTGATACATTTGTGTCATCCGTTAGCTCCACCTTAGCTTTTGAGAAATCTCCACACAGATTCTATGGTTGCTTTCTCTCCCACCAGCGTGTATAATGGCTCTTCCCTCTACCCACTCTCACCAGCATCTGTTATCACTTCTTTTCCTGGCAACAGCCATTCTGAGTAGGGTGAGATGGAATCCTGAAGTAGCTTTAACCAGCATTTTCCTAATGGCACTTTAAATAATATTTACTATCAATTTGTATTTCTTCTGTCTTTTCAATTCCATGGTTGATTTGTTTTTTATTGGATTGTTTTCCTGATGTTTGTAGATTATAGATTTTAGTCCTCAGACAGCTGAATAACTTGCAAAGACTGTCTTCTATTGTATAGATGGCTCTTCCCTCAACAATTTCATTCTCTGTATAGTCTTCTGAAATCACGTGGTCCCATTGATGGAATGTTGACTGGAATCCTATTCAGAACATCTTCACATAGGTTATGTGTGGAAGATTTCTCCCTGTATTTTTCTTCAAGCAGTTTCAGGGTTTGGTGTCTATTTTGAGGTCTTTGGTCAATTGGTAGTTGATTTTCATATAGAGTGAGTAATAAGGGTTAATTTATAATTCTACAACTAGACATCTGGTTTTCTAAGAAAAATTTTGTTGAAGTTTCCATCTTTTTTCCAATGTATTTTTGTTGTCTTCATTTTTTTTAAAAAATTGGGTGGCATGTTAGGGTTCTCTATTCTATTCATTTATCAATTTTGCACTACTACCATGCTGTTTTTATTACAATGGCTTTGTAGTGTAACTTTAAATTAGGTATGGTGAAGCCTCCAGTGGTATTCTTTTTGCCCAGGATTTCTTTGGCTATCTGGATCTTCTATGTTTCCATATAAATTTTAAGACTGTATTTTCTACTTCACTGAAAAATGGCACTGGAATTTTTATTGGGATTTCAGTGAATCTGTAGATTGCTTTTGGTAAAATGGCCATTTTTCACAGTATTAATTCTATCAACCTATGAGCATGGAGGTCTTTCCATCTTAAATGCTGTGGGAAGATCCTTCTGTAGGCTGTGAATGTATGTTGCTCTCATTGGTTGCTAATTAAGCTGTTTTGGCCAGTGGAAAAGCAGTTAAATTTAGGCGGAACAATCAAACTGAGGGCTTGGAGGAAGAGAGGTAGAGTGGGGGAGAGAGACTTGAACCAGTCACTCAAGAATCAAGATACCAGAGGGCCAGTAAAGCCACATGGCAAAACATAGATGAATAGAAATGGGTTAATTTTAATGTAAGAGCTAGCTAGTAACAAGCCTGAGCCATCGGCCAAACATTTATAATTAATGCAAGCCTCTGTGTGTTTATTTGGAACCAGGTGGTTGGAACAGAAAGGCTCTGCCTCCATTTACACTAGTGTCTTCTTCAATTTCTTTCTTCAGTGTTTTAAAGTATTTAGAGGCCTTTTCGTTCCTCGGTTGGGTTTACTCCACAGTAGTTTTCGAGACTATTATAAATGAGATGGTTTCCCGGGTTTCTCAGTATGCTTTTCATTGGTATGTAAGAAGTGTGCTGGCTTTTGTATGGCTTTATATCTGTTACTTTACTGAGAATGTCAGGCTGAAGAGTTGTTTGGTAGAATATTCGGGGTTCCTTATTCATGGAATAATAACACCTACAAATAAAGGTATTTTGATTTCTTTTTTTTTTCCTATTTGCATGCTTTTCATTTGCTTCTCTTACTTCTAGATAAGACTTCCAGCAGAGAAGGTGGGCACCCTGCCCTGTTTCTGACTCAGGTGAAAATGTTTTGAGTTTTCTCATTTCAGATAATGTTGGCTAATGGTTTGCTATAAAGCCTTCATTGTAGTGAGACGTGTTTGTTCTTGCCTGAGTTCCTTCAGGACTTCTCTTATAAGGGGGTGTTGGATTTTGTCAAAAGCCTTCTCCCTACATCTAGATGATTATCCTTACACCTCTGGAATGAGGTCAATTTTGTCATGATGTCTGTATGGTGTATTTGTCATGTTCTTAGATTTTTGTTCCTGTGTTCATCATTGTTCTATAACTTTTTGTTTCTTTGCTCTATCTCTTTTGTAGCAGGATAATACGGACTTTGTAAAAGGAGTCTGGAAGTACCCATTTCTTCTTTCTCTCATGGAATAATTTGGGAAGTTTCCCTACTGGTCCCAGTATGAAGGTTCGATGGAATTCTGCTGTGAATCTGTCTGGGCCTGGGCTGTTTTAAATTGGATTTTTAAAATTGCTGTTTAAAAAGCATGGCTTGTTATAAACACATTCAAATGATGTCACTGTGGTTTAACTTTGGTAAGTTGTATAGATATAGAAAAGCATCCATTTCTTTTAGATTTTTCAATTTAATAAGATATGAAACTTTAGGATATACACTCATTTTCTTCTGAATTTTTTGGAGCATGTTACAATGTCTCTCTTTTTGTCTCTAATTTTGTTTATTTGGATTTTCTCTCCTGTTCTTTTGGTTAATTAGCTAAGAACTTGCCAATTTTGCTTATCCTTCCTAAGGACCAATGAATTTTATTAATTTTTTTCTTTCACTTTTTACTTCATTAAGTTCTGCCCTAATCATAATTATTCTCCACACCTACTGCCTTGGGGTTTGCTCTTGTCTTTCCAGTGTTTTAAGTAAATCATTAAATTATTTGAGTTGAGTTCTCTATGATTATGAATGTATTATTTTATGCAATCTATAAACTTCTCTCTTAGGGATTACCTTCATTATCACATAGGTTTGGGGATGTTGTGTTTTCATTTTCATTAAGTCTAGAATTTTAAAAACTTTATATTTTGATTTCTTCAGTGACCTGTTCATCATTTAATAGTGTATTGTTAAATCTCCATTGTGTATTTTCTGTTGTTAATGTATAGCTTAATTTCATCTTGGATAGAATCAAGATGTGTGACAGTCAGCTTTAACTTGACACAACCTGTGACTACTTGAGAAGGGGCTGAGGAACCATATACATTGGGTTGCCCTGTGGCTATGTCTGCGGGAGGATCCAGTCCACTGTGGGTAGTACCATTCCCTAGAAACGGGGCCATGAACCGTATAAAAGTGAAGAAATCAGACTGGGCATAAGAAGCAAGCAAGTGGGCATACATTTACTCATTTCTTTCTACTCCTGACCTGGGATGTGCTGTGACCAACTATCTCAAGCTCTTGTTTCTGTGACCTCCCCCGCCCCCAATGCTGGGTTGTAACTTGGAATTCTAAGCTATAGAAATCCTTTTCCTACTAAGTTGCTTTTTCGTCAGAATATTTTATCACAGTGACAAAAATAGAACTATAACAAGATATTATTTCATTTCAATTTTCCTATATTTGTTGAGACTTATTTTGTGTCCTAGTGTCCTAGTATATGATCTGTTTTAAAGAAATTCCCATGGCTAATGAGAAGAATGTATATTTTGCAGTGTTTGGAAGAAGTGTCTTAAAGAAGTCTAAAAAAGTCATTTGCTCTGTGATCTCATTTACGCTGGTATTTCTCTGGGGTTTTTTGCTTTTTTTTTTTTTTTGTATATGTAATCTGTCTAATGATGAAAGTTGGGGTACCAAAGTCACCCACAATGATTGTGTTTTATAACATTTTAAAATTTATATATACTTTATTTACGTGCTGAGTTTTTCTCAAATTGGGTTCATCTACGCTTGGTACATACGTTTACAATTGTAATGTCCTCGGGATGGATTGTTGCCTTGATCAGTTTGTAGTGATTCTTTGACATTTTCTGACTATATTTGGGTTTAAGTTTACTCGGTCAGGCATAAGAAGCTTGAGTTCTGGTTTTATTTGCTTAGAGCACATTTGCGCACTCGATTACCTGCAAAAGTATAGACCTTTGATGGTGAGATGAGTTTCTTAGAGGCAGTTAGTTTTCTAACATAATCTGCTGGCCTGTCTCTTTTGATGGAGAATTGAGATATTAATACTCTGAGTAATTATTGAAAGGTGGGTGTGATCCCTGCCATTCTGGCTATTTTATAGAGTTTCATGTTCTCCAAATCTCCTTTCTCTTAACAATTGCCTAGTATTATTTATTTTTTTCCTCCTGGAGCATACTGGGTGTGTTTATCTTCCTCTTTGTTTCAAAGAATTCCCTCAAGTATCCTCTGAAAAGCTATGATGGTGGTCATAAATTCCTGTAGCCTGCTTTTGCCATGGAAAGTTTTGCTTCCCCTTTTTATCATGCTCGATGGTTTTGCAGAGTAAATGAGTCTGAGCCGTGGTCGTTCAGAACTTGAATTATAGCTTCCAAAGCCTTTCTGTCTTTTTAAGTTTTGGCTGAAAAATTAGCTATTATTCTGATGAGCCTGGCTTTATCTCCACCCTGGTTCTTTTCTCTTAGGATTTCCAGCGCCCTTAAACCCTAATGTGGGGAGTCTCCTCTACGTGAATGAGTACCTCTTTTCCTACAGCTGGGAATTTTTTTTTCCCCTGTGATTTTATTGAACACATTTTCTATATCATTAGCATGAAATTCTTCTCTTTATTCTATGTCCTTAATTCATAGATTTGGACTTTTATGGTATATCCAATATTTTGTATGTCCCATTCATATATTTTTCCCAAAAATTATTGCAAAAATTAATTTGATATTACTCTTGACTGAGTGCTCCAATGTCTTTATCTTGTCTTCGAGTCCTGACATCCTGTCCTCATGTGATCCATTATACAGGTGGAGCTTCCCACTGAGCCTTTTTGACTCATTATAATTTTCATTTTCTTTATCATTTCCATTTGGTTTTTGCTGAATTGTGTTTTCATACCCCAAATGGACCTTATTTTATCCAGCTAGTTCTTTGTATTATAAAAATTCACTTGGGAATTTATTCATGTCCTCTCTGGGTTCTCTGAGCATATTTGTAACAGTTATTTTATATCCAGTTTCATGTAAGTTGGTCTCATTGTGGCTGGTGACTTAAATGAGGTGGATCTAACTTTTCACTGTGTTTGCATTGGAAGTATTTCATTGCCAGACCATCGGTTACCTTTTCTCTCATTTTAAATTCAAATCACCTTTTTTCTTCCATGGTAGATACTTGCAGTGTTCAGGAGACACTGGGTTATAATAAGGTTGAAGTGATATTTCCTTTCGTTAGACTTGTTCAAGGTCAAGTCTCCATTGTTCATTCCCCTGAGACTTACACATCGTGTGCAGCATCCATCACTATTCAGCACTAAACCCAAAGAAAACGGAGTTGAAGTCGATTACAAAACAGTTGCTCCTTAAGTACCAGTTGTTCTATACAGTAAAGGGACCCAAAAGCACTGTGTGTGCTAACGTGTTCTTTATTGTGGACATAAATGGGAATAAAAAGAAAAGAAACAGAAGAAAGCAGTCACTGTGGCACCAATGACTGTCGGATTCCATCCCATCATCATGTGATCCTCTGTCCTGCTCTGGACTAATATACTCCATGCCGATTCTCTTTTATAGAATTTTTCCCTCAGAGAATCCTAGAGGCATACTTCGGTGAAGTCCTCCAGGGAGGTAATTGGTCTCTTCCTGGTGCTGAGGACAGCAAAGCAGGTCAGTGTGAGGTGGCTGGACCACTATTTTGGAGCTAGTGTGTCATTCTGGTTCCTCACCCACCAGATTTTCCACCTGTATCCTTCTGCTTATTCCGAACACATTGCACTTAAACCAGCCTATTTTAATCAAAATAACGTGTCCTGGTTAATAAACATTTTAAGGAAATTTTATGACTGGAAGCTTGGAAAATGTTATTTAAGATTTGTTTAAGGTTTTCTTAATGAAAGGGGAAAAGTAGAGACAGATTCCTCAAGAGTAAAAAGAGAAAAAAAATCCCATCCTGAATGGGATGGTGGGTAAAATATAATTGTAAATCACCCATTCTGTGTCTGGTGAGGCTCTGAAACATCCTGAAGTAAACTAACATGACCTAAAGATGTCAACTATAGGTCTCTCCACCCGTAAACCAAGTGTTCGTTTCACAGTGCAATTGGGTTAAAGCTGTGGCTGCCTACTGTGGCTTTGGGTTGTAATGAAGACTGTGAGTAGAGATGGGTTTCTTTAAAATAAGTGAACTTCCACCTCCTGGGGAAAGACATCACTTAGAACAGGAAATGGGAAGGTTTTAAAATTAGGTTTATGAGTGCTCCCCCGCCCCCTCCTCCGCTGAAATCCGGGGTAATGACAAGCCTAAGGATTCCCAGCAGTGGAGTGAGCTGACCCTTGCTTCCTGGGAGCAGAGTGAGCACTGTAGTGCTGTGAATAGATTAGGCTTCTTGCCTGCAGCCTTTCCAAGCATTGGGATCTTGCTGGGTGGACCTCTACACTAAGCTTTGTCCCCTCTTTCAGCCCTGGACACCGTGGGAAGTTTAGAAGAGGACTTGAGACATGCCTGGGGCAGATTGTTCAACAGGAAAGCAGAAACTGCTCTCCCAGCCCCACAGACTGAGGTCTGACCTCAGTGCAATGGGAAGAAGTGGTGATCCTGGGACCCCAGTGCCTTGACTGGGGAAGGAGCAGTTGGTCTTGAATGTGCGTGAACCCTTACTCTGAGGACCTCCAATGAACAGCCAGGGGTATGCAGTTAGGGTTCACTTCATATAGAGCTAGAGGAGCCCCTAAAAGTCAAAATAAAGAATATTAAATATAATTTAATGCTATACTCCCAGTTCATTCTGCATGGATAGGCTCTTTGATTGACTTTCCTCTTACTGAGTTGTTGTTTAAATTTGGCCCTTTGGTCATGAGGAGGAAGAGGAGGAGAAGGGGGGAGTCTAAAGTTTACTGAAGAAGTTTCTGCTTTGACTTCCCCACTGGAAACACACTTCAAGGTGTGTTATATGGTCTTCTAATACTTTATTAGGAATGAGCAGAACTACTAGTAGTTTGGTTTAAAAGTTATAACTTAAATATAGTTTTTGCTAAATACAGAAATCAAAGAATTGCTAAATCCTTGCAAAGCAGAGAGATTTGTTCAAGTTGGAAGGTTTGGGAAGCATGTCTTTACCATGGAATCACTTTCTGAAAAGCAATAGGCCCTCTGAAGAATTTTGTCCAATTTGTACCCCAAGCCAAATGACAGCCCTAGAGATTTTCTTTTGGCTCAAATCCAGATTCTGACTTGGTCACTCACATCTGGAAGCCAAAACCAAAACCAAACAGCCAGAATAATCAAGTCCCAAGAAACAGACAAGACTTCGGACAATTCTTTTGGAAAGAGCCCTGGGAGAGAGCTAAATCTTGCTGCTGCTACCATAGCCTGTTGTAAAAACAGTGACTCAGCAAGGGATGAAGGTCCCAAGAGGTCAAACCTCAGAGAGGCACCATAAATCAATTTGTTTGTTTGCTTGTTTGTTACCAAACATGGCTGTCAGAACCTGAGATCTTATTTTTGAAGTTGTGACTAAATAATACTGGCTATCGAAACTGCTGGAAAGTTACAAATAAAATGTTAGATAATACACCACAGCTAATTCCTCAGGTGTTCTAGTCTCAAGTAAGGATTTCTGAGAACCTCGTCACGGCACACAGCTTTCCTGTGGGTGGAAATCTCCAGAGCTATTGTTCACTCACACTTGACTCTGCCCCTTTACTACATCAGTCACAATATCATTATTATTTCTTGCTTTGTTAGTTCTTCCTTCTAATTCACACCAGTAGCCTGACCTTATAAATAATTCAGCATCTGTCATCTGGGAATTTGTTGGCAATATTATATTACATGATGTTATAGAGGAAGAGGGAGCAAAATGTAAAGTATTCTTGAAAGGCTGGTGATGCTCCAGTGTGGGGAAGTGATGCAACTTTTGACCTTGCCTAAGGTAGTGACACCACTGCCACTGCCTTTGAACTTACACTGAACTTTTCTTCCAGAAAGTCTGGTTTCAGACTCGAGCCTGCTGCAAAATCTGATCTAACTGAAACCTGAGGGTCCAGAGCAATCACAGGCACCCACAAGTGTACTTAACATACTTGTAAATCTATTACACCTCTAATTCCTGAACTGGGCTTCTAAGTCATTCATGCATGCCATAGGGGCAACCTGAAGTTTTTTTTATAAACATAATTTTGGGATAATAGTATATCAACCTCCAGGACCAGTGAGTGCTCAGAGCCAAGTGTTTAAGGTTAAGATATGAAGCCGAAACCTTGCCAGCGCATTCCTACGCTTGGTGTTGTTAGGGAGTTCATCACAGTTCCAGAAGGCATTCAAGCTTCCAGTTTCTAAACAGTTAAAGATGAAACCAGAATGGAGGCCATTTTGGAAGAGGTGTACATATGCTTCTATCGGTTGCCAATGACTAACCATAAAACTTTTCTGAATCATGAAACCCTATTGGAATTCAGGTCAAGTTGACCAATGGCTCTTCTTACACGCTGTTTCCACATCTCTATCTCTAACATCCAAAGTACTTTCAGTTCGTCCTTAGGGACTTCTGAAGAAGCCTAGTGTGTGTTCCCCACCCCCACTTTGTGGCAGTATCTCTGTTTCTTGCCTTATTGGCGGAGTAATCTCTGCCCTCCTTAATAAACAAAGACCACAGTAGAGCATAAGCAACATCTGCTTTAATCACCACTGGCTAGCCAGGTTCAAGGAAGCTGTTCAAAGAATGAAAAAGAACCAGCGTCAATGAGTGAGTATAACAGCTAACATTTAAGCATTTGCTTGCTACATGCCAGGATGTATGTGACACTTCGCCCATGAGAATGAGTGGAAGGATGACCATCCAAAACACCGAGAAACTAAGTCTAAATCTTACCTTACGGTTGGGCTCAAAGCTTTCTTATTTACATAAAACTAGGAGACTGTTTCCACAGCCAGAGTCAGATTATTTAGCTAACTTTCAGAATAGAGGAAACCTTAAGCTCTATAGGTGAGCTCTCAAGAGCAAAGACTATCCTGAGTAAAATGGCTATGTGCCTATTTCATATCTGCTGACAGTAACCAGAGAAAGAAGAAGACAGCTCAAGATAAATGCAGACTTTGGCTCAGCTTCTTGGAGTCATGGGATCCATAGACAGAGTATAATGCTGCTTATATTATTGTGCGACCACACTTTATGTCATCTGTTAATACTTTTCTGCAGCATGCTTTCCAGCACCTCTAAGAATTCTATTATATTTATGTGCCTCTATTAATAATTCTAATTCAGACATTTAGCTTAGTTTCCACTTGGGGACACTATCAACTTGTAGCTAAATCTTTCCACACATATTTCTTTCTCCGCTAAACAATAAGATAAACACTTGCAACTATGTATGAGAAAGGCATCCTTAAGTCATGGTTGGATTTTAAACTAATTTCAAAATTAAAATTAGAGCCCCTCCCATCTTGCCAGTCAAGTCATTCTAATTGATTTTATAGAAGGTAAGAAACCAAAAGTACTTAGAAATGACCTTTTAAAATTCTTACTTAAAAAAAAAAAAAGCTTGAATTTTTTTTTTTCTTAGAAACATACTGTGTATGATATTCTGCCCAGGCCTGAGATCAAAGCCTCTGATTTAAAGACCACAAAGCTAGTAACTTAAAAATCAGCAAGAAACTGCATTTTTATTACCTGCACCAAGTTGCTTAAATATTTGTTCATTTTGTTTCAATCAAAATTAAAAGAAGTTCTGGGAGTAGCCACATTTGTCCAATGGAAGCAAATGTTCTTCACTATTTAAAGTCCGGAAGGTATCCCTTCCAATTCTGGAGAATGTGAAAGTATATGTAACTGAGGGAGACTCCTATACTTCAACTGTGGCCCCTCTCTGTTACACCAAGAAAAAGCTCAAGTTGTCTACATTACTAATCATTTTTAAAGGTTATGTTAATGTGGCTTTTTGTTTTGTTTTTACCTCTATTGTGAAACATTATTCTTGGAGAGATGTGAACAAAAGTCTATTCACATCGAATAGAAAACCGACAACAGACCAAAAGTACAGACAACACTGAAGTCCAACTTGGTGAACCAGTGAGCTTTGTTGGAGTTATTTATACACATATGGCTGCATGGTTTACAGGTGCAGAGAAGAGTTTATGACAGCTCCAAACTTACTCCAGCAGGAGTAACATCTCATGAAATATGGATGATCAGAGTGTACCACAGCCTGCAGGCACTCAACAGGTTGGAAAATGTCCTTTCTGGACAGCCCATTTGGCCTGCGCCTCCTCTGGGCAGCTTAGTTTGTCTGAGCGTATCTCTCAGTGGTCCTTACTGCTGACATATGTTTGGCAAGGGAGCCTGAGTGAATCTGGTCAGTTTCAAAGATTTCCTGAAGACACCCAGTTGTTTACTTACAATGCATAAGGTGTGTTCCCGCAGGATGGAATCCTTTGCTTCCCTCATTTTAAAAGTTAGCTTGGGCTGGCTCTCCCACCGCCACACCATCAGGGCCAGCTCTACTGTTTTGCCCCAGGCGAGGTGCTGTGTTATTGGTTGTTTATTTTACTCTTCGCACCCTTTTGGCTCTTTGTGGAACCTGCCACCGAGCTCCCAAATAAATCACACAGTCTTATTATTATTTGTAAAAGCCTGGCCTTGGCTTGGCTTGTTTCTAGCCAGCTTTTCTTAACTTAAATGATCCCTTCTACCTTTTGCATCTGGACTTTTTCTTTTTCCTGCTTCGGCTTATGTTACTTTCCCTCTTGCTCCGTGGCTGGCTGGGTGGCCGTGTGGCCGTGTGGCTGGGTGGCCGTGTGGCTGGGTGGCCGTGTGGCTGGGTGCCTCGGTGGCTGCCCCTGATATCTTCTCCTTCTCCTTTAATTGCTCCCTCATCTTCTCTTCCTAGGCTTCTCCTTCTATTTATTTTCTCTGCCTGCCAGCCCCACCTATCCTTTCTTCTAACATGCTTTTGGCCATTCAGTTCTTTATTAGACCCTCAGGTGTTTAAACAGGCAAAGTAACACAGCTTCACAGAGTTAAACAAAGCAACATAAAAGATTGCAACACATCTTTGCATCATTAAACAAACGTTCCACAGCACAAACAAAAGTAACATATCTTAAAATAATATTTCACAACAATGCTGGGTCTGTTCTCCAGAGCACTGCAGTTGGTGAGGTACAGTGCCAGCTCCCCACCTGCCACAGGTGGGCATAGGTGGGCAGGGAGGGGCATCTTTCCCTCACCTATGCCCTAATCTTGGAAAATACTAATCAGTCTCCCAATATGCCAAAGACTTCCACTGGTTTTCATCTTTCAAACCTTGATGCTGTTAGGTGAGTATTACTGTAGGCGGGTGGGCATGTGTGCTTGACACATATCATGAGCCTGTGCCTGTGTGTAGGTCACAGGAGGATTTCAATGTCTTTCTTGTTCTCCTCGAGACAAGGCTCTCACTAAATTGGAAGCTCACCTTTTCTGCGAGGCTGTCTGGCTAGCGCCCTGGGGTCAAGTTTTCATCTGAGAATGCTGAGGTTACAGGCATATGCAGTCATATCCAGCTTTTTATATGGGTGCTGGGGATTCAAAGTTGAATTCTCATGCTTGTAAATCAAGCATTCTTACTCAATAAGCAATCTCCTCAGCTTCCTGGTAAACTAATTTAATGACCATGTCAAACGCCCTAAGATTGCTTAATAGAACCCTGGTAGTCAGTGGGTCCTGGGGGACATGGGAACTGGAGAGGTGATTGAGCAGGTAAAGGGCCCTGGTTCCACTTCCAGAGGTTCTAGGTTCAATTCCCTGCACCATGAGGTGGCTCACATGTATACTTCAGTCCCAGGGAATTGGACTCCCTTTTATGGCTTCTGTGAGCACCATTTGCAACTGTGCATAGAAATATATGCAGGCAAAACACCCACAATCATAATAAAATTTAAAAATCATTTGTTAAAAAGTACAATGAACAAGAATTTGTCTTAGAAATGTATTGCATGAACTGTGGTTTCCAGAAATGATACCAGAAGTATAGAAATGATTTTAATACTCATCCACCCTAACACAGTGAGAGTCACTCCCATCCATTGGAAGGAGACATTCTGGACCTAATCCATAAACTAAGGCTCACCAGACTCCCAGCTGCTTCTGCCCTTGTCAGTGACCTGTGCTCCACAGACCCAATCGTGGTAGTCGGTCCACTCTTGCTTGGTGTCCTGTCACCTAGAGTCAGTAACTCCTCTGGGTTGCCACCCTAGTGTCACAGACACGTTCAGACTTCGTGTTTTCCTATTATTCTCTTGTGTGGTGGATTAAAGTCCCCATTTGTTCACCCTCTGCTGTCCGGGCCCTTTGTTCTTGGAGAAGAAGCAAGACAAGCCGATAACGGAGTAGCTGATGCTTTAGCTACCCGGGGAGGGATCACAGTACCCCAGGCTTTCAGTCACGCGAGTATTCTTTCCTTTGTCAGCTACAAAAAAAAAAAAAAAAAAAAAAAAAAAAAAAGGATAGCATCCAATATTCAAAGCAAAGACAGAAAAAATGAAAAACAAACAAACGAAAAAGGGCTCTAAAAGGATGAGGAAGAAATGGGAAGAAGGAAACAGGCTTCTAGTGGAAGGTAAAGTTTACCTGCGGGGAGCTGGCTCCAGGCAGAGTAAATGGGATCTTGGATTTAGCCCCAGCAAGAGTTTATTTCATGGGTCAGACAGAAAGATCAGACTGGGAACCAGAGAAACGCTGAACCTCAGGCGCCTGCGTACTTGAGGAGAGGATGTTCTGTCATCCGCACTGCTTGGAGGACATACTTTAAGTCCCGCACTGGGCCTGAAATTAAGACGTTGATCCACGCTAACCACGTAGCCCCGAGTGTAGCCTAGTGAGTGAAATGCCAGAAGCTTAGTGGGATCCCCGGTGGTGCTTAGTAGGGCATCAGGAGGTGCTTTTCAGAACGGGTCAAATTCTAACAGTGTTCTCTAGAGGCAGAGGAGAGGGGGCTGCGCTTGACTGTGAGCGAGTAGGACAGGGTGGACGCCCAAGAGAGAGAAATTTAACAAATGTGCTCTGAAAGTAGTGGGGATGTGGGAGGTACAGAAACTAAGGAGCTCTGTAGAATGGTGCACTCCATGCCTGCCCCGACCCAGGCTTCTGTTCCCTGCAGGCTCTTGATACGTGTTAAGTGGCTGAGTTACCATACTTCAGAACTCAGTGTCCTATAGCCGTTTCCTTCAGAGTGAACCATCCAGTCCTAGAGGGCAGAGGGGACCTTGGCACTCAGAAGGCTTAGGAATAAACTTAAAAGGTTCAGAAAACTCTGGATAGCTAAAAAATTCTCGAGACCCTTTCCTAATGATCTGAAAATAATAAGCAGTTTCTAGAAAGCATATTCTCTCCCAATCCCCATGCCTAGCTGCCAGCAAGCTAGCAGGGATGTATAACCTGAGAGTCACTCATGCTGGGGTGGGCTTTGGATGATCTAGTTGCCTTTGCTCTGTAAGTAACCTCAGTAAATTCACTGATTCATTACGCTGGACTTGAGTGTAATCATTTGTTTGGACTGTCAGCGCCCTATCAGGGCTGAATAGATGTAGTCTCTTCCCAGAGAAAGTTACACAACATTCTAAGGTGAAGTTCAGCATCTAATTAGGTAAGTCCATGCATGCCCTCGGGAGAGCATGCTGCCCTTTATACACCTCCTTTATATTTAGAGATGCAGACACATAAGCTTGGTAAGTAACGTACCCAAACAACCACCAGCCATCCCTGAGCTGGCTGATGATGACCAGCAGAAGCAAAATTCTAAGATAAATGGAATCTGAGGTCTGGACCCAGAGGATTTTCAGTTCCTTCACTTTACAGCTGAACAAACTCAAAATGAACTTCTCAGCCTCTGGGGATCGGCTCAGGAAGTACGTATTTCCTGGATCAGTCGAGATGCAGAGGAGGAAGGACTAATTGGGATAAGGAAGGCTCTGAGAAGAGACAAATTCTCACGGAGAGGGCATGAGCTCAGGGGCCAAAAGTCCTGGCTTCAGATCCAGTTTTAGCACTCACCGTCTAGACCTTTAGCAATATAACTGCTCCCAAAGTCATTTTCCTCATCTATAAAATGAAAATGATAATGATCGTTTTGTAGCGTCTGTGGACATGGAAGATGTGATTTGAGATGGTCACTAATTGGCATTTGGGAGATGAAACAGCAAACAAAATGTTGGTCACACCTATTCCTCTGAGAAACACAGACCTTCAGAGGCAGCGTGATGGTTTCTACTGACTCAATGATAGTAAGTTACTAAACATAAGCAGGTCATTTAAGCTGCAGGTCACAGAGACGTGCTTTTCAGTATGAGAAAATGCTGTCCAACCACTTACAAACAGATGTCACCCTGGAGTAATGCCCTTGACCCAGAAGAGGATGCCCCCCTCACCAAATATGCCTGATGGTATAACATAAACCACATAGACTGCATTCTTATAATGGATTCCCAAGACTGAGACCAGATGCAATATAGTCCTAAATTCACTGAAAGTTTTTTTTTTTTTTAAAGAGAAATAAGTTACTTTATAGTGTCTGTATCTGAAGAAATAATTTGCAGCGGGGCTACTAAAAATGCAGTTAGGGGGTATTCTCTTCCAACCAAAATGTTTTGTAAACCAGCACTGTAAGCTGCTCTGGAATTTTGTTGTTGATAACATCTATCTGTGTTGGGGGGAGGGCATCCCCTCTCACATTGACCCCATTGCACAGGGAGTTATATTTCCAAATGAGAGATTCTTGGAGAACTGAGCCTTTAATGAGACTGCAGATTTCAGATAGTATTGAAAACAGCTCACTGGTTGTGGCTGTTTGGATGAAAATGGCCTCAGTAGTAAAGGTGTAAGTTTCTGTGCTGACCACCCAGCCCACTCCCAAATAACCACTCAGAGACTCAATGACAAATTCTTGCCCAATAGCTCAGACTAATTACTAACTAGCTCTTAGAACTTAAATTATTCACCTCCATTCCTCTATATGGCTCATGGCATTTATCTCTCTAGCATGTCTTTTTTACTCTCTGTCCCACCAGAAACCCTCTGACTCTACCCTCCTCCCTCCCAGCATTCTGTTGACTGTCCCACCCATACTTCTTACCTGGTTAACCAGAGAGAGTATATTCACAGTGTACGGAAGGATTGTCCCACAGCACCATAGCCTCATAGGGAGTGGCACTATTAGGAAATGTGACCTTGTTAGAGTACATGTGGCTTTATGGGGGAAGTGTATTACTAGGGCATGGGCTTTGAGGTCTCAGGACCTGGCCAGTGTGTTGCTGTCAATTCCTGCTGCTTACAGAGCTAGATAGAGAACTTCCAGCTCCTTTCCAGCACCATGTCTGCCCGCTTCCAGCCATGATAATGATAATGAATCTGAAACTGTAAGCCAGTTCTAATTAAATGTTTTCCTTTATAAGAGTTGCTGTGGTCATGGTGTCTCTTCACAGTGGTCTCCTGGTAGCCTGACATACAGATCCCTGATCCCATCCTGGCTGCAAAGGTGTTATTTGAAGCATGGTGGTCATAGAAAAACCATTTAGAAAATGTGAGAATTACCTCTAAAGGGCAGTCATATGTAAAAAGAAAAAAAGCATAGTGATTATAGATTTAAAAAGATAACTGAGCCCACAGTGAGTCTGTTGTCCCTATAACTTTCTTAGGTTCTGAGAGGTAACTCCAGGTTGAGAAAAGCCAAGGTAGTCTTTCACATGAGTTTATCAACTTGTGGTTTCCTTTAACACACAATTCGAAGCTAAACATTTTGCAAGAAAGTTTTCTCAATAATAAAGACAAAAAATTCCACCCTCAAAGACATTTTTCCAGTTTATAGCAATAGCTCTGATTGCGCAATATCCTGGGATTCTTTTTTCTAAATTAAATTTCACATTTGCAAATCTTGATCAACAAACCAGTGCTGCCATTGTTCTTGGATTTCATGTGAGACCCTGGATGGCTTGGGCAGGGGGGGGTGTGGGGGAGACCCTGGATGGCTTGGGCAGGGGGGGGGGTGTGGGGGAGACCCTGGATGGCTTGGGCAGGGTTGGGGGGGGTGGGGGAGACCCTGGATGGCTTGGGCAGGGGGGGGGTGTGGGGGAGACCCTGGATGGCTTGGGCAGGGGGGGGGGGTGTGGGGGAGACCCTGGATGGCTTGGGCGGGGGGGGGGTGGGGGAGACCCTGGATGGCTTGGGCAGGGTTGGGGGGTGTGTGGGGGAGACCCTGCAAAGCTGTTTTACTTGAAAGGGCTGGGTTTCCTCCGCCTTCTCTTCAGCGGTGCTGGAAGATCCAGTCTCTTAGATACTAGCAGGTCCCTGCCTCCTTCTACCTCTCCTGAGTTCCCCTCTTCTGTAGTCAGACACTTCCGGCTCATCTCTGCTGGATGTCCCTTTCTCAGACTCACAGGCACACTGAGACACTCTTGTCTGTTACACATTCCCTCCTGAAATGCTTTTCCCAACTGGTGCTGAGATCCCTCTGTAGGCAGGGAAACCTGAGCACACTTTTATAGAACACAGAAGAGACCCTAAGGGTAGTAGCAATTTGCTATGAGGTGGGAAAGTGGGGGGCAATTCCTAGAGACTTAAACAATCATAGAGGCATCAAAATGAAAAGGAACAGTATGTGAATCATTAGTTAGGACAGGGTAGGCCATACAGAGATAGCAAAAAATAAAAAAATAAAAATAAAAATGACCCTCAACAAAAAGCCAATTGGACAGTTTTCCAGCAATAAAACTAGGGGTCTAGTCAGCCTCTGTCCTGCACCTCAGTGTCAGTTCTGTATGTCCTAGTACAGGGACAAGGGACAATGAGCATGAAGACGGACCTCCCCTTAGGTCCCCTGAGCCAGAAACATCTGTTCTTTATCACTGTTCTGCTGTTGAGAATCTGGGTCACTACGGTGAAACCCTTGTGAATTTTCTTTACCCACAGGACTATTTCTTGGTCAGTGGGAAGGAGTTCAAGGCAGTTAACATAGTAAGGAAGACCCCTACATTTAGTCCTACCTTAGGTTTTAGTGTGTCCCATGGGTTGGGGTGGACATGATC
The DNA here is from genome assembly GCA_033318265.1 of Phyllotis vaccarum. Lineage (NCBI taxonomy): Eukaryota > Metazoa > Chordata > Mammalia > Rodentia > Cricetidae > Phyllotis > Phyllotis vaccarum. The sequence goes on along the minus strand of JARWLC010000015.1, from coordinate 64,057,032 downwards.
ATAACACATGTATGTTTAGAGAATGGAGTGCCAGCAATTGAGAGCCAGGCAAATCCACTGCTCTAAGAATCATCCTCAAAGAAATCCTGAAGAAATTAGAGCCTCTCAATCTCAGATGAATTTTGAAGCTGTCATCAGCATGGCCAAGATTCAGGTGGAGATGAAAAAATGGTGGATGGCCCGGCAGCAGGATGTTCCTTTGAAAGGGGCTCTTTGAAGAGAAATCTCAGGACCGAAGTGACCTTGATGAACAGCAAAGGAATCTTGTGACTTGCTTAAATAAAGCCGGTTGACTTTTACTGATGTAGCTTAATGCCACACATTAAAAAACACACACACACAAACATAAACAAACAAACAAAAAAACCTTTATACTTTTTGTAGAAAGTTGGTATTTATTTTTGGCTCAAAGTTTCTCTAGTGTTTTCTGTGGAGGGAATAAAAATTAAGTTTAGTTGTTAAAAAAAAATAGTTTGGTCATTTCTTCAAGCTAACTGTCAAAGGGCAAACTTGCTCATCCATTTAGGAAAGGAAAAGGAGGTTGGTGAGACAGGTGACAAGCGTGGTTATGCAGTTGCAAAGATTTAGCGACCTGGAGACCAATGGGGATATGGGGGTGAAAATGTGTTGTGGAGGTATGACTGATGATAGTGTCAGGACAGACGGGAAAGTTAATGGTACAGCCTGCTACCCACCCACTTAGAAGGGCTGGACAGAGAGGGCAAGGACCTGAGTGTCATGTGGGGACAAAAAGGGCAGGGGCGGGGTCAGGAGAGAAGCTTAGGAAGGAACTTGCTTTTAGAACCAGTCTGGGGTCCTCACTCCTTCAGCGCAGACTGGGGTCTGAACTAGCCTAAAGACAACCTGAAAAGCTCATCGTGGTACTGTGATCTGTCCCTTTAGACCTGGCTTCCACATTTTCTCACTGCAGTACCATCCAGGTCCACTGTGAACTTTGCTTTCTGTCTGGGTCCTGCCTTCCTCCTGATTTGCTGGACACCATTAACTGGCCCCTTGGTTTCTGATGGGACCCCCACCTTCAGCAGGATGTGCCCCAGCTGATTTCCACTGTGGTATTCTCCTTTGGGACCAGATTTGTCCAGTTAAAAGATAAATTAATAAGAAGGAAGTTGGGGTGTGGCTAATAGTAGAGTGCTTGCTCAACACGTGCCTAAGCCCTGGGTCAATCCCCAGACAATATTTATTAAATAATTTGCTACATGCTGGACAGCACTGTGCATTTCTGTGGGGACTCATTTCCACTCAGACCAAATCCCTGAGGTAGGTGTGCAGCAGATGAAGAAAATAAGAAGGTAATTGTGCCGTATTCACAGAGCCTCGAATGTGGGCAAGCAGGACTCTGAATTAATTTAAATGTCTGGCTTTTAATTACTGTGCTATACTAAATAAAGAGTGGGGTGTGAGGGTGCGGTGGGGGTAGAGACAACATAGTTTTGTGATCTAAAATAAATAAATGTGCGGAGCAGTTGTAATCACAGAGAAGAATCTCAAAGCTGAAGGTGCCACCAAAGGAGAGAAGGCCTCCAATTATGCACGAAGGCATGTTTCTGTTTTTAATTGGACAAACTCGGGGAGAAAAGTTGTCTGAATTTTCTGGGTGGAATTTGCCTTGTGCTGGCTGGTGGGTGGAAATTGCTCGGTCTAGGTCCTAAGTCAGAGAGGTTCAAACGCTTGGGCAGAAAGCCCTTCCACAGGCAACAGGAAGGGTGCCTGGAGTTAGCTAAACTCACAAAACAACTGTGGAGCACATTTGGTCCACCCTTTCCTCTGCTCCCAGTCGCCTGACACCCGCAGAGAGCGGGGCCACACCCTGTGATGAATATTCATGACCTCCCCAAAGCCACTTGGCTAGTAGGCTCATGCAGTACGTCACCTGACCAATGAGAGGCCATGAAGGCAGCCCAACACAATATCGTAAACATTTGGAGATTTTGAAACTTATTTTTCTTGTGGGTTTTGATTTGTTTAATTTTGGCTTAGTGCTCTGCTGCAGAACTCTGTGGGAGACAAAGTGGTGTGTGGGTGTCAAAAGGTTGGACATCCCCGCTAGAGGTTCAAAGAACCAAGAACCTTTCTGATGGAGAGTTAGAAGAAAGGAAGCCTTTGAAGATTAAGGGGGGGGGAGGGGGGCACACATAATGTGGCTTAGAGTGAAGTCCACAGCCGCTAAGTCCTCACCCCACCTCATTTGTGGAGGTGCACCCCGACCCTTATATGGAGTCTTTCAAACTCTTCTAAGCCAATACCGGAATTTCCCAGACAAGCTCCCTCTCTAGGAGGCATGATTAAACAGACTGGCTGATCACTGCTTCCTAATGTCTTCAGAACTCACATATTGCTAGACATGTATTTCATTTGGAACAGGCTCCAGGCGTCCTAATACATGGTTGAGAAGCATCATTCCGCGTTACGGACTATCAGTTTTTAAAACCATTAAAGATACACTCGTTTAGAAGCAATCAGACTGGCCATGTATTAATACTTGTATTTGGTTTTCTCGATTTTGACTGATGGAGAGATTTTTCCAGCACGGATAATATTACTGCATTTCACTGGTTTGTGGTATCAGGTAAGCTTTGGGGGAACCACAGCAGCTGTTTTCTGTTGTTATTGTTGCTTTGAGAGTTCACTTTAGAACTCGCTTAACAGAAATTACTGGAAACTTTCTTGAATGTGTCTATTCCGTTAGTTTCTGAATTAGGAGAGAGCCTCTGCTTCTGCCTACAAACGAAAAAAGAAAGAAATTACATTATAAAGGAAAACCCAACAAAAGTGAAGGCATTTGACCTCCCCATCCAGAGACATCCCAGAGCACTGAACAGACAGGTATCATTGTGAGCAGCCTATGAGATGTTATGACAGTGAGCAGAGTCAGATAAGAGCCATAAACAAATGTCCCAGTAATGTATATTCTAGAAGTCACAACCAAGTTCGCCATTAATCCCTAGTCAAATTCCAAATGGGACAGTTAAGCAAGAAGCTAGTGAACATTTTTTAAATGACCACTAGGACCAATAAGAATTTATAGAGGTGAATGAGGAAGGGGTGAGATGGAGGCTCAGCAGTGAAGAGCCTTGGCTGCTCTTACAGAGTAATCTGATTCAGCTCCCGCAGTCACATGGCAGCTCACAACCATCTTTAACTCTGCTTTCATACAGGCAAAGCTCTCTCACACACAAAATGAAGAAATTTCTTTTTTTTTTTTAAAAAAAGAATTTAATAGAGGCTGGTCAAGCAGACTTTATTTCTTTAAAATAAGTTTAATAAACTTATCACAATTCAAAAATAAAATCAATGAGAAAGTCTCTCTGCCTCCCTCATTTTCCTCTCTTCTCTCCCGACCGCCTGGCATTCAAAATTGTCTAGCTGAGTTTGGAAAAGTCAAAGAGACTAGACTTAAGCATAATAAGAAACTGGACTAAATGCAACGGTAGTTCCAATTATCCGTGAGCGCATTTGTCTGCTACATGTATATCCTAGTGTATACGTATACACAGTCTATCCTGGTGTATACGTATACACAGTCTATCCTGGTGTATACGTATACACAGTATTTCCTGGTGTATATGTATACACAGTCTATCCTGGTGTACATGTATACACAGTCTATCCTGGTGTATACGTATACACAGTATTTCCTGGTGTATATGTATACACAGTCTATCCTGGTGTACATGTATACACAGTCTATCCTGGTGTATACGTATACACAGTATTTCCTGGTGTACATGTATACACAGTCTAACCTGGTGTATATGTATACACAGTACATGATGCCTTTATTTTGTTCTTTACCACTTATAGCTGGGTGAGTATACTGGACACTTCTGAGCTTCAGTTTTCACAATTGCAAAATGTAAATATAGTGAGTTCTTCATGCATACTGGGGGGGGGCAGATAAAAAAAACATGTGACTTAGGTACCCAACAAAAAGCAATCATCATTAACATTATAATTTAAAAGGTAAAAGTCAAATATAAGGGCTAGAGAGATAGCTCATTGGTTAAGAGCATTTGTTGCTCTCCCAAAAGACGTAGGTTCAATTCCTAGCACCCCCAGAGCAGCTCACACCCCTCTGTAACTCCAGGTCCAGGGGATCCAGTCCCCTCTTTTGGCCTCCAAGGTATCAGGCATGCACATGGTATATGGATATACATGCATGCAAAACACTCAAACACACACACAGAAAATATTTTAACTAAAATATAAATCAGGAAAGAAAAGAACTAAAATTATATTTTATTGAAAGATTAATATATAATAACCAAGTATGTTTCAGGTGCAAACTGAAACTTCGTAAGATAACTGATATGTATAAACAATCTCAATTAACTAGTTGGTCAAATCCTGTTGGAAATCCCCCAGTCCTTTTCAGTCAGTACACTTGAGAAAGAACAAGGGGAAGGTTGCATAACCCAGAGTGGTTCAAGATTCCAAACAATAGAATCTGAGTAACGCTTGGAAGAAATGATGCTTTTATCTATGGCTATATACTGATGTTGAAGAGATCTGACGTGGAGTATGATATCAACTTGATCCTCAGAGCATCAGGCAGTAAGATCAGACAGAACAAATGGTTAGTTGTTATTAGAAAGTAATGTTTGCAATCCAACACATAAAAGAGGTGTGCAACAATGTTCTTGAGGAACACTACAGTAAATTCACAAGCAGTCACAGTAATCCCTCAGGAGGCAGAATCCAGCTGGGAAGAATGGCACAAAGACAGTGTTGTATAAGAGAAGCAAGTCACCCAGTCCAAGAGTTCATCATGCTTCCTAGCTGTTCAGGCATGACTGATCGATGACCACTCTCTTTCTTGCAGAGCTAAACTCAGCCTGTAAATCCCTTCAATACATGGCGATTAATTCACTGACTCTGACTACCCACCCAACACAGAAGACGCCTTACTGTCCAAAGATGCCACAGTTTAGAATTTCCCCAATTTCACAATTATATGTCTGTAAATCAATTAGAACAGAAGCCATAGTTAAGCACAAAGGTATTTCCAATTACTTGTGTGCATTTGTTTTGTCTCTATGTATATCTTTGTACACATCTATACATGTGGACCTGTAAAAGCATGTCTTGGTCCTAACTAAAAATGAGGCTCACATGAAGGAAATAATATATTGACCAAAGGAATCTTTAACAGTAAGACCAGTTGTTAACATCCACTGGCATGGCTTTATGAATACTCATTCACTTTTCACCCCCCCCAATTCACACTTTTTCTACCTTATTCCAAACTGTATAAAAATTCAAATTTGTTGCTTGTGGTGTCATATACTTCCATTCTAGGCCTCAGAGGCTGAAGCAGGAGAATTATGAGTTCAAGGCCAGCCTGAGCTACATGATAAGACTGAAGTCAACCTGGGCTATATAGTAAGACCCTGCCTCAAATTAAAAATAAAAAGAAGACATTAAGTGCAGACAAAGACCTAAGGAAGAATGTATACAGAGAGGCCGCAGATAGGAAAACACGTTATAAGACTCGGTGTTGTGGACTCATCCAGGAAGGACAGTTTTTACTCTAAAGCTCTGGTCACAGAGGAATTCTGTCACATCACGTGGGTGTGGGAAAGTTTGTGGGAAGAAATGAGAGGAAGCCTGCAGCCCAGCTTCTGAGATCCCTAGGAACCTGAAGCCCGGGAACAAGAATTAAAATCCTATCTGTTGCTGGCCACCTCTATGGTTGCTGTTTTTAGCAGCTGAATTTGGAGAGCTGGAGAGCGGACTCTGCTAGACAGGCAAGAACCCAATCGGGGAAGATGTCAGTCTGTGGCTAGGGATGCTGAGCAAGGGAAGGGTACATGCTGAAACTCCCAGACATTAAATTATGACACCATTTACAGCATCTTCCTTTGCTAGGATCAAGTGCCATTATGTCAAGATTTGAAAAAGAAAGCCAGAAACAGATCTCTTTGAGAACTCCTTTTCCCAAATGATTTTCAAAGAAATAGAATATTCATTTTTTAAACCATAAAGTCTGAGCAGTATAAAAGCAATGTGTGTGTTGTCAGATTGTCTGTGCTTTAACTCTACCTGTGCCCCTACTAAACTGCATAAGCTTAAGCTTTTCTTCCCATAATATGAGGATGTTTAAGTGAAAGTGAACTAGAGTGACAGAACATGGAGACTACTTACTAGAAAGCCAAAGCCAAAGACACTGGTGACCTGTGCAAGGTGTTGCATCTAAATTAGAACCAGAGCTGCTTTTAAGAATCAAAGACTTCCATTTTCCATTTCCGCTTCCTTTCCTTTCTTGACGGTTGAGATCATCTATCTGGCACCTCCCCTTCTTGTGCCAACTGACAACCACTTGCTCTGTGTTCTCCATGGCTCCACAGTGACCCCACATACTTGTCAACAATCCTACATTGTGAAAGCTGAACACCATCTGTCATTTGATCAATGCACAACCATCCCTCAAGAGGTTAGTAAATGCCTTTTCTATGAAGCATTCTTTCCTTTTAAGCATAATGCAATGTTATAATTTGACTTTCAAGAACCACTCAGAGTGGAAGGAATTATCAGACAGGCCCATATATAAACATTTCCCAGACTCCTTCCAGCTCTACTATAAATATATCGAGATGTTCCTGGAGCTAGTGACAAATCACCTAATGATTTTCCACTTCTAGGCTCTCAAGAGCCCTTCTCTTAGAAAGCAAAGCTAATGCATTTATCTCTGTACCATCCCTTTGAATATTAGGTAGAGGCTATTATACCCAAAAAGAAAAAAAAAATCTAATAACACAAAGTAATCCAGATGGAAATCTCTGTTGCCCTCCCAACTCTTTCTATAAGATTCTATAGGTTCGAGTAATAAAATGCAGCCAGTTTTAAGAATCTTAGCTCACCAGAAGGACAAGCTATTTAGAAATTAGGTCACATCTTAGGGCTTCCTGCCAGACTCTTGCACAGGAATAGGAACATCATTGCCAGAGTATCTTTGAACACAAAGAACAATGGCAGATAATGCTGTTCTGTTGAGAAACGCTGAGCAGCCATCTCCCTTGTGTGTGGGGTCACTTGGAGTAAAAATTTCCTGACAAAAATAAGAGGGCTGAATAGAGAGCTTTCAATGTATGCCCTTTATAAAACAGACTATTTCTTATTAGTTCTGCTATTGTAACTTATATTTTCTGTGCTTTGAATTCTTAGTATGGAATTAAAGGTGCAGGGTAAATAGATGAACCTTTGTTGGGTTTTCTCTCCTCTGTCTTGCCATCCCAACATTGTCTCTGAAATACACATAAATAATGACAAGACTGACCTGTGGAAGAGTTCTGACCCCTTTATTTCAGTCTTTGAAGGATCCTTCCCCCTTAAACATGACGTAATATCATGATTCAGCTTTCAAAATCCACTCAGAAGGGTTGAAGACACAGGGCCAGGCATCCAGTCAGGAGTTTATGTCATCAAGTGGCCTTTACACATGCAGTTCCCTGCTCTTATAAGGGAAAAGAATAAATTTGAAGTCCCACAGCATTTACCAGCTCAGACCTGTTGACTTCAGTTCGGAGCCAGAATCTGCTTATGATGGAGTTCCCAGGACAATTTTGCAAATATCTAAGTTTGCAAATCATGAGCTGAAGCTCATTCGAAAGTTAGATCCTGTAAATACTTCATTACCCTGCTGTCCTTTGAAGATGTGCAACCTAAGTTTGGATGGCCAGTTGACAATGGTTTTCAGAGAGCAGAGGCAAGGGCTCCCGGAAGTTGCAAACTTATAGTAGTCTTCAGATGCGTGGCAAAGGACAGAGCATCTGCTTCCGGGGACAGAGGTGTACTGTGGGCTTAAGCAGACATGTGCAATTTCCTCCTGTACATCTTAGTGAGGCTTTGAAACTATCCAGGGCTTCTTGTTATTTTTTCCATTAAAAAAAAAAAAAAAAAAAAAAACTGCTGCCAAAGCATTTCAAAACTTTGTTGCCTAGTTGTTTCTTGAAATAATAAAGTTCCTTGGGGGACACAACGTTCTCTTCCAGGAGAAATCAATAGAAAATGTTAATCTGTCAGTGATAAATTATTGTATGTATTGATTTTCATGGCTTTTAGGGCTCTTAGTAACAACAGAGGAAAGGCTAATCATTCTGGAATGTGTGTGCCCTTAGAGCATAGCTCCAGGGAGTAGGGAGCTTGCTGGTTAGTCGAGAATATGTAATAGGGGGAGAAATATCCTTTAATGTAGTGGAATTCTCCGTTGCAACTCCTCTTTAGCATTTATAAGGCAAACAATACCAGGAATGGAGCATTTAGCAGCCAGCTGCTTTGCATGCAAAATTGGACAGAATGATTCACATGCAGCATGCTACTTTAATCTTTTCTTTAAAATATTGTCAGAAGCGTTGTTCAATGAAAGTCTCTCTTTAGTGCAGACATTAGCTGAAAAACATGCCAGGTCACAATCCCACTGTCACAGTACTTATGATCAGTGCTGGCGATGAAGCTATGTTTTCAGAGACTACATATGCAATGCTTTAAGAAATTGTCATGTGATCGATAAAAGATGCAAGAAAATTCTGGAAGCATCTACACTACCTGTATTCCTTAGTAGGCCGGATTTGTTCATTTGCCACATGCTGCCCTCACTCCTGGGAACTGTCTCTGAGCTCACACTATAGACTTCTCTATAGTATCCTAGCAAGTCACGGGACCTTCCAGCCCTCTACAAACTTTCTACCTTACCTACTTGGTGTTTGTGACACAGCCCAGGTACCTCTGCTGCTGCACGGCATTCATCTTTGGGGGGTGTATCTTCCCCATCCCAGCAAGTCTCATTCAACATGATGCTCTCAGCACATGGTGTCCAGTCTCTGAGTAGTCATTGACGTGAGCTCTCATATCCTGATTTGACCAGAGACCAACCAGTACAGAAAGCAAGAACTGGTGGAAGAAGATGAGATTCCCTCCACATGGGGGTTAATTCTCTGTCAACTGCTATTTAATTAGTGTATGCTTAGAAAGATTGAAACTGGGAGATAAGTACAGAGGGCAAGTACAAGACAAAAATACTCAGCAGACAGAATGTTATCAAAGCTTTCTTCTTCCTGATACCATCTGTCTCCTCCTGTCTGGTTTCCTGTTTCCTTCCACTTCTTTGCTCTCTTGTTCCTGCCCTGCCTGTGTATCTAGTGCAGCTCTTACCGCTATACGGGTGTAAGCAGTCAGGAAATGAAGTTTGTGTCTGGGTTATAGTTGGACTCCAAGAATGTCTGCTTCGCGGAGGTGGATCACACGGGCTGCACAGCAGTTCTCAGAGAATGCATTTTAAACCTTACATGTATTTAGTGTATGTGCGTATGCAGAGGTCAGAGGACATGTAGGAGTTGGTTCTCTCCTCTGTGTGGATCCTGGGGATGGAATTCAGATTTGGTAACTAATTCTTTTACTCCCTGAGCCACCTTGCTGGCCCCAAATATGGTGATTATCAAGGACTTGGGAATAAGGAAGTCCAGATATACCTACATTTGCACCCAGAAAACAAAGTATGGCCTTGAATGGGTGGGGGTGGGGGAGAACATTGTGGTCCCCCCTCTCCCCATGTGTGGACAATAGCTGGATCACAGTCAGATGCAGATTGACAGACTCTTTCCCACTCTTATAACCTTTATGTGATGTGATGCAGAAGCGTGATGTAAAGTGTGTTCTTCCAGAAACTACTGAGGGAGGCAGGGAGAGGGAAGGAAGGGGAAAGGGAGAAACTGGATGTCTCTGGATTAGCTAGGATGGTTAGACCTGTCCCCATGGCAACACAGATCACCTGGGAGGAGAGTTTCCAGTGAGGGACTGTCTGCACCAGATTACCCAGTGGACACAACTGTGGGAACCGACTTAATTAAGTTAATTGGTTTGAGAAGGCCCAGCCCTCTGTGGCAGCACCATTCAGGAAGTCCTGACTTTAAGAGTGGAAACAGCCAAGCAGTGTACAAATAAGCAAGGTGGTGAACAGGCATAGGTTCATCTCTCTCTGGTCTTGACTGTGGGTGAACTATGACCAGTGATGGACTGTAACTTGGAACTGTAAGATGAAATTAGCCTTTCCCTGCTAATTTGCCACTTAGGGTGTTTGTTGCCTCACCAAAAGCAACATGGGGAGAAGAGGGATTAGTTAATAATATACCACTCCGAGGTCACACACTGAAGGAAGTCAGGGCAGGAATCCAGTGCAGGAACCTGGAGGCAGGAACTGAAGCAGAAGCCATGGAAGATGCTGTCTTGCCCTTCATAGATGCTCAACCTGCTTTCTTCTTCCGCTCAGGACCACCTGCTCAGGGACAGCTCTGCACACCTCTATCCTCTCTCCCATGAACTTGGCCCACCCACACCAATCATTCATCAAGAAGATGCCACCACAGACTTACCTACAGGAGATCTGATGGAAGCATTTTCTCAACTGAGGTTCGTCTTCCCAGCTAACTTTACCTGTGTCGAGTTGACAGAACATCACCCACCCATCCTAGCCATCAGGATACTGTGTCACAGCAATAGGAATTAAGTAGGACACTGAGCTTGAGAAAGACAAATGGGTCTCAGTCCCTCTGTGGGGCGCTGCTCTTGCTGTCTTTCAGCTCTGTGTGCCCAGTGAGTCATACTAGACCCTTTCCTTTCAGAGCAGGTCAGCTTGGAAAACAAAGTAGATTCTCTGTGAGCTGTTCTGGAAACACGGCAAGTCACCCGTCAGTTTCCTCCCTTGACAAAATGTCTTCTAGACTCTTGAGGAACAGTATAAGAAGCCCAAACGAGTTTAACAAATAATATTGCTTTCCTCTACCATTAGATGAAAATAACTAAGCAAAAAAGCAAAAAGTTTCAGACTCCTGGTGTTGTGGTGGCTTCAAAGCAACAGATTTTGATAGAAGAGAGCTGAGGTGAACAGTCTAAGCAGCCTTTGTGGGTCTCCCACATGAAAAGCCCAAGTGGCTATGTGTGTAAGCAGGGCAAAGTCTGTAGACTCGGGTACTTCTATGAGGGTTGTCTCTGCGTACAGGACTGGGAAATCCTGGGCTGATTGGAGCTACACTGTAACTTGCCTCCTTGCTTTCTTCCTTGTCTAACTATGAAGACAATGATGATGGGAACTTAAATCTCACAGCAAATGTAAGATGTCGATTTAAGTGGCTCCCATCACGGAGAAAAGAAGGAATGTGTGTGTGTTGGGGGGGGGGGTACTCAGTGATTACAAATATTAAGGGACTGATTTCTTTGGCAAATGGTAGGACTTTATATCCAAGCCAAGACTGGTGACAGTGTGATATATCCTCATCAGTATTAGTTGTTAAAGTAGGAGTGAAAGTATTGGGAATATTTCAAAGATACTTCAGAGGTGGCAGCGTCGCTGGAATCTAACTCCTGGTTGTGAATACATGGAATGGAACACATTGATTGTCTGAGCTTTGGTATCTGGGCTCACATCTTTGTAAGACATTACAGTCACACTTCATGTGTCAAGTGCTAGATTGTGTTTTTAATCATCAGGTCTGCAGGAATTCAAAAAGAGCTCATTATCCGCAAAATTTTAAATCTATCCAATTCTTAAAAGGTATGTCACAGTTCTGGCCAGAAATACTGAACTGATTTAAAAAAAAAAAAAAAGAAAAAAGGAGATCATATTTTTAAAAAAATTTGGTCAGTATCTCACCCTAAGAAATAAGTAAAATCATCAAAGGAGCATTCCAAGAGAAAAATCAAAAAAAAAAAAATGGCAAGGGACTTGGCTAGTAGGAAAGAGGACCAGTTGAAGAGAGCGTAGCACAGTGGTATGAGCCAACTCATCTCATGCAGTTATCCACATGTGTATGGTGTCCATCCGGGCCATTTCTTAAATACTTTGGTTATTATCTCCAGACACTGACTTCTTTAGAGAATTGAAGGCAAGTTGCAGCATGCCATCCCAGATGAATGAGAACCTATATATCATATACTGTAGTTTTGGCAGCAGGGCCAAACTGGCTTACACGGGGGTTGGCAAACAACAGCCTGTTGGTTAGCACCTGTTTTGCCAGAACATGGTCCCTTCTAAAAAAAGAAAGACTGGTTTCTTGTCTGGGTACAAAATATAAGTTTTCAGTCAGATTGAGCCTGTGTCCATCACTGAACCAGAATGGTTGGGCGCATTTCTGACCCACGTGGAGGCCTCTGTGGAGGTGGATGGCTTGAAAGCAGCAAGTGTGAAGAAATGCAGAGAGGGCGGTGAGTGAGTGGGTGACGGCTTCCAGCTGAACCCCAGACTACGGCAGCCCTGAGAACCTCCCCTTGTCTCCATCTCTAAGCCTTTGCTTCTCTATCTGCCTCTGATTTACTGTTTTTTTTCTCTTCTCTACCTGGTTTCTCTCATCTCTCCCAAAATATAGTGGAAAAATCCAACTACAAGTACCTCAGATGTTGTCTATCTTCCTGCTCAAACTAAAGTCTGTGTTCTCAGTCCTATTTTCACGTTTTTAGAAATAACTTTTGATTATCCCAGTCAAGGTTAGGATCATCCCTCCATCAGAAGTGGATTCATGTTCTAAGGAATTCTCTAAGGGTACACAGGAGAGAGTTAGGCAGATAAGCCCAGAGACATTGGCTAAACAAATTTATTTCTTTATGTCAGACATAGGTCAATATTTTCATTCTAAGTAATTGATTGCGTTGGGATTATTTTTTATTTAGAGAAAGAGAAACACAAAAGGGAATCATTTAGACAAGATATTGTGTCTTTCGTATGAAACAACAAAGGTAGGAATGTGGTTTGTCTTTCTTGCCCCTAAATACAGTATTGGCCTTGTCTCCAAGGTCCAAGATATCAGTGAGTGTATCTGAAACTGTAGGCAGCAGAAGAAGGGAGGGGCTAAGGGGGAGGGGTTAAGAAGGGAGGGGCTAAGAAGGGAGGGGCTAAGAAGGGACAAGAGGTATACACCTAATTGTCAGTCAAGGAAAATTCCAGAAGATGACACATCCCAAACTGGAAATAGTTTGAACACTGAAATGACACCACATCTGGAAAATCCGACATCATGAAACATCATTTCATGCTCCAAATTATTATAAGTACTTTATAAAATTGCTTTAAGGCTAGGTATATCTGAAAAATAAGTTAATTTTGTGTTTAAACTTGTGCCTCACTCACAAAGCACATCCTAGTTCCTCTGTAGAAGGTCTGGGGATGACGCTCCACTTACTCAGCATCCACAAAGCCCTGGCTTCAGTTCCTAGAACCCGTAATCCAGGGAAAGGAGACAGAGGATCAGAAGTTCAAAGTCATCCTCAACTATTTCATGAGCTCAAGAAAAAATGGGATAAACAAACAAACAAAAAAGCAAATATTCAACTTTAGTCATAAGTTTCTGGTCCCAGCATATCACTGAGATCTAAACCAGCAGACCCAAATAATCACACAAAGTCTTATATTAATTACACACTGTTTGGCCTATGGCCCAGGCATATTAGTTGCTAGCTCTTGCTCTTAAACTAATCCATGATTCTTATCTTGTTTAGCCATGAGGCTCGGTACTTTTCTCAGAGCATTTCGTCTTCTTTCCTCTGCATCTGCCAGCATTTCTTCTCTGTTCTTTCTCTTTCCAGAGTTTTCTTAGTCTGGTAGCCCCACTCACACTTCCTGTCTGCCTTTTGGTCCATCAGTATTTTATTAAACCAGTAGGAGGGACAAATATTTACAATGTACAAGAGCATAATCTCACAGCATCCCCCCCCCCTTTTTAAAACAAGAGCCCCAAATCCAATTTTCTTTGTATAACTTTTTCTCACTACTATCTATTACAGCTTGTAGCCAACATTATAAACAAAGACAGACATCTATAATTTATTTTTTGAGAATGTGGGTATAGTTACCTAGGCTATTTCCTGCTGATTGGGGATACAGATAACCATATGGGACCCAAAGAAAATTAGGATTATAGACAAGCCCTTAGTGGAGTAGTCTGTGAGGCTGAGTCATATCAGTTAGTCTCCTTGTAGCTGTTTTGGATGCAGAGCTCAGAGGAAATTGCAACAGAGGTGCTCTGAAATGCTGAATATCTGGGCCATTCATTTCAGGTGATCTTCCTTGATAAAACTTGGTTTTTCTTAACCCAGAATGAATCCACAACCTCTCCTTTTCTGTGGAAATAAAAAGAAAACCTCTTCTCCAAAGTAACATATCTTTTGACATCAATTTTGAAGTCAAGGCATTTACAAAATATGTAGGTTGTATTAATCCAGTAACATTTATGATCAAATGTCTCTTAGCAGCTCTTGCTCCTTCCTCAGCAAATAATTCAAAGACAACATAACATACAGTATCCATATGCTGTGTATTTTCCATCTTTATGTAGCTTATATATTTTTTTTAATTTTATTTCTTTTTTAAGGGCTTTTTCTAGTCTGTTTCTTTTCTCTTTCCTAATATCTCTCCCAAGCCTACATGTATTTTTAAATACAATGTAAACTATTTAGAGGGTTGTTTTTTTTTTTTTTTTTGGTCTTTTTTATAGTCTGAATCTATCTTTACTGTCTCTATTCCTTTTTTGTTTCTGCTAAGGCATGGCTAGGGTCAAAGGCTTGGCTATGGCAGCTGACTCCACCCAGCTCCACACAGCTCCTTGGTGTCTGAAAGCTTATCTTCATGGCAGAGTTACTGACAGTAATTTACCATTCCAAGTCTTGGGCAGCAGGGCCTCTTAAAATAATCCCACTTTTTTTTTTTTTTTTTTGTCCCTAATGCAGAGACAGGAAGCATCTCTTTAAAGCAGCCATGGCTCTGCTTGCCACCAGCAAACAAAGCCTCTCAAGAAAATGCAGCTACTAAGATGCCATCTTTGACTTTATTCCCTTTTTGTCTGTAAGAACAAAAACCTTAAACCCATTATATGCAATTTGTGCTTGAACCAAAACTTCTGTGAGGCTGTAGGAACACAACATGTTGCACCTGAGACTGCAGGAAGAAAACCTGCCATTTTGTAACTCAAGCCTAAATGCCACTCTGTATCATGGCCCACTAGAGAGAAGCAACTAGGAAGCTGTTTTTGGCTCCCTTTTAAAATCTGTTTTAAGCTTTCTCAAGTCTATGTAGATTGTACCCTACTTGGAACGCTGTTTGTAGAAGATTTTGGTCTGGTCTAGCTCTGAAGTCTGGACTCACAGTCCCAAATAATCACACAAAGTCTTTTATTTAATTACATGCTGTTGGACTATGGCTCAGGTATATTACTTGCTACCTCTTACTCTTAAACTAACTCATGATTAGCTGTGGTGATACATTTTATATTTAGTAAAATCAGCTGCAATATCAGAGAGAGGAAACAGACCAAGGTCAATTCTCACCCAACCAACTTCTCAGGCTGATCAGGATAAAAGCTATCTTCAAGAGTCCTCTGCCTGGCTGGTCACTCCTACAGAATACCTCGATATCTGCCTATGTCTGACTTAAATACCTTCTTTGCCCAGTTGTTTCACTTTTTGGTTCAATTCTGCACCATAATCCTAGAGTTAGGGTTAAAGATGTGAGCTACTACTGTTTTGCTTTTAGGCTTTGAACTCGCAACAATACAGAAAAATCTCTGTCTCCTAAGTAATGGGATTTAAGGTTTATCATCCCTGTGCTGAGATTAAAGGCATAGTTACCCCTCTCTGACCCTCATGTCTTGACTGTGGGTGATTCTGTTCTCTGATGTTCCAGGCTGATTTCATTACATATAAAATATATCACCACATACATATATAATAGGATATAAGGGTAGACTATTGAATCTACTTCTAAAAAGCAATTACTATTTTTAAATATTTTACATTGGATTGGGTTTTTGTATATTGCATATAAATTGTGTATACTGATATAAAGTTGGGATTAATTTTGTCACTGTACATATATCTCCATGATTGTTTAAGGTATTATACCTATACAGTTCATCTAACAATGTAATACAAATTGTTAGTTTTTGAAAGTTATTATTACCAACTAATCAGGATATAAATAAATGCAAGTTGGTAGTTAGACATTAAAATCAAACTTATAGTCATATTAGATTTGTTTTCAAGGTCAAACAGAGATATATTTTAGATGAACAAGTCTTCTTCAAACACTTCAGAGATCTACAGAATATGACATTTAAGATATTTTAATAACATAGGTTCTTACTATTTTTATGACAATGGGACATCTGCTCCTGGCAGCACCAATCTAATTCAGAGAAGACTCTGGAATCAAAGAAACTCCATACAGAGTTGACCTTCTTTGTGGCGAAAGTTAGCCACTGGGCAAGAAAGTTCTCTTGACACTTGAAAGTGCTGTACAAACTGGGCAAGCAGGACCCATAGGAAAATGAACTCTGGAACTTTGCCAGAACAATCCAAGATGTTCCTTCAGGTTTCCACTTCACAGAGAAAACCGCCAGACATTCTGCAGGGAACAGGGAGAAGAAACTAATGAACTGTGCCAGAATAGACAGACAATCCTTCAAATTTCCTGCTTCACTGAAATGATTGCCAGAGCCTCTGGGCCTGTAGACTGAACATGGATGTCCCAGTGTCACAGAGGAACTTTGGTTCACCATCCTGGTATCCAGATGTCTGTGTCATTTCCATAATTTGGAAGTTGCATACAATGTACTTCCTGCTTACTCAGATAATATTATTTCTTTCTGTAGTCTTTGATGGAGTTGAAGATTAGATAGCTATAATTATAGTCTTTATTTAGTTATAATAAAAGGTAAATTAGATGTAAAACTTTGGACTCACAAGGATAAGGTAGATGATAGAATATTTTCTTTAGTTTTTCTAAATGTAAATAGAGTAGATATTGCAACTGTAATTCTTGCTTGATAGCTGATTTCTTATGTGTAATTTTGCTATGTTGAAATTGAAACCTTCCTTTTTGATTAGACAGAAAAGGGGAAGTGATGTGGAATGTCTTTCTGTATGCTGTGAATATCATTGGTTAATAAAAAGGGACTGTCTCAGCCCGTGGCAAGGCATTTTAAAAGTAGGCATGAAATTGGAGCACAGATAAAGTGAAGGAGGACGGAGTCAGAAAGTAATACCAGCAGACCCAAAGGAAAGAAGAAGAAATGCTGGTCTGAGTAAAGGTACCGAGCCAGGTGGCTTAACAGAATAAGAATCATGGGGTGGTTAAAAAGTAAGACCTAGCTAGCAATAAGCCTTAGCCATAGGTCAAACAGCATGTCATTAATATAAGCCTTTGTGTGATTATTTGGGACTAAGCAGCAACAGGGCTGCGAGTGGGTCCAAACCTTGGGGATAAGCCAGAAAGTCCAAGCCAGAAACTCATGCTACAATTAGCCAAGTGGCTTACTTACATTTTCTCAGAGCAGCAATCTCATCTTCTCTCTGTGCATCTCTGGCACCTCTGTTCTGTTCTTCCTTCTCTCAGAGTTTTCTTAGTCTGGTCACCCCGCCAATACTTCCTGTCTGCCTTCTAAACCAGTAGGAGGGATAAATATTTACAATGTACAAGAACATAATCCCACCGCATTCAACAGTGTGAAATCCTGAATACTTCTGGTCCCAACCACTTTAATAAGGGAAATTCCACCTGTTGTTTTTTCTCTTAATCCTTTTCTAGGGAAGTAGCCTCTTGTTTTTTATGGACATCAATTTGCCCAGCTTTTAAAGAAATCTAGTTTTTATCACTAAAGTAAGAAAACACATACCAAAGGATCAATAGGTGCTAAGTACACTGGGTGTCTATTTTCAAGCTATGTAAGACTAAAACCATTCCTTTATAAGTGCTTTTGTTTATTTATTTATGTTTTTTTTTACCTCCCAATCAAAGTTTTCTCTTCCTCCCTCTTCCAGTTTCTCCCTACCACTCCCCATCCATTCCTCCATTGTTTTCCATCAGATTCAGGCTGGCATCCCATGGATATCAGCCAGTCAGCACTGATATTAGCTACAATGAGACTAAGTACCTCCTCTTAAATCAAGGCTGGATGAGGCAACCCAGGAGGAGGAATATGGTCTCGAAATCAGGAATCAGAATCAGCGACAGCTCCTGCTCTCACTGTTAGGAGTCTCACATGAAGACCAAGTTACACAACTGTAACATATATGCAGACAGCCCATTAAGGGGGATCAATCAGTCCCTCTTTTGAAAAATTATGATGTAGGGGTTTTTTTCCTCTAATTTTATGTGTATTAGTGTTTTGTTCAAATATATTTCTATCCACCCCTTACATGCTGCTGCGCCCTTGGAGGCCAGAAGAGAGTGCTGGAGTCTCTATGTGGGTGCTGGGAATTGAACCAAGGTCCTCTGAGAGAACAGCAAGTGCTTTATACTGAGTCATCTCTCCAGACCCAAAGCGTTACATTTTTATTTAGTTTATTTTGTGTTGACAAATAATTGTTTCTGCTTCTAAAGTACAATAGGATATTCTGGTCTAGTTATATATGATAGAGAAAGCCCATAAAGATAATTGATTTATTGTTATAGTTGGAAGCGAGATATTTCTGGGAGGCTCGTAGGTCCAAGGCTTCATCCCAGTGCAGCAGAGGAAGTGAGTGGACTCTGAAGACTCTGGCTGACATCAGTGAATTGGCCCACTAATGGATTCCGGATTTGACAGACTTTGAAAGGTGATAGAAACTTAGCAACTGGGATCTATCTGGAGGAAGTCCGTCCTCTGGGGCGTGGCCTCAGAGGTTGTATCTTATCTTAGCCCTTTCTTTTGTCTGGCCCTCTTGAAAGAGTAGTGTGTTCCATCACGTGCTTCCTGCCACTATGTCCTGCCTCATCATGGAAAGCAAAGTCAAGAAACCACACATGGAAACCGAAAGCCAGGAGCCAAAATAAATCTTTCCATATTTAAGTTGATTTTTCTTCGATATTTCCTTCAGTAATAAAAAGTGAGCATGATTATCTCTTACCTCACCAATTCCTTTTTCCTGTGCAATGAGGATCTCTAAACTCTATTAGCAATTTTTAAATAAACAGTTCAGTGCAATTCTCTCTACCCAGAAAGAAAAAAGACAGTCATTTTAAGAAAAGTAGATGAGAGGTTAGCCAAACAACTCATATTTATGACCTTAGGTAGTATTTCCTTTTCTGTTGCTCTGATAAATACTATGACCATGGTAACTTAAGGAAGAGAAAGTTTATTTTGGTTTATGGTTCCAGAGAGATAAGCATCCATGAGGGCACAGCAGAGGCAGGTGGCCCAGGCAGGAAGCCAAGAGCACACATTTTGAACCAAAAGGGACAAAACAGAAAGTGTGGACTGCCAATAGGGCTTTGAGCTCTCAATCCCACCCCTGCAAGACCACGCCCCTAAACCTCCCCAAATAGTGCAGCCCACTGGGAACAGAGTGTTCAATAGACAGAGGAGCCTTTGACATTCCCACCCAAACCACCACACCCTGGAACTAAAATTTAAACACAGTTATTGTTTTATTTATGTCCTGTGAGAGATCTGTTATAAAAGCGATGCCGATGTCCTAATGAGCAATGAGTCCCAATGACAAGTTCATGTCATTTTAGGAAAAATTGTATGTAATTCTGTAGGTGTCACACTATAAAAGGAGATGGATAAGCATTTCTTAAATTCTGACTCAGATTTAGAAGCATCAGATTCAGGAAAGCACCTTTTACTGGCTCAGCTATCACAATGGTCCAGATTGAGCAGGGTTCTTTCCACCGACTTGTGCTAGAAATGTTTGCTACAATGAAGCTTGTAGCCATTTCATCCAAGGCCTTTCACTGATCACTGATGGCCCACTCCTTCATAGCATGGTTCCTGCCACTGAGGAAGGCCACCAGTGATGAGTTAGCTCTTTTAGATTTAGAAGACAAAATGTAGATCAGGTCTCCTGCCTGTGAAGAAATAGAAGAGGGAAGGGGTTTTTTTTAGTGACTGAAAAGTTCCAGCAAAATTAAACTTCACTGCTGCAGTTCTGCCAGAATTGCGAGCCAACACCCTTCCTGCAGTCAGGGAGCATGAGAGCAATTACGTCAAGTATTATCTGGCAACAAGAATAGAACATTATTCTGAGCAATAAAGTGTTATTCAAATTTGACCGAAGTACACAGATGCAGTAACATGGTAATTATTCTAAGAAAGAGTGTCTAATTTAGAAATTACCTAACCTTTTGGTTTCTATTTTTGATGACATTTGTAATCTAAATGAGCAACCAACCTGCTTCTCTCAGGCTTTTACATCAAACTCAAAATCTATTTGCAATTTTATTTGGATCTCAGCTTCTCATTTGTTAGCATTCAGTCAATATCTCAAGGGCTGAGACATTTTAAGCCCAGGTGATTTGCAGACAAAGAATAGAAATGTAAGAAAATCAGTTACATTGTTTCTGGCAAGGTAAGCAGCAGCCACCTTACAGCTGAACGGCTTCCTTTCTCCTGCTGTCCAGTGAGAGGAAGTCACAGAATGACTGGTGTCTACTCAGTGTTCAGACTTTGGCCTCTCACTGGAACTCACAAAACAATCCACCATTGGTTGTACACAGTCAACTTTCAGCCTTCAGAAAATCACTCATTAATTCATTAGTTTGGTAAGAATTTTCCAACCCCTGTTTCTCCTGAGCTCTGTGCTTAACTATAGACATATAATAAAAGATCAGAAAGGGCCCTCGTCCCAGAGACTTTTACCATTCAGTGACCCTGCCGTCATTTGTGTTATAGGAACAATCTGCAAGTGTTTAGGAAATAATTGAAGAAAGTATGCATAAATGACCAGAATAGATGGGTGGAATTATAGATAACTCTTTTAAGTACTTAACCTTTCCACAGTGCTACTATATTCCTATAGCGATGCTTTTAATTTTAAAAGTATGACAATTGTTTAAAACACTAGTCTTATATTTTGAATGATGAATTATTTCTTAAACTAGAGTTACTCTAAGAGGGAAACCTATATTACATGTAATAAGCCATGGAGCAGGAGTGTTCGTGCCTGGATATCCAGCACCTAGCAGGTGGAGACAGAAGGATCCTGAGTTTGAGGCCAGCCTGGGCTACATAGAAATCCTATGCTAGTCGACCTTGTAAGATTCTGTCTCCAAAGGGAAAAGTAATGCTTTCTAAGAAATGCATATCAATTATTTTAATCATATTATATAGATAGATTCTGTTTTCATGCACATAACACAACTGTTACAGAAAATTCACAGAAAGCCTTCCAGAGGAGCGAGGGGGCATGCGGGAGAATGCTGGGCCATAGCTTCTACAGTATGAAGAACAGAATGAAGAGCTCTTCTCAGGTCACGAAGAGCTTATATTTATATATATATAAACCCCTTTAACCTCTTGGCTGATCCTTTTTCACACTCCTGAGTGTATAATGACCAACATTACCAGAAACTATTCTTGAGAGTAGAAATGTTAATCATTAGCATGTGTATCTTTCCTCACAGTACTAAAAACAAAAAACAAACCAAAACCCCCCAAAAAATAACAAAACAAAAAAAAACCCAAAAACTTCATGAAATGTCCCAAAAGGAAAGTGTTTGATATAAACATATAATATCTGTAGCTGTCAGAGTATCTGGACTAATGGTGGTCAATGGTCTCACCCAGAAACCAACTTGTCATCAGAATCCCATCAAGTGAAATAGGTCATGTGAACTCAACAGCTCTCTAAATGCTGAGTGCCTCTCACAAGGAACAGACAAGCATTCTCCTGGAAACTGGCACAGAGTGAATATTAAAGTACTTGATCAGGCAAGTCCATCCTCTAGATAATGCCCTCCAAATGCTTCCAGACTAGAACTACCCAGGCAATTTGAGTATTTCAAAGGAGATTACCAAAAGGGGAGGGGAGGGGCGATTCTCATAGGCCCTTCAACAGCAGCCCATGAGATGAATGAATTCTTGCGAATGCTTTTTATTTCTGAGTCTCTAAACTCATATGCTCATTTCTGTGACCAGAAAGTGAAAGATATAAATCCCCTTTAAAGTCACTGAATCAACGCAGGTATGACTTGATAGACTTTCCTTCTGTCTGCCATTCTTGTCTCTGAAGTTTTGAAGTCCATTTAAATACATTTATTTAGAGGTTTCATGCCATGTTGAAGCAAATACTAATCTTAGTGTTTGGAATACAAAGACCCCCTGTGTTGACACAGGTCATATATATAGGTGGAAGATAGACAACAAACTACAAACACAGCAAGTCATAGAGGAAAGGATGGGAAGATGAGGCCAGGGCGAGGTATGAGGAGCTGGGCCTAAACAGGAAGGCAGTCCAGTTTTCAAGTGCTGGCAGCCAGACTCCACTGAAGTGAGGGAATGGAGCAAGTGCTCTTGTGGACGAGCAGGGCATTCCAGACTGAGGGTGGTGGGAGTAGGGGATAGTAACACTGCAGTGGCTGCATGAGTGAAGGTGAGACCAGCAGGAGGTGAAGCCAAGGGACCACGGAGCCACTCATCTGGGATGTGTCTCCTTCTGCAAGCACCCATTTTTACCCCGAATGAAATGGTGTATACCTGTGAGCTTCTGCACTTACATTTGACTCATGGTTTTGAAACCACATCATGTTGCCTAAAATCTTGATACTGGACTACTGAGTGGTCAGATAGGAACAGGCCACCTTGTTGGGAACTACTGCCATCATCCACGACAGAGATGCTGCATCTTGAGAGAAAGCAGAAGTGCTGAAAATTAGTTGGACATGGGTGATAAGAAGATTTGGGAAAAGAGACATGTAAGAGGACCCCAAAGCTTTGAGAGAAGTGGTTATCTGCTGAGCTGGTATAGGCTGCAAGTGGAATAGGCTGCAAGAGAAAGGATGGAAGCCAAGTTTGGAATATCTGGTCTCAGGTAAAGGTCTCAGGTTCAGGAGAGAGTTGAAGTTGAAGAGACATGTGTTTAATGGCTTCTGTCAAGGCCATGGGACATGGAGATCACCAACAATGGAAAGTCTCAAAGACCCAACCCCAGGACTCTTCACCATTAGGAAGCCAGGGAGAAGAAACAGACTAGCAGAAGAGCCTGAATAGGGAAGCCTAGGACACAAGGGCCAGGGGAGGGTGGCAGTGGGGGGGGGGGCAGGGGTCTGTGTCCTGAAAACCACATAAAGAAGCCACTTCTGAGAAAGAAGCGTCAACAGGTGGGCTGCCTGATGTGGAATATTCCTTTACTCTGTGTGAAGATGTGTCACTGTGGTTGGTTTAAGAAAGAGCTGAACAGCCAATGGCTAGGAAGGAGGTATAGACAGGACTTGGGGACAGAGCTCTAGGAAGAAGAAAGGAGTCAGCTGGATGCAGGCGGAACCGACATGGAGGAAGAGGGCTTAAAGCCACAGAGTCACGTGGCAACACATAGATGGATAGAAATGTGTTCATTTAAGTTATAAGAGATAACAAGCCTAAGATATAGGCCAAGATCTCCATGTCATTATTTGTGAGCTGGTAGCCCCGAAAGAAGAGCCCATTTACAGTCATCTGCTACCAGCACCACCCCTATGGGAGCAAACCAAGGACTTCAAGTGTGTGTTTGAAGAGACCAATCTCAAGAGTGTGGTGAGTGAAACATCTGTTTGGGGAAATAAAAATAAGAGATAAGAAGAACAAGAGAGAAACTAAAATCAGAAACAGTGAGATCAAGTTCAGAACAAGGTGATTTTTAAAAGTACCCCAAAAGGCACTACAGCCAAGCCCGTGTTTTCTTTGTGTATTAATGTGATAAATTAATGCTTGCCAAAAAAGTGCATTACTTTTTCAAGAAGGTAAATATGCCCCATAAATGTCTACTAAATACTATGGAAGCAGTAGAAAATTAATTTACTATTGCATTATCACAACTGAATACTCTTTGGTGGGAGATGCCTCAGGAATTATAAAATCAGCTCTGGAGATAAAGACAACCTATGCAAAATGAGGCATTTAAAATTGAGAGATGGCTTGGTCTTGTCACGCCTATCCCTCTCCAAAGCTACCATTTTTCCAGGAAGGGATTTCAGAGTGGTATGAGCCAGACACCTGCCGCCATTCTCCAGCGCCACATACCTCCTCCAGCTGGTGTCTTGTCCCCAGGGACACCGAGTGGAGCAAATGGGTCAGGTCAGTGTGTGGACAATGGGAGGGAAGGGTGAGGAGAAAACAGTCACTGTTTCTTAGATAGCAAGTGTATTCTGTGACTAATGTCTTCTGTGACTCTGGTGCCCTGCTCTAATGACTTCAATCCCAAGAGTACATGTGTTCTTTTATATTTTTTAAGTTTTATTTATTTTAGAAGAGTGGAAACAGCAGCAATGTCTTTCTACTGTGTTCTCTACCACATTTAAAGGCACCTAAGACATGTCATAATTCCCAAGGCACAGCCAACATTTAATCTAAAAATATCTTTGAAAAAAGATGCTATTGAGGTCCACATCTGCAATCGGAGGCAAAAAAAAAAAAAAAACCACCTCAAGTAAAAAGGATATGATTGCAACTTTTTACTGACATGGATCCTACCTCTCCTAGATATATAAACAGTTTGTAAGAGTAAAATTAGAAATCATATTTACTATACTACAGAGAAGCAGTCATGGCTAATGCATTTCAAGTCTACTAAGAATGCTTATTTTCAGAATTGTGGTCATCAGAAGCTAAAAATTCACTGTTTGGCTAGCAACTGTCCAGTTGTGTTATATATTACATTACATGGCTGATCTCTGAGGCCAGCAATGACTGTGGTGACCGAGGAAGGACAATGGAGATGCTACCTCACTTTCCCAGGTCCATGTAAGCACTGGAGAAGCACAGAATTGTGTTGAGGAGATGGCGACCTTCTTGAAAAAGGGTTTGGAAAGATCAGCAGTATATGGAGCTATGGTGACAGCCTACAGCAGAGGCGGTCCGTGGGTGCCAGCACGGGCAGGTCTGCTGACCTAAGACCAGCCAGCTCCAGCCACAAGGAACATGGAGCATTTTCAATGATCAAACAATTAAATAGGAAAATGTGAATCTTCACTGTGCTGCCAGGAACTAGCTTTGTTGGTTTTCTTTTCTACTATTAAAGCAATACAAAAACGTGAGAATGTCAAGAGTTAGATTAAGCTCAAATAACATGGTAACCTCCTACTAAACACCTGACATTTTAGGTCACAGAAACACACACAGAAGAAAATGATAATGCATTCTGGGCCACTGGCGACCTGAAGTTTCTCTACAGTCAGGTTTCATGCACGAAGAGCTAGTTTCTCTTGTATCTCTAGCACCCTTGGAGGTTCCCAGTGTTCTTGGTACACAACAAGCTGGCGGATTGTCCTAATCTGCTGGTAATTCTGTTTGTTGCCAATTTCCCATACACCGTGAGACCCACCTTATACTAGGAATGCCGAACACCATTTTACATAGACCATTAAGTAACAGCCATGATACAACTTTTAATTTAAAGAGAATAACATCCTAAGAGGGCTATTTGCTCCAGTTTGAGTTTTGAAATTAAGCCAACTATGGAGGCCCGTGTCTGCAATGCCCAAATATGAGAGGTGGAAGCAGGAGGATCAGGAGATCGAGGCCAGTCCTGGAATTACATAAGACCCTGTCCCAACAAACAACAAAGTGGCATTAATATGTTGAGCTGGACCCTTGGTAGTCTCTGCTGGGTGTGCCAATCTGACCCCCAAAACTGAGCCAGACTTTTTGAGATTCTAGAATAGTCTATCTTTCAGTCTGGATACCACATGGTACAGGAAGGGGTCTTGTCATTCTGTGAATGATGAACAGAGGCCCCACTCAGCCCAATTTGATGGCTCCTTAAATTCTTTCTTGTTCCCGGCTCATGTGCAGCAATGAGAGGGCTATGACACTCCTTCAGGAAAGGGATCTTGACAATAATGTGTACTGTCATCTGAGAGGGGATACTGGTGATGGATTTATGGCTGTTCACTTGGGTTAGATTAGATTCTAAAGGACTTGTTTTGCTTCTGAAACAGAACAGGTTGAAAGCCTAATTCCGGCACTGGTTACTTCACCCCCTGAAGTTGCAGGACCTGCTGAGAGATGTCCTGGCAATGGTAATGGAGTCCTGGTAATGGGGTACTGGTGTTCCTTCCTTCCAGTACCAGGAAAGGCAATCCCCCTTCATCTCTGGGCCCTACTTGTTCCTACACAGGTCCAAGGGACCAGGTAGATTGGACGCTTGTCCAAGAACTTGAAATACTACCTCAGCCTGTATGTTTACAGTTTAAGAATGCAATTTTCTGGTGATTTAAACGTAAGTAGAGCCAGGCATGATGGTACAAACTTGTAAGCATTTTTTTTTTAAAATGTGGTAAAAGACTCAGGAGTTCAAGGTCATCCTAGTCTACATAGCAAGTTCAAAGCCAGCCTAGCCTGCCTGCAACCCTGTTTGAATAAAATAGTAAGGCTTGGGCTTGAATGTAACTCGGTGTAGAACATTTGCCCAACATGTGTGAAAGGCTGGCTTTGATCCACAGCACTGCAATAAAATAAAATAAGATTTACTCAACCCATGTTCTACAGCTAGAAAGTAGATTAGTATTTGCATCCTAGCCCTTAGACTTAACTGATATGGATATATCACTGTGCAACTTCTCAGCCCTCAGCCAATGGCAGTGTTATTAGAGCTACAGTCTGGCTGTAAGGACACAGCCAGGATTCTCTTCTTCAGACCTTGGAGAGAAAGGGCAAAGTGGGGAAGGGACGCCTGGGCAGTTGTTGCAGCCTTTGGGAATCAAACAAGAAATGAGTGCAAACTCCTTGGGCAGTGTCATTAAATCAAAGAGGCAGCAAGGGCAGGTGCAAAGTAGTGGGATTCTTGCCTAGCTTCTGCGAAGACCTGAGTTCCAGCCCCCTCACTCCTCAAAAAGGGAGAAGGAAAAGAAATTTCTTTAGAGGTTTCACTGTTTAAGGTATTAATTCTTTATTTTATTTTTAATTATGTGTATGTGGGTATGTGCACGTACGTGCAGGTTGTGAAAGCTCATTTGCCCCTGGAGCTGGAGTTTCAGCAGGGTGTGAGTAGATGCCCTGTGCAGATGCTGGCAATCAAACTCTACTGGAGCTACAGATCTCTGCTCAGCCATTCCTCCAGCTCCTAGTGGTTTCTTTAACAGTTATTTCTATCCACCCTAAATCAGGACAGAAAAATCTAATAAAATAATCCTTTATGTTGCTCATGATGACAAGGGACATGCCAAAATACTTCTGTAATCTTGAGTGTTGGCCACCCAAAGTTCTCAGCAGGGCTGCTGGGACTGGTTTACAAATTCAAATGTCACAGTGGTCTAGAACTGGGCGGGGGAGAAGGGGGCGTGCAGCCTGTATTATAAACACTCTGTGCTCATAGTTGCCTGTCCCTTGGACAACTCTCTAGTTCCCAGGGTGCGGAGCCCTCTGGGAATCAGGAAGTGATGTACCAAAGAGAAAACCCCCCAGATGGGGATCAGCAGTAAATCTCCTGGGCAACACTGTGATCCGAAGGCGGGAAATTCCTCTACCTGCCCTCGCAAACAGGCCCTCGAGAGAGACTGGGAAAACCCCCCCC
Source organism: Phyllotis vaccarum (assembly GCA_033318265.1). Classification (NCBI taxonomy): domain Eukaryota; kingdom Metazoa; phylum Chordata; class Mammalia; order Rodentia; family Cricetidae; genus Phyllotis; species Phyllotis vaccarum. The sequence goes on along the minus strand of JARWLC010000015.1, from coordinate 64,029,567 downwards.
CCCCCCCCCGAGACAGCAGAAAGGACGTGGAAAGCTACCGGTGAAGGGGATCCAGAGGCAGAAGCCAATTAGCAGCTGCTTCCCCGCTCCATCCCCGGGGAATTAATGCTGGGTCTCCAGCCTCTGGCCTGAGCCCCTAAGCCAGACTCACTTCCGGAGAGGCCCTCCGGTGACCCTTGCCCACCCCCTCTCCAGTGGAAGGCAGTCACAGTTGGATCTGTGAGAGTCCTTCTCCACCCTGCTTAGCAAGCCCATCAGGTTTTACTGGGTTCTAATCTAAATGTGACCTTGGGGTCACATTCCTAACTGCAGTTAAGCTCCAAGAAGCAGAGAGGAGTCCTTCCCACGGGGAAGAACACACACACAGACACAGACACACACAGACACAGACACACACACACAGAGACACACACACGGGGGGGGGGGTGCGGGGGGCAAACAGAGGCAGGCTCACAGATCATGCCCATTCTGGCAGAACTCCTATTTGATATTTGTTGTGGGTGGAGGATGAAGGTGGGGCAGGGGTGAGAGTGGGGAGGTGGGAGCCCATCCCAGGCTCCTGCCTGTCTTCCCACCTCAGGCTCCAGGGTGTTCAGGTGCTCCAGGGTGCTGAAATTACAATTTGGCTCTACCATGCCTGCTTTGTTTTCTTTTACATGTGACTTAAATGAATCTTTTTACAAGATGACGAAAAAGTGGGACTTTAGTAGAAAAAAATTAAAACAAGTTTTGTTATGACAATTTAAATTTAATCTTGCTATATACTTACCCAACTAGGTCTTAAACCGTGGGGAAGGGTGTCTTACAGGAGAAACTGCTGTAGGTCTAAAATCTTGGTAGAAATTGTTGTCTGTCACAGCATGGGTGCTCTTTATGTAGTCAGACCTGACCATTCTGTGATTGGTAAGGATACATTCTGTTTTCAAAGTTTCCCACGTCTTTAAAATGCCCTGGAAAAACCACTGTTTTGATGCCTTTAGACAAACATGGTTCTTGCTTACCTTAATTTCTAAATTTCTATTAGGACCAATTTTCCAAAAATTGAAGAGATTCTCAGATACCTGTCTCTGATTAGAAAAGGCTGGGAGTCTCTAGTCTTCATCTTCCTTGTGATTAGAATAGTCTTTAAAATCGGCTGGTACTAACACCATCCTATGATGATCAGACCTTAGCTCTTGTCCAGGACTCCTGCACATTCTAGAAAGTCAATATATCCTCAAGAGGTTGTTATTTCTACTTCTTACCTGGAAACCTATGAAGTCTTCATTTCCCAATTTCTAACAAGAGCAAGTATATTTCTGATTTCAGGGGAAATTATTTTCACTTGCTTTCAGCAGTACTGTCGTCATGAATGTGGAATTAATTAAATATTGATGCATATCAGAGACTGAAAAAAAAAGCCTTTGTGTGCAGGCCTAGATGTAACATGGATTGGTTGAAGCAGATTCCAACATGGATCTGGGAGTAATAAATAAACTAATAATAAAAGGAAAGCACAGGGCAACTTTGATGGGAGGAAGCTGTTTGCCTTTGCCCTGGGAAGTTTATAGTGTTTAAAACAATTGTAAACATATCAGTGTACATGGATACTGTTCCCATAGCAGCATAGCAACAGTTAGGAGTTTCTCAAAACATACCCAAAAGGAAACTAAAAATAGCTTGCCTTCAATATCAAAATATGCGCATATACATATTCAGGCAGTGTACACAAAATGATATGTAATTAGAAGTTCTGCAGACACCAGACTTTCACAAGGCGTGCCATAGTTTGCTAAGAAAAAAAAAAAAAGAAGTCTCCCTCTTAGACCACTGAGGAGATAGCCGTCAGGGGAGGGAAAGCTAATTTTCTTCAAATGCAACCTTGATAGGCTGCCGGTGCTCCAGCAGGTGACCACCCCACATACTGGTAGTACAGTGACTCGGCCCAAAAAGGAGACAGTGAGGAGGGGGCGTTGAGGGAATTTGGTCCAAGCAGTGAACATCTCAAACAATAGCCCAGTTTTTTTAGAAATGGGGTAGAAAGTAGGGTGTGGTAGTTCATACCAGTAACCCCAAGTCTTGGAGGCAGTGACAGGTGGATTGTTGCAAGTTTGAGGCCATCATGGTCTAACAAACCAAACGCTCCAGGGGCTGGAGAGATAACCAGCAGTGAAGAGTACAGACTGTTCTTCTGGAGGCCTGAGTTTGGTTCCCAACAGCCACGCCAGTTAGCTCACAGCCACGAATAACTCCAGGAGTTTCTGTTGCCTTTATCTTCTGAAGTCAACTACCCTACACACAGCACCACACTCAGATTTACACATAATTTAAAAAGAATGAAAATTTAATTAAAAAGCAAAGGGAAGCTGGAAATGTGGCTTTGTTGGTAGAGGGCTTAACTAACGGGCACAGAGTTGGAGGTTCTAGCTCCCGCACCGAAGAAACAGGATGTGGCAGCAGGAACAGTCATCCTGGCTGCACGGAGTTCCAGGTCAGCCAGGCTACATGAGCCCAGCCTCAAAACAAAGTAAAAGAGCAGGGTGGAGACCAGGTAGTCAAGGAGAAAACAGCAGAGCCTCTAGAAGTTAAGATTGGATCCTGTTTTCTCTTCTACCTTACTGTTGTATTCTTTGATAATCCTGTGCAAGTGCATGATGGTGCTTCGTCTCCACTCCTTCGGTTCTCCCACACCACTCTACTTCCTACTAAAACTCATCTCCCAGCACATCTCCCTCCTGTTTTCATGTCTTTATGTATTTATTTGAGACAGGATCCCTGGCTGTCTTGGAACATGCTATATAGACCAGGCTGACCTGGAGTTTACAGAAATCCACCTGCCTCTACTTCCCAGAGTGAAGTCATGTATGCCGGGCTTATATCTTATTCTGTGTTCCACTGAGTCAGGATTGCCGGCATAAGCACAGATGGGTTATTACTTACTAAAGCATGGGCAGTTTATCAGTGACTGTGCCACTGAAGAAAATGATCCCCTTCCTGAGGCAACCATTAACTTCCAAGCCTCCCAGGTAGGGGTGGAGCCCAACACAAAAAATTACAGTTGGGTAGGGCAACCTCAAGCCATTTTCTTTTCACGTTTCTCCTCTTTATGGCAGTATGAGGTCTGAACCTGGGATATTGCACCTGCTAGGCAAATGCGGTAGCACTGTGGATACACCCCTCATTCTGGGGCTTGTGGCATCCCGTCCTCCAGCCAATGCCTTGGCTGCTCTGCCTGACACTTCCCTTGCCCAGAAGGTTCTTTCTGTTCTATTTTGCCCTTTGCTCCTCTCCAAGACTGAATGTAAGTGCACAATATATGCTGTGATCTCCACTCACTACAACATCCCCTGGGTTTCTTACATTGCCCATTTAGTTATCCCCCCTACAGAGACTGGATGGTGGTTGCACTTTTTAAAAATATATAAGATCAAATGTTATCCTTTTCCCAATGATCTTACTTAAACTGACACCGAGGGACAGCAATAGTTGTTCCAATTTAAAGACAGGATGCCAGTCCATGCTTTTGGACCTCCAGTGTTTGTACGTTTTACTTATATCGGAGAATTATGAGCATTTCAAAAACACCATCTAATGAGAAGTGTTATTACTAGGGTATGTATTTATCATCCAAGTGGAGATACTTTTGAGGATGAAATGGGGGGGGCTATTTATGATTATGCTGGGAAAACAGGTATAAACCAAGACTGTCCCAGGCTGGACCAGAGGAGCAGCCACACATTGTATGCGAGAACATGTATCTAGAGGGAAGGGACAATCCTTGGCTTCTTTTAGTGCCTTTATTTCCTGCAATGCTTCATGACTAAAAAGGAAAAATAACTCCTTTTAGTAGATAGGTAGACTTCATCATTGGGCTGTGTTTTTATGGAACTTACTTCACATGAAAAACAGCTGAGCTTTTCCATCGGGTTTCAGTAAAACCTCACCTGGCACTAGAGAGTGAATTTCTCTCCTCATTATCTGATCTCACCTTTGAAAGCCAAGGTGGCTCAAATGGAAAAGCGAAATGCACCCATGAGCTGTAGAGATGAGAATCCAGCAGTCTGGAGTGGTTTGTGTAAGCGCTAAAGGGTAGGGAGTATGAATTCAGATAAGAAGCCATTTCATAATATCTATGATGTTTATTATCCTGCTTTCATTTTCTTTGCCAGGAATGTTGGCCCCGAGGGAGAAACACAGAACAAGTGTTGAATTTTCTCCCTCTGACAGGGAAGGATGCTATTTGCTGTCTATGTTGTTGAGAAAAGCATCAGTCAGAAGGGACAGGGTTGTCTCCTGGATCTTCCAGTAGCACAGGGAAAACCTTAAACAAGTCATTTTCCCAGGTAATGAGTCTCCATTCTGGCTGACAGGCTCTACAAAGGACTGGAGACATAGTGTTCAAACGAGGCTTTCTTCGGTCTTCTGTAAGGAGGACTCTAGCCCTCAGTGAAGAGGCAACACAGTTTGGGAGGTAATGGCACCTGTCTTTATGATCTCAGATTAGCCATGATGTTCATTTGAGCTTTGCCAGATTATTCTATAGTATGTTGCCCAAACTCTCTGGTCCTAGGTGTCTTCATCTTTCAAATAGGGAAAATAATAACTGCTGCTTATAAATATTGAGAATATAAATGTGGGCAATTGCCATTTCTTTGCACATTTGACAACATTACTAGTAGGGAAAAGGCAAAATGATGTTTATGTTTCCACTCCAAGTCAGCCCACATGTGTACCCAATGCCAAAAGTTAACGGTCTAGCTTTATCACCTTCTAATTTCATCTCCCTCCCCTTGACTTCAACTGTTTATTAGCCTAACACCAGAGACTTTGCCTTTATCTATCATCCATCCATTCATTCATTCATTCGTTCATTCATTCATTCATTTCCATCACTTGCAAGCCAGTTAGTGTCTTGGGCCACAAGTAGCCATTGTAATCCAGGGAAAGCTGAAGGATTATGTTTTGAAATGGCATCTTTTTTAAATGACTAATTTAGAGACTAAGAAAGTTCCAGAAAAATAAGTTTCTTCACAAAATTGTAAAAACCTTTAAACTTAATGAATTTCTATTTCTAAAAGTGGGGGCAGGGAATAGGCTCTTTATAAATATCAAATCATGTTGTTATCTACAGAGTCTGCCAGTTGGTTAAATAGAGCCAAATTCTGTTCAGTGCGATAATTACTGAATTTGACATTCACAGAGGTTCTTTTATAATTCTGGGAATAAGAAACCCACAAACTCATTAAATTACAAAATGTTTCAACCTTATTACCCTAATTCAATTACCCCATGGACTTTATCACTGCAGGAAGTCTCTAGGACAGGCCCTCATATTAAGGCTCAGTGCATTCATATAAAAGCTACTGTAGTAGGGCTTTAAAAAATAAAACCCAACATTAATCTGCCCAATCTAGAGTTACAGTTGACAGTTATAAGGAGGATTTGATTAGCTATGCCCCCTGTAGAACCTACAGTCTAGTAATTCTTCCCTGGTATTCAAAGATGAAAGACAGAGGGAACGAGACCGACATTTAGTTAAGAAAATTTGCTGGGGGAGCAAGAAACCTGATCATAATGGCCACCCATCTCTCTGGAATATTAATAGCCGTAATGACTTATTTAGCAGTGTTTATTTCTTGACTACATCAAGGGAAATCTAGTTATTTCTCAGGAGATAGGAGGTTTTAATGAAAACTTTATTATTAAATGCAGTCAATCAACTATAAATGTCTAGATAACACCTATAGTTTCATAGAGTCCTGAGTTCTTCAAACTCCTGCTGAAATGTCATGTGTTAATAGATGGCAAAAGCATGCTGATGGGAACTTGCCAGGCTGAGTTGTTCCTATGGTAGCAAAATGTTGGAAAACAGGAGAAGCATGTGGTCTCAAAATATCACTCCCAGAGTATTTCATAATTACAAAGAGGGGCAGATAGTTCTAAAAATGGAAGAATCTGGCAGATAATTTCTTAACCTAATGATGATACTAGGCTGAAAATGTATGACTTCATCCCCTGCCCATCGGGTACCGCTAACAGCTTCCATTGAGCTAGGACACGGCCTCAGGATCCTTCTCAAGGTTGATGGCACTGTCCTGCAGAAGACTGTGAAAAGCTAAACATGACGCTGTTGCTGTCCCATATAGAGGGGAAAGTTGTAGACATGGCTCCAAATGATGCCCCTTCCTCAGTAAGGACCTGGTGGGCATTTCTCAAATGGTGCTGAGGTCTTGCTAGAGGAAATACTGTAAGTACTAGGGCCTTGCAGATACAACAGTCTTGATGGCTGTCTGAGAATTCCATTACCCATGTGTGTGTGTGTGTGTGTGTGTGTGTGTGTGTGTATGTGTGTGTGTGTGTGTGTGTGTGTGTGTTGAGGTAATAAACAAACAAGCAAACAAAACAACCAAAGCAAGTCTGTTACCACTTAGTTAGCACTGCCAAATAAGACAGAACATTTTGTTGTCACAGGCAACTCATCAACAGATTATTTTTGGACTTTGAAGTATTACTTTTATGGTTACCAAGCTGGTTAGGGTCACAACTGCATGCCCTGCAGAAAAATTCTGCACAGTTGCCCTGTCTCCAAAATTGCCTTCCAAAACAGAACAGGGCCTGTTCATTTCAACACTCCCGACAGTGGCAGGCTCCTCCTTTAAGGCTGAATGTGTGCTTAAATGTCACTTGCCCACCTAACAATCTTGCAGTGGTTTGTTCCTGCTCTGGCTCCCTCTCTCCTCTGTTTACTTCTGTCTGCTTATCCCATCTGGCAAGTATTTGATTAATTTGTTTCCCAGCATGGCATCGAGGAGTGTGTTGGGTCAGTCTTTCTGATTATAACATCAACTCCATCAGATCAGGAGCTGTTCCGGTCTCTGTGTCTCCAAATCCTCAACTTCTACCACAATCCCTGGCACACAGGCCACTTTGTAAATATTTATTAAGCAAATGAGCCAGTAAATAAATGAATAAATGAAATCTGGTGTTTTTAAATATCTCCACTTCTGTGGAATTCCTTTCAAGATGGAGGAAAGAACCAGCCTGAGTCGTGGCTAAAAATGGAGGCAAAACAGCAAGAATTTAGTCCTAACCAATTTGCAGACCCAAATCTCAGTTCCAAAAGCATCTCAGGATGGAGCAATGACATCATTACAGATGAGCACTTCTCTTTGAATATTGTTCCTGGAGGGATAAGGCTTACTTGAGTGTTTAAGTCTTGTCATTTCTTCAAAGTCAGTTTCCTTTGTTACCTCAGAATGGGACATCTCACACAACACATGAGGCTATGTCCTTACCGTGAAGGCTTATCTCAGAACACCCCTTTGTTGTCAGCTGAAGCTCACTGAAGTGAAGAACACAGTGTTCTTTTACTGCTGAGAGAGACCAGAGCCCAATCGCAGATCACGTGAACCCTTGCGCCATGGCTATAATGGCATCTTGGAAACACAAGAACCCTCACAGAAAGAACGAAGATCAGTGTTTAGTTTCCTGTCTGCCCACTGGGCACTTCATCACTCTCATGGCTCTCCTGGCCGCTTTCTTCATCATTCACTCCCTTTTCTTCAGGGGAAATCAAAGACTCAACCTAAGATTCATAGTAATACGTACATAAAACACTTTCAGCAGATACAAAGTTTCAGTTATGGTACCTGTAATCATTTGCTGTTGTATTTTAAAATATTTCCATGTGTTTTTGTTACTAACCAGGTGACTTTATTAACTACCTTTTAGGTGAAAGGAAGAGACAGCGAGTATTATTGCCAAATGATCTTCCTCGTGTCTTATGTGCTGACATCCATAGCTTTACTCATGACACAGGCTGCTTAGCTCTGCTCATTGCCGAGGGCTTAGTGCTTTACATACAACTCACACCATACACCAACTTCCTAATTGTCACATGTGTAGTTTAATTTCTTAATGAAACACAGATGTTGAGACTACCGGGATGCTATAAGTCAAACTGCTCCCCAGACACTTTGCTTTTAGAGCTTCTGGTACAGTTCAGGTGTAACTTCTTAACAGCCTGCTGTGATATAACACAGTGTGTGGGAAAGACCTGAGCCATGCATTCCTCACCACCCACCTTCCCTGTTGAGAAAATTTCTAGTAAGATCACAAAAAAACTGCCACATTAAAGTACCCATATCCAAGAGATACTTGTGCCAAGACCTACAATGGATGCTTAAAACTGCCTGTGATATCTCACAGACACTCTAATACATCAATAGAATCCCAATCAAATCAGCAAGTCAGCAATAAGTGACTCATGGGAGGGTAACCTATACAGCATGGACATGCCCAAGGGTGAGATGATTTACATTCTGACTCAAAATTTCGTGGCATACTTTGGAAGAGCATGCAACATGAAACTTAGGATTTTACTAGCATCTAGAAATTTCCATTTAATATTTTCAGAACATGACTGACCATGGACAAATGAAATCTTAAAAAGTAAAATTTCAGATAACAGAGGATAACTACAATAGAAAAAAAAAGAGGAAAGTATCTGTCAAATGGAATTGAAGGCATGATCAGTACCCAAGTGGGACTGCAGTTACAGTATACTGTGATAAAGCCAATTAGTTATGGTTATTGTTTAAAGATGAGTGCCACGAATCACCAAAGACAAGAGTCCGCAGCCCTGTAGTAGAGAGCTTGCAGAATGGTAGAGCTACTTGTTGTCTTCTGTAACTCAGTCAGATGTCAACAAGGGCCTTTTATTCTCTAGTCTATAAAATTAACTAAGTAAATAATATTTTCCGTAAAGTTGTTTGTAGACATAAATTCTGTAATTATAATGAAGTAAAGAAAAAATATGAAGTCTTATTTTTTAACCTACTAGAGCATATCTTTAATTTTTTTCTTATGTTAACTATTTTTAATTTCTCATTTCTTACACATTATTATTCTGTTTGAACAAAAAAGATATGAGATACCTGTTTGAATAAGGTTGCAGACTTAGGGAAGTTGTCAGAGGTTTTCTTTCCACTCCATCCCACACCTTTCCCAGCTCCCACTAAGTATGCCATCTCCAAAGGCCATAGACTCCAGAATGCCCTTATCCCTTTCTTGAAAGGCTGTATAGCACTTAGCCTCCTGCAAAAAATGAGACGTTCCATTATCTGTTCTTGTGTTTGGTCTGTCTGCATCTGTTTCATATCCCACTCTCCTGATGCTCCAGGTGGGGGGGGGGGTAGGCAGGGTAAATTGCTCCAGATTCTAGGACCAGAGGAATTTGTTTAGATGTGAAATGTCCACCACAGACTCATGCAGATTCGTATGTTTGAACACTTGGTCGTCAGCTGTTAGCACTGCTGTAGGGTGTGTGTGTGTGGTGTAACATTGTGGCTAGCTGGCAGATGTAGGCTCATGAGACCACAGGGGCAGAAGTGTCTCTCTACTCCTGGTTCATGGATATGTAAACAAGTATGCATACTCATGATGCCACAGAGCTGCCCACTGCCATGAGTTCCTTCATAATGATATATCCCTTCAAACCATCAGCCAGACTAAGATAAGTAATATAGGAATTGTTATGGAATTCATTCCATCTCCTTCTTTAGTATCTGTCAGGAATTCTCAGCTGACAGAAGGAACCCAATGCCTCAATGGAGCAGAGGGTAGCCCATTAATTTAATGATTTATTATCTAATTTGTTATTTTACAACTTCATCAGTTTGTGATTTTAATTTATATTTAATAAGTCTTAAATTTCATTGTTTTATCTCTACTTAAAAAAAAATCTTATGATCTCTGACTCAACTTCCCACTCTCCAGTTTGCTATATACCTAATTCTTACAATTTCATAGTGTCACAATCAGGATAACATTATGTGCTAGATTTTCAAAATGTCTTTGTTGCTAATCTTCCATAAATAGCATTGCTTCTTTTTGTTCGTTATCTGTGTTGTCAAAGGGGTCAGCTACACCTCTGCTCCAAGCATCTTTCTCATGAGTATTCATGCTGAAGAAGCAGAACAACTGCCCCTGAACAGGTTACCTTCAGAACAAGGAAAATAATAATAGTAGAGTTATGTAACCACCCCAAGGCTTCTTGAATACATCTCTACAACTTCTATTTACATTCCAGTGGCCAAACAAGTCATATGACCAAGTCCTATCATGGACAGGAAGTGTAGTCTTCCTTCGGGGAAGCTCACTACTGAAGAGCCCTGTGGCTGTTCAGGAAGCAGGTGGTGAGAACAATAGGATCTACCTAGTAATGCAGTTTTGCTTCTCAGAGTTCTATGCTCTTGCTTCTGGTGAGGACTATTATTTGAAGACCTCTACTGTTTCCACTGAGTGGTTCTGTACCTACAGCTAGTCAGCAGACAGGGGCAAACAAAAGAAATTGTTCTTCTCTCATCTAAGAAGTCTGGGCCTAGAAGAAACACACATTCCTGAACAATGACTGCCCCCTACTCTTGTTTCAGCCAATGATTGTGGCTTCACAGTTATTTCCTGCTTTTCCAGTAGCAGCCCTATGGGACTTGTACATCCCCCTGGATCCAACTCCTGATCCTGCCACCAAATGTACTTTTAACTAAATGTCTATCATTCTATTTATCAATAAGACTCAGAACTCATAGGCTGGGGTGAAAACCGGCTATCTCAGAAAGGTTGAGGAGCAACTGGCTGACCTTCCCTCTTTGCTTGTGTCTCAGAAAGAGAGCTTCCTTCCACAACACCAAACCAAAAAAGATCATCACATTTAAAGTCCCTCTCCACTACTTCCTAGGTGTCTCTCTATCCATCTTCCAGAATCCCTCTGACTCTCTACAAACAACCAGTTGCTGGTTCCACCTTCTAACCCAAGGTTAATTTTATTTCATCAGTGTAAACACAAACTCAGGTTCTATAGTGTTATCATATATCTTGTAACATTTTCCTCTTTTTGTTTAAATAAAAAGAAAAAGTTTTAACTCTAACACAGTAAAACTATATACAATAAGAATAATTATCAGGTAGGAATTACATTCACAATAACTAGTCCATTTGTATTTAGCAACTTTGGAGAAAGTACAGTATTATCTTACTTAACTTGATGAGTCCAAAGCTTTATACCTAAAGAACTTTCTATTATCTTTAGACTGTAAACCATTTTCTTATATAAACAACTTAAGCTTGTATGTCTCTCAACCTTTATAAACTTTATATCTCTTCTGTGAGTTTCTTTTCTGAATTTAGTAACAATAAAGTAAAACTGTAAGACTATAACTAGTTTAGTCTTCACCATCATCAGAGACCCAAGGATATATATTACCCCAGTAAACAGAAAGTGCAGAACAAGCAACTTCCAAAACTATACAAATGATAGATTGCTGGCTGCCTGAACAGGCACCCAGGGTTACTTGGCAACATTGGGATCATCTCTCTTGGGCCTACAGGCCCTGAATATCTGACAGACTTTTCTGTGAAGCAGAAATTTTGAAGGACTGGCCTTCCTTGTATTGGCAAAGTTCAGCAGTTAACGTCTTTTGAGTCATGATTGTCTAATTAGGACAACATACTGTCAGCAGTTGAGGCAAGGGAAGTTTCTTTCTCAGTAGCTAGCTTGCCACATTGAAATCAAACTCCATATGGAGGTTCTTCAATGCCCATAACCTTCTCTGAAATAGATTGGACCTGCCAGGAACAGATGAAAAGTCTTATATTACTAAAAATACCTTAAATACCATATTCTGTGAGTTTCTGACGTGTTTGAAGAAACCTATATATCTAAAATATACCTTTTTGACCTTGAATACCTAACATGACAAGTTTGAATGTTATAGATGACTATCAATCTACATTTCTTAGTTATCCGAAATAGTTTGCAATAACAGCATTCAAGGACTAGAGTTATACCTTAGATTTTAAAATGAACTGCATAGGTACTATACTTTGCAGTTATGTTGTAACAAAAATAATTTTAAATTAAGCTCAGTTGGTAGAGCATGGGACTCTTATACCAGGTTGTAGATTTGAGCCTCACATTGGGTACCTAGTGTCATTGAATTCTCTTTTGACTGCCAGCTCCCAAAAAAATGACACAGATATTTCTTACCAAGTATGAAAGATTGGCCTTAGCTTAGGCATGTACCCAACTAGCTCTTAGAACTAAATTAACTTGTTTATATTAATCTAAGTTCTGTCACATGGCTTGTTACCTCTCCTCAGTACCATGTATCTCATTTTCTCCATGTCTGGCTGATTCCCTATTTTCTCTCTCTCCAGGGAAGTCCCACCTATCCTCTTCTGCCTAGCTATTGGCTGTTCAGCTCTTTATTAAGCCAATCAGAAGGTGCCTTAGCAGAGACGCATCTTCATGGCCTATAAAAAGATTATCCCACAACATTCCTCCTGTGATGTTTTGAGATCATCTGGCTACAGGGATTGGAAAGGTGTGCCATGCTGGCTACTGTAGCTCTGTCTCAGAAGCTACCACTCAAGCACAGTTCCATGATGGCAGAAAATAAGTTTTTTTCCCCATACAAATCTCTGTCTTGAAGGTGTTCTAGACCCACTTTTTGGAAAATAGAATAAGAAAAAATGATCAGGAGCTTGTGATTTCATTTTTGTTGATGTTTTCTGTGTTGTTTTTCATAGAAAGTCTAGGGACTCAACATCAAGGAATCAAGTACTTAGGAAACTGTCACAGTTATGATGTTGCAAAGACCAAGCATGTAGTTTTAATTCTTGGTAGTTCCAAAGGAATACATTAGCTTCACACTTGCCTGTTAGTTTTCCATTTTCAGTTTGAGGCTGTGCAATCACTTGTTACACAGTTACACAGTTGCACTTTGTCTTCAAAACTTTGAACTTGCACATGCAATCCTGATTGGGTTTTTTTTTAATTGTTTGGTTTTTTTTTTTTTTTTTGGTTTGTTTGTTTGATTGGTTGGTTGGTTTTTTGTTTTGTTTTGTTTTGTTTGTTGTTTTCAACTACCCAAGAGAGAAAAATAATTTGTCATCTTTAAGTTCAGGTCTGAGAGTAGGAGAAGAAGCTTCTGAAAAGTAGGAGTATAGATACCCAGACCAAACTTGAAAAGTGACCTCAGGAATCACACATGACCAGTTAGATGGAGCTGTTTCCGCAGTCTGTTGATAATGTCTTTCTCACCCACCTCCACCCCTGCTAAGTCCCACCCATTCCCTAGCACAAGCCTTCCATGTGTGCCTTTCTCTAAACCTTCTGTGGTGACTCCAGTATGCTCAAGAGCTCATCTGTAGTCACAGCCCCAGGACTCCCAGAGAATTTTTTCTCTCTCTCTTGAGTTATATTCTAGTAGTTTGTAGACTGCTGAGCATCCTTTCTTGGTAAATAAGGTACTTGAAAATAAGATCTTCACCCACAGCACTTATCTGGCCTATAATCAATGCTTAACATTTTTATTTGAATTGGGACAAGTTACACATGAATTTTGGGTTCAACTTTGTAACCAAGGTCATATTCAAATAGTGCTTCCTCGGGTCTCCAACAGGATATCCTGTTTGGATCTGCTGGGCCGAGCACACCCAGGCTGCCACGTTCTGCCTCATACACCCTTCATTTCTCTCTCCCTTCAGACCAAAGATGCTGATGTCACTCGGTCTTGGTTCTCCCGGGGCCAGATGAGGAACTTGAGAAGGAAAGGGAAACCTTGCCTTGCCATCACGCTCAGCTTCCCTGTTTCCCTTCTTGGTTTCAATGTTGGTCATGTGATATAGCCCTGGGAAGGTGCTCTAGGGTTCTTACTTGGAGGCTTCTGAAAATACACTAAAGCTCTCCCAAGTGGCTAGGCCTCCCAACAGCCTCTCCTGTCCTCACTCACATTCCGGAGCCCCAGAATGCAGCCCACTCTTGTTAGTTCCCTAGAAAATTGGAGCCTAAACCCAGACAGACCTTTAAAGTTTCTCTGTTGTTAGGCTTCACACATCTCAGTAGTAAATATAAAAAGCAGAATCTCAGCTTTACAATAGAGGAAGGAAACAAGGAAGTCCCAGGCTGTTGGAGTCAAAAGGCCTTGGCTATGAACCCTGCTCCTTTTCTTTTGAGCTGGCAGACCTTGACCAAGCTGAGATCTGGACCACACTCCTTGGTACCAGTTAGGGCAACTCTGATGTCTACCCTAAGCCTAGAAGCAGAGTTATTCCTATGACACCTCTGCCTGTAGTCTGTCAGAGCATGGGTTTCAAGCCAGGCATCTGTCTTCTTAAATCTTGGCTACCAACCTGAGTGTGATTTAAAACCTTACACCACAGATTAAGTGAAATTTACTCTATTTTTATATATTTCAGGGAAAAAATTACAAAAATACAAAAATCTTGTCCTAGTAAATCAGAGTTCTACTTTTTAAAAATATGGGACCAGTAGAACAATCCTTTCCCAGAATTACTATCTGTTGTAACCTTCCAGTGTTTCCTTAGATGGGAGGATACTTAGATGTCGGCATCCCTTCCACCTTGAGCTCAGTGAAGGAAGCTGTAAGTTCTGAGCTTTGAGTGTGTGTGTGGTGGGGGGCAGTTCTGCTCTTTGTTGAGATGTTCCAAAGTGATTCTCACAGTAGGAGCTAGAGAAGAGAGGAATCAGAAGCTTACAAAATGGAAAGGCATAGCTCCCTGTGGGTGCAAGAATATGCCGGTCAGTATCTGAGAATTGCCACCACCAGGTGTGTGTGTGTGTGTGTGTGTGTGTGTGTGTGTGTGTGTGTGTGTGTGTGTGTGTGTGAATGTGTGTTTGTCTGTGTGTGTGTCTGAGTGTGTATGTGTGTGTGTATATATGTGTGTGTATGTATGTGTGAGTGAGTGTGTGTGTGTTGGTAGAGCAGGAGTGGGAGGTAAAGGAATGATGTTCTCCTACTCACCCAATAAAAATCTGCAGACACAATTAGAAGCTTCTATACAGCTAGACAGGGAAGGAGCTTGGGGAGACCTTTCCCAGTGCTCTGGAGCTCGCTACACGCTGTCCCACAACGGGCTATTCTTTATTGGATAACTTGAATTTTGACAAATGGAGTTGTGGTGCTGTTAGACTTTGAACCAACAGAAGGAAGCACTGGACAGTGATGGCAATATTTTCCCGTGGTGAACTACTAAGGGGTAAGCAGTGCTGGCATCTCCTGGACCAACAATTGCTCACTTCTATTTCCTTATGGTCTAGACAAAAGGGTAATCTGAGGAGGACTTGGGGGCGGCTAAGCCAGGAGAAAGGGAGGGAGGAATGAAGGGGAGGAGAGAGAGAGAAAGAGGGGGAGGAGAACTGTCATGGAAGGCCCCTCTCAGTGAGAGCAGGGCAGTTTGGAAACACTGGCCAGGTTAGAAGAGAAAGGTGATTACATAGGACGTCACACACAGTCTATATTGTCTGAATAGCCCTGATAGATGGACTCTTCAGTGGGGCCAACATCAGCCTCAAAGGGATAAAAGTTAGTTCTTGGTAGGAGCAGGAATAAAGATATTATAATGTCTCACAACTCACCAAAAGCCCACAGTAATTAATTGGCCTGCAGTGCTAAAATTCCATAGGAAGGAGTGGGGTTTGAGGTCAGGCATAATTAAGGAAAATTATGTTTTAAACAACTTCTTTAGAGAAGGTAATGTGTGTGTGGTGGGGGGGGGGGAACCAAACCCAAAATAACAAGTTGAAGGACACTGTACCAAAATACTCAGATTTCACTTCAGTTTCCCATTACTGGCTCCTGTTTCCAATTTCCTTTCCAAAACCAACCCGGTTATATTATGTGGGGAAGTTAGGTTTCCACATTAGCCCCCTGTCAGGGGCTGTTCTAGAGAGCAGCAAGAGGAATTGTCTCTGGGAGGGGGAGTGGCTCTAACCCACTGTGGGGACCTCTGCCAGGGAAACTGACTGGAGGCTGGCTTCCGTTGCCAGTCCTTAAACTGTGGTCCTCCGAGTCAACATCACCTGGAACTCCTGAGAAGTACAAAGTCTCAGGTCCTACTCAGACCCACTGGATCAGAAACTGTGAGGGTCAGGTGCAGCCATCTGGTTTACCTCAGCCCAGCCAGGTTTTAGAGCCTCTGGCTATGAGGCACAGGACCCAAGCGCATAGGAAGACAGACTTTGAGGGTAGATAAAACCGGAAATGGAGGCTCAATACACACAAATGTTCTACTACTCTCTCACTTTTAAAAGTCTTTGAAGTTTTCTCTACACTGGTGTTTTCGCAGGGGAAGAAAACAACGAAATGTTCCGGGCATCCTATCATACCTAAAAGACATTATTTACCCACATTCCTAAACAAAGAGAGCAAGTTAAGCTGAGAAACCGTCTGTGGCTGAAAGACGAGGCCCAAACGCTAAATTTCTACCCAATTATCAAGTTCATTATTTTTCTCTTTACATGTTTTCTTCCTTATGAACTATGGTATTTTTTACTTAGGGTGTATCATTTTCTATTTATAAACTATTCACTATGATTTTTTACTAAAATATCTTCTCTTTGAAGTAAGAAGAAAAAGAGTGATAAAATCTCACTTAAGTTTACACCTTCTCCTTGGGCCAAGGACACAAACAGACTCATCATTCCAGCGAAGTATAGACACCTCTAAGGCCAGCACTTGGGAAACAGGCTAGCCTGGGCTACACATCTACATTCCCTGAAAAGATGGACAAATGCTTAATAGATCTCAGGGTACTTTGCTGAAACCTGTTATAAGAATTACGAAAGAAAACTGTCACAGTCGCTTCCAAGAACTTTTCCACTGGGGTGGGGGTGGGAAGAGGTAAGGGAATTCTGTCCCCTGGGTTAAAACATAAATCTAGACTTCAGAGAAAATATAGCAATGAATATTTTCCTGACCCAAACCAGCCAGTTCTCTAGAAAAACTTATCTGCTGAGATTTATGCGCTGAAAATAGAAAACATGTGTCCTGTTAGCATAGGTAACTTCTTAAAAGACTTTTTTGCTTGTTCTGTAGACCAGGCTGGTCTTGAACTTAGAGATTCACCTCTTTCCGAAGTGCTGGGATTAAAAGCTTGTGCCCCCACCCCTCCGTCCCCCACTCTCCCAACCCCACCCCCTATCATCTAAATGAACTTCCATTAGGTATTTGACATTGACTGTCCAGAGCAGTGGTTTTCAAACTTCCTCATGCTGTAACCCTTTCATACAGTTCCCCATGTTGTGGTGACCCTGACCATAAAATTATTTTTGTTGCTACTTCATAACTATTATGAATCATAATATAAATATCTGTGTTTCTGATGGTCTTTGGTGATTCCTATGAAAGAGTTTTTTGATCCCAACCGGTTTTTATTAAATATGTAACATATCACCACATATCCCCTTTTGTGTCAAAAATAAAAAAGAAGGTTATAACTAACATAAGAAAAACCATATACAATAGATACTATAATTATATACAATATAATCAAACAATAATTACATGAGTAATGTCCAGTCCATTAATAATTGACAGTTCAAAGAAAATATTCCATTAATTATCCTATTTTGGTGAGTCTAAAGGATTATGCCTAATTCACTTTCTCTCTAACTTGTACTACTACAAATTGAGAACCACAAGCAGAGGGCCGTTGAGTTCTCTCCCTGACTCAATAATCCAACAGAGGAAGTCTATGTCCATCATCACCTCCCATTCTAAAGCTGGTATTTATTATAATGGCATGTGCTGGCCTTGGTGACAAGTCCAGTTCAGGTCCTGTGAGTATGAGTTCTTAACCAGGAGGTTGGTTGGAAGTTTCACCGCAGACCTCCCTGAGATTTAAAGACAAGGGGCTGGTCTTCAGATGGTCTAGGTTTCTGCTGTTGATGTTTTCAATGCACTGTGGTGTGGAGTTTTTAAATTGTCTTGTGTTATGAATAATAAGGGTGGGACCTTATTGAATGTTTTATTGCCAAAAGGGCAGATGTAAGGAAAGTAATTCTATTTGTTATTTGTGATAGTAAGTTTGCCAAATCGCTCATCTTAGTGGCAGATATGACTCTTCTTCCGGATACTTTTGAAAGAGTCCCCATTGCCTTCAATCTCCTTTGTTTTCCTGAGTACCATCTGTCTTTCAGCTGCCACAGTCCCAGCTCTGGCTGTAGTCACAAAGGTCCCAACATCTGAAGCTTATAGTCCTGCCTCTTCTTCCTGGGGACAATTTCATGCGGTGTGCAGGGGTGCAAGCAACATCTCTATTTCTTGCTTCAGGCATGGACCCAAGATATAAGTACACTTTCAGCTGCTCACTAAATTTGGGGAAACTGAAGCACTTTAAACACTGGAGAAGTAATTTCATTCTTCAGCTGCTTGCATTTAAAGAAGAGGCCAAAAAGGGATGCACTTGGAACTATGCTTGCACATGAAAGCTCATCTGCCCTCCATACTGTCCCTCTCTCCGAGGCTTTCTGGGAAAGTGCCCACCCCACATGCAAACCAGAACAGACCAGGAAAGCCCTTTGAGAACATGAAATAACAATCCAGTCAGAGGTTGGTGGCTACTGCTCCATCCTCTGTCCTCTGAGCAGAGATTTTGAAAGTCCAGGTATTCACCTGCTCAGCCTTAAGGACAACACACTATTGAACAGTTATCATTAGCTGAGCAAGAAAGTTGTCAGTATACAAAGGGGAGAGAACCAGTCTATGAGCAGCAAATACACTGTCCTCTTCACCCAAACAAATATTTGAGTCAGGAGCAACTGCTGGGAACAATTGTTCTGTCCAACATTTGTCCTCTTAGAGGTCTGTTTTAGCTCTGCCAGGATACATATCCAAGGTGGGTTTAATTTGGTACAATCCTGGAGCAGGCGAATAGGAGCCACATTCAACTTTAATGACCATCAAAGTTGTTTATCCATAACTTATTTGAAAAATGTTCCATGTATCATCCAGGAGTCCGGAAATTTGTTTAGGAGAAGCTTAACTGTGATAATAATCAGGCAGCTGGACTCCTAGAAAAACCGAACTATAGCACAAACCATTTTTCCTCATTCCAGCCAGTGAAGATTTATGATGTCTGTTCTGAGCCAGAGGTGAGAGCCACAGACAACGATCCTGTCCTCAGGAGACCTCACAATAGCTTATACTGGGAGACCCATGGAAATACCCATGACAGGTGGTCCGGAGGCAACTTCTCCAAACATGCTGTAATATAACTGAAAATGTTGCTGAATCACACCACGTTCTTCAGGCCCTTGATTCAGATTTTGCTTTACTCCAGTGTCTGCATCTGGAACCGGAAGCTTAGAGGGACTAGCCAGCCATGCTAGCCCAACTTTAAGTCTGCTTGCCAGGCTGCATTGCATTTTCTTGAAGATCAAAACACTAACAAAACAACTTTAATAGGTCAATTTGAATGTTTTAGTGGGAGGTTTACAATAGTGACTTAGTGATTTAGAAAATGCCAAAAGAAGAGAAAGAGAATATGTATGTATATGCATGCATACATTATATATATATATATATATTCTCGTAGGAGTTTGACTAGAGTGTTTTCCTAAAGCTTAAGCAAGTGTTAAGCACTGCCCCAGATTCTGAGTGATGTTATTAATTGGGTATTTTATCCCTTGTCTCCCAGCAAGTACCCATTCCATGCTGGGCACGGTCCGGAAAACTTTACCAATGCCGGCATTCTCAAAGACTTCTTCAGAATAATTTATACATTTTATAGCATTTCTTGACTTAGGGCCTGGGGTAGTCTTGAAGACACTGATGTACTCCAGGTTGTTCTTAAGTTTACAATTCTCTTGTTTCACCATCCCCACCCTACCCCAAATGAGTGGATTACAGGCATTCACATCATGCCTGGCTTGAATTTTATATCTTTTTTTATGCTACTATTTCTGTAGGTGCCTTATGGAAATTGTGCATTTAGGAATATTTTCTCAGTACATCACTAAAATTAGTGTTACAACAAGGCTCTGTGCATTCTGTGCTTCTTGAATATATTAATTTCCTAGCAGTGTATTCTATCACTGTGTAACTTAAGATAAAAACAAGTATCCTCTTCATTGTCCAGTTTATCAACTTTCCCACCTTGAAAAATGTGTTGTTATTCAATATTGCATATTTCTCAATAAGTGATTGAAAAAGTAATTTGCCCTAACATTTTAAGAAAATTACTTGCCTATACAAGGTTTCAAAGAAACTGTAACAAAGCCAGACAGAAGAATGATGGTAACAAATTTCTCTTTAGGCTCAGGAAGTTTCAGGGTCAAAACTTCAAATCCCAAACTCGAACTGACTTTGCAACCTTGAATATATTACTCTATTTTCTAGATCATCTACAATTACAGTGAGGATTAATTAAAATAAGGCTTGGGCCACAGCTTGAATAGAGTTTCTCCCTTACAAACATCACACTGAGGCTTAGTCCCTAGGGTGAGTGAGCTGAGAGGTGACAGGCCTTTACAAGGTAGTCATGAAGGGGTGGGTTGCTTTTCTCACGAAAGTGGGTTATTTTCAGGGGGTTGGCCACCTCTTTTCTCATCTATAAATGCCTGTTTGCCTTATTGCTTCCCCATCATTTTACAGAATGCCATTCATTCCATGTACTTCTATTTCCCGAACCAGGGGCCCAAATAAATCTCTTTTCCCTAGTCCTAGATAGTCAGCTCTCACAGCTGGGGGGAGACAGGAAAGACAACCACAACCTGTATCCTGTTCGGTTCACATGACAGGTAGGAAACCTCACACGTGCTCTTATTTAGTTCTCCACACATGTAAACTAAGGATTTCCAGCTTGGACTAGACTTAGTATCAGTTAGGAAATTAATGAGAAATGGCTCTCCCTCTCTCCTTCCCTCCCTCCTTCCCTCCCTCCCTCCTTCCCTCCCTCCCTCCTTCCCTCCCTCTATCCCTCCCTCTCTCTCTCCCACCCCCTCTCTCTCTGTGTATGTGTGTGTGTTTGGGGGGGGGGTGAAGGAAAGAGACAAAGAGACAGAGGCAGAGAGAGAGATCCCAGTATTGGAATTCAATAGTGGACCTATTTTATCTAAATTTGACTTGACTTTAGTCACTATAACCTATACAGCTTTTCATTCAAATTCAGCAAAATACTTAGTGAATTCTGGGTGCATTACTCATGGATCCTACCTTCAAAGATGTAGCCTAAAAGGGAAATAAACAAAAAGTTCAAGAAATGGCTTGAAAAAGAGCAGAGGTAAAATGGAGGGAGTCCCAAGAACAGTAGTTACTTCTTATTGGAAAGCAAATAATCAAGAAAGCTGGGGGGGGGGGGGGTGTCTGTGCTCC
The DNA here is from genome assembly GCA_033318265.1 of Phyllotis vaccarum. Lineage (NCBI taxonomy): Eukaryota > Metazoa > Chordata > Mammalia > Rodentia > Cricetidae > Phyllotis > Phyllotis vaccarum. Next base: position 64,008,412 of record JARWLC010000015.1, on the reverse strand, counting down.
ATCCAGATGAGACTTACTCATCCACTTTCTTAAAGGAATAGTACGTGGCCAAGGAGGTGGTAGAGTTGATCCCATGGAACTGAGAGGGGAAGGAAGTATGCAGGACACTTTAGATACTCTTCTAAAATTTAACAATGTAAATGTTTAAAATAGTCTACAAGACCAATCTGCTTATATGTTGAACTGCATGTAAGATATAGTATGCATCCCATCCCATGAGTAGGTAGAGAGGCCACCAGTGAACAGCCAGGAGATAAACTGAATTCTGCCCACAGCTTTTCCATTCACAGACACCTACCTACTCAACAAGAGACTTTTCAATAGAGGTAGATGATGGCAGAGCAACAAGACACTAACGTGAGTCTCTGAGAGCCATGCCCTCTCCTGGGTTCTGATGTCAAGCTCTTTAAAGCAAGGTTCACACATGCATCTCAAACTTCCCGTTTCTCTCTCTCTCTTCCTTCCTTCTCCCCTTCCCTTTCTTTTTCTTCTTGCCTTCTCTGCTATTATAATCATAACCTCTCTGTTAATCATAACCATTTTCTATCTGACAATAAAGCGCTTTTATATAGAGAAACAGCCGTTAAGAGTCTCCTGCTGTCCACCTCTGCCTTCTGCCGCATTCCCTCATTCCCAGTGCATCCATAGAAATCTGCCACCAAATAACCAGGTATATGCAAACCATGCCAAAATATGCACAAAATCCTAACACCTAGAATTCCTCTAGTAGTAAAGCCAGCTCTGGGAAAGTCCAAACGTATCTGTGGGTTTGGCAGAAAATTTAACTCAGTTGGATCAGTAAAGTTCCAAGATGTATAGACTTGAACTAAGGAGGCAGCAGCATCTTCTCACTCGATAGGTGTTGATGTTTGTGGCTGAAACAAAGCCTTCAAGGATGCAATTACCCAATTTCCGTATCAACCCCTCCCACAGAATATTCCACAGTGGACAGGGATCCCTGTTAACTAAATACAATATTGCTTTGATATATTTCTGTGTGTTGCTTAACCCAGAGCTTCCCAAGTTCTTCAGGGAAGGGAAAAGGCCGGAAGAGTGAGCTCGGTGGCTGGCAACATTGTCAAGCCATTGCCCTGGGCAGACTCACAAGCCGTTGCCCACGTGACTGCTAATACACTTTTTTACTCTTTGAAGGAGGAAGTGAGTCTACCAGAAATTCTGTCAGGATGTTTTCTCAATTTCAGAATGTTTTGGGGAGTCAGTATCATCCTAAGATACAACCCAAGTTACAGCAGGTAAAATTAGAGTGCCGTATGCTACTTTAATTCAGTGCCACCATATTTCAGTGGCGTCTCATTTGAGAGTGCATAATTATTTTCAAGTTATACCACTTCACAATTAAGCTTGATTATAAGTTAAAACTTTCAGGGAGATTGGAATTCTACATGAAAACAAGATTTTAATTCCTACTTATTAGCCTCTTGAATACTTTTGCTTCCTGGACCCTCCAATCCACTGTTTCCCAGATTATCGTCTTAGGGCAGTGGAAAAATTTAAACAGTGTTGTTTACATGGCAATGTTTCCAAGAGACATCATTTGTCTATATCCAAACTCTAGCTAGTATTCTGTAGGGATGTATTTTTCCAAGAACATTGCAGAAATATTTATTTAAGGAAATATACTTCATCCAACTTCTGACCTTTTGATTATAACCAGTGCATGTGCGCGCACACATATATGTGCATGTGTGTTTTCTATTCTTAATAACAAAGAGGCCTCTGCATTGTACAGTGAGTGAAATAACTTGCAAAGTTCCTAGGTACACTGAGGTTTCTATTTCATTTTCAGTTCTGACAGCTTTTATGCTTCTGAAGACCTTCATTCTAAAGAGAACTAGCGGAAGCTTCCCCTTCCATATGTAGTCAGTATTTTATGCCTGCTGACCCCATCTAATCTCTGTAGTGTCAGTTGATAGAATCCATCCTTTCTTAGGGTCAAATGTCTTTCAGATCCTAGGTCATGGGTCATTTCCTTGGGAGAAATCAAAAGACATTAAAGAGGTTGTGAAGCCTGGTTTTCTTCAAAGAAATCAGCCTTGAGGGCTGATCTTACTGCATCTTCTAATCCCCAGCAGCTGTGTGATTGTTTGATTGACATTAATCTAGTCCTTGAGACTACCTAACTTCCAGGATGCTAGGGGAAATGAGTAATTTAAAGGAATCTCTCTGCAAGGTTTCAGCAGTATCACTGTAGGACTTCACAGAGTAATGCTGCAGCTCCTCCAACCTCAGACAGTGGTGACACTTAGCCTTAGCTGATTAAAACCAGAATCCAGCTCTTTAGCTCACGGCTCACACTTGAGAGACTTAGTAGTCACACACGGCTTAGCCACACTTGATAGTGCAGATTGGAGACATTTCTATTGGACAGCTCAGGTCATTCTAAAATTCTACCCCAAGAGGATATTGTTTTTACATGATCTATCAGATTATTATTGTTGCTTTTGCTTTAAATATTAACTGCGTGACTTAAACATTTTCTAAAAACTGTCCCACTCATTGATTGAACTTAGTCCAAATGCTTTTAATTTCTCAAAAATGTCCAATAATTAATCTGGCTTATAAAGTTCTAAGATGGCCTACTACTATTCTGTGTACTTCCCTGAACACTCAGAACAATTCTTGAAATTCCCTCAATTAGTCTTCCAGGGCCAATACACGTCAGGTCACAATCAGTTAGGGAAGGTAGGTAAGGAGGGACTGGATTCTTGTTTAAGGGTCTCATGCTCTGCTTACCTTTCTTTGAGGGAATATAAACAGTCAACAAGCTTAATGGGTCTGACCTTCTTCCTGCGAATTGGTGTAGCCAAAGCCCCATGTTGATGGGATTTGGCTCAGATTTGGTCCTGCAAAACCTGTCCTCTGACTTCATATACAGTGATATGTGTATCCCCTCCCCCACCACACACATACATGCAGACAAATAATAATCAAATAAATGTAAAAAAGTAAAACAATGATTTTAGTTAAACTTATCCTTCAGATTACAAACAGATAATTTGGTTTTCGAGAACAAAATCCCAAAACTTAAGAAAATGGAACTGTAAATTTTTACTTGATTCCACCTAGGGCTTTGTGCATGTTAGCCACGTGCTCAATCATCAAGCTATTCCCTGAGCCCTAGTTTCTTTAGTACTATACCTATTCAGAGAAATGTAAGAAAACAGTGGAGATGTGAAGGTGTGCTTCGTGCCCAGACTCAGGCACACAATCCAGGATCAGCACATCAGGAGACACCTAAAGTGCTAGTTCCACAGTTTCGTGTCTCTATTCAGCAGGCAAGAATCTAATCCCATTTATCTCCATAGCACCACAGAAAAATCTATCAAATACATTTATTTTAAATGATATGCTAAAAATTTTGCCAATTATTATAAAATACCAAATCCAGCTTTTGAACAAGTAATTTTATTGCACTTTCTGGTTTCAGTTAAGTTAAACATTGAACACAGCACGCCTTTAAATTAATTATTTATGGTGAGATAAGTATCGCTCTGGCACCTAAGTTGGCCTTGGATTCCCAGTCTTGGCTTGGCTTCCTGAGGTTGGGAAGGCAGTTAAACCACCTCACCCAGCTTTGCTGGCATTATTGTTGACAAGTAAACATAAGCTAACAGTGATTACTACTGGGCTGGAGAGATGGCCATTAAAGGCTAGTCTCACAACAAAAAATAAAAGTGATTACCACCATACTGAAACACCATTAACTCTCCATTTTCTGGGGTCTTCAATCCTTCGTATTGTACATCTTCTGAACTATAGAAAAGCAAATGTTTCCCTAAGAGCACACTTTACAGCTTTGAGCTCTATAGAGTGAAAGCACAGTCAGCCCATTGAAGTACAGTTGCAGGGATTCCATCTGGACTACTTAAGGGCAAGTCTTCATTTTTCCTGTGTGTAAACATTCTTTATGTCTCAGGATTTTTCTCTTGCAAAGTAAGTGTCACATCTGCAAAGATAAGAGTGTGTCATTGCCCACTTGGCCTTGTGAACACTCAGGTCTTGCTTCACAGATGATAAAGCTAGGAGCAAGTTTATCAGTAAAGACATTGGGGAAAGGCTGGGAGAGGAGAGGCCAGATAAGTGAAAACTCAAAGTCCTTGCCCATGGATTTTCATGTGGATACTGAGACCAGCCACCTCTTTTTAATTTGTCCTCCTAGAGACCCGGGATTAGAAATCCATCTGCATGTAAAATGTGACAGGTAATGATAGCTGGAGCAAGGTTGGGAGACAGATACTATAGGAAGCTAGCTGAGAGGAGACTGTGGCAGGCGCCATCTGAAATCACTGACTACCTTTGAAAGTATTGGACTGCACAGGCCCACTGAGTACAACCTTTGGAGTAGAAAATTTGCGGTTTCGCTTCAGGAGACAGTTTAAATTTAGAGCAAGAGTGTGTATTCTCTTTGCTTCAATTTTATTATCTTTGAATGTGAATGGTGATGCCACCGGGTCTATAGGTTGCAAAAAGCATCAAACTGTTGATGGCTAAAGAGATACCATACATACTACCTAGAAAATGATATGCAATATGTCTCTGTTACTCTTTGCCCATCACGCTGCACACTGGCCGTGGAACAACAATGCTGAGCTCAGTGAAAGAGCTCACAGGAAGGGCTGGGACAAAGAAGAAATCGTGAGTGACATCTCTTGGGTGCTCATTGTGTGTCACTGTGCAGAGTGCTTTCTTCACATGTATTCAACCTCACAGCCATCACTTATGAAACACTGATAACTGCATTTTGAAAATTACTCATATGGTGATTTTGTTTTACTCTACCAACTTAGTTGAGCGAGACCTTAGGGTCTCCAGAATCTTCTTGTATGATTCTGGGTTTGATTTAACCCAGAGTGGAATTTACATGAGATACGGAAGGCGGAGGGAAAGCTTAATCACTGCTTTCTGAAGATCATCTGACTAAATACAGCCTTGGGCAGATAGAGGGACCGGTAGGCTCTGACTGGCTGTTTCCCTCGTTCCACATCATGATATGTTTTCAAGACCTTAGGCTTCACTGATCAAAAACAACATCACTTAAGGCATGAATGTGGAACTGATTCTCCACCAGCTCCTGGTCTGCGATCCCATTTCACTACTCCAATATGTCCACCTTCTCAAGGAACTAAGGGGTGCCTCACTCTGTCACACAGCACCCTCTTTAGAGCTTCGTTTCCAGTATCTCCCACAGAGAGTGTTCTGTTTCCCCATCGGAACCTTCATCTAAATACACAGTAAAGGCATCGGGTAAAGGTAAATAACTTAGCTGGCACATGGAAAGACAGAATTGGAAGCCTTAATCTACTTTTCGGAGGAAATGCTGTCAGTAGCTGCTATGCAGCTTCCTCTTGGGAGAAATGAGGAAGAAAGAGACAGAGAGCAGAGAGAGATCAAGCCTGAAAACTAAAGTCAGGGGACTGAGAAGGAAGCGGGGGGGGGGGGGGGGGGGGGAGAGTGTGAGGACAAGATAATAAGGAAGAAGGAAAGTGAGGAGGAGCCAAAGCCAAAGGGAGGAGGGGCTCCCGACTGCCAATCAGCTGGAAAGGGGAGGAGGGGCTCCCGACTGCCAGTCAGCTGGTTCAGTCATTGCTGCCCTTTTACCTCGAAGGGGGTAATTTTAGCCATGGTCAATATTTGCCAGAGGCCCCAGAATTGTAGTGCTCAGTGATTGAGAAGCAAGAGCCTTTTAGTTTTCTTCTATTAGAAACTTAATTTTTCTAAGTTTGGTTCTGTTGCTTCAGACCGAGGATCTAATCTCTCCAGTTATTTGCTCTGTTTGAAACCGATGTTAATCTGATTTTCACGGCTTCCCAAAAATCTGTGGTAAAATGCTTGTACAACAACAACCTTTACTATGTATTTTATCTGAGTTGAGAAATCAAATATTTTTATGCAATAGGACAATGACTAATAATTTAATTGTAGCTCACCACACTGAACCGATTAGCAATTTAACTATGTAATGTTCGATGTGATGGATGTGGCAAATTTTGCACATAATTTCAACATAGAGGTGTGAAATATCATTTCTCCATGTGGCTGGCTGGTTTACCCCAGATATTTACTACGTATAATATTACGGCTGCCAAGGAAACATAGAAATGAAAACAATCTAAAAATCCTGTTGAGCTTTATTTTCGACTTTGAGGCAGCTAAGGCTCTAAAAATATCCCATTCAGGGTACAGAAAGTGCTCTTCAAATGTCCTAGTGTGCACGGAGGCTGAAGGACTCTCAGGACAAAGCGCCTCACCCACACCATCATCCCACACGATTGTCCTTGTACAGCTCTCTGCTCAATCTTAAGAGCTGGTCAGCATGCTTTTGGCAAGCATGCCAAGAGAGCAGGCTTGGTGAGGCAATAGCTACAGATGCAATCCAATCATCAAGACCCGAGCCACTTCATCCCTCCCGAAGGGATGGTCTCCTCGAAGCTCTGATTCCACAGTTCCTTGTCCGGCTGTCAGGCTGGAAAGGGATGAAGGAGCACCCAACTTGCTTTTACAAGGCGATCACCTTCTTCTGTCTCAAGATGGAGCTGAGGCAAATGTCTGTCTCAATACAGTGTTTTATATGCAGTTATTTGAAAAGATTACTTCTCACATAGATGCATTTCACAAGGTTTGCCTCTTAAGGGCATAATAGCAAAAACTCTATTTTTATTATTATAAGTAATACAAATAGCCACCAATTATACTGTAGTTATATTATAATAAATAATTGTTAATTGTTTATCATCATGGTGACTCAGAAGGTTATGGAGATTTCAGGGGCCTTGGATGCAGCCCATCCCATTGCAGTCATCACATGTAAGTGAACATGTGTAACTGAGCACATTGTAACAATGGAGTCCATGAAATAATTGAGCATGTGTGATTGAGTACATTGGCACATGTAGCAACTAAGAACATGTAACTGAGTACATGCAATGAGCACACATAACATTTGAGCATGTATAATGAGTACATGTAGTAACTGAACACATGTAACAGAGTATTCAGCCTTTGCCTCATACCTCTTTGCACACGCTTCTCATATTCCCTTCCCTGCCTGTCTTCAATCCTCCAGCATCTGATCCCCTGGTTATTGTCTTGTGTGTAACCTCGGTCAGGACTTGGTTTACAGTTCCAGAGCTTGTGTCTCCCACAGTCTCCTCCAGAGAGCAGGGTCCTATCTGTTGTGGCTGGAGTCTGTCAAGACTCCTCGTGAACCCAATTAGGATTTCCACCTCCTATGCCCAGAGTACAGTCTGCTCAAGCTGTCAGTGAATCCCAGAAACAATACAGCAGCCATGATACATGGCACCGTTTGCTGCTTTTCTTGCTGAATCTGACCTTGAAAGAAATTTGGGGTGGGAGTGACCTGAGATTATTATGTCAGCTCAGTTCTGCCCTCGGTATCGGGAGTCTGAACATTTTTGCTGCCTTAGATTATTCCCTAAGGAGCATTCCTTAACAGAATCCACCTTCTCCTTACCAGCTAAGATGTTGGTTCTCAAGAGAAGCTCTGAATGGGGAGTACATTCATGTAGGAGAGTCCTAGTATCAAATAGCTTTTATCTGTTCCCATCTGGACCACTAACATTGTCACTGAGCTCTCTTCCTTTGCCTCCTTGTAAAGTGGTAGCTTTGGTCTCCACTTTGCTCAAACACTATGACTCTTCCATTTGTCTAGTTAGCTGTCAAAAGTTAGAGGCAAATGGCTGAAATAAAATTCCTCTTCAACAGACAATAGGTACGCTAATTGATAGCCCCTGGGGCTGTTTGGGGCTGGTGAGAAGTCCAAAGAAGCAGGTTCAAGAAATTGAGCCAGAAAGAGGCGCCAGAGCTGGCTCAGTGGTTTTGAGTGCTTGCTGCTCTTGCCAGTAGCCTAAGTTAGCTTACCAGCGTCCTTGGGTTTGCTCACCAGTATCCACAGAGCCGTTCACAGCCATCTCTTACTCCACTGCTGGTCTCCCTGGGCACCAGAAATGCACATGGTACGCAGAAAGATATACACAAAGGCAAAATATTCACAGACATAAAACAATACAAATTTTAAAAACTAGAAGAAAGGAAGGAAGGAGGAAGGAAGGAAGGAGGGAAGGAAGGAAGGAAGGAGGAAGGAAGGAAGGAGGGAGTCAGAGTTGAGTTTGCACAGCTACAGTTCTAGCACTTGGGAGGCAGAACTGTGAATTTGAAGTCAGACGGGGGTACAAAGTGAGACTCTATCTAAGGGAGCGAGAGAGAACAAAGAGACAGGGAAGAATAAAGAAAGGGGATGGGAATAGAAGGAAAGAAAAAGGGAACGAACAGTGGAAGGAAGGAGAAAAGAGCAAGAAAAAGAAAGAAATCAGAAGCAAAGAAAGCCAGGAGACTGGATCAGCCACACATGCCTGGCTTTTCTGGATCACTAGAGTTAATATTTTGTGCATTTCGCAGGACATAAATACCACTTACTGTAGTTAGACTTTCTTTGGGGACTGCCAGCTCCCCAATAATGACACAGAGACTTGTTAATTATGAAAGTGTGGCCTTTAGCTTAGGCTTATTCCCAATTAGCTCTTATAACTTGTTTCTATTAACCTACATCTTGCCGTCCGGCTCTTTATCTCTCCTCCGTTCTGACTCCCTCCTGTCGCCGCCCGGCATCTCCTTCCGCTTGCCCCGGAAGTCCCACCTCTTCTCTCCTGCCTCACTGTGGCCTTTCAGCTCTTTACTAAACCAGTTAGGTGCCCTAGGCAGATGAGGAAAACCATACACATCTTCACGCAGTACAAACAAATGTCCCACAACACTGAGCACTAATGTCTCTAACCTGGGTGCTTCTATCAAAATCAATTGTTTCTTGGCTTTGCTTCTACAATAGATGACATGAACACTCCTTTATTCCTAGGAGTATGGAAACTGGCCTTGCATTTCACTGATAGGAAGTGTGTCCTACATCTATTGATTAATGAAGTGCTCCCAAACCAAAAAGGGTTTGGATATTGATATTAAATTTAAAAAAAAAAACACTATGTTACTCTAATCAGATATAAAATCTCCTGCTTTGGCACAATACTTGATCCCAAAGAATTGCAAACTTCACTTCCACATTGTAAACTATGTTTCAACATTGTATACTCATGAGGCTCAAACTGTACCCATCTTGGTGTTCAGAGTTAACTGTGCTATCTGAATAATAACAGCCTAGAATTGCTTGAATCCAATAGGTATCCTGGGTCAAGCTAATTTTAATAACTATTTTCTTACTTAATATGGTCAGGTCAGTTCTGTTCCTAATGCCTTACACGTTACACTAAGGCATTTGTACAGTTAGGGTTGAAACACAATAACATTTATTAAAAGCTCACCACATATATTCATTATTGGAAACGGAAACCCAGTGTGGTTAAGTGACTTGCCCAGAAAGCTAGTAAAGCCAAAATGTAAGTTCTGAACTCTTAGGCTGTGGATACCCCCCCCCCCCCGCCCACACACACACACATGCTGCTTCACATAGAAAACTGAACTTTCTATAGATAGGTAAGTAATTCACAGGCAAAGGCGACACAAAAACAGGTAGATCTAAAATTATGCCTGCTAATTTTGACTCAGATGCTACATGCACCTAATGATTCATTTTCTCTACATATTTAACAAAGAAGGAAGCAGATACAGAGAGCAAGAACAGAAGAAAGACAAAGTGTGTCTTGATGCCAAGTCAAGATTAACTTGAGCAGGAAGGAAATGTTTAAAAAGGGAAATTTATTTCTGATATAATTGTTTGAAGTCACTCACACATCCACAGCACTTCACAAATTATAGAAGTTATTAGGAGTCTACCTTTAGAAAAGCTGGCTCCCACAGTGATTTGCTTGCATTTTTCTTCCTCACTATTTAGCTGTAATCCATGGATATAGTTTAATTTTACATTGACAGTTCCTAACAAAAAAAAAGTTGAAGATCAGCAACGTAATAATTTAGAAAAAGAACCTGAGGAGAAACAAAGGGCAAATTGTATCACGTCAGTCATGGTGGGAAGGAGGCCAGAGGCCAGTCCAATCCAGATTCTTTTAGGTTTGATTTTACATGTGTAGTTAATTGGTAACAAGTCCTCAGTACATGGCTCACATTGGCCCCAAAGTGGTGATCCTCCTGCCTCAGTCTCCTGAGTGCTAGGTTACACGGTTTGCTGATACATCTGGCTTTTTACTCTGGAATCAATTTCTTTGATAGAACAGAAGTCTTTTTCTTAAAATTATCAAATGGTGCTTTAGAGATAGTAGATTCAAATTTGGCTAACAGCCCCCGAGCACTTACTATGTACAGGCACTTTACATGTACATGTAAATGTATTAGGCACTTTCATGTATAAAATCTTACATAAAACATATTGTTTTCCTCACTTACATAAAACAGACACACAAATGTTTTGTCCAAGATTATATAGCCATAAGTGATGAGATTAGAAGATAGCTTAGTAGACTTATATTTGCTGTAACAAAATACTTGAAGATGAATTGTTTATAAAGTAAAATTAGCTCACTATTTTGAAAGATCCAAGATCATCCATCATTTTATCTTCTGTTGGGGATTCCTTTGGGCCAAAGTCACCACATGTTGGAGAAACAAGAAAGAAAATAGCCAAGTAAAGAAGAGAGAAAGAAAGTGGGTGGCCTGTCGTTACAACTGCCCATATGTACATGAAAGGATGGCATTAGCCCCTTCACAGGGCCACACCCTCAGACATTCAGCCCCGACTCTTATTAGGTTCTTTGGTCTCTCAGCAACCCCAAGCTCAGTAGTAGGAGCCAAGTTTGGTGTCAAAACTCAGCTCATTCTGCTCCTGCCAGCCAGCACCTCTCCTGCGTGGTCCACCACCTAATGCACTGTGTTTCAGGAGAATCTATGGCACATCATTTTCAACATTCCTGAAATAGAAATGAGTTTTTGTTAAATGACAGAATCTTAAATCACATAAAATTTGTTATTATTTCTCAAGCAAATGTTAGAGTCACCATCTCTGTTCTAGATCTGACCCCTGGTCAGGAGCTAGTGTGGAGCCCTCTACTCTACTGATAGTCTCAGCAATTTGAGACACTTAAAGAAGAGTATGAAAATATCTGATTTTCATAATTCTATATTTTCATTAGTTTACTATGATTGATAGCTTAATTTATAGTAATTTCATTAGATTATTCTTAGTCCCAGACTGAAGTAAAGAGACAAAATGGAGGTTTTGGCTGGCAGCTAGATGGATAACAATTAAGGGTTTGAAGCCATTTAAGAAGGTGATTCAGTACTTTGGAAGAAAATTAAAAAAAAAAATATGTCTCTGAGAAAGGTAAATCAAGAAGTCACAGTGTTATAGAGAAGAGTTTAAAATCGAAATAAATATTTAGGAGAAAAGTAAACCGACATTAACCCAAACAGATAACTATACATAAAAAGATTATTCCTGAGATCTTTGCTAGCAGAATGGAGATCCTAAAAGCCAAACGAAGCTCTTTGTCTTAGTTGGGGGTTTTATTGCTATGAAGAAACACCACTTACAAAGAAAACATATAATTGGGGTGATGGCTTTCAGTTCAGAAGTTCAGTCCATTATTCTCATGGAAAAGTGCAGACAGATGGGGCAATGGAGACAAGAGACATCATGTAGGCAACAGGAAGTTGACTGAGACACTGGGCAGTATTCTGAGCATAGGAAACCTCAAAACTACCCCTACCGGGACAAACTTCCTCCAACAAGGCCATCCTACTCCAACAAAGCCATACCTGCTATAGTGCCACTCCTTATGAGATTATAGGGGCAATTACATTCAAACTACCACACTCTTACTCGAATTTATAGTTAACCAAGGCCCAAAGGACGTTAAATAGTTTGCAATTTATGCTTTAATGTCAAAAGTCTTAACTTACTGATTATTCCACTGCTATAAAGCAATCATTGCCTTTGTGAATATTGTCACTCCAAGTACTCTTACTGAAGCTGAATCCAACAGACTAACCTATGATTTTGAGCCTAGGTGGTGGGATCCAGTTTTTCTGTCTTATTTAGCTCAACAACAACAAACAGCAAACCAACTCAACTCAGAAGCCCACTGATTCATTTTCCAATTAAGATCAAGGCATCTGTTATCATCTGTTTAACCAATTTTATGCTCAACAGTATACAGAGGAGTAATTGTCTCTTCCTGACCAGGAGTATCTGCAACATAGTTTACTGGACAAGCCGATGTGGTGCATACCACATGGACACCAATCTATAATTCATGTCAGGTGAAAGAGGCCTCCAGTTTCCTTAAGCATCAGTAGCCATGTTTTATATTTCATGCACAACCCCATGATTACTGTTAATGGTGTGTGTAGAGGGTATTCCTGACCCCAAGAGGCAAACTTTAAGTTCTTTTAAGTCTTTGAATCAATCTAGCTTAAGAGTGCTTTTAGTGGATCTTGAAAAGGGTCTAATTAGGTTCAGTCCCTTTACGAGGATGTAGAAGTATAAGGATGCAGAGCTGAGTGAAAGTCACCTAGCAACTGGAAGTACGAGCTGATGTAGGCAGACCCAGCTCAGAGACTGAGGGAAAGGAGCTAGGCCACTCTAGCATGGAGAAGTAGAGGTGGCCCGATGGCCAACAAGGAATCTGAAGAACCTTTTAGTTTTACTTTCTGAGACTCTTGTTTCCTTGGATTATCTTGGGTTTTCCTCAGCTATACTGTCATTGGCCAGAAGAGGCTAAAATTTACAGTTTAAAACAACAAAAAGTTTCTTCTTTTTTTCATCCTCCTTGTTTCTTCATGGGTGTGTATGTGTGTGTCTGTGTGTGTGTCTATGTGTGTGCATGTGTATGTATGTGTGTACATATGTGTGTGCATATGTGTGCATGTGTGTGTGCATGTGCATGCATGTGTGTATGTGTGTGTCTGTGTGTGTGTGCATGTCTTTGTGTGTCTGTGTGTGCATGTCTTTGTGTATGTCTGTGTGTGTATGTGCATGTCTTTGTGTGTGTATGTGTGTATGTATGTGCATGTCTTTGTGTGTGTATGTGTGTGTATGTGCATGTCTTTGTGTGTGTATGTGTGTGTATGTGCATGTCTTTGTGTGTGCATGTGTATGTATGTGTGTACATATGTGTGTGCATATGTGTGCATGTGTGTGTGCATGTGCATGCATGTGAGTATGTGTGTGTCTGTGTGTGTGTGCATGTCTTTGTGTGTGTCTGTGTGTGCATGTCTTTGTGTATGTCTGTGTGTGTATGTGCATGTCTTTGTGTGTGTATGTGTGTATGTATGTGCATGTCTTTGTGTGTGTATGTGTGTGTGCACGTGTGCGTGTGTATGTGTGTGTATGTGTGTGTGTATGTGTGTGTTTATGTTGTGTGTGTATGTGTGCATTTGTGTGTGTGTATGTGTGTGTATGTGTGTATGTATGTGCATGTCTTTGTGTGTGTATGTGTGTGTATGTGCATGTCTTTGTGTGTGTATGTGTGTGTATGTATGTGTGTGTATGTGTGTGTATATGTTGTGTGTGAATGTGTGCATGTGTATGTGTGTGTATGTGTGTGTATATGTTGTGTGTGAATGTGTGCATGTGTATGTGTGTGTATATGTGTGTGTGCATTTGTGTGTGTGTATGTGTGTATGTGTGTGTATGTGTGTGTTTATGTTGTGTGTGTATGTGTGCATTTGTGTGTGTGTATGTGTGTGTGTCCTCACCCACTCACCTGTCTTACTCCCTCTCCCTTTCTCTTTCTTAATCTGTTCCGGGCCTGGCATTTTAAACTGCTTTTAAGAACTTATCACTGGCTTTTAAATATTTTCTCCTACTTGTAACAGAGGTTACCACATGGCCCACTTAACCTCAATAGAGTAATGTGGGCTGGAGAGATGCTTCAACAGTTAAAAGCACTTGCTGCTCTTGCAGAGGATCCAAATTCAATTCCCAGCACCCATAATTGTTTGCAACTCCAGTTTCCAAGGATATGATGTCTTCTTTGGGTCTCCAAGGCCACTGCATGCACATGATGCACATACATGCACGAAAAATATCCATGCATATTAAATAAAAATAAATAAACCTTTTAAAAATAGCCAAGTATTGATGGCTCATATCTTTCAGTCATAGCACTTGGAGGCATAAGCAGGTGGATGACTGTGAGTTCAAGGCCAGCCTTGTCTATAGAGTAAGTTCCAGCACAGCCAAAGGTATGAGAGAGACGGGCGGGGAGAGAGGTAGTATTTTTTCAAATATCGAGAGAGGGACAACTGGAGATATGGATGAATTGGTATCCAGATTTGAAGTAGCTTGCTATCAACACTAACTTTTCTCTGGGGCCCAGGTTAATGGTTCAAGCCCCTCCCCCCTCACTGAAACCCATCAGGCAATATTACATTCATGTCGTACACTCACCTTTGATTCACTCTCAGACACACCTGGCCACACCCCTTGCCACTGACACATCTGTTGTTTCACAAAGGAGTAACAAAGGCTGTAGCAATCAAGGACTTGCACAGTTGAGTAGGTGCCTTCAGTCCCCTGTTTTCCCTTCTAAAATAAGCACAGTGCAGGGAATGATGGATTTGGTCATGTGAGGAGACAAAAAAAAAAAAAAAAAAAAAAGAGAGAGCTAATGAGATCACCTCAATATGACTGAACTACTGCCATTAATTTCCTTGTAAGTTCTTGTAAAGTGTGAATTTAGTCTAGGAAACAGAAATTTACTAAATATCTACTATACACCATCACTTTATACAGCATTGTCTCATTATTAAATACCTAGCAATACCTATGGGCAAGATCATCCTAGTAAACTGAGGCATGAAGAGTTATTTTCCCAAATCACACTGTGAGAGTCTAATCCAGGCTTCTAAGTCTGAACCTTCGCATACATACTTCTTACAATTTCATGAATCATGAAAGCCAGTAAACCTAAAATATATCTGAGGAAAAATAATCCAGATTTTTATGGGACTATACCAGAAAAAAATATAGTTCAGAACTGACTGATTTTAGGAATAATCCCTTCCCCCTCCCAGCATGCCTTTCAAAGATGTCCATCTCTCTCACTTTTATTTATACATTCATTTATCCAGAAGGACTTAATTAGGATAAAAGGCAAATGAAGATTTTTTTAAAAAGACTGAAATCTTGCTCTCAAGTTGCTGACTATATTTAGGCATAGATACTTGAGTAAACAGGTAATTATGGACTAGCAGCATAGAGATGTGATGGAAATAAGCAAGTGGTGTTGAGAGTAAGTGTTGCTATGCAGTGTCCCGTGTGCAGACTCAGCAGCAAATCTGTGTGAATGAGGCTTGCTTTCAGGATCAACACCTGTAGGGGAGGGAAAGAAGCTGAACCTAAACTGGCCGGGACAAGTTGGGTTATAACCAGTTACAATAAACTCCCCAGCTTTCATGAGAGAATTATAGAGCTAGGATGTCTGCAGCCCTGTCATGGATGGGCAACATGAACAGCCTCTTCAGCAGACGGTCACTGCATCGAGCTGCTCCAAGAAAGCATGACCCTGAGCAATCATGACCTTTAGCTCTCTTCAACAAGGGCAATTTCCAGAATGAATGTAGCCGGAGTCTGGTGCCAGCATGCTCGGCAGTTAAGGGAAGAAGGGCATCAGGTGGAGATTAGTAAATGGGGATAAATCTGGAGGAGAAGAGATTAAGTCTTGTTTTTAACATGCAGAGATCTCTAGTTACAGATGTTGGTCCTTTCCCAGAAATCAGAAAGCAAATCTGGAGTCAGGGTCAATCCAGAGATAGAGAGTAAAGCCAAGGGGATGGATAACGTCAGGGGAAAATAATGAAGAGGAGACACAAATGAGCTCTGAAGAGATCTTCAAACAAGCCAGCCACAAGGACAAACACTGCTACATAAGGAGCTGAGGGTTGCCGGACAGAACATAAAGCGGTAGTTGCCAGGGATCAGGAGGAATGAGTGTTGAATAGATGCCGTTTCCAGTTGGGAAGCTGAAAAAGGTCTGGAGATGGGTGGAAGTAATTGATGCACAGTAGTATAAATGGGCTTAAAACCATTCCTAGGCAGGTGAGTCTAGACTCTATAAGAAAAGTAGCTGGAAATGAGCCAGAGAGCAAAACAGTAAGCATCATCCTTCTATGGCTCTTTTGTGTAGGTTCAAGATGGGAGTTCTACCCTGATTTCCTTTAAAGACAGACTATAATCTGTAAGATGAAATAAAATCTCTCCATCCCAGGTGGCTTTTGGTTATGGTGCTATTAAAGTAAAGAAAGACCAGAACAAAATCCAATCTCTATACACATAGATGGTCATAAGAGCCCTTTTGGTGGGTATATGTGTACGGTCTTGTGGTCGTTTGAATTAGGATGGTCTTCATGGGTTCACATATTTGAATGTTTGGCTCCCAATTGGTGAAATTATTTATGAAGGACTAGGAGGTGTGGCCTTGTTGGAGAAGGTATATCACTGGGGGTGGGCTTTCTAGGTCATCTCTCTCTGCCTCCTGCTTGTGGTCACATATCAACTCTCAGTTACTTCTCCAACATTATGCCTGCCTGTCCCCATGTTTCTAACCATGACAGTCATGGACTTACCCTCTTAAACTGTTAGCAAGCCCCTAAATCTACGCCCCCCCCTTTAAATGGCCTTGATCGTGGTGTTCCTTCAGAGCAATAACAATACTAAGGCAGAAGTCATCATTACAAATATCAGGGTCCTAGAATGACATAGGCATTGTGGAAGACACGTCCTAGGAAGGGAAAGATGGCATCGTTTTCTGAGGTCTGAATTACATGAGCCAACTAAAAGCTGTAAAGAGAAAAATGAGCTGAAACCAAAAGAAAAATCTTTTTTTTATTATTTTTTATTTTAGAAGATGGCAAACAAATGAAATCAAATCACCTGCTGACATTTTCGCAAACAAGCAGGAAGCAGGTATGTTCTGTTGTTACACTGTCACTACTAATAGCTCTTCCTTGTCTGGCTTTTATTCTCTATGCTTCATATAAAGTACCATTTTAGGCCAATTATGCAATTGTTACTTCAGCAAAGCTTATCATATTAATTCAATATTTAAATAATTTCTTAGAAAGTATAATTAGAGTAAATGTTTTCAAAAGAAGAGAAACATTTTCTTACATCATAGAAATTCTATCTTCCTAGATGGTTCTATCCTTGTATTTCCTAATTTACATATTAATCATTTGCTAGATGAAGGCCTAAACTGGAATCCTAATTCGTATTTCAGAATTTTTTTTGGGGGGGGGGTAGGTAGAGGAGGTTCTACTACAGGGTTTTTCTGTATAGACCTGGCTGTTCTAGAACTCACTCTGCATACCGGTTAACCTCGAACTCAGAGATCTGCCCCTCTGTCTCTCAAGTGCTGGGATTAAAGGTGTGGACCTCGATTGCCTGGCTCAGAATATTACTGAAAACAATTAGAAGACCTATTCAAGAATCAGCTGCTCTTTGTTAATAAAGTGCTCTATATCATGTGTGTACAAGTGTCTCATGTGTATGTGTGCATGTGTCCATATATCATCCATGGTATAAAGGTCTAAGAAGAAAACAATGGTTTTTTTTTCTTCGTTTGTTTTTATGGGTTTTTTTCCTTTTCTTTAGACTACTTGTTCCCTTCGTTCCTGTGCCTTTGTATTTTGTTTGTTTTTAAAAGTGGGTCTAATTGTGTAGCTGAGGTTGGCCTTGAACCCATAATGCTAACAAAGTCTCAGCCTCCTGAATGCTGAGCTCTGATGGTCCTGTCACCTTACCTGGCTTGGGTGTTTTACAACACTTTCTACAGTTAGCAAAATGCCTATACCAGAACTTTTTATATAGGCTTGTGATTGATTATTGCTACTTTCAGAGGCGTAATCTATAGGTCTAAATTAATTATTACCTCTGAGATGATCCTTCAGTGTAAGCAAAATATAGGATTAGTTATGCTTGTTTGTTTGAATGTTTTCTGTCTACAAGTATTTAAGCACTTGAAAATTATTGCTACTTTTAAATAATTATTTTTTTTCCTTAAAAGGATATCAAATCTCTAAACACAGCAGGGGGCATTATATATCTATGAAAGTAATGTACAATAGGCAAAAACTATGCTTTCTTACATAGCTATGAACTTCTTCAAAAGTTCACATGAATAGGTTGAAGCATAATATTTTCTAATTTATATAATCATGTTATCTGAAAATTACTAAACATTGTTGATTGATTTTAAATGATAGAAATCAAACACATCACTCTCAGGTTGCACTACATTCAGTTCATCTTTTCCTCTTTTCATATCTCAGATTATGGATCATGATTACCACCATAAGACTGGCTATCATAGAAAGAAAACTATCCAAAATAGAGCTGAAGGCCAGGTGTGGTGGCACATGCCTTTAACCCCAGCACTAGTGAGGGAAACACAGGCAGATCTCTGTGAGTTTAAGGCCAGCCTGTTCCACATAGAGAGTTCCAGGCAACCAGAGTTATATATGGAGACCCTGTCTCAAAAATGGACAAACAGGCACATAATCCAAGTTGTTATTAAAGTGTGAGGACTTTTTGTTGGGTTTCTATGACATAAAATAGTGGTTGCCTGTAATTAACACGTCTATTTGTGTGACTTTCCAGCATAGGAACCATTTTCAAGACTTTAAAAAAGAGGGATTCCACACAGGAGAATCTTCAATGACTTTAAGCTCACTCCTCTAAATCGAAATTGGTTTTAACTTTTAAACATAAACTTATACATTCCCCTGCTTTCTTAAATAAAGAGTAAAAATGCTCATTTCTTGATGATGATGGGAACATTCATTTTATACATCCCCTATTGTTCTACTTTCCCTGAATTCAACCAAAAGGCCAGTGAGTTCTTGTGTGATGTATTGGGCTTCTGCTTTCTGTGATGAGAAAAAAGCTAAGGGATCGTATGTGGGGGTGGGAGGGGGGCTGTTACTGAGCTCTAGGGAAAAGAGGATAAACCTGATGTCAAACAGACTTGGAATCCAACTCCAGAGTCACTGTTTACTAATTGTGTATACATGGAAAGTTAGTCAACTGTTTTTTAATTACTTAATTAAAATTTACACCCAGACTGAAGTTTCCCCTCTATTTTCTCCTCCTAGTCCTTCTCACCCATCACCTTTATCCCCTATAAGCAGACATTTCTCTCCTGCCTGCCTATTCCCAAAACCAGCAGCCACTTCCCAAATTATAAGGCAGAGGCTTATTTAATTATAAATGCTTAGCTGATAGCTCAGGCTGTTACTAGCTAACTATTACACTAAAATTAACCCATATTTCTATTTATGCTTTTCCACATGGCTCATGCCTTGTTACCTCATTTTCATATATCCTGCTTGCTCAGCTGCTGGTTGGCATCTCCCCAACTCTGCCTTTTATTCCCCAGTCCTCATTCTGATTGTCCTGCCTAAATCTGTCCTGCTTTGCTATAGGCCAAACACAGTAATTTTTATTAACCAGTGAGAGTAATACATATTTACAACAAACAGAACAATTATCCCACATTTCTAATCAAAAGGAAGGTTTCAACTTGAACATAGTAAAATTACTACAACAAAACAGTTATCAAGCAAGAATTACAATTACAATATCCAGTCCACTTTCATTTGACAAAATCAGAGAAAAACTCAATTATCCATCCTATTTTGGTGAGTCCAAAGTTTTTATCTAATTTACCATTTCATCATAACTAAGAAATTATGACTATCTAGTCTTCAATGCCATCAAAGGCTCCAGGGGGATAAAATGTTACCTAATGACAGGAACATCAGGCTGCCTGTATAGTCTGTTTGGGCCTTTGGTCTATAGGCCTAGCATATCTGACAAATTTTTATGAAACAGGGAATTTTGATAGACTGCTATACCTTGTCTTGGCAAAGTTCAGCAGTCACCTTTCTTGCATCCTGCTGGTCCAGTTTGAACAGTAACTATTGGCAATTGAGGCAAGAGCAGTTTCTTTGTCCATATGGCTAACTTTTGCCATAAATAACACAAACAAAATAAAACAAAGATACAGTGTTTCTTTGATGGCTGTCATCTTCTTTGGAGTAGTAAATTGGTGCTTCCAGTAGCAGACATGTCTTATTGTCATGAAAAGTGTGTTATTAAAATATTTTAAATGCCACATTCATTAAGTTTTGAAGTGTTTGAAGGTTACTTATCTATCTGAAATATATCTTTGTATAGCTAAAAACTTAACTATATAAGTTTGACTGTTATTGATGACTATTAATATGTCATTTTTAATTAAGCTTCATAAACACAATGCATTGAACAAAGTAATATACATATAGTATAACAAAATTAACTTGTATCAATAAACTAAAATTCATACCAATGTACAATATTTTGAGAATCAGAGTTGGTTTTTGGATTAAAGTAGATTCTATACCCTTTTTTCCCATCATAAAAAAAATCTACCCTTCCCCCACCATTTCTATGCCATACCCCCTTTCTTCTTTTAGAAAGAGATTATGACCAATAACAACTTGTAACCAACACCCTTAAATAAAAATAAACATTTATAGCAATATTTTAAGAATGTGAGTGCAGTTTTCTAGACTACTTCCTACTGATTGTGGGGTGTTGGTAATCTTTGGGAGACCATGAGAATATCAGAATAATCGTTCAGTCTTGGCTGAAACATTCCATGAGGTTGAACCATCTTAGTCAGCATTCTTGAAACTGTTATGGATACTGGATAATCTGGGCTGTTTTTATTGATGTTTGGTCTCCCTTGTTCTAAAAATCTATAAACTTTTAAAGGTAACATACATATTTGTATTAATACAAATATAACTGCATGTTGTACGCAAGCCAGCCAAAGAGAATTCTTTAATTATGTTTGAGCAGGTAAAATATGCACCATGTGTCTTGTAATTACTTTAGACTTATGTTCCCATGTTTGGTGATCTGAGGGTCCTTCCTCAATCAAACTTGATTTTCCTTAACACATAACGAATCCATAGCATCTCATTTCATGTGGAAATAAAAACACAACCTCTTCCTGAAAGCAACATATTTTTTATTTCAATTTTTAAGTTAAAATATCTTTTAAATATATAGGTTGGTTTAATTTAGTAGTTTTCATGATCAAATGTTTCTTGCATTTGGCTCATTAACAGTCATAAAACACAAATTCTAGTTGATATTAAATGAAAACTCAGAGCCAGATATTGGGGACAAGCTGAAAAATCAGAGAGAGGAAACAGACCACAGTCAATTCTCACCCAGCCAACTTCTCAGGGTAAACAGTGTAAATGCATCAGGGGTCCTCAGCCTGGCTGGTGGCTCCTATAGAATGAATAAATCTGCCTCATCCTGCCTACACACCATCCTCACCCAGTTGCTTCACTTCTGGGTTCAACTCTGCATCATAATCCTAGAGTTAGGACTAAAGGCGTGAGCTACTACTGTTTGGTAGTTAGGCCTTGAACTCACAGAAGCACAGAAAGATCTCTGTTTCCTGAGTGATGGGATTAAAGGTGAGAATTACTACTCTCTGACCCTCATGTCTTGACTGTGGGTGATTCTGTTCTCTGATAGTCCAGGCTGATTTTATTAAATATAAAATATATCACCATCAGTCAAAAAATCTAAATACAACATAATAAAATATTGAATCCAGACTCTCTGTGTATTTCCCTTCTTTATGTGACTTATCACAGTTTTTTTTTTATCACTCTATTTCTTTTTTAAGGACTTTACTTCATTATTTGTAAACCATTTTTTAATACATAATTGTTTCTACTCCTTATTTTTTTCTCTCCTAAACATACATATATTTTTAAACACACTGTAACCTGTTTAGAGAGTTTTGTTTTGTTTGTTTGTTTTGGTCTGGATCTGTCTTACTGCGCATCTCTTTCTTTTTAACTGCTAAGTGGCATGGCTAGGCCCACAGTTGCCTCCGCCCTGCTCCTTGGTCTATGAAAGCTTAGCCTTATGGTGGAGGTACCAACAGGAGCTATGCTTACTGCCCCCCCTCAGGAGAGATTTTAGGTCCATGCCGCCACTAAGTAGCGTGACGCTGGATGTTCATAAACACCTCGTAAGTGTTTGGCAACTGGTCCTATTAAAAGAGCCAGGAAGCCATCTCTTGAAGGAGCTGTACCTTTGCTCACCACCAGCAAACAGAGCCCATCAGAAAAAAGGCAGCTACCAAGAAACCATGCTTAACTCCGTTTTTATGTGTTTAGATTCTTTTTTTTAAGCTCTGTTGGGTATTATGTGGAAATTCTAACCAAATATTTGGACATCATATTAGGTAGAATTTTCTGTACTGGCCACCTGTTCCCAAATACTCAGGAGCCACTTCCCAAATTACCACACAGAAGGCTATATCAATTATAAATGCTTGGCCTATAGCCAAGGACCTGGACCCATTCCTCCATCACCTTCCACGTATGCTGTACTTTGGGGTTTACTATTCTTCACTAGAAGTATGGGTTCTGGTGAAACATTTGTGTTTGAATCAGACCCTACCACCTTTTTTTACTGTGTGACCTTGGGCAAATGATTCAAGTTCTCCGCCTCAGTTTTCTGACCTAGAAAATGAGGTGGGCCATAATATGTATCTCAGAGATATAAGGTACCAATTCATGCAATCATCGTTCTCCCATAGCTAACGCACAACATTAGGATCTATGAAGATTTGGAAAGTATTTCTGTTGCTTCTTGTCTTCTGTTTTCTGGGGAATGATGGAGTCATATGTTTAGAAATAAATAAGTTGAAAATTGAAATTGTCTACAGGAAAGGTTGTGAGCTTAGTTGTATCACTTATTTGTACTCTACCCTGATGCTGTACCTCCTCCTCCCTCTCCCCTTCTCCCTCTCTCTCTTTTTTCTTTGTTTTCCTCCTTCTTATGCATTATTAACAGCTCCAGTTGACTCTGGCTTACAGGATCCTGCTGGGCTACTGGGTAGATTGTCTCAAGACATTTCATGATTTTAATTATAGGACTGGAAATAACCCCTTTCTGTTTTTCTTATTAATGTAATTTGGCTCCATTTTCTCTGTTCCACCTACAAAGATAGATTTAAAAGTTTTCCTCTAAGCCAACCAGTTTGCCAGCATAATCATGTACAAATGTTTGCATTTTATTCACGAGTGGCCAATATGTCAACAGCCAAGTCCCAACCTCACTGTGCTATCAGTAAAACCTCCCAGTGGTTATGTTTATAAAGCTTAACACCTTACTCATTTCATACTTAGATAATATTATGAAGTATTTGCACTGTGCATTCCATCCCTTTGTGTTCAAATATCATCTATTTGTCTTTAGCCATAAGCACAAATCTAATCCTCTAGTTGAATAACTGATTGGAATTTAGAAATGGAGAGGGAAAAATGAGGGTGAATAGTTATGGCTGAAAGATGAGTAGCAACAAATTTTTTGAGACGGTGAAATATCTTATTAAGTGGTATGCATTGGTGGCTGTATTGAACAACTAAATATAGAAATTGCATAAACAAAATTTTGGCTGAGCTACAAGTTATGAAAGAGTTTATTTTACGTCACATCAGTCTCATTGCTCAATAGCAGAGAACAAGGTTCTTACTGTCTTATACTTATTATCAAGACCTACTACGCCATTGACTCTCACATTAATAGGACCCTAACGGTAATTTTTGTGTCACATATAAAAAATGGGCACACACGCCACCTATTCTGATCATCTCCTTCCCTTTGCCATTTCCCCTAACAACCTAAGAGGCTGTTTGAGGCACAGACACTTGTCTGGGTTGGGTAGCCAGGATTTAGGTGTGGCCTGCTAGAGAATTGGAAATTCAAAAGCTTTCCTACGGAGTAGATAAGAGCTTGGAGAAGAGGGTAGAGTTGGCAAGATCAGAACATCCCAGGAGGCATTTGGCCTTTGCTCAGTGATTACAACACAGCAGACATTTTTTCGAGAGCTGAAAGGCAACAATGACTGCTAGCTAAGATCCCAAGGCTCTAACCCGATTCTAAATTTAACATTACACAAATCACTCATCTAGTCCTTTGTTACCTCTTGAAGCCATACACAGGATCTGTCTTCAGAATAACTAGACATGTTCTGACCTGACAAGTAGCACCTGCTTATCCATAATCCCTTGTCCACTCTCACACTACAGTAGAATAATCTGCTGGAATCTGGAACTGGGAAATAAGAGAGTAATTAGAAGTTATGGCTGGAGACAGAATGGTAAACAATCACTTACAATAGCAAGAAAGTCAACTGCATAAATGAGAGTTCTGAAATTATGTTTATTTTACAGCAACCCCGCTACTTTAAATGGAACAAGATTTTTTGTTGAATTCCGTTTTATACTTACTGATTAATAAAACTATTTATGATTAACAGGGCTTTCCTGAATTTTATTCCTGAGAGGCAGGCAGTTCTTCTCTCGCTTTCTTAAATATTGTAAAATATGGCCAGTCAGAAACAGAAATGTTGGTATCTGTTCTACTACGGTCAGCCTTAGAGAAGTGCTTTCTCTAGGAGAGTGTGCTTTTCAGGACCTCTCTGTCTCTCTCTCTCTCTGCCTATCTCTCTGTCTCCGTATCTCTCTCCCATCCCTCCCTCCTCCCTCCTCCCTTTTTGGTTTTTAAAGATAGGGGTTCTGTGTGCAGCCCGGCTGTCCTGGAAGTAGCTCTGAGGATGAGGTTGGACTCAAACTCTCCGGCCTCTGTCTTCCAAGCATTGGGGTTAAAGGTGTGAGCCACCTACCTCTCTGGCCCCGTCTCTTCATTACTAACTTTATTCACTGTCTCTACATGGTCTTTGAAATTCTCACATATATAAATGGGCAGAACCACAGTGAGTACAAGGAAGATATTCAGTCAGAACTTGAGACCCAGGCTGTGGTTTAGGGTGTGCTGCGAGGTTTCCATCGGACAGTCAGCACCACCAAAGGAGGGAAATCAGGTGGACATTCACAGGCATCCTGGAGCTCCTCAGCATGGGGTACAGATGCTATGAATAAAGATCACAAACTTCTGCTAAGATATTTTTACTTCAACAAGTATCTTTTGGTATTTATCTTTCCTGAAAGAAAGATTAAGGGCAAAAGGTAAAAAAAAATCTATTGATATATTTGCCATTGCCCAAAATAACAATAGATCTAATACAGAAAGATGATGGATGTGGGAGGAGATGGAAATGCTAATTGTTCTTATTTCATCACTATATATTGTGTACACATTCAAATGATTGCTCCATACACAATAAGTACATACAAATATCATGTACCGGTCGGTGGTGTGTGTGTGTGTGTGTGTGTGTGTGTGTGTGTGTGTGTGTGCATGTGTATGTGTGAGTGTGCGTATGTGTGTGTGCATGTGTATGTGTGTGTATGTGTGTGTGCATGTGTATGTATGAGTGTGTGTATGTGTGTGTGCATGTGTATGTGTGAGTGTGTATATGTGTGTGTGTGCATGTGTATGTGTGAGTGTGTGTATGTGTGTGCATGTGTATGTGTGAGTGTGTGTATGTGTGTGTGCATGTGTATGTGTGTGTGTATATGTGTATGTGCATGTGTATGTGTGTGTATGTGTGTGTGCATGTGTATGTGTGTGTATGTGTGTGTGCATGTGTATGTGTGAGTGTGTATATGTGTGTGTGTGTAGATCAGAAGTCAGCTCCAGGTTTATTTCCTCAATCATCAGCCATTTTTTCTTTTCTGTGGCAGAGGCTAGACTGGCAGGCCAGACAGCCCCAGAGCTCAGCCTCTTCAGCACTGAGATTACAAGGCTGTGCCACAAAAAGGGCTGGCTTTTCCCCCCAAGTGAAAAACCTAGGGAATTAGTCAGGGTTTTTATTTTTAGGTGTGATAGTGATATTATACTTTAAAAGGGCTGTTTCCTTTTTCAGAGTGGCATATACAGATATAAAAGAAATTATATAGTGTTTGAAGTTTGTCTTTAAATAACCAGTGGGTGTGGTAGAGGTAGACACAGAACAGGACTGGCCACTGTTTGGAACTGTGGAAGGCGAGTGAGGGTTCTTGTACACTGCTTGGTCTATGCGTGCTGAAATTTTCAATAATAGAAAGGTTTTAAAAGAACACTTTTGTTTTGTTTGTTTTTAGAGAACATCTCCCACCTGTTGTCAAATCTCAGGTTGGCTAAATCTAGCAAATGGAGCTGCCTATGTGTTAATCTGAGATACTGATTTTTATCAGAATCAGAGATGAGGCCTGTGACAGGCACCCTGGCCAGGAACAGCAGAGGGGGCGTGTGGTGACTCAGGGCGGTGGGGAGGCTGGGAGCTTTCTACGTGGCACAGTGGGTGGAGATGTGCAGCAACTCATGCCAGCGGTAACTGTGGAGGCAGCCCTAGTAGAGAGGCAGATGAGTAAGGCAGGAAGAGCACCGAACCTACCGGGCGACTCCCGGAGGAAACAGCCAAGCTGGACTTCCAGAGCACTGGACAAAGAGGCACAGCTGGCACAGAGGAGCTTCAGCCTGCATGAGCAGCTTCTCAGGTCTATGAAGGGATTAAAAAGACAACGTAATGCGTTGAATAACTCACTCCTTGAATTGCTAAAGGGACAGAGAACTAGAGGAAATTACCAGGAAGAATCGGGTTATTTGGATTTCCACTTAGCTGAAGGGATGAAGCAGAATCAGTATATAGTGGAACTTATATTCTTTTAACTCATCAAATTACAGTAAGGTTTCCACCTTAAGCTCTCTCCCCAGCTTCCCCACCTAGCATTTCTGGCTTGTTTAGGGTTGGTTATTACTGCTGTGATGAACTACTGTGACCAAAAACAGGTTGGGGAGGAAAGGATTTATTTGGCTTACACTTCCACACTATTGTCCATCACCAAAGGAAGTCAGGACAGGAACTCCATCAGAGCAGGACCCTGGAGGCAGGAGCTGATGCAGAGCCCATGGAGGAAGCTGCTTAATGGCTTGCAGCCCATGGCTTGCTTGGCCTGCTGCTTTTATAGACTCCAGAACCTCTAGCACAGGGATGGCCTCACCCATCCTGGCCTGTGCTCTTCCTCCATCCATCACCAGTTAAGAAAATGCATTACAGAAGTGAATCTCAACCTTTCTAATGCTGCAACCCTTTATAGTTCCTATACTGTGGTGGCCACCAGCCATAAAATTATTTTGTTGCTACTTCATAACTGTAATTTTGATATTGCTATGAATCATAATGTAAATATCAGATATGAAGGATATCTGATATACCACCCGAAGAGGTTTTGACCTATAGGCTGAGAACCTCTGCTTTACAGTCTTAGGAAGGCTTCTCTCAACTGGGGCTTCCCTCTCAGATAATTCTAACCTGGGTCAAGCTGACAGAAAATTAGCCACCACAATTCTCCAACAATGTGCTAACGCCCCATAGTTTCGCTCCTGAGGTGCTAATACATAGCAGACCATATATTTCTTTTTGCCCCAGTACTATGAAATTGCACTTTACAAGGTTGGGTGTGTGCTTTAAAGTTCAGTAAAATATTTGGGAATAAAATGGAAAGTTGTAGTAACATGTTTGATATAGGAATATATATAATGACATATAGGCTTTTACATGGGCTACGGGTGTGGCAGGCCGGTACAGTGGATGCCAACCATTCCTCAGGGGCTGGGTTCACTTCCCAGCATGAGGGGTAAAGAGCATCTTACACTCAGAACAAACTGGTCTGATATAAAAGCACGGATGGTACATGTGACAAGGAAACAAGTGAAATCTGGAAGAAACATCCTGGTTGGGGGCTAGGACGTGCAGGGACACTCAATGCCACCAACCCTCGGGCTCAGGTGCCAGGGGTCCAGTGATCCTTGGGGAAAGACAAGGTACCCTTGGACCTGCAGTTTGGAGCTTAGACTGGGATTTGTGCTTAAGCCTGAGCTTCCAAATAGCCATACAATCAGTCAAAGTGTCTAGACAAGAGTCAACCGGCAGACTGGACCAGTAGCAAATAATTTGTTTTCTGTCTTGAATGTGGGTAGAGAAAAAATTTACATGAATGACCAAAATGCAAAGTTTCATAATTGTTGAATGTCATGCCTTTCTGGTAGGAGAAAACTAATTATATATATATATATATATATATATATATATATATAATATGTATATATATAATATGTATATATATATACACACACATACACACACTCATAGAAAGAGAGAAATCTATAATTAGATAAATAACCAGAATACACAAAGAACTCCCATTAGTAAGAAGACAGATGACAACATAGACAAAGTTGAACTTAGACCCTTCAAAGGAAGGATTTCTAAATGGCCAATATTCTTTCTAACACTGTTTGGTTTCCTTGATCAGAAAAAAAAGTATAAGTAAAAATTATGTTAGAATGATGGATATTCACTGGGAAATTAAATTAAAGCAATGAGAAATAATGAAGGCTGGTGACCAACAAACACCATTTGTCTGACATCTTTCACCTGTACTGACAGTCCTTCTCTGCGTACATTCAGAGCCTGTCCTGGAAGCGGCCTTAATAGACTAGGCTGGCCTCAAACTCACAGAGATCCTCCTGCCTTTGGCTCCCAAGTACTGGGATTAAAGATCTTCCACATACAAGTGGCTTCTGTTGCATAGTTTTAGGTTTCCACTCTACTCAGACACAAATGTGACTCAGAAATCTTTCAGTAACCCTTATTGCTAAACATCTTGGGGTTAGGTAACAAGCAAGGACTTCTGTGACCTACACCTAGATTTTTCAATCTGTCCATCCACACTTTGATGGCCCAGCTCTGTTCACCCTTCTGAGCTTTCTGACATTCCATGCTGTGCTAAACCTTCTTGCTAGTGACCTTCCTGATCAGCACCTGCTTGTTTTCTAGGGTTCAGGATGACTACTACCATCGTCTGACATAGTACTCTGACTGAATTCTCAGGTAAAATTGATTATTTTCTTCTCTACATTACTGCTGTTCCCTAGGCATATTCCTTTAAAGGTAACCATAAAACATCATTTTACTTTATATTCTTGATCAAAGGGGGTTTTCTTGGGGAGGGGGACACGATAACAAACCAACTGCTGTATATCCATAGTCTGTAACTGTAGTTTTTACATTTAAACCAAAACAAAACAGGTGTGGTGGAAATGAGTGCTTTTACTTTGGAAGTGGGAGCAGAAGGATCGGAAGTTCAGAATTATCTCCAGGTACACAAGGGCAGCTAAGGTTGCAAAAAAAAAAAAAAAAGCAATCAGTCCATTGGCAAAAATAAGCCAACTTTAAGGAGGAAAATACCTAATCGTTTGTCATGAATTTGCCACTTCTTGGCTTACTTTGGCTTGTTTGTTATTGTGTTATTCTCTGAGACGGGGTCTAACTACAAAGTCAGGTCTGGACTTAAGTTTTCTTCCCAAGCATTGGGATTATGGATGTGTGCCATCAGGCCCAGCTTCATACTATCTTTTGATGTTCTAAAACAACTGTTCCTGTACCTTATTTTCTCTAATACTGAGTGAGACTATCCTGGCTGTATCCCTTGTTGTACAAGAATATTCCTTTAAAACATTAACATCTTAACTAGAGTGCCTTTGACATTTCCCAGCTATATCTAAAATGTCATAGCCGGCACTTGGGATCTACAAATCTTTTGAGTGAAAGCCCAAGCCTTCAAATTGTGTGCTGTTCACAGTTTAAAATAGGAGCATGTTCCATGCTGACTCCAAGCTATTTGGAGACTTTGAGGATATTAGGGGAGAATAATTTTATTTTGAGAAGCAATGCTGGAAGGTTGGAACTCTGAGAGATAAACTACTTGTAATTTAAACATCAAAATGAACACAGGCATGCAAGATTGTCACTCAGAAGTCTGACCAGCTCAGCAGGGTGCAGTATATAGTCTCAGATCTTCTGGTCCCAGAAAAAAAAAAAAAAGTCCACGCAGAGGTTTTTTAAAATTGCAAACTTGAGAAGATATAAAGATATGTTTATTTGCAGCAAATGAAACCTCGCCATGAAAGAAGAAAAGTTTGCATTTATTTCCTAAGTTCAAGAAAGGATTGGTATGTTCGGTTAACCATATTGTTAGCCAAAAAAATTCTATATTCATTGCATGTTGTTTTGGAGTGATTTGAATCTCTACTGTCTCCTCAAGGCTTGTGTGGCAAATGCTTGCTTCCCAGAGAGGTGCTGTGGGCGTAGGTGTGTGATGTTAAGAGGCAAGGCCACCAGCTCTTTCAGGCTTCAAGTGAGCAGCTTTGCTGTGCACCATAACATGTGGCTTCACACAGGCTGAGAAGCAACAAGGCCAGGGGATCCTGGACTGAAACCACTGAAACCATGAACTTGAATTAAACGCCCCCCCCCCTTTTTTCAGATGTCTATCCCAGGTATTTGTTATGCGTAATAGAAAGCTGAGTGGCACTGTATCCACACTGTGATTTAAAAAACAAAAACAAAACAAAACAAGAAACTTCTGTTCACATCCTAGACATTGATCGTGTGTTTGAGGACAGAGTAGAAATAGAAATTTAGTTGATTCTTGCAGTCAAATGGCACAGCAAAAGCAGACCTGCTTTAGCCAAGGAAACATAGACATTAAACTACATTAGGAGACTGAATGGATAGGATCTGGACGTGCACTCATTTTCCAGCACAGCACTGTCCTGAATTCAAAGGCTTGCCAATTTTGAGGAGCTGTATAAAGCTATTCTGTGAAGGTAAAGACATAGCTTCAAAAAGAGATTCATAAATCATGATAGATGATATATGACATCACCTTGAGTTCTACACTTATCTAAATTGTTATATCTACAATGCAGACCAAAGTACTGTAAAGCACTGACTATGTACTATGTCTATGTCCTGACGACCATACTAAGCATTTGCACATATTTTTATCCTTCAAGAAAAGTTGGAGTTGGGCATGGTTGGCACACACCTGCAATCCCAGTACTCAGGACACAGAGGCAGGAGGACAGCATGTTTGAGGTTAGCCTGGATGACTCAGAAAGTTCTAGACAAGCCTGGGACATACAGGAAGAAACTGTGTCTGAAAAAAAAAAAAAAAAAAATTAAAAAGGAACCAGAAAGCGGGCTCAGGAAGGAAAGGAGCTTTGACAGCCTGGTGACTTGAGTGTGATTCCCAGAACCACTGGTGAAGGTGGGAGGAGCAATCTAGGATCCACACCTATGTACACACAGAAAAATAGTGAGGAAGAAAGACGGGAAACGGGACGGCAGTGCTGGCAAGGTGGCCAGATTCTACACGGTATGTGGGCACACCTGTGTCTGAGGAAATGGCTGCACGAATGCTCTGCTGATATTGAGCTGCGCAGAATTCCATCTGCCTTGAAACTGGATAGAAACTTGTTTCCCTCTGGATCTTAAAAGCAAATCAGGAGGCAGGGTCAAGAGCAGGTGAGTCAGCTCCACAGTCATTAAGGACTCAACTTTCTTCTGTGTCTGTTTCTCCATTCACTGTTTGCTTGTTTTAGGATTAGAATTTTATCTATTGTTCTGACAGCTAGTTTATAATTCAAAATATGCTCCACTAACTTACCACAATTCAATCTGAACAATATGATTGTTTCCTCCTTCAACCTATTTGTTGCAAAACATTTTATTTCTGTGATGTATGTTTGCTATTTTGCTTTAAATTATCTTCAACTGTTGTTAACGAGGGGGCTCTTTTATATTTTTTCATACAGTTACAGTTTTCATCATTCAGGTCACTAAGCTTGGGAGAAAGCATATTTACCCCACTGAACCATCTCACAAGTCCTGTGGTGGTTTACATATGTGCACACATTTGCCCTGGTTAAGGTTCATTCAGCTTCTCAAATATGCGGGTTTATTATTTTCACCATATGTTATTTTCAGACACGTTACTTTAAATAACCTTTGTGTCACCTTCTCTTACCAGGGACCGCAGTCACACAATATTAGAATATTTGCTCTTTATCCCACAAATCACACTTCATTTGAGGGACTTTCTTCTTTAGTGTTTGGGGACTTTTTCTTCAGCGTGTGTGGTGGGCTTATGTGTTTTATTTTGGAGAGACTCTATTACTCTGTCTTCAAGCAACCATTTTTATTCTCTTTTAACTGACTTAATTTTCTCAGTGGCTAATCATCCCTGAGCTTCCCTATCCAGCAAAACTTGTATTTTAAAAGTTGTAAATTTAGTCTTTAGGTTTCTCTTTTTTCTATCTCTGATTTCTTTTTCAATGTATGGAAGAAGCTTATCAGAGCCCTTTTCTGCTGGCTGCTAACCCCATCATGTCAGTCCTTATGGTTTTTTATAGAGTGGCTTCACACCTGGTGAGAGATTCGTGCTTCCTGTCCCATCCCACATCAGTCCTCTTGTTACCCCAAGAATCTTCTCCATCATGCCACATACTTCCTCAATGCCAAGCAGTGTTCTCCCAGGTTCTGTTACTGATTCCTCTCTTATGCCATATACACTCCAGCATTATGCATCCCCATAATTTCAGCAGCAGTCAGCTATAATGCCCATTCCACTGTGTCTTCGACGTACCTGATCCCTTTCCAGAGCCCAAGAGCCATATACATGACTCCACTTTTACCACCCCCCCCCATATAGATGTTCCAGAGGCATCTCAAACTCAGTGTATCCCAAGGACACTACACTAGGACCGTCTCAAAAGCAACTGACTTGATTTATTCCCTCATTTAAGAAATGGTGTCACTAGCTTGTAAACCTGGAAATGGGAAGTATGGGAGCCATCCTTGGCTTCTCCCTTTTAGTAGACATTGTGATGTCCTTCTCATCCTCCATTCTGCTTATTTTGTGCAATTACCACAATTTTGGGGATAACCACACCTCTTCATCACAACTTGGGGAAACTGACTACTTTTACTCTAGTGCTCATGTGCCTTCATCTTGAGATAACCTTGTGTGATTTACTGGCTGCCATTTTTAATTTATGTATAGGCCTGGAAATCAATCCCATGAGGCTCGAAGAAAAGAGTTTTCAGTCCTTTCTAAAAAAGACCTTCTAAAAGAGACTTTCTTCTTCTATCTCCCCAGACACAGATGGTAAAACAGAAGTTGTTGGCAACTGTCACTTGACCAGAAAACTAATCCTAAATCAGAAAACCAATGGAAATGAAACAAAACAGGTCTTTAATGACACACTGAATCAATCACTCCGGGAGCCACCCCTTACCACCTAGGTGGGTAAAAAATCCTTTTTTATTGCTTAAATCACTTTGAGTTCGGTTTCTGCTGCTTGCAACCAAAACACCCCCACCCATAACTTCCAGCCACCATTTACCACCCCTACCCCAAGCACAGGAATTAAGCACCAGAGAATCCTATTTTCTAAGTAGGGCCTCATGTTACTGCCCATGCTTCTGTTGCGCTTCTATCTATCCCTCAATAATACTGCAGCAGGCTAGGGTGGCAATTTGAATAATGCCCCCCCCCCCAACTTTAAATGCTTGGTTAGCAGGAAGTGACACTATTGAGAGGCGTGGCCTTGCCGGAGGAGGTGTGTCACTGGGGGTGGGCTTTGAGGTTTCAGATGCTCAAGCCAGGTTTGGTGTCTCTCTCTTCTTGCTGCAGGCAGATCCAGAAGTAGAACTCTTGACTTCTTCTCCAGCCCCCTGTCTGCCTGGGAACCACCTTCTTCCTGCCACTACTATAATGGACTAAATCTCTTAAAAGTAAGCCAGTCTCAATTAAATGTTTTCCTTTATGAGAGTTGCTGTGGTCATGGTGTCTCTTCACAGCAACAGAAACCCTAACTAAGACAACTTCATGCATTTTACATCTCACAGGCTGATCTTCCTAAAGCATATATCTTATCAAAATTTCATCTGTTCATAACCCACTGCTTCCAGAAGAAAAAAAAAATGGCATTCTTTAGTATATTACCTAAGACCTCCATAGGCTTAGCTGTCTCCTTTAGTTTTCTAAAATTTCATCTTGCCTCTCTCCCCAGTGCCACTCCACCGCTAGCAAAAATGCTCACTAGCCTTTGTGTCTTTGCATTTTATGGCCTCCCTTACGTCTCTCTTTTCTCTTTGCCACTAACATACACACATATAAAAACTGTGAGTCATCCCCACATTCAAATGATCTTTGAAGCATGTACTGACCCTGCCCAAGTCTGAGGTACTATGCATTTTCCTATGACAGCATAGCTTACACTGAGCCCATTTATCCCCTTACCCTTGGCAGAGTAAGGGCTCCAGATACTTTTATATTTTTTTAATGCTTCTTTTATATTTTTATAGTTCTATTTTTGATGCTCACCCACACTCAATAAAGTGCCTGACACATAGTAAATATGTTCACTTGGTTTTTTTAAAAAAATATTTTATTTAAGTATCTACATTAAATAGTTTAAATATAGATGTTTTGCCTGCATACATGTCTCTGTGCTGATGAGGCAGAAGATGGTATTGGATTCCCTAAACTGAAGTTCCAGACAGTTGTGAGTCATCACATGGGTGCCTGGAATTGAACCCAGCTCCTTTGGAAGAGTAGCCAGTGCTTTTAACTGCTGAACCATTCTCTAGTCCCTGTGTACTTGTTTCTTGAATGAGCAAAAATTATGTGGTCTGTGGGCATCAGGGCTTTCTGTATGCTTGATTCTTGGGGTTTTTTGTTTTTTTTTTTTCTCTTTCCAGATTGTAGGGTTTTAGGTAGAAAAGAAATTGAGGCAGGTGAGTTCTAAGCCTTCTGGAGAGCCTTACATTGTCCTGGCTTTCCCCACAGTCCTCATCACTACCATATATACATTGGGTGACTAGGTTGGGTGTAGATTTAGCTGAGCAGCCCAACAACCTACCCAGGTTTCTCATTACCAAATGGAAATTAATTAGTATGTACACTGAACAGTTTTGAGCCTTCCACTTAAGTTTTGAACTTACATTTATGGAATCTGGATGTCTGAAGGATTATAGATTTTTAAGATGAGCAAGTTGCATTACAATGATCATATGGTGTTATTAATTCCAAACTTTACCTTTGCCAGTACTAAAGTTAAATGCAGCTGAGAAAAGAAATTATGGGATTCTGTTAATGGTCATCTCCTAACAGTATTTTAACTTAATTGTTAAAATTCTAAGAACAACAGTGAAGGAAGCAAAGGAAAAGGCTATTTAGGGTTTGTCGAAGAAATCTGAGCAGCCAGGGAGACAGCTATGGTGACAAGTGAGATTTCACTGCGCACTTGAAAGTGATGAGGCTAGTTGTTGGGGGTGGGGTGAATCAGGAGAGACTGGCTATGGGCCCAAACCCAGTGGCACCAAAGAAACAAGACCAGCCTTGTAGTGAACCTTCAGGCCCAGTGAACCAGTCACCACGGCAACAGTCCCCGCCCCACTCCCTCTGCGCATGCGCAAACCGGACCGATCGGTAAGCGCTTCAATAGATGCTTCTTTTTCTTTCAGAGAACTACAACTCCCAAGAGCCCCCTCGGCACCGCCTCCCGATGTGGCCCTGCCCCGTCCCCTTATGCCCCGCCCTCCCGCTAGTTCTCTCCCCTCCTTCCCAGTGTGTGTCAGTGACCCAAAGGCGGTTCGAGGCCGAGGAACCGTCGGGGGCGCCGCCGCCGCCTCCTCTCCAGCGCCAGCGCCGGCACCGGCAGCGGCAGCAGCAGCGGCAGCAGCAGGAGCAGCGGCTGCAGCGGCCGTGCGGTGCCACCGGATCTGCCTGCAGCGCGGGGGAGCTCACCACAAAGCGGGCCCGCGCCCCTCTCCCGTCCGCGCTCCTCGGCGCTCGGCTCCGCGTTCCCCTCGGCCTCGCGGGGCTCGGCGGCTGGCGGGAAGGCGGCGGGCTCCGCGGGTGCCTGCGTTCAACCGGTGCTCGCGTCGCCCCCGTGCCCGCCCCGGGTATCCGCGCTCCGGCCCTCGCGGCGGGCCGAGCTGGCGTTGCGGCCACCAGCAGTCGTCCGGTGAGTGTGGCGCCGGGAAGGGGGCGCGGGCGGCCGGCGGCGCGGAACTTCCTCCGAGGCTCTGCCGGTGGCGGCGCGGCGGTGCGCGCGCCCGCGGGGAGGCGGCGGGGAGCGGAGTTTGCGGCGCCGCATCCCGCGCTGTGGGAGGAAGCGCCTTTGTGAGGAGCTGCCCGGAACGCCCTCCCCCACGGCTGGAGCGGGCTGGAGAGGGCGCGCGGCGGCCGAGAGCCCCGGCCCGGCTGCCTGCTTCTCGGTCCCGCGGCCGGGCTGCAGGCCGGAGAAGTGGAAGGGGAACAAAGGGGCGGTGGGCTTTTCTTTTGTTTGTGTGAATCTGGTAACTTCTCTGCTCCCTTACATAACGCAGACTTCCAAGTTAGTCATTCTTTTTATTGTGATGATTATTTTCATCACCTCTGCGTGCCTCTCACATTTCCTTTCATCTTTGGATCTCAGAGCATTTTAAAAACACTCATTAGAACTCCCGGGCCCTTGCCAAGCCCGTTTCCGTAAGTGGGTAAACTGAGGTCCAGAAAGCCCTCAAATTGATGGATACGCTTGATGTAACGCGCCTAGTGTCTGCGGCTCGGAAAGCGTTTATGAGTAATAACTCATTCTCCAAATGCCCTGTGGAAAAGTTAAAGATGCTCATTTTACTTACAGGTTAAGTGAAGTCTGAAAGAAGCCTGGGTACTTGTTAGGGAGTTGAAACAATAATTCTTTTAAAATCTTAAAACCTCAAAGGACTTTCTGAAAAATGTTCCGAGTGGTGAAGGTACTGTAGTCATAAACTCACTTCATTCACCATCTATTATGTGTCTGTGTACGAGACTCTGAAGAATTCATAGAGCAACGATGGAGGGGATAGTTTCTACCTAACCTACGATCAACATGTTTCATCCATTTGCGCTGTGGTCTGAGCCCGAACACTTCCCACCAACAAATATTGAGCACTTCATTCATAGGACGTTTGATTATGCCGAGAATTGAAGCTTTGTGTATCAATAGATTGTAGGTTTTGTTCAAAGGCTCTTTACATTCTACTACTCAGTGGAATATACTTTGTCTTCGTAGCAGGTGATCTTTTGTGTCAGATAGGACAATTGTCTTTTCTCGGCATGGACTGGCTTTGCCTAGTAGTGTGAATGTAAAGTTTTTGAATCGTGGAAAGGGTGCAGTTCCCCAAATTCTTCGTTTCGGTTTATGATACGTTGTTGCAGGTAACCGAAAATACTTGAAATCTCCTGATTGTCTAAATACAGCATATAAATTCTTTCTTTCTTTCTTTTTCTTTCTTTCTTTCTTTCTTTCTTTCTTTCTTTCTTTCTTTCTTTCTTTCTTTCTTTCTTTCTTTCTTTCTTTCTTTCTTTCTTTCTTCCTTCCTTCCTTCCTTCCTTCCTTCCTTCCTTCCTTTCTTTCTTTTTTTCTTTTCACATCTCTAGTAAATTCTTACAGGGCAATTAGTATCAGTACTTTTAAAAAAAAAATTGGTACCAAATGGAAGGTGTAGAAAAGTTTAAATCAGGTGTTATTTCTGCAAGTTCTTGTTCTAAATTTATGAGATTCAAAATTGTAATGGCAGTATTTTCACATAAATAATTTAACTTTCTGTTGTATAAATGCCCCCAGATTTTACATCTGGTGGGGTGTGTCAGAAAATGAAAGTGAGACTTTATTTTCTTCCTTGTTCTACACCTATTCCTTTTCTGAAGTTTGTTGACAGATTGTACGTTTAACAATTTGAAAATGGAAAACTTAAGTGTGTAGAAGATTGCATGCTATGGTTATGGCCTCATTTAATAAATTTAAGGCTTTTAAGGAGGAAACTCACCACTTAGGTTTTCTTTAGTGTACTAGAAGTATCTTGAAAACAATAAACTGGAGATCTGCCTTAGTTGCATATTTGGGGGTTACTTGTGTCCTCAAAATTGGCATTTAAGTAACCTTACGTTGAACTTTTTCCATGGTACTTACCAACCAGATTTCCCAGGGCTATTTGTACTTTTAAGGAAACTACTAATATCTCCCTTGCTCAGTTGATCCATGGAGTCCAGAGGAGGAAGTAAGTGAATTTTGTCTTGCAGGTTTTCTGAGCTCTTTGGGACCCTTTAAAACAAATGGCTGAAAAATATGGGGCAGGAAATGCTGCTACTGAGTCAAGTTTCAGGGGGAAACCTCAGAATGTTTCCATTTACCCCAGTCTCCGCCTCCTTTTCACTTGTCAGAATGTCACTTATGTTCTGAGTCCCTCGATTTAAAGTGTGGTCCATTGTGGTAGTCCAGTCGGTACAGAGTTCAGCTTTGTGAACCGTTTTCAGATAGAAGCTTCTGTAGGTGGTAGACTTTTTATGACAGGACTTAGAATTGGAAACAGCCCAGCATATATATGTTTTCCTGTGGAACAGTAAAATAGGCCTATCACTTCAGTAAGACTTGCAGAGATCTCTTATACACACACACTCTTTTAAAATGTTGTAATGGCCAATATATGATGGCCCTTGAGGTAATTTGGGGATTCATTTGGAAAAAATTGTTTTATTCTAGGTATGGGTTTTGGCTGGGAAATATAAAGCATATTTTTTTTAAAAAATTGAAAGAAGGAAAATTAATAGATAAGAAACTGACAATAGGAAGTACAATAGTAAGGATTCCTGGAAACATTTATAAATAAGGAGTAAAATTCAAGTTGACGTCCCAGACAGTGAATTATACATAGCACTTTCAGTGTATAGATTTGTAGCCACCTTTCTCAGAATTCCTCTACACATTTTACCTAAAAGTAAATAAAAGCATTCTTTGAAATGATTTGAGTTGTTTCAGAGTTTCTCATTAGACTTTTGGGTAGGTTTTTTTCCTTTGATAAAGTTTGACCCCTGCTAGACAAAGTTTCTCTTAGCCTACACTAATGTGTGGGACCTTAAAACAAGAAATACAGGTCTTTCAAAGACCTGGATATGATTTCAAGTTATCTGTTAGTCTTTTCTGTGCTGTTTTAAATAGATAAACGGTTGGAAATACTGGCTAATATATTATTTTTTGTAAATTCTAAGAATTTTTTTGTTCTGGTAAAATGAATTTATGATAAAGAAAAAGAAAGCACGAGATTCTTGAGTGAATATCAGGGAATTTGCAAGTCTGTTCTATCTTCTATCCCAGATAAGATTTTGCCTTGTAGCCCACCCTATCCTTGAACTGAAAATCCTTCTTTAGCCTCCCTAGGAATACTCTGTGCCTGGAAGATTGGAATCTTTTAATGACATAAGTAGCTACTTTCAGAAATAGGTTTAGAGAGAAAGAGCTTAGATGATTTAAGAGAAGTGAATTGTACATGATTGTTACAACATAATTTTTTTAACCCAGAATATTACACAGATGATGATGATAACTATAGTGCCAACTTTACCACAGCAAGCTGTACTTCAGACAAACAGGATTTTGCATTTTACTTATTTTTGTGTGTGCGGAAGATGCTTGCTTGTTATCCACCTGCAGAAGCTTTTCCATACAGGTAGATGCCACAACTGTGGGAATTGTGTGGGTCCGGAGCTTAAAGTCAGATCACTAGGCTTGGCTGACCCTCTTACACCTCTTGTGTCCATTTGTAGAACAATAGAATGTTACTAATGCTTGTAAATGAGAAAATCCTGATGTCTACCTGTTAATCTTGACTGTTTGAGTAGTTAAAAGTTAATTCAGCACATGAAATTTACTTTCTTTTCACAGCATTTGTTGTTTTTATTTTGCAATGAACCTCTTGGGATACAGCTAACTGTACAAATATGTAGTATCCCAGTTTCCCATAATTTTCTGCCTCCTCTTTTACTTTTCTACAGTTGATTGTCCCCTGCCCAACTATCTAGAATAAACATAGAAATATTTAAACACACATAAATACTCTAATTTATTATACTAAGTATAATATGTATGAATTTCAACATACAAAATACTATTAACTCTTGTTTGGGAAGTAGAAGGATACTCCTGAGGGCATTACAGCAAGCAATAGCAAATAAATACCCTGCTGTTTACCAAATTCTGATTGCTTAATAGTAGCTGTTTGATGTACTGCCATGTTTAGAAAGCAGGTTCTAGGTTCTACTTACTGTTATTAGACTGAATGCCAGATAATTTATTCAGTATATACTGGGTACTTTTTCTGTTAGGTCCTGTCTGTTGACCAAGCGCTTCCTAATCACAAGACCAAAACAGTAAAATGAATGAGCACCCCAAGGGACTTGCTTAGCAGTTGCTAGTATCTATGAGGCCATGGGTTCAAATCCTAATACCAGCAAAATTAAAAATTTAAAAATGTTTCACATTTCAAGAGAGAAATGACCATGTTTCTTTTCGAACGTAAATGACACAAAGAGAGGAAGAGGAGACGGTGAGATTTAAAATTGTCTTAAGAGTGATCTCCACCAACTGCAATAAATAGACTTTAGTTGAATGGTACTTTGAGCAAGTTAACTATAAAGTGTGGACAGTTTAGACTCTTGAGTATTTAATGAAAAGGAATTGTCATTGTTTCTTTAAGGTGTTATGATCTACATCTTTACTTTATAGGGATAGTTAATAAAATACAATTTCTAGGGGCTATTGAGATAGCATCGCCAGTAAAGTGCTTCTTGTTTTGCAGGAGAATCTGAATTTGGTCATGCACTCATGTAAAAAGCCTGGCTTGGTGTCATATGCCTATAAACCTTGGGTAGTATAAGTGGTGATTCCTGGGGCTTGCTAGCCCGCCAGCCAGTCTAGCTCAATCAAAGACGCAGTGGGAGAGTCTTTCTAAAAAGATTAGGTGGAACCTAACAACAAGATGAGTTGGAGAGTCTTTGAGAAGGGTCCCATTGTATGTCAACCTATGGCCTCCTAGCATAGGTGCACACACTTATATACAAATGTATACATACCAAAAATAAGTCTGGAACTTTTTGGTTTTAAATTATTTGAAAAGGGGAAAAACATTGATGGTATGTAATTAGCCTAGATTGAAAATAGTTGGGGTTGAAACCTGTTGTAATGAGGTTTTTGGGTCCTGGGCGGCCAGAGGCCCAGACCCACAGACCTGCTGCCCCAGACTCCTTAGCCGTCCGCAGCTGCTTAGGCCCCAAAATGATTCAGATGCTTATATTTACTTCATGCTGTTTGGCCTATGGCTCAGGCACATTGCTAGCTTGCTCTTACATCTTAACTCAACCCATTCTCATTAATCTGTCTGCCACGTGGCCCATGGCTCACGTGGCAGATGGATACCAGATAGATACCAGAAACTTCATAAATTCTTTCTACTTTTGTGTAATACTTAAAAATTTCATACACATATGGAAATATATCAGGGAAGTATAGAAGGACTGTGAGAGAGAGGAAGATAAAGGAGCATTAGGAACAACTTCATTTAGGGAGTTATTCTGCATAGGTGAATTATGCTCCTCCCAGAGGCTTATATTATTAAATAAAAATCCCAGTGCTAAGTGTAGAATACCAGCCTATGAGTTATTGGTCATGGAGGTTCCCTACATACAGATCCAAAAACAACACCAGCTACAGTCAATTGCTCTTACTTGCCCACCAGAACTAGATAAGACCCTATTGCTGAGATCAACCAGACACTTTGGTTGGAGGACATAGAGAAGTCATGTTGGAACTGAGTCAAAACCTCCTCACTGTTGACCAGCTTTCACAGTGCTAGAAGGTGCCATGTAGGCTTCGAGTGAAGAAA
The DNA here is from genome assembly GCA_033318265.1 of Phyllotis vaccarum. Classification (NCBI taxonomy): domain Eukaryota; kingdom Metazoa; phylum Chordata; class Mammalia; order Rodentia; family Cricetidae; genus Phyllotis; species Phyllotis vaccarum. The sequence continues at coordinate 63,966,851 of JARWLC010000015.1, read as the reverse complement.
AGTCATCAGTGATCTTAAAAAAGAGCTGTGAGCCATATGATCTACAGTTCCAACCTGCCATCTAAGATGTACCTACTGGAACAATAGTGGCATAACTGTTACGGTGGTAACCAACCACTTTGAGGTTGTTTTTATAAGCCTACTATACAGAAATAGTTCATATTAGGTACTCTGAATCTGATCAGAAGCCCTGGACAAGGAGGCTACAGGCTCTAGGGCAGAATGTACTATTGTTAGATGGGCATACTGTCAAATTGCCTTCTAAATTGTTTATACTCATAGATTAGTGATGCCATCAGCCTTGGCCAGAAAAGTATCTATTTGCAGTGGGCAAGTTAATGTAGAGACTCATAACTGATGAAAATAAGGGTTCAGCCCTAAATAGGACATCTGTAATACTTATAAGGCTTAGGGAGGTACCAAGAGTATGAGTGCTGGAAGATGGAAAGCCGTGCTACTTAAAGCTGTCTTCTGGACAGGGCATGGCTGTTGTTCCATGAGCTCATTGCAGCAATGGCTCTCTGCACAAAGTTGAGCCCATCAGTCTTCCATCATGGATGGGGATGGGACTCATGGCTTCACTCTCTCCAAGGAACTATATAGGAAGTTGATTGCTCAGGGAGGGAAGAACCATTTCTCAGTGGTATATAGCATGATACGTTGCTTTTGGTCAACTAAATAATTACCCCACACCCATGTTTATACAAGTAATTTAACTAAGTATAGTCTCCTCACACACACACCAGAAAAAAAGAAAAAAACCAAAGACTTGAAATTGAGAAGAAGGAGCTCAGTATGAGGGGGAAAAGGGGAGCATGACCAAAGTAATTATATACATACATACATACATACATACATACATACATACATATCTGTATGTATGCATATATATAGGTATACTTAAGTGTGTGTGTATGTATACATACACGGAATGTGTGGAATTGTGAAAGAATAAGTAATGTTAGGAAAGGAAAGACCTTATTGATAAGATGATACATATTTGAGTGAAGGCCTGTGGGATGCAAGAGAGCAAGCCTGGTAGTTAATCTAATGTTATAAGACATGCCTGATAAGAGGGCGCAGTAGGTGTGGTAACCCTGAGTGCAGTGTCCCTAGATTGTAAAGAGACTGAATATGGGAGTCGGCCTGAAATGGGCTTAGTAGTTTTAGTGCTTACTGTGCAAGTACAAAGACTGGAATTAGGATCTATAGACCCTGTGTCAGTGCTGGGCAAGCACGCTGGCCTGTCTTTAATCTTAGTTCTTGTAAGGCAGACACTGGATCCCCAGAGCAAGCTGGTTAGTTATACTAGCTGAGTGAAAGATGCTTCCTGAGTGTATAAGGTAGAAGAGAATAATTGAAGACTCCTGATGTCAGTCTCTGGCCTCTATGCCCATCCTTGTTTTAATTCTGCATGTGTATACACACACACACACACATACACACATATACACAATATTTATGTAAGTCTTCAGAGTAGCCATTATGAAAACCATATTATTCAATATTAAGATTGCTCAGAAGTTTTAAAGTCTTTTTTAATTGCCTTAAAAGTCAGTCTACAGCCACACATGAAAATAGTTCATTATTTTGTATTAATTCTTTGATTCCTTGTTTTTAAGGAAAGGAGGCTATTGGCTACAGGTTCCTTCATTTTTTTCACATGCGGATTTTGACAGGAGAAAAATAGAAAGTAACATGAGGCTATTTCTAAAAATCATATCCATGCTGAGAAGGCAGATACTATTTCTAAAATTTAGATCCACCCGTGATCTGAGGAGTTTTAAAAATGTTCTGAACAATTATAGCCTTCGGAATGAGGTATAACTCTGATGTGACTGTGTAAAAGGCGATAAACTTGTTTGGATATTTATGTTCTAAATGTCAAAACAGATATGTGTGGTGATATGCTATAGACTTAATAAAACCAGTCTGGGCTATCAGAGAAGAGATCCGCCCACAGTCAGTCCAGGAGGGTCAGAGATGGTGACTCAGGCCTTTAATCCCAGCATGGGTCTAGAGAACTAAGGTAGAAATTTATAAACTAAATAATAAATTAAAATATATATATATATATATATCTTCTATTCAAAGTAAACAGATTGTGTGCAAAAAAAAAAAAAATCACTTTAACACTGTAACCATAGTAAAACCTGTACTTAATTTTGGAAATAGTGGTCAGCAGTAATTAAGGATGTTTGAAAAATGAGTCTAGAGATAATAAGATGGCTCATCTGGTAAAGAGTTTGCCGTACAAAATTTGGAAACCTGAGTTTGGTCTTTGGAACCTACATAAAGGTGGAAGGAGAGAACTGACTCCACAAAGTTGCCCTCTGGCCTCCGCACATACACTTCCCCCAGTTCACTATGCACACATAGAAACACAATAATAATACATTTTAAAATTCAGGCTATTGCTTAAGCACTATAAATTTTTGCACCAATAGATTCCAGGTTGTTATTCCATTCCTGGCTTGTATGTTGCAAAGTACTCCCAATTTCACATTCCTGCCTTCACTTTCATCTTTCCATTACTCAACCACTAACTTTCTTTTCTTTCTTAGGACTTATTTTATATGTATATTTTGCTGCATGCATACTCTGTGTATACAGCATGTGTATTGCATACTGTGTGTGCCTGGTTCTCATGGAATTGTAGACAGTTGTAAGCAACCATGTGAGTGCTGGAAATTGAACCTAGGTCCTATGCAAGAACAGCAAGCACTCTCACCTCCTAAGCCAACTTCCCAGTTCCTCTATGTGATTTCTTTGTGCTCAGTTGCTGGCTTTAGTTATTCCTGTTGCTGCTGTGTAGAGCATTCCACCTAGTCTACCATTTTGTACTGATAAGATGAGCTTGAAATGAGGGAAGGGCCTAAGAAGAAAAGGGTAACTGTGTAGCAACTTCCTGTTCTGCCTTTATCTGTTTCCTTTTAGCTCCTTATCTTCCTCCTTCCTTCCTTGGTTTTTTTTTAAGTATGTGTCTGGTGATGGTGGTTTCTTCTGTCAGTTAGACAGGAAGATACAACTATTTTACCTGTGAGACAATATCTTTAGATCAATATAGGAAACAAAAATAGGCATCCTGAATTGAAAGCTTCATAAATTAATATTACACTCAGGTGCAGCTGTGTGCTGTTAGAGCAACATTTGATAGCAGAATTAATAGCTGAGTGAAATTGCAAAGGGTATTTTCTGCTTAATGCTGTCTTTTCCAAAAATGTGAGACAATTGGAGCCTTAATTAGCACTATAATAATATAACTGCATATGACCTTAGGAGAGTATTCCCTGGATTTCTGTTGAGTTTTCCTCATATTCAAGCAGAAGATGAGAGAAGATAGAAGTTTATATCTTCCCTTCACAAAAATGAGATACAAAATGATTGGCCTTGATTTTTCCTAGTTGTTTATTATAGTTTTCAAGATATAGATGAGACTAATTTTTTGAAGATTCGATTAGGTTTAGTTTTATTTTTTAACGTAAGTGGAAACATTAGGAGGTGCCTTGTTGGTTTACAACCTCAATGCTGGATTCCTGATTCCTGGCAGACACGGTCGTTAGTGCTTCAGTTCCTCTGGGTTTTGACCAGATTTAATGAACTGAGTACTGGGAGGTTTTCTTCATTTCAGGCTATGGTTAGCATGATGGATTTTTCTTCTGATTGTTCTCATTACCATTCTGTACATTTACCATAAAAGGACAAGAACATCCAAATTACAAACCTAATTAAGTTTATTACTCATGAGAAAGTGTGTTAGGAAATGTCTTTGTAAGGTAGTAGCTGTTTTTAATTAGAAACCACAACCTTGTCTCTATGTAGACTTACTGCATCAGAACACTCTTTACATGTACTTACTGCTTTACTGTAATTTTCACATAAAGTAGGATGATTCAGCCTCTGAACTGGTTCTTGCAGTTTACCCGAGAGCTATGACAGATGTTGAGGAGGCTCTTACACTGGTGAACATAGGGCATCCACTGACTCCAGTGATACCAAAATCAGAAAATATTTGTCACTGACATTCACAAATAAATTGTTTCTGCTGAAATTCTAGTTGTACTTCTTTAAATAAATAAGAGGTTTATTTTCTTGTATATAGGTTACCACTTAAAGACGAGTCTTTTAATAAGGCTTTCACTAGAATTTGCCTCCTAAAGCTGCTTTGAAAATGGTTTCCAAAAAGGATTTGCTGGGTTTCATAACTGTGTAGGCTGTTAATGATTCAGTAGGCCCCCTCATTCTCCTCCTACCCCTTATATTGAAAGCTCCTTCATAGCATCAAGGTACCCTGAGTCATAACGGCTAAACTATAAAGAATTAAAGTCATATAGAAAAATTCACCATGAAGTGAAATTGTCAGGAAACAATTTAAGTCAGAGATGCATTGATCACAATGATAAAACCTAAAGGTTGTGGGCTTTGTTGAAATCTTGGAATGTACTTACATGAACATGTCTTTATTATAGGATTGCAAACCCTGTAATAGCCTGATAAAACCTTAAAGGTGTGTATTCCCGCCCTGTTAAATTTTAATTGGTTTGGCTTTTATTATCTGTTACATAAAAAGAACATTTTATTGCATAAATACATGAGAGAGGAGAGACATAACATGCAGGATAAAAATCCCAGTCCCTAAAGTTGAAGGACCTAGAGTTGTGATTGGCTTATTTTGTGCCTGTGTGTACTTCATTTACCGCACCTCAGCCTTAGTTTCTTCATCTTTACAAAGTCATGTGCTCTCTAGTACTTATGTTCTTTTAAAACACTCATGGAAGCCACAAGTAAATGTTGATCATAAACAAGCTTCATATGACGTTTGGATCTTTGTGTTACTTTATGATCATCCTGCTTTAGCTTCCTGAGTGCTGTGCTGTGCTGGCATTACAGATGTGCACAGTAACACTTGACCAGACTCCTTTCCTGATAACAGAATTTAATATATAGTTGGCATCTATTTGTTATCTCAGCCTTAAAAGTTTCTTCCAGCTTTGAGATTCTATGACTTCAAATTGTTTGATTGCTTCGTAGAGACAGTCTGTACTAATGTCTCTTTATATTGATGATTCACTCCTGATTATGTGAACATAAGAGTTTTTTTATTAGAGGTACTGAAAGATTGAAAAAAAATGTACAGGACACTTCAGATTCCAAAAGGAATGGAAACATTAAAATACTTAAGCAATAATTTGATTTAAAATTTCAAGTTCTAAAGATTCTCTAGTATAAATATCATGTAAATGAAGTTCAGAATGATGTTTGTAGGCAAACCATGAAACCAGAGATTAAAAGCCTTAGTTCTAGCTCTGTGGACTGGCTTTTGATGTGGTTGTCTTCTTCATCTACTTATTGGATCCATACCATTACTTCTCAGATGTTATTATAAGAAACTAGGGGATCATATTAAAATGCTCATTTTCATTCATTTTGTCTGGCTTTAGCCAGACTTCTTATTTGTTTACTTAGGGTTTTGAAACACATTTTTATTATGTAGTATCTGAGACTGGACTTGAACTTTATATAGTCTAGCTGGCTTTGAAATCAGCTTCCTAACTGTTGAAATTATAGGTAGGCTACTACTGTGAGCTATTCGCCACATTTTACTTATAAAGCAAGTAGTGATTCCAAGGCTCTTTTTTGATTTAGAAAGCCTTTCTCTTAGTCACACTAAACTGTTCTTTGGAAGCCCCTCATTTTTGGACTCCCCGTATTTCAGTCTAATAGCACCTTTAATTTTTGTGTTTTTCCTACTCTGGATATTATTCACAGTAAAGATAAAGTAGAATAACAGAAAGATACTTTGAGAAGAGAACTAGATTCAGGTCCCTCCTCCATGGGATTAACAGCTCTGTTGCCTCAGACAGTTGACTTGATTTATGTAACCTCAAGGATCGAAATACCTTCCTACCAGCAGTGAAAGGGATAAAGATGCCCCATTCGGTTCACAGCAGAGAGCAAGCATAGAGCAGATACTCAGAAATTAGAAACTATTTTTATTATTATTAGCATGCTGATATGGCTGTTTTTATTTGGTGCTCCTGATTCTAGTCAGCACATGTTTCCCATGCATCCTCCATATCGCTATCAGTTGTTTTTCCATGTACTGAAAAAGCACCATGCAAGCATTCTGTATATAGTGAAAAGCAAACTGAGGCAGTTCTTTCTGAATGAATATCACAGAATAGGGAGCAGTTAAATGTACAAATGTACAGTACTATGAAAGAGCAGCAGAAGGGATCTGTGCTCTGTTGGATAGTAAGAGCTTTCTGAGGGATTTAATCTGTAAGGAACAAGAAAGCATCAGTAAGTTATAGAGCTAGGGCAGTGTTGTTTAGGCTTAGAGTATGGCATGAGCAAAGACCTTGTAGTGTGTGCTGAGTCTGCTTTAGAAGTCAAATGATGGCATAGTTGAGGGATGGCATCTAAAGAGTTACGGAGAAGGAAGCATTGAATATTTTTAGTTTTCTGCCTTTACTGGATTATTAGGGTAGTGGTACCTACCATTTACTGAGCTGAAGACTGAGGTGGGCCAGGTGGGGTCAGGAGATAGACTCCTTGAGCTTGTCAGATTCTTTCAGTCCCCTGCACTGTTCCCATTTCCTGTTATGTTTGCCCAAATTATAAAGTGTTTGTGTAGTCTCCTCTAAGCTGACTTTCCAGCTTTGCTGTCTTTTCCCTTCATTATCATGCTTGTATTGGTTGCTTTTCTGTTGCTGTGAGAAAACACTAACCAAAAGCAACTTAAAGAAGAAAGGGTTTATTTTGACTTATGGTTCCAGAGAATGAGTCCATCATCGTGGTGACAGCATGGCATGTTAGCAGGAGCAGGCTGGTCACGTTTTATCAGCACACAGTAAACAGAAAGAACAGGAAGTAGGGTGAACTGTAAACTTTAAAGCCTGCCCCCAGTGATATACTTACTTCTTCCAGCAAAGCTCTGTAGTAAGAGGTTTCTGGCCCGAAAGTCCAGAAACCTCTTACTACAAAGCTCTGCCTCCTAAAGATTGCTTGATGTCCACAATCAGTTCTATCACCTGGGGACCAAGTAGTCAAGTGTAAGAGCCTGTGAGGGAACATTTCTCATTAAAACCACTACAGTGCTTAAACCATAGAGACATTTGCAAAGTAGTTTTGGACCCCACTGTATAGATTAGTCCCTTGGAATAAATGCCTTTGACTGAGGCCTTTACATTAGTCCAAGCATTCGTGTTATTATACAGGGAATGTTCTTCAAGTTTAGGGTCTTAGACCTCTTTATTATTTGATTGATGTCTTAGTGATAACACTTACCATAAAGTCTCTCTCCCTTTCTTTGTCCTTACCTCTCTCCTTCCTTCTCCTCCCCTCCTCTTTTTCTTTGTAGCCCAGGCTGGCCTCCTGAGCCTTGTAACCCAGGATGGTCTTATTCTTGTTCTACCCTGAAACTACAGGCAGCACTGCCAGCCCAGGACTTAATGGGCACCAGGCAAGCCCTCACCAGATTACATTTACTTTAGCAAGCCATGAACTGTGCGTGTAGAGATCTAAATTCATTGTGCTTTGTTCCTCTGCTCTACAAATTAGGGGAAGAACTCAGAAAACTCAATAAGGGGTGGTATTACTACTACTATTATTAAACGGCAAACCTAGACCCTATACTCTAAACTTGATGAGTGTTCTTTGCTCCCATGAGGCTCAAGCACTGTTTTGCCAGATTGTGTTTATCTTAAATTGTCTCATACAGCTTAGTAAGGGCAGGGATCAAGTCCTTGTTTCCGTGGTGCCTAATACAACATTCCTCAGGGCTTGTTTCTCTGTTTGCTTGCTTGCTTGGTTTTGTTATTCTCTTGTCTGTTTGTTTTTGGTACAAGGTCTTACTATTTAACCCAGGCTGTCCTTAAACTTGCAGTCCTCCTCCCTCAGCCTCCTGAATTCTAGAATTATAAGCAAATAACATATATAACTTTCAATTCAGAAAATTGCATTAGATCTTGGTTTCTAATTACATAAGATCATAGCTTAGCCACCATGTCCTTAGTAGATAGGTAGTAGTGGTAGCTAGCTGGGAGACAAAGTTTGATTTTAATTATCAACATGTCTCAAATGTCTGTATGATTTATTTTCCTGCCTTATATCACATGGATGAGGGTTTTGACTGCTTTCATGTGTAGGGACCACACATAGACCTGCTACTTGTAGAAGCCAGAAGAGGGTACTAAATCCTCTGAAACTAAAGCCATAGATGGTTGTGAGACTTTATGTAGGTTTGAGGAACTAACCCCCAGACCTTTTGCAAAAGCAACAAGCTCTCTTACCCACAGAGCCGTCTGTCTCTAGTTTTGAAATGCTTGCTTTCTAAACTTGATTCCAAGGTGTATAATGGTGGTGACAATGACTGAAGTCCCAGTGCTCCTCTGAAATAGCTGTGAGTGCAGTTTGCTTTGTTAATATTGTCCCATTGTCTTACCACCTTCAGTCAGCTGTCATACTCCTTCCCTGGAAAAGATCATTTCATCTGCAGTGTGAAGATTTGGGACTTTGATCCCAGCCCATCTCTCTTCTAGGCCTCTGTTCTAACTCTTCCCATGAGTATTTCAAACGTATCTTTAATTCCCATACTCAAGACCCATAAGAGTTTACAGCATTTTCTCTCCCTTCAAGTAATTCTTTTCAGCAGAAAATACTTTCCGTAATAATAATTTTTTAAACTGACAGTATAAATATTCTAGTAAGTAGAAACTGTCAAAACACCAATTGTTAAATTGTGTTGTGCTACTACTATATTCTGGGTGTTTAATATCTTTTAACGATACTTTGAAATTAAGTAATATTGTAGGATGTAATGGTTGCATATATGTAGGTTCTCAACCAAAATTTCTTATGATTTAGTTCTAAATGTCACTTAAAAATTTACATGTATGAGTGTTTTGCCTGCATGTGTGTCTGGGTAATGTACATGGATTACCCACAGAAATCAGAAAAGGGAACCAAGTCTTAGGCAGTTATGAGCAGCCATTTGGATGAATAGAATATGAATAGAACCTGGGTCCTTTGGAAGAGCAACTAGTGAACCGTCTTTCCCAAAGGTTACTTTTTAGTTTGTGGACTCGGGCAATTAAATGAGCTGATTTGGGCATTGGTTTTTTCCTCCACAAAGTAGCCAATAGCACTACTTTTTATTTCCAGCTGCTAAGAACATTATTAAAAATGAAAGAATCAACAAAACATTTTGATACTTGGCACTTATGATACAGTCTACAAATAATGCCAGTTATTTTTATTATTATCTCAAGTTTACAAGTAAGGAAATTGATCCCGAGGGAAGCTAGTCCAAGTCTAACAGAAACTAGATGTTGCTGTCAGAGCAAGTCAGAGAAGCATTATGACTTGCTCAACAATGCACACTTGGTGCTTTAAGACGGAGAAGCTCTAAAATGGGCATATGAAATCTCACGTCGGTGTGATTTGGGAAGCACAATATGTTCCATAATCCCATCTTATTCTGTGTGCATTGTTTGCTTTTCTCTTTCTTCATTTAAATCACCAAGCCCCAGAAAGAGTAACTGTAGTTTCACAGTATTACGACAGTGACTTCGGTTGTGATTTGCTTTGTTGAGCCCTTTGCTAACCATTTTTAGGACATCTTGGGCATTCAACGTGTCAGAAGCACAGTGTGCAAAAAATCAAGGATTTTTATTTTATGGTTAACTGTTATCTTTTGAAGTTATCCAATAATTTGCCTGGCTGTTGGTTTGTTTTTTGTTTTTTTGGGTTTTTTTGTTTGTTTGTTTTTGTTTTTTTGTCTAAGACATTTTCATTTTTAAAGAGTTTTTTGTGAATCTCAGTTTTTACCAGTTGTCTTTTAAATTGAACTTTCATGTTAGTACTTTGATACCTTTGTATTAAAATTTGTGTATTGTTGAATTTACTTAATTTTATAAGCTTTATAGGCTTGTAATAATAACTTTTTGGCCCAGGCTGTCCAGCCTAGACCCTCTTGCAGCCCTGTTGCCTAGCCTCAAATAATCACACAAAGGCTTATGTTAATTTCATGCTGATTGACCTATGGCTCGGACATTTTGCCATCTCTTTCATCTTAACTCATCCTATTTTCATTAATCTGTTTAGCCATGTGGCTTGGTACCTTTTCTCAGAACAGCAAGATTGTCTTCTTTACTCTGTGTCTGCTGGTGTCTCTCTGGTGTCTCTCTGGTGTCTCTCTGGCGTCTCCCTCTGCTCTTCCTGTTCTCAGATTTTTCTTAGTCTGGTAGCCCTGCCCACACCTTCTGTCTACCTTCGACCAATCAGTGTTTCTTATTAAACCATTAGGCCGGACAATTATTTACTATGTAACAACATAATTGCACTACATTTCCCCCTTTTTTCTTTTGTTAAAACAAAAACTCCAAATCTAATTTCCTTTGTATATTTTTCACCATTATCTATAACAACTTGTAGCTAACACTGTAAACAAGTGTAAAAGCACACTTGTTTATTGTTTATAACATAGCTAATGATTTACCTTCATCTCCTTCTCCTATTGTTACTTTTTGTCAGTTTTTTTAATCCCTCTGTAGGAAATAAATCCCTTTTATTGATAATATGAGGCATAAAATACAAAGCCAGATGGCTTTCAGAGGAGGGCAGACATAGAAAACCCAGAGTCATCTGTGAGGAAAAATGTTTTCATCTTTTCTTGGAACTGAATTCTATGACCTAATATATTTATTCTAAGGAGAACAAACATAAGACTATTGTAATAGAACACTGAGCTTATAACAGTATCAAAGAGGATGGAAATACACTGGTTTGTATAACTTGGAGTGGCATCATTCTGTTCCACCCAAGGCCCAAGTAATGCTATCAGCACTGTGTCTATTCATTAAATTTTATGATTATATTTGATTAAAATCTGCATTCCCTCCACTACTTTTCCCTACCAACTTCACATGCTCGCTCTCCCCTCTCTCATGCTCTTTCCCTCTCTCACTTACTCATTCGCTCTCGCTCTCTTAAAAATACCCACAAGACTATTTACAGGAGCATGCCTGAATCCCTGAAGAAGACTTAGTCTCCCTCCCCTGGCAGCCATTCATTGTCAGTAGTTCCTCAGACAGGGGCAGGAATTCATGAGCTCCACCTAATCTCTGGGATTTGGCTGACTTGATCTTGTGCAGGTCTTATACATGAGTCATAGGCACTCTTAAGTTCATGTTTACAATGGTCCTGTCATGGCTGACAAGTACTGTTTCCCTGTGGATACCGTCTTATAATCTTTCTATTCCGTCTTCCATGTATCTTGGTAGGAGAAGGTGTGATATGGATATCCTATATAGAGCTGAGAAATCCAGTCTCTTATCCTCTGCATATCAACTGGTTGAGGGTTTCTGTATTAATTGCCACCCACCACAAATAAATAAATAGCCTCTGCAGACATTATAGGCTATCAAATAAAAACTCAGTGGGTCTCATATACTGCCTTCTGACACAGAAGGCTGTTGTTATGTTCTGTTACTCTCCAGAAGTTGATGTGAAGACCCTGTTGCTGGAGACACATGAGTCAGGACATGCAGAAAACAAGAACCCAAAAGCATTATCTCCACTGGCTAGCTTTCATGGTACTAGAAGAATCCTGTGCATGCTACAAAGGGAGAAAATTTTTCTGTGAGCTATAATAGTAACTGACCTGGCAAGATAGACCCTCTGATGTCATAGTGGCACAAGACGGAGTAACCAACCGTTTTCTGGTTGGACTTAAAGCCTGCTTCATGAGCCAGGCATAGTAGTTCATGCCTTTTATCCCAGCACTTAGAAAGCAGAGGTAGGCAGATCTCCATGACTTAGAGGCCACAGCCAGGGCTATATAGTGAGGCCGTGTCTTAAACAAACAAAAAGTCTGCTCTAGTACTGTTAAATGAGCCCAAAGCTTGTGGTTGGCTAGGTTAAATGAACATAGTAATAAACTACCCCCAAGAGTCCATGAGATGATAAGATTTCAGTAAAATCAAATACCTTAGACAACTTATTTAGTGAAATTTTAACCGAGAATTCTCTTAACAGTTTCTTGAAAGGGCCTAAATAGACTTTTGTCATGTTGCATTTTATGTTTAAGCAAAGAGGTGTTCTCCACATTGGTGATTATAAAAAATGTCAGTCAACTCTGGGAACATTGGAGCTGCTTTACATCTTCAGTCAGATTATTTAGCCAACAGTTAATTCTTTGTGGAAACATAAGCACAACCAACTTATTACATTCATATATTCCTCATTTTTAATAAATGGCTAATTATGTATATACCAAAGAATTGTTTTTTAAATTATTTATTATTAGTATTTTATCTGTATGCCCATTTTATATGCCTGTTTACCTGGGGTCATGTAAAATTCTCTCATGAAAAGTGATTATACATGTATGGTAAATTGAAGAAACTCTTGATTCAGATAGTTTGACATTCATGAAATTCCTACTGCTGTGTGTGGATCATCAATATTAACTAAAAACCAACATCTGTCCTGTGTCTTTCAGGGACTATCAGTACATCTGTCAGTGTTCCTATAGGTCTTGCAGTTTACAAGACTTGGCTGGTTTCTTTGAAGTGGACTTTCTGAGATAGTCCTTAAGTTTAGTGTTGGAAATAGTTTAGATATTTGATGAGGAGAATATATTTCATCAAGTGTTCAAAACCCGTCTCCAGGTATAACCATTGTTAAAGTTATTAATAACAGATAAAAACTGTCTAGATGTGTTTCAGTTGTAACTTAGTTGAATTGGAAAGAGCAAGATTGATTTAAACAGATGTGATCTCTACATTTATGGCATTCTGTACCTAGTATTTTTGCATTGCCAGGGCATATAAAAGTTTTTCCATTTATATTTCTTTGTAGAATATTGTCCTGACTGTAAGTTAATGATTTCTACAATTTATTGCTGTCTAAAAATTTCCTTTGACTTCACATTTTGTTCTGGATGTCTTGGTTTCCTTCTTCCACCCACACAAAGTGAAGTAAGAGTTGCGAAGTGACACTGAGCTTGAGAACAAACCAACTTAAAAGGGGGGGGGGCTGCTTTTTATTGATCCCCAAAGGGATGGCTTTGTCAGGTGTTCACTAATGTGTGAATAACCTGCTTGACTTCACTGGGATGAGTGGGGAGTTGTGCTGTTGGTCCTTGTAGAGCCTCAGTAGGCACACAACACTGAGAGGTCAACTCCAAACTCACTGATGCAGATTCATCATTTCTGTGCACTGTTATATCTTTGTTTCTTTCCTTCAGAGAAAGGGCAATATAGTAATTAGGGTCTTGTATTCTGTTATGAAAATAATCAGGTGAACTTATTTAAACTCAGCGTTTTGATAAGTTTTGAAAATATTAAGAGATTGCTGTTGAAGATGATAATATATATGAACTATGTTTAAAATTTAAAGTATAAACATACTATTATAGTATGCAGTAACACTCTAGTAAAAGGCAAAGGATACATAATTAATGCAAAAAGTAAACACAGATCAAAGTATGCATTTAAAAACTCATTACAATGCCACATAGTCCAACTAAATCTTTAACTCAGGTTAAAATGTAAGATTTTAGGAAAGATTTTGAGAACTGGTGTGATGCTGGAATGAGAGGAGAGACAAATACTGATGGGCAAATAGACCTTATACACTTAAAATATGTTTTCAAATATGATTGCTTAGATTAAAGACTGTTCACTTTTAAGGCTGTTATTATATGGCTAAAACAGGAAGTCACAGAAAAATTCTATGATTAAAAACTGTTTTACCTAATTTTTCAAGCTCATAGAAGGCAAGAATATTTCACATTAATCTGTCAAAAGTACTCAAACCATGGTAGGCACTCAGGAAATACTTACTGAGCTAATCCTAATCTTACAATAAGGTAGCTTTAAATACGGTAGCTTAAATATGCTTTTACAGGGCATTAAATATCACTCCGTCTACCTCCTTGTATGTCAGTTTTGATGTAAGTATGTTCTTTGATTTAGGAAGAGAGCTGATTGATATTGAGCAAAAGGAAGTTAATTTTAGAGGTTTTTTTTTTTTTTCCAGATATCTAGACTATAAAATAGTGACTGTAAATTATATGAATGAAATGTATGTAATCCGTGCCCAGATTACAAGGTATGGTGGAGAACTGGTCTGAAACAGGAGATAGATATAGCTGTTTAGTGGTTATTCCTAACAGTGCAGATCAAGCTGAATTTCGTCTTTCAGATGTTACCTGAAGCAAGTCTAGATCTCCCAAGTCAGTGATACTTTCAAGTGTAAAAGTATTTTTACAAGAAAAAGAACCATTGAATATACCATGACACATTCAAGGACTCTGGGAAATATTAGAGAAGAGAAGGTGGCAATATCCATCCATGCTTGGTTGAGTGGTTGGTTTTTTTTTTTTTTTTTTTTTTTTTTTTTTTTTTTTTTTTTTTTTTTTTTTTTTTTTTTTTTTTTGAGGGACAGGCAGTGAGGCAGGGTTTCCATGTCTTGAATTCAGAGGTCCACCTACCTCTGCCTCTGAGCCTTGGATGTGCTGGGATTAAAGGCATGTGCCGTCACATCCAGCTTAATGAATTTAATTTATAATGCAACACTATTTCCCAGAAGACGTTCTGTTTTACGTCACATTCATTGGTATTAAAAACCTGAGTCATAATTGTTATAAACACCGCTGTGACTTCAGCTGATACGAAGTGTGTAATGATTCACAGCACATAACAGTGATGTGGTAAACACAGCATGGCGCAGGGTGAACTAAGAGTTCCTTGCTTGTATTCCCCACATGGTAAACCCAACATGGCGCCGGCAGAACACCTCTACAGAGGGCACACACGCCCTACGTAAACCTGCACCCACCTGTTCTTAAAAGGAGCCTCCTGCCACTGAAACTCTTTCTCTCTCCTCTCCCTCCTCTCTCTCCTCCTCCCCCTTTCTCTCTCTCAGCAATTCCCCTAAATAAACTCATGTAGCATTTGGTAGTATGGACGTCTATATGTCTATCTCTCATGCAGGAAACTGACACAGTGGCCTAAGTAAAAACATGACTGATAAGTTTTCAAATACAGGCTTGCTAGTCCATGCATTGTGGAATGATACAGCACATGCTTAAGTCCAATCTTCAACTTTTGCCACCTACTTTCTAAATTCACTTGAGCAAATTATTAACCTAATTTCCTTATCTGTTATGGCAGTTGTAAAGACTGACTTGACATGTGGAGTTTTTAATACCTGCTATGTATGCTTGCTTTATTTCTGGAGCCTTAGTTAAATACTGATTAGAGGCATTTAGCCTTTGTTGCAATTCTTTACTAGGCACTTTCTACCTTCCAGATGCATCTTATTCACTTGTTACACTTTTGTGTGCATGCTTTCTGATAGTCTCAAAGCATACAAAAACATGGCTCCTGAATTCTACTTGGTTTTCATTGGTCTAAACAAATTTTTTGTTCCAGGGAACCTAATGACTTACCCTTGCTTGATCACAAAAATGGTTTTCTTTTCCTGTTGTCTTTTCTGTCTTTGTTGTCTTCTTCAGTCATTTCTTCCACTTATAAGTGCCTTTCCCCAGTTAGGAGAGCCTAGTCTACCTCCTAAGGTTCAACCCAATTACCTGTCTTAAAAGGAAGCTTTCCCTGGAACCTCTTCTAGCTAAATTATAACACTTTTTAAAAATCATATAGTATTTAATAATATTAAAGAACATTGATATTGTATCTGGGGGTGGACAAGATGGCACAGTGGATAAAGTTACTTTCTACTAAGTCTCAAAACTTGAGCTCCATCCCCAGGACCCACATATTGGAAGTAAGAATTAACTCTTCCAAGATGCCCTCTGACCTTTACATATGCTCTATTACACAAGTATACAATACACATTTACACAATAAATAGTGTAATAAATTGTTTAAATATTGTATGTCTTGGGCTGATTGATATATACCCTTTTTCATAACCATGTCAGTTTTTTTTTTTTTTTTGCTTTAGTTTGAATATTTTTGCAGCTTCTGGTTTCACAGTAAATAGTAGAGGATGCTCATCTAGTGACCTTGAAATACTAGTTATCAGAGGACTTTGATTTTTAGTGATTTAGCCTAATAAGACTATTGGTAAGGTAGGTGGGTAAAACGTTGACAGATCCATTGTTTGTGCTTTAGATTTAGCACTAGATCTATGGTTTGATATATCTTTGTTTTAAGTCAGATTGGTGCTATCCCTTCCATGGGAACTCTTCCAAACCCAGGAGTTCACCTCACTTTCCCTTAAGAAACTGCATTTACTCTACTTTAAAAGATGGGTGGGAATTAAGTCAAATAATGACCATGGGATTATATTGAGCTATTTATTTAAATATTAAACCTAATTTGATACTATTGCTATAGAATGCTATAGAAGGATATTTAGTGTATAAGCTAACCCCCCTGGAATTCCTGATAGTAGCTTTTGTTTTTTATGAGTCCCTTTCAGATAATTCTTTAATATATGCACTTGAGTAGCATTGACTGGTATCCCTAAATAACCTCAGGATGGGACCATTCCCCAAGTGACTGGAAATAGAATGTTGTCTCACTACTGACCCATAGGAAAAGAGGAAAGTTGGGGGTTTTGATTAGTGAATACATCTGGGCCCTGCAAGTGGTGTCTTAGGGTTTCTATTGTTGTGAAGAGGCGCCATGATCACAGCAACACTTAATAAAGGAAAATATTAAATGAGGACAGCTTACAGTTTCCGAAGTTTAGTCCATTCATTATACAAGCAAACATGGTTCTAGAGAGGGAACTAAGAGTTATGTATCTTGATCTGCAGGCAACAGGAAGTGAACTGAGTTCCATGCTGAGTGTAGCTTGAGCATAAGGCCCCAAAGCCTGCCCCCCCCCCAGTGACACACTTTCTCTAACAAGGCCAGACATCCTAATAGTACCACTCTCTATATATATAGGCCAAGCATTCAAACACATGAGTCTCTGGGGAGCATTTCTATTCAGACCACAAGTGGCATGCCTTGAGATGGCATGCAATCTCCCCTGAATACCATTACTTTAGATGCTGTGCCCTTTCATTTGACTGTAAGTGATACTATTTCACTTGTTTGTTTATTTATTCATTCCTTTTTTTGAGATAGGCTTCTGGGTTCTGGCTTTCAAGTAGCTGTACCTGACTTGTATTCTTTATAGTAGACTAGGAAACATACATGAAGTGTCTTTTCTTTCACTGTGTGTGGTTTGTGTGTGTGTGTGTGTGTGTGTGAGAGAGAGAGAGAGAGAGAGAGAGAGAGAGAGAGAAAGAGAGAGAGAGAGAGAGAGAGAGAGAGCACTTAAAGTGTACTAATAAATTATGGGACCCAAGAAAAGAGTAAAAACCCCTCACTATATCCATAGGTCAGAACTACAGCCTGCCTGTTTGTGACCTAGAGCTTGTAATCCTGCTGTTCCAGCTTCTCTCCATGCTGGGGTTACAGTTTGCATCACAGTGTCTAGATTACAGAATTGGGAATAATATGAGACCGAGCCTTTAACTTGAGGTTTTGTTGGGTATACATAGTATTAAAATTGACTTAAATTTGTTGAATACCCAGTTATTTTCAGGAATTGGTTGATATCAAACAAAACTGAAGGTCATATAAGAAATCAGCAAAAACCCATCTGTGCAGTGAGAGCTACATGGAAAAATGTGAGATCTAAAGTCCCAAGCCAAACTGTGAATTTCATAATTGATGATATAAAAAGTAGAATTGAAGAATTGTAAACAGGCCTTGGCCCTTCATCCCAGCACTTGGGAGGCAGAGGCAGGCAGATCTCGTGAGTTTGAGGCCAGCCTGATCGATCTATAAATCGAAGTTTGAGGCCAACCAGGGCTACACAGAGAAAACCTGTCTCTAAACTAAGGGGTGGGGGAAATTTTGGAAATCTGGCTTCATGTGTGAAAACGGGTGTTCATATGATTAGTCTCCCTCCATCTGTTGGCTCAAGAAGTAGGGGTACAGTATCTAGAATTTAAATTTATGTAAGTTCTAAAGTTGTGTAAGATCAAGTTTTAAATTCTAGGGAGTGCTGCTAGCATCCAGTGATCCTTGATCTAGTCTGTATTTTTTTATTCTAATGCTTTATTTGTTAACCTATTTATTTTCATGTATTGGTGTGATTTACATACCTTCCAACTCACCTACTTAAAGTGTAGTCTTGAGTGGTTTCATAGATTGATGTAAACCATCATTGACATTTTAGAACATTTGCATCATGTGAAGCAAATAACCCTTAGCTGTCTTTCCCATTTCTGTTGCATCACATATGGAGAGAGACACACATTCAAACATCTACCTACCGACCCACTCTTTCTTGACTGGCCAGTTCTTAAATGTAAATACAATCATTCAGAAAAGTCTGTGCTCTCTGTGACTCACTCCTTTCACTTACCCATCCATGTTGTCGCATAACCAGGACTTTATCTCTTTTCACCAGCCACTGATGCTCCACTATAAGGGTGTACATTTTATTCATTCATAAATTGAAAGACTGTAGTGGAGAGCAGGTACCATCGCACCAGCCAAGAGGCCATGCCTCATGTGGGTGGGACTTGATCTCCATCCGCTACAATAGACACTTGGGTTGTTTCCACTCTCAGGCAGTTTTGAATATTTTGAACTTGGGGGAATGCCATAAACATTGATTGGCACAGTTCTATATAGACTTAAGTTTTCATTTCTCTTGTGTTTATGCCTAGGAATTGAATTGTTTGGTCATATTATTGTATTTGATCTTGAGGAATTAACAAAGTATTTTCCCAAAATGACTCCCATTTCTTTTCCAACTAGCAGTAATTAAGAGTTTTAATTTTTCAATAGCCTTATCTGGCTTTTATTATTAGTATTACTGTGATTATTGCTGTCCTATAATGTATAAGGGAAGAATGACATTTCATGGATATGATTTCTGTTTCTGCATTTTTTTCTGTAAATGTTCTGTGAAAACAAATGTTTTCACTTTACCATTTTTATCTGGGTTATTTATTGTATTCTTCAGTTTTAAAATCCTTTATTATTCAGATTATGTCCTTTTTTAGATATATGATTTAAAAATTCCCTTTTCCCATTCTGTGGATTAGCTATGGCAGTACTTCCCATACCTAGATTTCATGCATTTGTTGAAATTATAAGTAAGCAGAGCTCACAAAGTAGGTGTCTGAACAGCAGCTAGTTTAGCGAAGCATGCCCTCTGCTGTACAAACAAACATACAAACCAAAGTCTCAGGACTGGGGAGATGGCTCAGAGGGCAAAGTGCTTCTGTACAAACATGGTGACCCTAGCTTGGACCCCTGGCTTGCACATAAAGCTGGGCGTGGCAACATGTACTGTAACTCAGTGCTGGGGAGATTGGGCAAATCCTGAGGGCGTGCTGGCAAGCCAGTCTAGCAGAAACGGCTAGCTCTAGGTCAGTGAGAGACCTTGATTTAAAAATTAAGGTGGGATGGAGGGAGCAGGGGTGGATAGAGAGGAACATAACTGATGTTGACCTGTGCAAGCACACAACCTGCCCTCAACCCCTACATGCCCATATTAAAAAAAAAAAAGTCTCCATGATGTCTGTCATCAAGTTTCAAGTTTTTGTCTAATCTTTTATTTTCCCTTAATAATATAAAATTAAAGCAAATTAGGCTGGAAAGGTAGCTTGTCAGCTAAGAGTAGCCATATGGTGGCTCATAACAGTCTGTCACTCCATCCAGTTCCTGAGGATCTGACACCTTCTCTGGTGCTCTGGGCGCCAGGCACACATAATCTTTAAAAAATTATAACAAATATAGTAAGGAATAGTACTAAAGATTTTATTGTCCTGTGTACATAGTACATTATAGTTGCTTGTTGACTGATGGTTTTGTTCTTTAGTGTTTGGGATAATGCCTCCAAATAAGTTATGACATGAAATCCAGAGTCTCCTTGGTTAGATTCAGTACTTAACCCTTCAACCTTCACCAGATTAACTTCAGCTTGTGCCTATGTGCACAGACTTGCCTCATCCATAAAAGAGCAGACTTGGAAGGAACAAATTGAACAGTATATTCATTAAAGTATTTTTCAGGTTCAAAATATAATTTCACTAGTGACTTTTTTCTTTTTTATTGTTCTTAATCAGAAAGAATTTATGCTGTGTTAAAAAAACTTGGACCTAATGAACATTTTTTTTACATTGGAGTTACATTGATTTGGCAAGTAAAAAACTGAACATATCTATGTTTCCTTAGTAAGTAAATAACCTACTATAGAATAGCAGATGCCATATCAATGAATTGAATTGTGACGAGCTGAGAACGTGACCAAAGCATCACCAGGAAGGTGAGAGACTAAAGGAAGAAATAATTTACACACCTGCTTAGGGTGTGGCTAGAGGTACAGAGACATAAGGAATGAGTCCTTGACTATAAACTTGCAAGTATGCATAGATCATTGGAGAAGCAAGTTCTCGAAGGACAGCTGTGTCCAGAGGTGAGGCTGAAGCCTAGGCTACAGCACATAAGAAAAAAGAGAACAATTAAAGACAGAAACACCTGAAGCTGACATAGAGATTGTGAGGTAAGTGTACCTTGTTTTGGTTAAATTGGGAAGGATCATAATTTTAAAGGTTTTAGGGGACTTAAGGTTTATCATGGGTCCTTGGGTTCAACTAAAACAAATTGATATCATAGTGTAGAGTGAGACAAGGAAATGGAAGCTCCCATAGTCCGAGCCAGATATTTAAGAACAGAAGAAACGTTGTTGGGATTTAGACCCATTTGCAAAGCTTAGTAACCAATTCCCACCAGCCAAGAAAGCTACTTATATTTGGTTATGTTTTGTTTTTGTGTTTGGCTGGCTTTCATGACATTATTAATCAAACATCATTATAAATAAAAGCACATGTCAGAAACAAATGTTTAAGCAACTGGAACTTAGACTAGGGAAGAGAAGTCCAGAAATTTAATTCTAACCATTCCCCCTGTTATGGATATGTGTCTTTGGCCTATTCTAAAAGCAGCTCATTGTAATCATTTAGAACACATGGAAATTTAGTCTTTAGTATCTTCTCAGGACTCTTTAAAAAATGTATTTCCTGAGACCACTTGATATAAACATAGCCTGAAATATGTAAGGAATTCTTATACTCTTAATCTCTGTTTTTATTCATTAAAGTTGGAATAATATTATATAGTCTGTTTAATAAGTTGGTTGCCCTAGGAGTGAGCAAGAAATATACTTCCAAACATTAAGAGTGTTGATATGTTGGACCAAAGCATGGCAGGCAGGTCCTTAGGTTTTGTTATGGCATTAGGCATAAACAGCTACAACTACATTCTGTTTGGTATGAATAGTAAACCTGTCATGTCTGGTTTCTTGAGCAATCATTGGCCTAGAATAACATGACAAGATCCTAGAATGTACTCAGATTATCTTTGGGGAGTTAGGTCCTGGATATAGCTATACCATATATAAACATACCTGAGCAGATTTACTTCACTGTTTCCTAAGTGGGCCTGCTGCAACAGAAGGAGCAGAAAAAAATGTGAGGAAGATTTACTGAAGGACAGTTTCAGGACATGTTGACACAGTTATGGAATGCTGGGAAGAATAGCTAGAAGTTGTTAGCTCTAAGAGAAGGGTTGCTCATTTTGTGCCAAGGCACTAGTGACTCTCTTAAGTATGGAAGGCCTGCGCAAAATCAGAGTTGTGTTCGTGGGCACATTAAGAAGGAAGGCTTCTTGGGTAAGGCCACCAAATTTACGTATGTGAATTTTCAAGAAATATAAACTATTTCTAGGCAGGACTTAGAACATTAAGGGCATTTAGTGGAATCAACTATCACTAAAGTAATGGTCCTACTATTCAGTATAGCTAATTTAATTAAGACTTAAGTTGTTAACTTGTAAGCTTTTTCCATAATGGCTGTTAACCATGAGTACTAGCATCAGTTTTGGGTCACTGGTAGAAATGTTTAGTAGGGCTGGACACCTGAGTGCCACTGGAGAACTTTATTATTACTATTATTTTTTTATGCCTGTGGGTATTTTGTCTGCATGAATATCTACACCACATGTGTGCCTGGTACACTCAAAAGCCAGAGGAGTACATTAGATATGGAAATAACTCCTGGAAATGGAGTTATTATCAATTGAGAATATGATTAAATTTTCACCTGATTTTATGTTTAGAGTATTTTGTGACCAGATTTTTTTGGGGGGGGGTCACATTCATTTCATAGTATTTGATGGATATTTTGTACATATGAATTTTATTGACTTTGTTTTCTTAAGTGAGGTGTTTAACTGACTAAATTAAACTAAATCTGTTAAATTATACTAAATCTGTTAAGGTAGGCTATTTTACTATCATGAACTAATAATTTGATACCTTAGTTACGTTTTCAACATTTATGGAGCAGGTACATAGTTAATCTGAGTGGCTTAAAAGTAGGATACTTTTCTTTTGAGTGTCTTATTCTATAATTTGCTGTTAAGCCTGTGTTAAAAATTCTTCCCTGCTTCCTCTTCCGTTTCTTCCCTTTTGGGCCACATACTGTCTTAGGGAGGAGGTAGAGGAGAGGCGAATTCTCACTTTAGCCAATGGAAGCTCGACTTCTGTAGTGTTTACCTACTTTGCGTACTGCAGGCCCACCCACACACATTTAGAGGAACATCAGTGAAAGAACACTGAGCAGACGGCAGGCACTGTGCTGTGTGTGGTTCTCAGTGCCATCAGCAGAAGCTGTCATACTGTCGATTTTATCCTCTGGTGAGAAGGTGGCTTAGCGTGTGGTGATAGCAGCAGAATAAAAAGGTGGGTGCTCTGTGGATTAATTTTAAAGGTCATTCTGAGGCTTCGGGTAAAGGTAAACTTGCAAGAGTTAATTATCTAAAGCATAATCAAACTACTTTTATTTTACATTTTTCATATTTAGCTTTAGATTGTGTTGTATATGACTAACTTTCCTTCTGTCTTAGGACAAAGGTTGGATGAATCTCAAATACAAAGTTTCAGTAGTGAAGAAAGCCTAAGAAATAGAACTACAAGTGTTTATGACCTGTTGATTATACACCAACAGAAAATGCAAAGCTGTTCTTATTTTTAATGTTTGTTCTTCATTTTTTTACATGTTGTAGAGCCTAATGTTAATCTATTTTCAAGTGTGAAATTATGTTGTTCTTGGAAATGACTTAGTAACTAGAGTGATGTGGCCACCATTGCACATTGGTTAGCTGTGCTTTACAGGGATTGTAAATGGTGTTTCTACCAGAATATTTCAATTGTTCTTCTGATTAGGATAAGAAGAAATTGAATAATATTGAGCTGATTATTAATTATAGGGAATCTTTCCACTAAAAAGTAACATTCATTTCCCCGCAATGTTCTGTTTTTACCTAAGAAAAATAGAGCTGAATGGTTTCTATAGTGGATCCAAAAGAAATGAGGTCTGATCTAGATATTGGCATACATGATTCCCCAGTTTTCTAGCATGTGAAAAATCTACTGTGTATTTAAAAAATGGCTGTGACAAGTTGGAAAAATTAATCATAATTTAATTATTTAGAATATTCGTGGTGTGATAATGTAGCAATAATCAGATGAAAGAAAAAAGGAAACTCATGGAAGTAACCTAGATATATGCATTTATTTTCCTAATGAAGAGAGTTAAAGTGAGTAATTTAAAATATTCACTTTGTTTAAAAAAATAGATGTTCTTAACCTCCCACATACAATGTCTCTAAATTACTGTTAAAAAGTTTCTGGAGAACACAGTATGATTTGCCAGAGAAGGATCACCTGCTACTCCTGAGCACTTGGCAAGAACCAAAATGGAAATAAAGCTGTAGGGTTAAACTATCTCTGTTTGTTAAGAGTAGCAATAATTGTCATTATTAATGGCTTCTCTTTAATGAGCACTAACTTCTCTAAAAAATGTTATTTCATTTGTATTTAAAATTTAACTAAAATTTTCTTCTCATTCTTTTAAAATTAAGCTTACTAAGACATTTTGGAAAAGCAAATTCCTAAAAAGTTAACTTCTAAAAGAATAATGGTTAAAACATGTTCAAATTCATCTATTTTTCCTCTATTGAAAAAAATCAAGTATATGTATAGCATCTAAGCTTAAAACTAATTTTAGTAGATTTTGTGATTTTTTTTTAAAAAAATTGTCTTAGCCATTAAGTATTATGGTTTTAGCCATTAGTAAATATTAAGAATATTAGAAAACTTAGAACTTTTTATATGGTATCAAAGTTATCTACAGAGAGTTCATTATAAACATTAGCTTAGGTACCAACGCACACAGTTAAATCTGAGGAAATGGGTAGATGTTGGGGGCTGGGGCAGCAGCACTGTTAGGTCAGCCCAGTGTCTCTTCATTAAATGTTTAGTGGGCTCTGACAATACTTGGCTGTTTACATTTCATTGCCATTGTCAGCCACTCTTTGGACTCTTACAGTAGAAAAAATTATTTTATTTTTAATACAATCCATTTTGGTCATGTTTTTTCTTTTCCCTAACACCTCCTACATCTTTCCTACCTTCTGACCCACTCAGCTTTATGTGTGCACTCCCATTAAATAAACAAAAGCCACAACATGGAAAGTAAAACAAACCAAAACCAGTAAGACCCCCCCCAAAAAAAAAAAAGTTGATTGACCAATTCTTGCTGGCTCTGGGGCCTGGTCCAGAGTGTGCTTGATACACGCAATGACAACCCATTAGAGAAAACTGGTCAGCAGCAAATAGCTTCTTGGTGAGGGTTGGGACCCATGTCTATTTCTCTAGCTGCTGAGTGCTGTCTGGCTTGGTCCTATACAGCTCTTGTGTAGACTACCACAGTTGTGAATTTTTGCTCATCAGTCCTATTGTGTCTTGAAGACTGTTTCCTCAAAATCATTTTTTAGTCCTGGTTCTAAAGATCTTTCTGCCTCCTCCACATAGATAACTGAGCCTTGAGGGAAGGGGTTAGTGAAGACATCCATTGAGGTCTAAGAGCTCCAGAGTCCCCCACTCTCTGTACACTGTCCACTTATAGGTGTCTGTGTTATCTCCCACCTACTACAAGAAGAGGCTGGGTATAGTAATATGTCATTAGGAGTTATTTTATTGCTATCTTTCACCTTGATAGTAGGTTTTCACCTTGACTCGTGACTTATTTATTCTCAGGTTCGTAGATTCTTTAGCAGCGTCATCATGGGTTCCATCTCAGCAACGGACCTTAAATCCAATTAAAAAGTGATTGATTTCTCCCATAACACCATTGTACCAGTATGTCTTGCAGACATCTTTGTTGTAGAGCACAGGGTTGGTAGCTAGATAGTGGATACATTACCTTTTTCCTCTGGTACCCTCTTAGCACCAAATGCTAGTCATCAGTAGGGTGAAGCTTCTAATTGGACACCAGCTCAACTTCATGTGCAATGACATAAGCAAGTGTTATCTTAGCAATAGGGCCTTTCCTTAGTTTGGAAGTAGCCTGTGATGGCTGAAAGAATCCTTTTGGCTTTTGACTCAACAAGATACAACCCATTCCTGGCACAGTTGGTTTTTCTTGGTGCATAAAGTGTGTAATTGGGGCATTGTCTCCCATGTTACGATAACTCTTTAGATTCATTCCATATATGTATATACTATAGGAAGCTCCTACAATATGGTTTTCCAAAGGCTTTTAGTATTGGTTGTCCCTCCCCATATTCCCTCCTTTTCCCTGCTATCCCACCCCATCTGTTTAACGCTCCTATCCCATTTCCCCTTTATTGCTCCATACCGTGTTTCCTTCCTTGGAAGATCCTCTCCTCCAGTCTTATCCCTTACTAGGTACCTGATCTCTGGTTTTTCTAATTATAGCACGCACATCTAAAACTTAAAAGCTAGCCTCCACATATAAGAGGAAACACGCAGTATTTGTCTTTTGGGGGTCTGGCTTACCTGAGGATTTTTTTTTCTAGCTCCACCCATTTATCTGTGAATTTCATTTTTCTTAACATCTAAATAATATTCTAGTTGGAATAATTTTATGATACTCTAAACTCTATGCTTTTAGTTACTGTAAAAGCGCAAATTTGTTTAAAGCACAAATTTGAGTCATGTCTTGTATATAAAGCTGCTTTGTAAAAAGAGGAAAATATATTTGATGAATGAACCCAAAACATGGCCCAGCACTGAAATCTTACTGCAAAATTGTTTTCTTTTGGTCCTCATGACAAACCCTCTAACATAATAAGTGTTGTCACTGTTTTATAAGTTGTGAGAATCACATGCTGCAAAACTGGCTGGTAAGTTGGGGGTTCATAAGAATTCATAAAGAACTGGTCCCAACTATGTAGTAATGGCTTTATTTTACAAAAATATCTCTTCTAGTGTGAAAGAAACAATATGATAATGAGATAATTAATGGTAATTCAAGAAAAATTTTAACTTCTGGCTTTTAAGATATATATTTAAAAGCTTTTTGAATGAAATGTGTCAAAATTACCTCAGGGCTGCTTTTACACTCCATGCTTCCTCCTCTCAGGGGGATTGACCTCCTTCCTGTTCCATCTTAAACTCCTTAGGAGTAAGATTAACAGGGATTAGATAGTGTCGGCAGAGCTGAAATAAATGCAAATACTCTTACATTTTTGCTGTATGGCACTCACTCAGAAGCTACAACACTAGTATATAAAAAATTTAGGACTACCTAGAGCTTAATGAGATTGCCTTATTGTCTTTTTCTTTTTTTTTTTTTTTTTTCAAAGAAAAGGTAATTCTGGTCATTGTGGGTAGATCATTTTGTCATTCTGGTGGATGGCTGCACTTAAGCATTAGCAGCTGTCCTTTCCTGTGGATAGGACAAGACGGTTTTATCTTAGAAAAAGGACATGAGGAACCAGAGAGGTGGTTTGTGGCTCTTGCAAAGGACCAGAATTGGGATTCCAGCATACATGGTGGAAGGCTCATAGTCACCTGGTTACTCCAGCTCGAGGATCCAGCATCCTTTTGTCTTAAAATGTACCTGCATTCATGTATGCAGACACATACAAATAAAGATAAAATAATCTTTTAAAAATTATTTAAGGTGTGCCTAAGTGCCCAGGAAGATGGCATTGGATTCCCCCAAACTGACTGGAATTACCAACAGTTGTTAGCTACCATGTGGGTATAGGAAATTGAACTTGCATCCAGTACTCTTACCTACTGAATATCTCTGCAGCCCAAAATAAAATAAATCTTTAGAAAAAAGAAGGCACAAGATCCAGAAGACACAGTGCTTTGGCAGAAGTAGACAACAGAGAACAAGAACCAACTTGTGTATGGTCCTGAAGGCAAACTTTGAATCTTGAATTCATTTAAAAATTACATTTATTTATTTTGTGTGTGTTGGGAGTGGGCATGTGCATGCCATGACACAGGTGTAAAGACCAGAGAACAACTTTGGCTACAAGTGCCTTTACTTGCTAAACCATTTCACAGACCCTTGAATCTATTTTTAAATGCCTGGTATTTAAAGAATTTATTTTGGTTGTTTTTTCCCCCCTACTTTGGAATAGTGTAGAAAACTAATACAAGCTCAACTAATAGCCTTCATTCAATCCTCTAGTGTTATCAAACTCCTACAAACAGATTTGTCAAAACCAGGAACTTGCTGACGTTGGTGCAGTACTGTCCACTTAACTGAACCACACTAATCTTCAGTCCCTGGCAGTCCTATTTCTTTCTTTTTGTGCCGGGAGATTTTTTAACAAACTTTCATAGTTATTTTGTAGGTCTTTCACTTTGGGTTTGCTTAGTGGTTTCTTGTAGTTTGATTGAGGTTCTTCACAACATACCTCATTGCATCATCAAAAATAAGTGATTACAAAATGTCTTTTTCTGAGCAGTGTTCAACTTGATCAGTGGGTGTGTAGAATGACCCTCTTCTTATCTTTCCCCTACTTACTACTCCTTCTACTTACATATCTTTTTTTAACTAGATTCTATATATGGAGAAAGGGTGGCTTATTTCATGCACCGTGATCTCAGAGCTATCCGTTTTCTTGTAGATGACATTTCATTTTTTCATTATAACAGAGAGAAACTGCATTACACCTTTGTAATATTTCCTTATGTCTCCGTTCCTTTACATAATTTGGCTGTTGTTGCTTTTCTAAGCAAATATATGTAACTTTGTTCAGTGTTTTAATAAGACTAGAGAATATTCTACTTTTAGGAATAAGTTAACTGCTCAGCATAATTATTTAGTAGTACTTTCTATCATGGCCCATTTAAAATGAATACTTCTTATCTTACAATACAACAATGGCCATTGTTTGTTGTTTAGCTTTTTAAATTTCTCAAGTTGACAATGGTTTGAAGTAGTTGGGAGAGAAACCCATTTTATTCATTTCCCCAGGTTTAACTCTTACTCCCAGCACACAAAACTCAACTTGAAGCAGTTGATCACTTTGCTGAGAAAATTAAAATGATGATTTCTTGTTGTAGAAGTTTAATCTTAAGATTGTGCCTGGTAGGAGGACAGGTTGATGCAATTTGAGTTAATGTGTGGATTTTAGTCCATGTTCTTCCAGAGCTGTTTGCATGTAAATGACCCGTCATCTTCCTAACCCACTCAGTTCCCTTGTCTAGAAATGGAAATTACTGGTAGGATCTTCATATTCAATTCAAATAGCTGTTTTAAGGGTCAAATAAAACAATGTTATGTGAAAGCATCTTGTTAATTAATATTCTGTGCAAGTGCAAGACAGACCTTAACCCACAAGTTAGTTCAAATTGATATTCTTCTTTACCTAAAAGGATTTTGTTTTTAACAAGTTTGCTTCTCATATGAGTGAAGGTCCAGAAGATCCTCCTTCTCTGCCTGCACATTGGTCTTGAACTCATTTTGTGGTCACCCCCGACTCCACTTCCTTCGCCTCAGACATTTGAAGAAACACTGTCAAAATATTTTAAATGCATATAAATAATGAACTTCTGTGAAGACAAGAGATTCTCCGATTCTCACTCAGCCATTGGTTCTGGTCAGACACAGAAATGCAGCTGCCTTCAAAGCCATTCCCTATTTTAGTTCAAGGCTTAATATAAAATCCAAGGACAATGGTTATCTCTGTGTTAATAAGCAAATATTCTTAATACCGTTCTGTGTTCTAAAACATACACCAAAATAGAGGAAACTTCCTTTATTGGAATAAATTCTCTTATTCCAAATTGAAGATTTGAGAGGTGGTTCTCACATGGATTAAGTGGCATATTGAGATGTTGCACAAATTCTGTTGTGTTAAAGGAAACTCAGAGCCAGATCTTGGGGAAAGGCTGAAACATCAAAGAGAGGAAACACCATAGTCAAATCTCACCCAGCTGTCTTCCAGTTTCCTCAGCCTCACTTCTCGTGGCTTCTACTGACTGAATCTTTCTTTCTACGCCTGGCTTAAATACCCTCTTTGCCCAGTTGTTTCACATCCAGGTTAAGATTAAAGGCATAGGCTACTACTATTTGGTAGTTAGCCTTGCATTCACAGAAACACAGAAAGATCTCCTCTGTCTCTGGAGTTCTGGGATTAAAGGCCTGGCACCACTGCCTGCCTGAGAGCCTGGAACTCCCTCTCTAAACCAAGCTGGCCTCAAATTTAGATTCCATGGGATTAAAGGCGTAGGTCAACACTCCTGGATATTCCCTGTGCTGGGATTAAAGGTGTAAGTTACCACTCTCTGATTCTCCTAGACTGACTGTGGGTAGATCGCTTCTCTGATATTTCAGACTGGTTTTTATTAAATATGAAACATATCACCACAATGAGATTTATGTATGCATGTTGGTTGGTTGGTTGGTTGGTTGGTTGGTTGGTTGGTTTTGTGTCTTTTGGCACTCATGTAACCCCGCCTAGCTCCTAATCAGTCATCATCTGCCCTTCACTCTCAGACCACCATGCTCAGTACCAGTACCATTGTCATTTTTTGATTACCATAATTATGTGTGCTACAGACCTCTAGGGATGCTCCTGAAATTCCTAAGATACTGGCCAGACTACTATAATATCAAGATATTGGTGGTACTGAGACTGAAAAATCTATTTGAGAGAAACAAAATGCATCTTTGCTTTCCTGTCAGGATACAATAACTACCCTTGTAGTTATTTGGCTAATCTAGAAGGGGTGGAAGTGTACACAGTGGTGCCCTTTGTGTATTTTGGGAAGGGGACTGTGGATATTCTTTTCCTCTACTGCTACAATAAGCTGAAAAAACAGAGGTACTAAATTCTAACACTATTGTTCTCTTTTTGTGTAAAAAAAAAAAAGCTGCTTATTAATCCTCATGATTATAAAAGAACAGAGGTCATTGCAAGTGCCCTTTAGATTGTTATCTCCACTGGTCTCCTAAGATGGCTACACCTAAGCAGTTCTTTTTAGTCATCCTGTTGAAATCATACAGAGGAACACTAGTGAAGAATAGAAATCTGTTACATCAGAGATAATGTATTCAGCCCACAATTTTTCAGTATAAAGAACGACAGTGTTTTGATGGTTTAAAGCGTTTCTCTCTCCCTGCTCCACTTTACCGCTGTCCATTTGCTAACATGGAGGTGATCAGAGCCGTGAACAGCGTCTGTCCTACCTCTTTCAGAGTAGGGATTTGTAGGTAATAAGCAAAGGGTTGCACCCAATGTGAATGGCTAAAAATTAAGCAAAAACTCCTGTAATATTAAAGAACAAAGATTCATTTTCCAGTTTCCCTTCTCTAGGAGATTCCCAACAGCTTCACATTACAAAAGTCTGTCTTTGGGAAGATTTAATATGAAAACAAATGTCCTTTCCAGCATTTTATAGAACAGATGACCACAGACTTTGAGCAGTCAAACTAAAATTTAATATATTTTATGGCTTTATTTTCATTTTCTCTCAGCCACACCCAAAAAATGGTACCATGCTAGAGTATGGGGTTTGGGGGGGGGGGTGAGGGAATGATTTTCTCAGGAAGGTCAGTTCCTCCCATTGAGAGCAACTTGCATACCTTCCAACAGCTAAGCAGAGCTTCAGTATAGTAGCTGATGCAGCAGAACCTTACTATCTTAGCAAAATTCTTAACACTGTTTTCTTGTCTTGGAATTAATGATACTGTTTCAAATCCTTAGTGCTAGATCACATTGGGATAGGACTGTGTGTGTGGCATCAGCCCTGCTAACATAATGGTAACAAGGAAAACCTTTGGTGATATGTTACATATTTAATAAAAACCAGTCTGAAATATCAGAGAAGAGATCCACCCACAGTCAGTCTAGGGGGATCAGAGAGTGGTAATTTACACCTTTAATCTCAGCACAGGGACTATCCAGGAGTGTGTTGACCTACCTTTAATCCCAGCAAATCTAAGTTTGAGGCCAGCTTGGTTTAGAGAGGGAGTTCCAGGCTCCCAGGCAGGCAGTGGTGGTGCCAGCCCTTTATGCCCAGAACTCCAGAAACAGAGGAGATTTGTTGTTGTTGTTGTTTCTGTGAGTTCAAGGCTAACTACCAAATAGAAGTAGCCCACACCTTTAATCTTAACCTGGATGTGAAGCAACTGGGGGAAGAAGGAAGACAGATGAGCAGTAGAAGACAGCTGGGTGAGATTTGACTTTGGTGTTTACTCTCTTTGATATTTCAGCCTTTACCTGAGGTCTGGCTCTGAATTTCCTTTAATACAACCAGAATTTGTGCAACAAGAACCAATAACTGAGACATTAGAACACTTTTGTGTATGTATATCCATTTTAAATACTCAAATGTATAGCTCAAGAATTTATTTTGAAGAATTACATATCTTACTCAGATTTAAGAATACATAGAGAATATTTGAAGGAAATGGATACAAAAGTGCTGTCTAGAGACTGGGCTTGTGTTAAAAATGCTGACCCATTGTATAGACAGTGGCCTTCTGTGAAGATTTCTAGTCATTGGTCAGCATGTGTGAGAATGCACAGAAAAAGAAGTAGCTGTTGTGGCACATTTTATTTGCAGCTTAATAATGCTGATTCCATGTCAGTTGACTGCATTGAAGAAAATTTAATTGGGATCATTAAGTACATGCATAGCTCTGCGGTGCTGAATTGTTTAGAACATTGGAGATGAAGAAGTTGGCTTGAGCTTGTTCCTGTGACTGCAGCTTTCATGTCACTAATAGAACTTTTCAGAATCAGGGTGTCTAAGGTGTTAAATGCAGAGTAGGAATATGCTCGACTGGAAGAAAATCTTTTTCCCCCAGCTAATCTGGCCAATGATCCTTAAAAATATAAAGTGGGGGACATATTCTTGGCTGCTCTTACTCCTGAGTTTCTTGTCTAAACCTAAGCTTTAAGCTGTTGCTTTGCTGTAAAGCCTGTAGACCAGTGGTTCTCAGCCTGTGGGTTTTGACCCCTTTGGGAATCCAGCAGCCCTTTCAAGGGGTCGCATTGCAAATCAGATATTTACATTACAATTCATAAGAGTATCAAAATCATAGTTATGAAGTAGAAACAAAATAATGTTATGGTTGGGGTCACCACATGAAAAACTGTATTAAAGGGTCACAGCATTAGGGAAGTTGAAACCCCTGCTGTAGACTTTTCCTAAATAATGTGGCATTGTACACATTACTTTGTAAATTCATATGGCTGTTTATATTTTTTCCAGCTCCAAAATTTCCTTCATTCTACTTTAAACTTTTGGTTTTTAGAGATAGAGAAAACAGATTGCTTTGTTAAAAGTGCTGTAACTAGAACACAGGCTAACACTTGCAGGCTCTACAATGCACTAATGTCAGTCAAATACGGGCATTCAAATCCTAGTTTCAGACTTTAAGAGTAGCCATGCTTTGCTAATACTGTACTTTGGAAAATATAAAAGGAGAGGGCTATTTATTTATTTACATTTTTGTTACCCTGTTAGCTATTCTTTCTACTGAAAAAATTCCCTTTAGTCATTCCTTCGTGATGTGCCACTGGCAAATTCTTTTTTAATTTTTCTCTACCTGAGAATTTCCTGATTCCTTTCCTTTGGTTTTATTGGCTACAGATTTTCTTTTGATATTTCTTACTATACATATGAACAACATTATAGTGATGAACACTGTTTTATTATTTATATGTTTAGAATTATATGTGTGTGTGTGTGTGTGTGTGTGTGTGTAATATTGTGTGTGTATACATCAAGAATTAGAGAAATAGAGCCCATGAATTTGAGAGCTGCAGGGGGTCATGTGGGAAGAATTAGAGGTGGGGAAAGGGGAAAATGTTATATTTTAATTCCAATAAACAAATAATTTTAGAAAATATATTAAGCCACTCATGAGGTTTGATTTCTAGTGAGATGTAACAGTGTCATCCTATTAGCTTCTTCACTGTAGATAAGATACTATTCCTTTTTGTCTGTTTTAAGGATAGTTTTATCTCTCGTCCCAAATTTGTTGTCTTCAGACATTATTTCTTTGAGCATCGTTTCAGCTCTGTACTTTTGTTCTTGAGTTCCAGTGATGCAGATATTAAATCTCGTGCTGTAGTCCCACAGACCCAGAAGGCACTGTCCCACCCTTGTCCAGCCTGCCCAGTGAGCTTTTTATTGTGGTTTAATATGTTTCTTAGTTGGGACGTTTCCACTTTGTATCTTCTGTTTGTTTGATGAGACTTTGTACTTTATTCCCACTATCCCGGATGTGCTTGTAAATGCCTATTGGAGCATTTTATCATGGCTGCATGTAGCTCTTCACCGGGTAACCCTTGGGTTTGTCACCTCGATGGTGTCGTCATCTGATTACCTCTTCTGTGTTTTACATCTTTTTGATTCTTGATATGTTGGAGTGATATGTTGAAACCTGGATATCTTCAAATAATGTTTTAAGGCTTTATATTATCTAGACCTTCTGTTTGCACTGCTATTTCCTGACACTGCTTTGTCTGGGTAGTGGGTGTCTTCCTGTTATTGGCAGCAGATAAAGTCTGGGCTCTTAGCCTGTGTTGGCAGGTTGGGGAAGGATCCTTTTTACTACTGTTGAGTACGTATGGGATTCATCCATGTAGGCTCTACTGGTTTGCTTGTCCACCAAAAGAAGAGTCTTGGCTTCTTTAAGCCTGCACTAACACTGTCCTACTGGGACTTTGGCCTTTTTTGTGGTTACAGTGGTTGTCAAGGCTCCACACTGAGCACTGCCTGGTGAGAACGGGGCAGTTTTGGTAGCATTTGGCTGCAGTAAAACAGTTGTGGTCAAAATTTCTATTTTATCAAACTTTCACTTATTGTTCCTCTAAACAGAAAGCAAGCTTTTGTTTGTTTTTCTCTCTCCTAGTTCATATTTCCAGGTTGCTGGCATATATTAGCCAAAAGGAGCACAGGAATTCAATATTGCTCCTTTGTTCCTTGTGTCCCGAAGTCCCTACTGCTATGTCTCCCTCAGCTTTTCTCATATACACATATGTATATGAGAGAGAGTGATTTATGCTTTACCATGGTGTGCATGTGGAGGTCAAAGGCCATTTTGCAGCAGCTGCTTCTTTCCTTCACCTCTGGGGTCCCAGATCAGTCTCCGGTCATTCAGGTTTGCTGACAAGCACCTTTACCAGCTGAACATCTTACTAGCCTTCTCCTTAATAGAGTTAGAGGGGAAAAAACTTTTCATATCTACTTACTATTATATCCAAGGTCTTTAATTATACTTTGTAAAAATAATAGGGAATGTACAAGCACTTCGGCAAAGTGGCAGACACACAGATGTACATTTGATCTGTTTGTGTCAAATACAGGACCATTATCAGGGAAACATCACATACTGTTTCATGTGATTTGCATAATGTGCTCGCAAAACTGTTGGAAAATAATTTCTTTACTTAAACAGGAGTCATTGTTCATGTTATTAACAAAATATTTCTCTTTAGGAAATAATGCAAAAGGTGTCTCAAGGCTCCTGACCAGTGAACAAAGATTTGAGAAAGACAGCCAAGCTCATGTTTTCTCCTGATCAAGAAAACCATCCTTCCAAAGCCCCGGTGAAATATGGTGAACTCATTGTCTTAGGGTAAGATCTCCGCATGGTGAGACATAAAACAGTATGATGTGGTTTGGGTCTCTAGGTTAGAATTGTCCTTAACTTGTGTTTAAGAGTTTGTACCTTACTACTTCCAGAAGAGTGTAAAGCTAATAGTGTTACCAGCTTAAGAAATTCCTGATGCCCTTATTTAGGCCGTTCTTATAAGTGTTGAAATACTGACTAGGGGCGAGAGAAATGGCTCAGAGACTAACAGTAGCAGCTCCTGTTGCTCACCCACATCAGAAAGCTAACGGTGGCCTAGAACTCCAGATCCCAATGATCCAACACCGTTCCTGGCCTGCAAGCACCACACACATAAATAAAACCTAATTTTAAAATATTAAATAGGCTTTACCCTGTCCTGCCCTAGAAAAAGACTTTGTATTTTCTGTCCTAGTCTTGAAAATTTCTTTTTTTAGCTACTTGGTCAACTTTACCAACAGTCTCCTTTCCCTTTTCTGCTTTAGATCATTCTGTGTGCCTTGGTGTGTATTTATTTGTTCTTTTGTCTTTTAGAGTAGTGTTAGTTTGTGCATAAGGACCGGGTTTGCACAGATCTATAGGAGCAGTAAAATGACTAAGTCTTAAGTATCCATTTCATCACAGTTACCTTATGCATTTAAATCCAGAAAAGCCCTCAAGAGGAGAGACAGGTGGTTCCATTGTTTCTGTTGTTTTCATCTAAACTTAGAATAACTGTAAAACAAGTATAGTCTGCTCACTAAGAAGTCAAGAAACTAAAACTTATGAAATGTCCTGTTCATCTGGTACTTATTTTTCCCCCCTAAGTATCTGGTGCTTTACACCATATAATGCCTTAAGAATCAGACTGGCATGGCTTCTTGTTTAGTTATGACTTTTTTTTTTTTAACTTAGTTTGTATGGGTATTTTGCCTGCGTGTGTGTCTGTGCACCACGTGCCTGATGCCCACAGAGGCCAGAGGGCAGATTTGGGTTCCCTGGAACTGGAGTTAGGGAAGGTTGTGAACCCCTGTATGAGTGATGGGAATCAACCCTGGGATCTCTGGACCAGTAACCAGTGCTCCTAACTGCTGAACAACCTCACCAACTCCTGTTTATCGCTTCTTGACTGGAGGTCGGAGATCCAGGCTCTCCCAGCAAGCCCAGTGGTTGAGGGCAGGTCAGCTGTGTCGGATGCGATGGCGCCTGCCTGTAACCCCAGAAGACTTCTTCGATGTGTGCTGTAGAATTCAGTAGTTGTGGTACATGCCCAGATGTGTTTAAATTTGGTTTCCTTTTCTTCCCAGTTGTTTCACTTATATTTCTTATCTGCATGCTTAGCCTTGAGGTTTATTTACATGTGCTGTAGAGAGATGATGGGAAGACTGAAGCAGCAACAGCAGGTTTGATCACTAATTAGGAAAGAACTAAGTTGGACAGGAGACGGCAAGTATTCTATTCAGGTAGCTAGGATTTAACAAGTCCAGACACTCCTTATTTCAAAAGTTCAGCTTTTAAAGTGTTAGGTTCACAAATAAAGATTTTATTTCAACTAATGCTGTAAAAAATTTACCTTAAAAAGTATAGCCACAAGGAATCCAAAACCCCGTTACTCAGTTCTTGCTTATATGATAACTCCGACATAGCCAGAAAGAATCTCATCTTGTCTCAGCACCCAAGCAGCTGGTCTGGAGATTAGCAGTTGCTAGAAGGGAATCTGAAGTCATGAATTGAGAATTAAGTATACATGTAAGGCAAACTATAACCTTTGTTTTATGGTTGCATAATCCTTAAAAGAGATGAATCGCTGCTCTTCTTTCCCACCAGGTATAATGGGTCTCTCCCAAACGGTGACAGAGGAAGGAGGAAAAGTAGGTTTGCTTTGTTTAAAAGACCTAAGGCAAATGGGGTGAAGCCCAGCACTGTGCATATTGCATGTACTCCTCAGGCTGCCAAGGTAGGAGAAAGTTCTGGAGAGGTTCCGTGGAAAATTGAACAGTTGTCATGTGTGCTCTATGTTCTCCAGTGTTTCAAATGTTTCCTTCTGTGTGGATTGAGGAAGACTTTGGAAACAGACTATTTGAAAGGCTGTCAAGTACAATTGCCTCTTTCTCCCCACTCCCACCTTTCAGGACAGACCTGGGGCAGGCAGCAGTTAGAAAAAGATATCTCTGTGGATCCTCTGGTTTTTATTTTGTTCTTGGTTTATGACATTCATAGATTCCACCATAGTCCCTGTACACAGGTAGACCTGAGCAATCACTGCATTGGATGAAAACAGCAGAGGTTCATTCTCAGCTGGACTTCACCCTTTTCATCCTCCAGACCTTATTAATCCTCCCGCCCCTTTCCATTTCCTCAACAGCCTCAGAGGCCGGACCTGTGAGACACTTGTGCCTTTCTTAGACAGATGAAAGTAGAGGACATTTTTAATTTCCATTTTTCTCTTGGAAACTCCAGTTTCTAACACAAACTGAACTCAGTAATGTGGTATCCAAATAGAAACAATTACAGAGCTCCTTGTCTTTTGTGTTTTCATTGTTAGCTCTTTTTTAAGCAAGAAAAACCTCAGGGATTGAAAATTGGTGACTATCATTTTTTAAATTTTTTGATATATCATGAAGAAAATTTAATTTTTTATAAGTGTCTGGCAGTCATCTAGGATGGATTTAAACCCTGACATTCAATGAGACTCAGATTTACCCTGTTGTAGTTCTTATTCCTAATCTAAGAAAAGGTGTAACAGCTAAAAATACAATTGGAGCCTTGGTGCCCACAAATTGTTTAGAAATTAAGAATTAACTTTCAGAAGTAAAGACGTGATTCCGTGGTAGGGCTATTTTCTAGCATGTGTGATGCCCTATGTGTTCAATCCCAATACATCAAATACAACAAAGCTAAATTTGGCTTTGGCACGTGGCACACACTTGTGCAATAACTGGGTTTCCCTTCCAGTGTCATCTTCACCTCATTCCTTAGGAAGCCTGAAAATAAAACAAACAGTGGGCTTCCATTTAGAATAAGTAAAAAGTGTGACCATCATAATTGTTATGTTTCCTCTTATAATGTTTAATCCTGTATATTTTCTGTATCTGGTTCAGTGTTGTCATAAACAACTGTCATATGTAGGGTTGTAACTGTATAGTTCTTTATATCACTTTAAAAATGAGGGGGTTTTCCTTGCAAGATTCTCTTATCAGAGAAATACTGGGTGTTGATTTCAGTCTCCACATGATATTTGATTTTAATTCCTTTATAGTTAAAAGTTCTTTTAAGTGAAACAGATTTTTAAGAGTTTACAGTGTGTGTTTTTGTTCTTGACTATTAAGTGTTCTATAACCACTGAATCTGAAGAAGCCACAGTCACAGTTGAAGTTATATAGTTTTTAGTCTCTGCCCTAAGTTCTAAGAGGGAAATGCATGTCTTACCTTTCTTTAGTAAAGGCATTCTCTGATTTGACTGATTGCTAATTTTTGCTGTTAATCTTTTCATTTATAGGCAATAAGCAACAAGGACCAGCATAGCATATCATACACTTTATCTCGAGCCCAGACAGTGGTGGTTGAATATACTCATGACAGCAACACTGATATGTTTCAGGTACTGTAGCATAAATTTTTTTCTTTAAAAGTGAAAAGGCTAAAAATATCTGTTGTCAGTGACTTTCCTATGATCAGATTAAGTATTATCATATTTACATAATATATCTCTTTAAAATATGTATTGAATTTTGAAAGTCATTGCTGTATGATAAAGATGGGCTCTGAAGCTAGAGAGTTGGATTAAGGGTTAAGAGCACTTGCTACTATTGCAGAGACCTAAGTTTAGAACCCATCACCCACATTAGGTGGCTCATAACTGCCTGTAACTCCAGTTCCAGGAAATCTAACATCTCTCCTGGTCTCCAAGGGCACTAGGCATACACATGGTGTATGTACACACCTGCAGGAAATTAAACAAATATAAAGGGAGGGAGGAAGGCTCTTTGATCTGAATTTTGGTAAACATCTTAGATACTTTGTGCCTTCTCTGTAAAATGCAGAGAATAGTCTCTCCCTCAGGACTGTGCAGAGATTAAATAAGTGTGTGCATGTAGCATATGCAGATCTGAGCCAGTTGTCTAGTAAGTGTTAGCTGTTTTTATTCCACACAAGTAATACAGAAACATTCTGCACATAGTTTGGACTTTTTATTGCCACCACCTCTTCCTGTCCTTTCTAAGCAACAAAAAGTACAGGCAGTTTCTAACAGTTTCTAACTGTGTACATTGAGTATGGGAACTTGGTTTTCAGCACATAACTGGCTAAAGCTCCTGGTATAATAGAAGTCCCTCCTCTGACTCCATTCTCTGTACCAGTCTGATGCTGATATGATTTTTTATATGCTGATAGATCATAGAGCAGTGAAGCCTAGAGAAATAAAATTTATAGTATTTTTCTCTCTTAATATTAAGTTTTCTAAAGAAACTTAGCTAGAACTATTATTAATCAGTCAATTAAAATTATTGCCCCAGTTAGTTTTTTTTTCCTTTATAATACTAAATGAAAATACCTAGAGATGTATTTAATTTTGATCATTAGAAAATATGTTTGGGGCCGATCTCCCATCTAGCTCTGTAAAAGAGATTAATTTTTTAAGAATAATATCTTTGCAGTTATTATTAGAATATGGGTGTTTGTTTCTCTTTCTTGTTTTTACTAAGATAAATAACATCCTTAGTGATGAAAGATTGGATTACAATAAAATAATATAATAGTTACAGTGTTTTTCCATATCATTATCAGCAAGCAATTTTTAAAATGAGTGTGGTTAGTTTTTTAAAAATCAAGATAACAGGTAGCTGTTTGCTCACAGATTTGAAATTTAACTTTAAAAAGTACCTTGTATTTATCTGTTTATTTGATCCTTTGTAGCTGGAGCTTTGTTTTCCTAAGTTAATTTTCCAATATCAAAAAGGCAGCATCTCTGCAGAAAATTAAGTATATCTGCACTGTAAAGTTTTAAGAAAAAATAGAAACCAATTAGCTCATTATCGAGGGATGCATTATTTACCTTTCAGACCAAGGGAGAACATTCATTCTGAATCTGTCGGATAGAGATTAAGATTCCAGTCAAGTTATGTGTGGAAGTGATCCCCAGTGTGAAGTATGAAGTGCAGACTTCTGATGGGGAGGAAAGACTTCACAGTCTTTTTTAATCTGTCCCTAACACCAGGTGGTGGCAGTGGCCCACGCCTTCCATCCCAGCAGACACAGGCAGATCTCTGAGTTCAAGGCCAGCCTGGACTACAGAGTGAGTTCCAGGACAGCCAGGGTCACACAGTGAGAGCCTGTCTGAGAAAAACAAAACAAATCTGTACCTTCTGACCAGGTTTACTAGGACTTCCGACAATGACTAGTGAAAGGCATTCTAAAAGGAAAGAAGAGAAAGTCAGAGAAATATAGTGTGGAAGAGGGTTGACAGTTCTTAGAGCTACGACATGGTCTAGAGAAATAACAGAATTAGTTTGGATTGACTTTTTGTAAAGCAGCTCTTGAGTTCACTTCTATCTTCTCTGGAAAAGTAAAAACCGTACACTGTGGCTCAAAGTTGTAATTCCAGCTGATGGAGAAACTGAGGCAGGCAATTTGTAGAGAATTGGCTTTTCTAGATGCCATCATTAAGTTACTATGTTAAAGACCAGTGACACATGTCACTTTTGTCATCTGTTTCATTCATTTCCTTTCCCCCTGGACTCTCAAGATGCAAATAACTTGCTTATTAGCTAGTGCTTCAAGGTAGTTGTCCTGACACATGCCTCCCGAGGACCCCAGCTAGAAACCTTACTGCTCAGAAATGAAAACATGCCAAGGTGTATGACAAACCCTACAGCCTACATAGAAAATTCTTTTTCCGTGCTTCCTTGGGGGACTTTGGAACAAAATATCTTTGAAGTACTAATCTTTGAAGTTTAGTTATTTGATGTCTCAATCCTTATCAGAGTAATTCATCAACCAACTCCAAAGTGATTGGAGGAGAAGCATGTTGCTAAATACAAGCACAACCAAAAGCAAAAACTGACAGCTGGTAACTTAGTGTGAAGAACTGTTAGAAAAAGCAGAGCAAGGCTGTATGTACAGCCATTAACAAAGGGCAGGCAGCGTTCACGCACTGTAGTAGGAGGTTTCTGACCCAGTTTAACCCTGCAGTCCAAATGAATTTCTCCTGCCTAGCCTGAGGTTTGGACCCGCAGGCCCACAGAAACACACAGAGGTGTATATTAATTACATGCTGTTTGTCCTATGGCTCAGGCTTATTGCAAGCTAACTCCCACATCTTAACGCATTTCTGTTCATCTGTGTCTTGCCACATGGCTCCTGGCTTACCTGAGTTCCTCTACATCTTGTTCCCCATGTGGCTGGATCGCATCTCTGTCTGACTCTTCCTTTATCTTTGTTAGGATTTCCCGCCTGTTTCTAAGATGCCTTGCCATAGGCCAAAACAGCCCCTTTATTAATTAGTGATATTCACAGCATACAGAAAGCTCCTGAACACAGCAGCAAGACGGTATATATCACCATTAATAAGGGTCAGTGTTTGTGTACAGCTCCTGAGCACAGCAGCAGTTTTGCTTTATTTAAATGATGTTCTAGAGTTGTCATAAAAGATTTCCTCACCTTGAGTGTATTCTGTTAGAGTCTTAGCCATGGTAGATACTTTCTTTCCTAAGGGTCTCAGAAATTGAGAGGCTAAATATTTTTATCGTATTCCTTTTAATGGAATCTACTGTGTTCTAAGTTTGTTCTTTTTCCCCTCCAGATCGGCCGGTCGACTGAAAGCCCTATTGATTTTGTAGTAACGGACACAGTTCCTGGAAGCCAGAGTAATTCTGACACCCAGTCAGTCCAAAGCACTATCTCAAGATTTGCCTGTAGGATCATATGTGAGCGCAATCCCCCCTTTACAGCGCGGATTTATGCTGCGGGCTTTGACTCATCGAAAAACATCTTTCTTGGGGTAAAAAGCAGCTTTTTTCCATAATTCATTCTTTTATACAAATTTTTATTTCTAAATTACACATAAATAAAAACTCACTATTTTTATAGGAAAAGGCTGCCAAATGGAAGACATCTGATGGGCAGATGGATGGCTTGACCACGAATGGTGTTCTTGTGATGCATCCACGCAATGGGTTCACAGAAGACTCCAAGCCTGGAGTATGGAGAGAAATATCAGTCTGTGGGAATGTGTTCAGTCTGCGAGAAACCAGATCAGCCCAACAAAGAGGAAAGATGGTAAATACTTCTGTGTAGCTTCTTTTTACAGCAGTAAATGTAGGATTAGTTGAAGTGTACATGTGTATTGGGGGAGGGGCAGGGAATTTTAGCTCAGGCATATTCCTGACACATGAACACTAAGACCATCAAACACTAATTCTAGAGAATGGTGTTTTGTTTCAGCTAGAAAAGATTAAGCTTCTATTCCTTGTGCATGTCTTTAACAATGCTTAACTAATTAAAAATAATTAAGTTGTTTACTAACCAAATAATCTTAAGTTATCTTTTGGCTTGAAAGAAAGAAGTTACTATTCGGAGTGTTACAGTTGATTTTCAAATTTAGCATTTTTCATAACTTACACTAAAGTTTCTATTTCCACATTACATACAAATAGAAACTGTGTTAAGCCTAGCAGGTAACCCTGGAAAGCACCTGTCACATGAGGACTTAGAGAAGATCCAGTGGAAACCCAAGGCAAATGTGGCTTTGATTCTCTCTCCTTCAGGTGGAAATAGAAACCAATCAGCTACAAGATGGCTCCTTAATTGACCTTTGTGGTGCAACCTTGCTCTGGCGTACTGCAGAAGGCCTTTCCCACACTCCTACTGTGAAGCACTTAGAAGCTTTGAGACAGGAGATCAATGCAGCACGACCTCAGTGCCCTGTAGGGTTCAACACGCTCGCCTTTCCCAGTATGAAGAGGAAAGATGTGGTGGATGAAAAACAACCGTGGGTATATCTAAACTGTGGCCATGTTCATGGCTATCATAACTGGGGAAACAAAGAAGAACGTGACGGAAAAGATCGTGAATGTCCTATGTGTAGGTCTGTTGGTCCCTATGTCCCTCTGTGGCTTGGATGTGAAGCTGGATTTTATGTGGACGCCGGCCCTCCCACCCATGCCTTTAGCCCTTGTGGGCACGTGTGTTCAGAAAAGACAACGGCTTATTGGTCCCAGATCCCACTTCCTCATGGTACTCACACTTTTCACGCAGCCTGTCCCTTTTGTGCACATCAGTTGGCTGGTGAACAAGGCTATATCAGACTTATTTTCCAAGGACCTCTAGACTAACAGCTGTCTCTAGGACTACACTATAAATTTATAAGCTAAGTGAATTGGGTTTTCTGACCCGTTGTCCATGTAAGTTTCTCTGCTCTGGTCATTTGCATTAAGATGAAGAATTTTTTAAAATATTTATAATAGCAATTTCTGAGAAAAAAAAAATCTGGGAAACTCAAGCAAAGGAATTTTTGAAAGTTCCAGACTTCTGAATTCTGAGTTTTGAAAATATATTTTGAGGAGAAGACATAGTCTAATTTGATGCCTTCATTGTAGTGTTTTGAATCACCACAATCCTTAGTGTTGAGTTGTTCTGTATAACTGAGGGTCTGTTGGTTCAAACTATGTTAGTTTACAGTTTCTTGCAAACATTGTAAAATATAGCAACATGTATATTAATTTTTTTCTATTTATCTTTATCATAGACAGTACCTTAGAATGTCGTGATAGAATTGCATGGTAATGATGGTGTCACACACTTACGGTGTGAATGGTAGTTTAGTGGGCACATAGCTCAAGGGTTTACAAAGTTAAGGAGAAAGACAAGAGAGATTCCCTCCCCTGGGCCCATATAAGTAGGGAATTTGATAAATTAGAGTATTTCATAAACCAGATTCACATTAATTACCATTGTCTGAGAAGTGTTTGTTTTTAACCACATTGAAGTTAATCTGAAAACGTTTTTTCCTTACTGTCTCTCTCAAGTGTAGTACTATAGCAGAGGCTAATGCAGAGACGTTTTATATGCTCCTTTAATATGCAATCTAATCTAGAGGATCTATTTTTCTCCATGGTAACTGATCTGTTTTTAGTGCCAGCGACATTTGGCAAGTTTATTTTTTTGGATATAAACTGTGGTTCATCTGTTCACTGTTTCTAAAGAAAAAAGAAAAAAGAAAAAAATCCTATGAAAAGTGCATAAATTAACAAGAAATTAACAAGAAAACAAAATTACTTGATTTGCTTTTAGCAAAATGAAATAAAAAGTGTTTCATTAACTATTCTGTATTTGGATTATTCCAGGCATTAGAAATCTAGAGCTACAAAGGGTTGAGTGACAGCAGGACCTCCCTTCTAAGCCAGCAGACCAGCCTTAACTGTGGGCTTGACTCGAGGACAGTGGCCTCACTGTGACTCCTGAGACGTTTGGTTAGCATGGAGGCCAGTGCCAGCAGAGGACACACGCAGAGTCTTTTGTTCTCGAACCCCAGTATGTGCTTTGCTAGACAGTTTTTTCTCACCCTA
Organism: Phyllotis vaccarum; assembly: GCA_033318265.1. NCBI lineage: Eukaryota > Metazoa > Chordata > Mammalia > Rodentia > Cricetidae > Phyllotis > Phyllotis vaccarum. The sequence continues at coordinate 63,922,340 of JARWLC010000015.1, read as the reverse complement.
GCCTTTTTAAATGCACCAGAAGTACAAACAGTTGCACTACACCAGACCCTTTAACACTTGTAGGAATCGATACACATTATTAGCTTAGGCACAGTCATCTTTCGGTCTTTGGATTTCTTTTCCTTTGGTTTGAAAATTGTATAATACTTAATTGACTATTGTCAAATTTTCGTATGTGGTAGTATATAGCTTTAATTTATCTTACTACATTAATGTTTTGATTTTTTTTAAGTAAAACAAAAAAGTCATTTAGAAGCCATGAACTATTTTATTTGATTGTCAAAATTCTGTGTTATGAAAATGATCATTTGGGTTCACTCAGGAAATGCATGTCAAGAAATTTGTATTATAAGTTAGCTGTGATGTAACTGCTGGTTATTCCCCTTTTTTCAAAGAAATTTGATTTTAAAGTTTTCTAGTCACACGCTTTGTGACTACAAGGAACTCAAGTCCTGTGTTGTGTCTCTTCTTGTCATTTCTGTTGAGGCTATATATTGTAGCTTAATTTTTATTTGCAGTTAATTTATTCAAACTAAGTAAATACTTTTCAAAATAGATATTTGAACTTGTCTCTGTGGGTTCCTTTTTGCACAATTGAGAATGGGAAGCCAGAAATGATAAAGCTACCCCAGACTAAACAGATCTGCCCCAGTCTTCTGACATAGTCATGTCAAATACATAGGAGTTTGCCTTTAATCCCAGTACTCAGGAGGCAGAGGCAGGCAGATCTCAGTGTAATAATAATAAATCTGTAGAGAAGTAAAGAAATGTCCCTATTTTGAGCAAGGGAAAAACAGTTATATGTACTTTTCCTAATGAAGGAGAGTATCCTTAAGTCTTCTTTCGTCAAAGTTATCTTCATAGTTTTGAAAGGCCTTGGTCTGAAAGGGGCTTCATCCCTATTCATGCAACACGTTCTGGGTCACGAAAGGTAGTCAGACAGTCGTAAAGTATCTTTGCCAGGTTACCCCGTCCTACCTGTTCCACGGTACCCTGCCCTGCCTCTACCAGGTTACCCCAGGCTACCCGGTCTTACCTGTACCAGGTTACCCCAGTTTACCCAGTCCTACCTGTTCCACAGTACCCTGTGCTGCCTGTACCAGGTTATCCCATCTTACCTGTAGTAGGTTACCCTGCCCTGCCTATACTGGGTGGTACTGGAGATCAGAAGTTAAAGCTACACATGCCTATCAAGCATTCTCCCATTAGAATTACATATTGCCAACTTCTTTTGAAGCTATAATTATTTGTTTTGCTCTTAGAAAATCTCCTGGAACAGGGTAAAAATAAATAATTACATCCAACATCTGGGTATTCCCCTTCAGGATACCCAGTGAGTGATAATGACTTTCTGACTCACACTGAAGGCACCAGTAGGAATCTGTTCAATTTCCTTTAAATTTATAAACAACATTTAGAACTGTGACACTTCACCTCAGTGTATCTTGTGCTGTCAGCTTGAGACACAACTGGTCACTTACCATTGCTTTTTCTTTATGCTGGAAGCGTTAACTCTGTAGCAAATGAAATCAGCAGGGCTGTGTACATCCATAGTGCATCGCTGCACCTCACACTCTTAAGTGAGTGCACTCTAAGACAGTTGCCACTTCTGTGAATCTTTCCTACAGAGCATATTCTGGAATGCCAGTATGCAGAAGCTGCATTCTAAACATTGAGTGATGTAGACGGAAAAAGGATCCCTACCTTGATGGGATTTAAAATCTAGTTGAAAAGACAGATGTGATCTGGTTGAGAAGAAGTAAGGCTGCAGCAGCGTGGCTATGGAACCATAACAGCAGGACAGAGCAGCAGAGAAGAGGCAGAGAGTCCAGTGTGGGCTGGACCAGACGAACCTTACTAGGAAGGAGGGCTTTGGAGGAGCTGGAGGCTGTTGGCACTGTGCAGAACAGAAAAGACAGCCATCAAGGGCCCTGGGATGGGAGGTGCCTGGCTAGTCGGAGAAAGCAAAGGTCAGTGTGTTCACACAGCGTGAGAAGAAGGAGAGCTGTTGGGGAGAGAACAGAGCCAGTTGCTTAGGAGTGCAAGGTTAGAACTAGACTGAGCGGCCTCCTGAACTGGGTCTTAACTCTGTGTGGGATGGGAGTAAAGAAAATGGGTTCTTAAACACATCTGCACAGGCAGGGGAGAGCAGGGAGCTTGGTGTGATCCTGGAGAGAAGCCAGTGTCCGAGGTGGTAGAGAAGACAGGTTGGATGTAGTTTGACAGAACTTGCTGGCAGATGTAGATTGAAGGAAAGGGGGTACAAGGGGTCAGGGGTCAGTCCCTAGCATGTGTGCATCCATGTGAGTGTACACACCTGCACATGTGCACAGAATGACTCCGTCCCATCCACCTTGATGAATGTGGACTAAATAGACCTCAGAGGCCAGCAAGATGGGTTAGCAGTAAAGGCATATGTATAATCAAGCTTGGTGACCTGAGTCGGTCCCCCAGGATCCACATGCTGAAAACAACTAACTGCCATAAGTTGTTCTCTGACCTCCACAGGCACATCATGTAGCACATGTGCTCCCAACACACAAGAACACACGTGAAGTCAATTTTACTTTTAAATGTAAAACAACATGCAGTTTGCTTATGTTAGCAAGAATTGTCTACTTCCCATCTTTTTGACGTGATGGCACCCATTTTCCGTAGAGCTTTAGAAAGGACATTAAGGTGACACATTTGGAAAACAGCTCTAGAGCTTGTCTTATGAGTCTAGATTTTAAAATCTGCTTCCCTGAAGGAAGGTTGTCTCTCTCTGGTAATTAGTTGTCCACAGAAAGTCAGTAACTAAAACAAAGAACTGTCTCGGTAGCTCTCGTGGAGCACAGTGTGGGAACACTGCTCTAGATGCTGTGATGGGGAAACCAGGTTCATAGCGGACTGTAAACCCAGCTGGGTGAGTTCGCAGTGAGCCACTGAGTGTTCGCTGTATACCAGTCACCATTACAAACACAGCTAATGCTGAGAATATTAGTGGTATTCCAATCCACCATAGACGTAAGAACTGCTATTTGGAAACCATCACAGCAGTGTAACTTGTCCTAAGGTTCACGTGGTTTAACTTCTCAATTTCTGAGTGTTTCCCCGTTTTAGTGAGAACACGTTAAAGGATTCCTATTTGTCAATACAAGTCGATGAATTAAGTAACTGGTCACAACATATTTAAGACATAAGGTACTAAAAGCTTTCTCAGTCCAAAAACTGATACCTTTAAGCTATCATCACACACATGTAAGAACCACTAATAAAAATAACCAAAAAAACAAGACTCCAGAAGTTAGTGAATCTTCAGGAAACCTGTTCACCTTGGCTGAACAGGCCACCTATGCAGCCTGGCAGTAAAGAAGAGAAAACCCATGAAGAGAGAGAGCTTCAAGAGAGCTAGAACCTGAGCTTCTATAATATTACTGTACAGCTAGTGATTTTCCACTTGAATATAAACTAAAAGGATCCAAGTAAGGCAGCCATCAACTGACAGATACCTGGTATCAGGTCTTCAGTCTCCTAGATCTACCTTTGTCTGTCTGTTGAGACAGAATCTTACTCTAGTCCTTACACTGCCCTGAGACTCACTGTGTAACCAGGCTGTAACTAAGGCTGTCTCAGCCTTTGGGGTGCTAGACTTACAAGTGTGAGCCACCATGCCCAGCTTAAGTATCCCTGTATACTTAATAGAAGTTTGAGTCACGCAGACTTGGTATGTTCTCGTGTGTTCATTGTTGACATACAAGCAGTACATTGCATTTAGTTGCCTTCTAAATCCTGAGTGTCTACAGGATGGAAATAGCTTGTCATGTTTCTTTAAAACTATGTGATTTGGGTCACGCCTTTAATTCCAGCTCTTAAGGCAGAAGCAGGTAGATCTCTGTGAGTTTGAAGTCAGCCTGGTCTACATAGTGAGTTCCAGGACAGCCAGAGCTACATAATAGATCTTGTGTCAACACCAAAAACTACTTGGTTTTGGAAATGAATTACAGGAGCATAGAAAGAATCAAAGGTTCCACCTGATGTGCTGACACATGCCTATAGTCCCAGCCTTGGTAGGTTGAGAAAGAAGGTGCACATGTGCTCAGATCAGATTGTAGGCAGAACCTCCCTCAACCAACTACATGGGGGAAAAAGTCCACCAGTTCACTTTGGTGCTCTCCACAAGTGCCTATAAGTCACTCAGCAAATGAGTATGCATCTGGTGGCAGGCTTGGTTTGTTCACCCCTTAAGAGGTCATACAGTTATTTTGCAGATCTCACTTCCTGCAGACTACAGTGACTTCAAGACTCCTCAACCTCACTTGAATGTTTTATTGAGCTTCTGTTAAAAATTTGTTGCTTGAAATGGAGGTGGTAACATGGTAACAATTACTGTGTATTCAAGAAATTATTGACTATAAAAATGTCTCTACTAAAAATGCTTCTACTCTCAATATAGTTGAAGAATAATCATCTGTATGCCATGTGAGTGGGCATCTGTTCGCTGGACAGAAACTCGGAACTGAGTGGAGTAGAAAATACCAAGATAAGCCATTCAGGGACCTGCACAGTCATACTCCTCACTTGGTCCATGGACTTGAATCTCACTACCTAAAGTTCTATAGAAAAGAATAACCCACCCCTTTGGTAGCCATGGTTCCAAGGTCATTATATTTCATCTAAACTTCCTAGTTCACAGTGAGCAAGTTTGGAGGGAGAGATCCAGGAACTGAGTCAGACTGGGAACACAAAGATGAGAGAGGCTATCAGATATCCACAGCCAGGAAGCTACTCAGGCAGCTGAGGAGGTAGGGGAGGAATTCTCTGTGGCGGATGTTAATATGGTGTTAGGACAAGTGTCGCTTCTCAGAATGTCTGTTAAACACAAAACTGTTCATTTGAGTGTAAATCTGACAAGTTTATTGTCATTTCAGACTAATCATTCTGTGTGAGTACAAATGTTGGTATATATTTGTTCTTGATTTCATTCAAAGAACTAAACTGGGCGGAATCACTAAGTATATGGTGCAGAGTTGGTGTCTCTTCACAGGAGTGATGTAAAAAGGACACAAGACTTGTCTGGTGGGAGTTGAGGATACTGCTCTGAGGACGCGGCCTTCTGTAGAGTGACAGAAGAGCTCACTGCTCCAGGGTTCCTCCAGACTTCACAGTCAAGACTATTTGAAGATGCTTTTATGGTTTTGTTATTACCCATAACTTCAACTGTGGCAATACTTATTTATGAAAACATTTTAATACCTCTTTATATACAAAGGGGATGTTGAAAATATTTGAGTGGGATTCCACAGCCACAGGTAATTCTTCAGACAAGGCATAAACCCAAGCCTTAATTGTCACTGGACATGATCTGATTACTCTATAGGAAAATAACCCACCCTCTGGTAGCCATGGTTTGATGCTCATTCCATCTCACCTTAGTTTCCTAGGTCTCTGGAGCTGATTAGATTGTGCAGCAGATGGTCCCCAGCTTACACCTCTAAAGATTTTTATTTTAGAACTGAGCCATCTCTTTGATACAGCAGAGTCAGAGTATTTTTAAAAGTATTACAATAGTATCCTTAGTCTATGGAACCTTTTAGTCATTTAATGGTTAATGGAAAAGGTAATTGAAATAGGTCATACTTCTGAAAACACTTCTGAAAGAATACAAAAGAGTTTAGGGGGGACAGCAGAACAGTGACCCCAGTAACTAAGTCAAATATCCACCCCATAGCTTGTATTATATCAGTTTGAACATCTTTGTGTGTGAGATATGCCTGCATGTGTATGTGTTTACATGTGTGTGAATGTACACATGCGCAGGTGTGTGTGTGCTAGAGATTGACACTGAGTACCTCCAATGAGCCAAGAGAGTGTGTGTGAGAGAGATCATTGTGTGTGTGTGTGTGTGTGTGTGAGAGAGAGAGAGAGAGAGAGAGAGAGAGAGAGAGAGAGAGAGAGAGAGAGAGCACCAGAGATGAATGTTGAGTACTTTCCCTGAGCCTAGCACTGGCCAATTTGGCTAATGTAACTAACTCACTTGTTCTGACAATTGCCTGATTCCTGAATGCTGAGACGCCAGGCCTGCTCAGCCTTGTGTGGAGCCTCATACACTTTGTGGCAGGAACTTTATCCAACGGGTCCAGACCTTGAATAGTTTTTTGATCTGAGAGAGAATGATTTTATACTTTTGGTTGCTCTTTACCTTTCTGTGAATGACTTCGTTGTGGTGAATTGAGTCTACATACCAAGCAAATGTACTATGAAATGGAAGAGTCATGAGTAAGATACGGTACTGCACACAGTGTGAACTTGCACTTGAGAATGTTAGGAAGCTGACCTTGGCCACTATCATACTTGACCATGACCAATATTTGAGGCCTCCAGTTAACATGGATTCCCAACCTTGCAGCCTTAGTGAATTAATATCTACAAGGAGGGATTGTACATAAACAAGCCTCCACCTCTGGGTGACAGTGGGGTAACAGCATGCAGAAACCCATTTTCTTTCTACATTTTTTTGTCTTTCTAGTTGAGTATGGTGGTTCACACCTGTGTGTAGGAGCACACAGGAGGCTACTGCAGAGGATTGCTGTGAGTTCTAATCCAGCCTGAGCTATGGAGTAAAATCTTGTCCCAAAGTAAAATAAATCAAAAGCTGCTCTGTCTATGAACTGGTGAAAGAGTCTGTAGAGAAAGAAGTGTAATCAAAGTCTCTTATGAAGCGGAAGCAACATCCTCCTGGCTGTAGGGATTGAGTCAGTCCTTAAAGGCCTGACTGTGTGAACCTAGTCCTTAAAGGCCTGAGTGTGTGCTCCTCATCCTTGAAGGCCTGAGTGTGTGCTTCTAGTCCTTGAAGGCCTGAGTGTGTGCTCCTTGTCCTTGAAGGCCTGACTGTGTGCTCCTAGTCCTTGAAGGCCTGACTGTGTGCTCCTAGTCTTGAAGGCCTGACTGCGTGCTCCTAGTCCTTGAAGGCCTGACTGTGTGAACCTAGTCCTTGAAGGCCTGACTGTGTGCTTCTCTGGCTGGTTTCTTTCCAGCTAGCAAGGCATTTCTGAAACACCAGCATTCCTCATTGTTTCCAAGTGTGTGTGTCAGCAAACAGCTTGTTTTGGATGATTACAAAATGACTTCATGGTTTTGTTTTGGTTTTGTGGATATCTAGATCAGTTCTCTTTCAAGTGGAGTTGTACGTTATTTAGCTGGTCTTTCATTGCATTAAAATTTGACCCTGCTTCTTGGACAACTAATTTTTCCTGTGTGAAAAGCAGTCTGGGCCAGTCTCACAAATATATTCCAGACCTGGATACATGGAAAAGATAAGAGAGTAGAAATGGTGTGCTCCATGACTATCAGTATTAAACAATTATGACAGCCCAGAGAAAAATCCTTTGGAATCCGATCCTGTATGACTAGAGTTGAAACTGTCTGATTTTTTTAAAAAATTATTTAATTATGTATACAGAGTTCTGCTTCCATGTATGCCTGCAGGCCAGGAGAGGGTGCCAAATCTCATTACAGATGGTTATAAGCTGCCCAGTGGTTGCTGGGAATTGAACTCAGGACCTCTGGGAGCAGCCAGTGCTCTTAACCTGTGAGCCATCTCTACAGGGCCACACTGTCTGGTTTTATTATGCCACTTAAGGCTCTGGGCCTTTAGCAAGAGATTATAGGTTTCCTGTCTCTTGAAGAGTGGTCTGTGCAAGAGAATAAGATAGTCTAGGGAGCTGGATCAGTGGCTAGTTGGTTGAAGACAAAGGGTGAAGATCTCAGTTTGAATCCACAGAGCCCTGGTAATCTAGGTACAATAATATGGAGCTGTAATCCAGGTCTGTGATGTGATGGGTGACAGACAGAAAAACAGCCAGCAGCTGCAGGTCAGCTAGTTCAGCATATACAGTCTCAGAGACCTGTCTCAAAGCAGAAGTATCAATAGCCAAAAATGACCTCTGACCTCCACATGAGTACCATAACATATACACACCCCATACACAGAGAGAGAACGAACACAGGGATCATGGGAAGAGTGTATCTTATTAGTCTACTGTTAACTATCCATCAAACACTTGAGCAGAGGAGATGAGAACTGGACCTTTCATCCTTCATGTGTTGAGCTATTTTTAATTTCCTAGCAACCTTGAGATCAGAGAGAAGAGAGAGCAGAAAAGAAGGAAGCCTTGTTTTTATGGACAACTCAGGACAGGTCATTCTTGACTCCGCAAACATCAAGCAAGGAGGTTTATGGGCTTAACCCAGAAAGCAAGAGTTCATGCTTTTCTTTTTGCATCACAGTTCAGAGTGCTCTGTGAAGATTTGTGACTGAATGCTAAAGTCTCTAGAGAAAGTCTCTTGTCTTTCATCTACCTGAAAGTGCTTGCTCACTGAATGTCCTTAGTTGCCCAACTAATCAGACATGTTTAACCCTGAGAAAGGAAGCGGGTGCATCAAACACAGATTCAATAAAAATATCACTGAGTTAGTAAAAAGCATTACAGATGAAAAGTTAGTAAAATCCAATTTCCCAGCTCCCCATAGTGCTGACAATGTAGGAGAGCTCAGTGGCAGTTACAGTATGGCCAGGCACAAGTAAAGACCTTAGGGAACACATACCTGGGCACTAGGTCAGACTGGAAATCAGAGAAGACTAAACTGGCAGAAGTAACCAAGAGGAGAGGCATAGCCCTACAGCAGAGGGTCAGTGCCTCAACAGCCACACATTTTGGAAATAAATGGAATGAGTTTAAGTGAAGGATGAAAGCAAAGATGTGGCAGGAGAGGATTCCAAAGATACAGCAAAGCCATCAGCCGGGGCTTTGGTAGCCATGTGTAAGATGCTGAACTTACCCTAAGAATGTGGGATCTTGAGAGCAGCAGACCTTTCTTAGTTCTTGGTGAATAAATTCAGGGAACTAGGGTGCCTCATTATTACTCATTACTATTGCCACCCTAAGCCATGGCTTCCAAATTCATTGTCCCATACCCAAGAAGGAGAAGATGTGTATACAGAGTGAGCTGAAAACGCTACACTGAGCAAGGCTGTGGGCAGTGGTGATGCAAGAGGGTAATCCAAACACTTGGACCACAGCGGAGGGTGGAGCTATGAAGTTAAGGCCAGCCTGGTCTAAATAGCCGGACCCTGTCTCAAAAAACAAACAAACCCAAACAAACAAAAACGAGTGTCAATGTCAATGGTTAAGAGCACTGGCTGCTCTTCCAGAGGACCTACGTTCAATTCCCAGCACCCACATGGCAGCTCACAACTGTCTGTAACTTCAGTCCCAGGGGACCCAACACCCTCACAAGGATATGTATACAAACAAAAAATACTGATGCACATAAAAATAATTCTATTTTTTAAAAATGCCAGACCAAAACCATGCAAACAAAAAGAAAGGTCAAGAGTGGGAGGGGCCTTAAAGGGGGGAAGACCCTGCCCGTGTGGGTTTTGAGTTTTTGTAGTTCTATGACAAGAACTATAAGGAGATGGAGGTGAATTTTATTGGTGTCAGGTAATTTTGAACATATCTCCTGAACCATTAAGGACCGACATACCCTATGCATGTTCCCTTGACCCCCAGTCAAGAGGTGTCCTATTCATCCAGTCATGGAAGCGGCCACATGAGGTAAGGTCACATGACCCATCATACATCAGTTCCTGCCATCTGCAGGAAGCTGACTCCTGTCCCAAAAGCCCTAGGAAAAATTAGCTTTCTGCTTTTGGAAGCTCACCTTGGCTGTATTGTAGGAAGTCGGAGTGGAGTCAGAAGGCAGAGTTAGAAAGTCATAGATTAATCTGAGTGGGGCATGAGGGGTGGGCAGAGTTTGTGTGGTAAAGAAGTCATGACTGGCTTGGGCAGCTGGTGGGAAGTTTACAGGAAGGAGAAAAGAGGATGAATGAGACCCTGTTGGTACCTGCATACATGGGAGTAGAGCCCCCCAAAGGAGAGCCCTCCTTAGAAACATGGATTTGGGGTGTTTCAGTTTCCCTTCTGTTACTGTGAAGAAACACTGACCAAAAAGGAACTTAGGTTATGGAATATACAGGCCCTAAAGGCTTTTAAGGGGCCTAGGGGCCAGCCTGACCTTAGCCAGTATAAACTGGTTATAATTGTTATCTTAAAATATATGCTTTTAGTGCATTTTTATAGCCAAGAGGGACCCTTAAGTGGGCAGCTTTTTATAAGCCAATCCGGGGTTTGCCTTGGCGTCAGAAGCAGAGTCCTAATGTAAAATGACCTGGACCATGGAGGGACAGCCACACCATAGCAAAACAAAACAAAACCCCTGGCAGGGAGGAGGGTATTTAAGACTTGCCCCTTCCTCAATAAATTGGACTTGTTTTGACTAGTCTCAGGGGGGGCCTGTGTTGTTACCTCTGAGCCTTCTTTCCCAAAACACACACCAAAAAAAAAAACCTAGCAGGGCCCTAAGCACAAACAACCCTAGCAGAGAAGGAGAGGATTTCTTTGGCTTAGACATCCAGGTCATAGTTCACTCCTGCGGGAAGTCTGAGCAGGAGCTCAAGCCTGAAACCATGGGGGGATGCTGTTGCGGCTGCTCACAAGCTCATGCTTACCTAGGTTTCATACACCATCTCATAGGCAGCCCACAGGCCGAGTGAGCTGACTTGAGCAATTCCTCAGTTCTCTTTGGCGACTCCAGGCTGTCCCGGTGACAGTTAGGACTTAGGACAAGGGTTCACCAGCCTAAGTTCCCTCAAAAGGAAAACTTCCTGGCAGCCATCTTCTAAATGGACCTAGGACATTGGCGTTTATAGGGTGGTATGGGAAGAAAAAGCCCCCAATAAATACTGAAGGAAAGACCAGGGCAGGGTAAAAAAACAAAACCAGACAAGATCAGTGGCATGGAGGCCAAGAGAAGACAAGAAGGATACAGAGGCTACAGTCACATATTATGGACCAGACAACATTGAGGGCTGAGAAATGTGTGCTGCTTTTTAGGTAAAGTATTGTGACCTTGGCAAGCAGAATACATTTCCTATAGGTTCTGAGAAGACGCCTTGGGAAGAAACGGAGACTCAGCAAACCAAGGAATTTTATAAGAAGAAGGTGTCAGGGACAGGATAGAGGGAAAACAGAGGAAATGGAAGAGCTGGAAGAGGAGGCGATTCTAGCTGTGCGTTTTTCAGGTTAGATCTACTTAAGGAATTTAAAGGCTGAACGGAAGGAAGAAGGGGATGGGGATACAGAACAGTCCCTGAATAGGACCCAGGAAATGCATGAGAAGCAAGAGAAGAGATTGACCTTGGGTTATATGGAGTACAGCGAAAGCAATGGAGAGGAATGAGGGTGACCAGTTATTGTGGAGGTGAGGATTTGGGAGTTGTATTCAAGGGTTTCTGAGGTAACGAGAGGTCATCTGCTGAGAAAAAAGGGGGAGATGGTTAGTGACTGGGGAACGCGAAGTCAGTACTGGAGAGAATGTGAGAGGCTGATTGGCAGGAACGAGACCCACTGAGGTTGGAGAGAGAGCTGGATATTGACTGACTTTTTTAAATCATGAGCTTTGACCATCAATGGGACATAGATTAGTATTATTACATCAGTTATCTTTCTGCAAATGACAAGGAAACCCCCCAACCCAGTTGTTTAAACATGAAAGAAGTTCATTTCTGTCTTCTGTCAATGTCCATGTAGATAAGAAGGTCAAAACAGAACTCCCTGGTGTCAGGAATCCAAATTCTTTGTAGCTCTTGCCCCATGTTCAGGATTTGGCTTACATGTGTTGGTTTAGTGATTTTCTATCCCCATCCATTTCGTTTGCCTTCTAGCAAGTGGAATGAAGTATGACGAGAAGATGTGCGGTGTTCTAAACCTGTTGCTCATAGCTTAGTCCTGTGGCACAGCTAGTTAGGAGGGAAGCTGGTAAGTCTAGTCTTTATGACAGTCCATGTCCCAGTTAAGTTTTTGGACCCTTTTATCAAGGGGGTCCATGTGAGTGAGATACCAGCTGCTGCTGTCGCAAGAGGGCTACTGACGCTAATAAATATTTAAACTAGTTGAACTTGAGTTTCCTGTTACTTACAAAAATCCTCATTAATTACTATAAGACGTGAAGTGTGGAAGTGAGGACAAGAGGCGGGTCTGATTAGTGCAAGAAAGTGTCTCAGGTGAAATCAGGGAGTAGTGCCCTGTGTTGGCCAGATGTAACATTTCACAAAAATTAGTCTCTGTTCTTTTGGACTGGGGGCTGGGGCAATCAGAACATCCCTAGCATTGTGCTAGGGTAGCTCAGTGATGTTTATATTACTCCAGCGTGCAAAGAAAGAAACCTGAAACTTGGGTCCCACGGTGAGTAATTGGCAGACATAAACCTTATTGAGTTTGGCTTTTGGGCCTACATTCTCTCCTCTACCTCCCCATTACTCTGTGATGCCAAAGGGTGCACATGACCAGAGTGGAGACAAGAACTCTTATCAGTCGCTCCCACACCTTCTTCCACTGTGGCAGTAGGACAGTTTTTTTTTTTCCTTGAAGAAGAATGCATGGGCTGTGTTAGAGCCCAGTGTGGATGGGTCACAGTTAGCTGGGAAGGAGAAACAGCTTACAGATCCCCCATCATGGGGGGAAGAAATGACCAAATGGTCTACTGCAGAGAAGTGACAAGATTCTGGTGAGATGAAAAGAATGTAATGTTCCTTGTCAAGCAGCAGATGCCAGTTTCTATGCATGTGCCTATTTTTATTGCAGAAATTTACCTCTCTCCCACTTTAGCTGTTTGGATAGTTCATGCACAGAGAACAAGAGACACAGAAGGTACACACTGACAAGTGTGTCCTTCATGCTCTATCCCCCAGTTGCCTTTCTTAAGGCAATTGCTGTTGACAAAATCTATCCCTCTGCTCTTAGTTTTTGCTTCTCACCCTGCTATAGGCAGGGGGATTTCAGGATGAATTCTCATTGCCTAGTAATAATGCAGACCTTCCTGATAGAGCAGGATTGAAATACACACACTAAAAATCAAAGATAAAAGATAGATGATAAATCAGTAGATAGATGATAGACCCATGATAGATTATAGATAGATGATAGATAAATGATAGATTGATTATAGATCAATGATATATAGATGATAGGTAGAATAGGTGATAGATACATAGATGATAGATGCATAGATACATAGAGATAGATGATAGATTGATTATAGATCAATGATAGGTATATAGATTATAGGTAGAGATAGATAGATTATAGATAGATGCTAGATTGATTATAGATCAATGATGGATGTATAGATGACGGTAGACAGGTGATAGATATACACATAGATGACGGATTCACACACACAGAGGGTAGACATCTTACAGTCATTCACTCCGTCCTCTCCTCTGCCTCCATTCTTCACCCTCCAGGCCTTCTCAGACTAATGACAGGCCCCAGGAGCTAGGAACACAATACAAGGCCTTGGTTGAGGGGAAGGGCAGAGAGGCTTCCACACCTCCCTTGATCATGGGTCCCTCTGCTCCTCCTCTGGGGGTAACTCTGCTCATTCTTAATCTCCCAACTTCCTGCCTGTTGCTCACACTTTCGTCTCTTTCCAGCCAGGAGGGAATTGGTGAACCATAGCTTGTTTGGCTTTGTCTCTACCTGAGACCTTTACAGGGGAACTCCTCCAAATTGTGCCTTGCTGGGGCATAGAAATACACTTTGTTTCAACAGCCTGGTTTTTGTTGAAGATCACTTGATTTCAAGCTATTGTCTTCCCCTAAATTTAAAAAAAAAAAAAAGTCCTATTTTGAAATCCAGCTAAGTGATGACTTACCACTTGGCTGGCTTTCTTTCGGTGCATGCCACCGGCTCAGTGAGTCAGGGAACCATGGGAACAAGAGTTTACTAGGAAGGTAAACACATTGGCTTAATGTGTCACACATGATACTGCCATGCATCAGCACATCTCTATTGCCAGCAGAGGATGGAGGCCAGCCTCAGCGTGGTAACTTAGGCTTAGTTCTCTGGTACAAAGAGCCACACTCACTTCGAGTGCAAACTCCACGTGCGCCTGCTCAGAATGCAGTCACTGAGTGGCTCTACCTCTCTCAATCCAGCGATTCTGATGCAAGCTAGTCATGTCCTTGTCTTCACGTGGACCTATTAGCTGTCAGAGCCGCTAGGGGGCTCTATCTAATTTTCACAAAGCCTCCTTCTGGGCCAGCATTAACCTGGCTACCACAACCCTAGACCACACTTCCTGTCACCTAGACTTTTGCCCCAATTGCCTGTCTGACTTCCTACTTCTTTGACCTCCTGGGATCTACAAAGTGCCGCAGTTCTCATTAGGAACACTATTCCATAACCATCACTTTGAAGTTTCCCTTTGTAGCATCTCCCTTTGGTGTGGCTCTGCCTCACTTCCTCACCTCCCCATCACCCTCCAAGCTTCTGTCTTCCTTGTAAGCAGTCATACTGACTATGAAACACGAGGCTCATTTCTACCCCAAGCTCTTCACACTAACTGTGTCTGTACAAAACATCAACTCAGATTGTCACCTGCCATATCCTGGTCAACCTTCAAGACTCAACTCTAAAGTCATGGCCAGCCACACCACACCGAAGGCACCATCTGCCGTGTTGCCCATTTTATCTCCTCGGTTCCCTTAGTTACTGCAACTGTATTGTTTTGTTTGTGTCCGTTGGCTCACTTCCCCACTGGGAATGCAACCTTCTTGGGGCCTTGGCTCGGCCTTTTCCACACCCTGTTCCCAGCCTGGCACATAGTAAGCACTCAGTAAATGCTTTGGACTGAAACTAATTGCACGCAGAGAAGGACTCCAACAGATAAATAGTTATTATTGAACTGGGGATTGAACCCAGGGCCTGTAATATGCCAAAAATTCACTGCTGAGTTAGATCCCTAACTGAAGACAGTGTTCCTTAACCCCATAAGACCAGTGTTTTATTTCTGTGCTCAGTCACACTAATATCTGTGTAAAGGAATCCTGGGGATGGTGATGTGTCTTGTAGCAAGGATGCAGCTAGCTTTCTGTGAGGCAGCTTCTGAAAATAACCAGCGCAGACCAAGTAGATGTTGGCCATCTCTCAGCTTTCTTTGTGGGGTAACGTGCTTAGGTGTGGACTAACCACTGTTTTAGGGTTCCCCGATTGCTGAAAGTTATTCCTCGATTTCCTTCCTTTTGAACAACACTAAGGAGAGACGAGAAGTAAACACAGGCACCATCAGTGATTTTGAAATAACTCCCAACGAACACCAATAATTTCTGGATATTTCCTGCTTCTAAAAGTCTAGAAACTGAGCTCTTCTTAATTTGTTATTTAACATTTTGAATGACTGATAGGTGCACTGGAAAGTCCCAGATGACAGAAAGGAAACGGCAGCAATGACTTCGTTATCAGTTTGTTAATACAGTTTGAAACAGAATCTGTGATGGCAGGTCTTGGTTGTCAACTAGACACATTTGAGCAGAGGAAACCTTGCCTGAGACTTGTGTCCATGACACTGGTCTGTGAGCGTGTCTTTCAGGGCATTTTCTCAATTGCTAGTTGATGCGGGAGGTCCCAGCCCACAGTGAGTGGTTCAGTGACTGGTCAGGTGGGCCTCACCTGAATAAAATGATAGCTGGGCAAACCAGAGGACACAAGCCAGTAAGCCACATTCCTCTGTGGTTTCTGCTTCCTACCTTGGCTTCTTCCTATGATGGACTGTGACCTATAAGGCACGCAAAAGCCTTCCTCTCCAAGTTACTTTAGCTCAGTGTTTTACCACAGCAACATGAAGCAACCTAGAACAAAGTCTCGCTCTGTAAGCCAGGCTGGCTTGAAGCCCACTGTCTTCCTTGCTCCTCTCTTAAGTACTAAGATTATAGGCATGTCATGACGCCTGGCTTTAGGGATCCTGTCTGTCTTAGTCACTGTTCTTTTGTTGTCAAAAGACATCACGACCAAGACAACTCTTACAAAAGGAAAGCTTTAATTGGGAGCTGGCTTACAGTTTTGGAAGATTAGTCCATTATCATCATGGTGGGGGAGCATGGCAGCATGTAGGAGACTGGAGCAATTGTTGAGGGGACATCTTGATCCACAGGCAGAAGGAGGGAAGGAGGGAGAGAGAAGCTGAGGAATATAGGCCTAGAAGTCTTAGCTGTTCCCCATTCTACCATGCCCATATACACTGAAGTACTCCCCCCACCAGCCTTTAATACTATTTCTAGTTAATATATTTTATGTGATTCTTTGCCTGATCAAAACCAAACACAGTGTCATCTACATTTAGGGCAGCTACTTGGAGGTTGAGGCAGGAAGATCACATGACCTAAAGTTTATAGTCAGTCTCAAAGGCATAATGAAACTCCATCTCAAGATCAACTACACAAAGCTTTCTCTGTTTGAATGTTTGGTGCTGAAGATCAAATCCAGAGCTCCTTGCATGCTAAACTGTGGAACTGCAGTCCTAGGGTACCCTACTGTGGGGCTGCAGCCCTAGGGTGCCCTACTGTGGAACTGCAGTCCTAGGGTACCCTACTGTGGGGCTGCAGCCCTAGGGTACTCTGCTGTGGGACTGCAACCCTTAGGGTGCCCTACTGTGGGGCTACAGCCCTAGGGTGCCCTACTGTGGGGCTATAGCCCTAGGGTGCCCTACTGTGGGGCTGTAGCCCTAGGGTACCCACTGTGAGACTGCAACTCTTAGGGTGCCCTACCGTGGGGCTGCAGCCCTAGGGTGCCCACTATGGGACTGCACCCCTTAGGGTGCCCTACTGTGGGGCTATAGCCCTAGGGTGTCCTACTGTGGAGCTGCAGCCCTAGGGTGCCCTACTGTGGGAGGGACCAAATCCCCTAGGTCTCTGTTGCTTGTCTTCTGACTCAACCTGGATAAAACAGGACACTTAATTTCCATGACAAGAAGAAAAATAATCATTAAAATTATGTTAAAATCAGAGAGCCACTTTTTTTTAAATTCCAGGATATTTTAAAGGGCATGTGGAAATCAGTCTCCAGCTACCCACATCTCAGATGGTGGTTTGTGGTCAGCATGGTGCTGGTGGGACCGTCACACAAAAGTGGTCAAAGATAGCTGATCTAAATCAAATCGAGGTTGAAACAAGGCTTTCTGAGCAGCCTTCAACTAATACAATGCACAGCAGGGACCATAAAGTCAGGTTTCATTTGTAACTGTTATGAACTAATTGCTGGGTTTTTAAATAATTATGGTAATACCAACTTTTTTTTATTACTCTGACAAGGCTGGATAAGAAAAAAAAAAAAAAAAAAAAAAAAAGGCCAGTTGGGAGGTAACTGCAGATGTGAGATGTCTGTGAGTTCAGGTGTGAGCAGATGAAGGGTTGGACCAAGGTCATGGCAGTTGTACTGTCTGGGGCTCTTGAGAGTTTGTTTTCCCTGCCAGTTAAAGAATTAAAAGTGAGGGAACTCCCCAAGCACAGCAGGTAATAGCTCAGACATTAGAAACAGAACTGGCTGTTAGAAAAAGGTCTTTACTGACGGTGAGGACATGTACACACAGTATGGCCCATAGAGGAAGATCCTCTACAGCACACATGGATGACTCTCCTTGAGGACCTGGGGTTGAAGGGTCTTTATGGGTCTTTGCCCAGCTGACAGTTGGCCAATCTGAATGGAATCGGGGAGGAGGCTGATTGTTAGGTCCACAAATTGGGCATTAAAACATCCTAGTCTGGCCTTAAACTGTCCATAGGTAGGTGGTCACTCCTGGCAAGAGAAAAAGCCCACTAGGTCTTTGCTTTAAGCCGACAGATTTTGTCTGAGGTCAGGAGGGTGAAGAAGGCAGCCATCTTGGAAATTCATCATTTTTATTACCTATTCATGGTTGGTCTCTCTATCTGCCTTCCTGAGGAAACTAATTTTATCTCTCAGCAGGGAGGGGCATTGATGTACCTGTGCGCTGCTGATGCCCTTGACCAGTCTCTACAGTCTCTCCACTAGAGGAGTCTTCACTACCAAACAAGCAGGACCAGAGATGGAAGCAGACATTTGATGAACTAAAATGTGTTCTAGAATGTGTTAATGTCAGAAATACCCAGTAACAATGATCTCATATTTTATGTATTGTAAACCCATAAAATGATAAGGCTAGTAAAGAAACATGTAGGATATATTTGACACTTTGAGGTGGGGAACTTTCTTTACTGTATTCAAAAAGCACAAGCCACAAAATAAAAGCTTGACAATTTGGCTGCAGCAAATACTAAGATTGTTTGTAAATGAAGACCGTCGCAAACTGGGGCAGACAGAACAGCTGGACAGAAATATTTCTAAAGTCTCAAACCAATGAGAAGTTGGAACCTTGGCTTGCAAAGGAAAAAGAGCTCAGACAAGGGACAAGACGGAAGTACAGAAATGCTGTGAAGGTCAAAGCATCCAGTTCTCAGAAGCAGAACAGTGGGGAGAAGTTTGGAGCTGGTTGTATCTGAGGAGAGTGTCTGGCTGGAACCTCCAGCTCCTTCCTGTGACAGTCACATTCCCTCCCCCCCTCCCCCCTGAGACTTTCCAATGGAGAAGAGCCACAGAGAAGCCCAGATAGAATTCTTGGCAATTATGACAGCTCCTTCCCTCAAGTTGCCATTGGCCCAGTCCCCGCCTAAAGCATGATAATTGGGCAGAAACCCGGCTTATGGAGGACACATCATCACCCCCTCGATTACAGGGTAGTTAAGCTTCCTGCTTCAGTTTAGCCATGTGATTTTCTCCTGCCCTTCTCCCACACTGACCTCCAGGGGCTGGAGTACTCATCTGAGAGTAGCTTTGCCCAAAAGAAACCTGGTCTTTTACCTTATATATTCAACCTGATCTGGCTTACTTAGTCTGAGGTGGAACGTCTCTGTACACTGTGAATATGTGTTTCTACCATTGGTTAATAAAGAAGCTGTATTGGCCTATGGTAAGACAACTTACAGGAAATCCAAGCAAGGGGGGGGGGGCAGGAGGCAGAATCAGGGCAGATGCTGCCAGCTGCTGGGGAAGCAAGAGGTAATGGAACACAGGTAAGTCATGAGCCACGTGGCAAAACACAGATTAATGGAAATGGGTTGAGTTAAGATGCAAGACCTAGCTAACAAGAAGCCTGAGCCATGGACCAAACAGTTTGAGGTTAATGTAAGCTTCTGTGTGTCTATTTGGAGATGAGCAGCTGTGGTACATGGGGAAACTTCTGGCTTCACTGAGTCAGCAGAGAAACCTATTATGGGGTTAAAAAAAAACCTATTAGGAAGCACTTAAAAGTATCTGGTACCTAATGGCTATTGATTTAGAAAGCTGATAATCGTGACAGTCTTGAAAATGTGTAAAATGTAGGAGTGTGCATACGTGCAGCTAACTGCTCTAGAGAGCTCTCTGGATGCATATGAGTGTGAGCAAACTCATGACTCAGAAACCCGCTCTGCACAGGGCCATCTGTGGTAGAGGGGAGTTAAGGGCAGTCTGTGTGGCATCACTCGGAGATGAGATAGGATAATCATACCTATGTGACATGGGAATTTATACACCAGTCAGAAGACATGAGATAGACAAGCAGAAGAGAGGGTAGAGGAGACCTAAAACAGCAATGTGGACACACACGTGCACACACACATGCACGCATGCACGTATACACGCACGTAGGCAGAAAGAGAACAAGAATCGGGGCCAGTGTGGTGGCTCACATCTAGAGTCTCAGTACTCAGGAGGCTGAAGCAGGGGAATCACTCTAAATCTGAAGTCAACATGGGCTTCTTAGTTTCAAACCAGCTTGGCCTCAGAGTAATTTCACTATCTCAAATAAATAAATAAAATGGGAGCCATGAAAGGTACAGAATTTTAATATCTACATTCATAAACTTTATGTACTTATTATGCATACAGTGTTCTGTCTGCAGGCCAGAAGAGGGCGCCAGATTTCATTCCAGATGCTTGTGAGTCACTGTGGCTCAGGTCCTCTGGAAGAACCCCTGAATCATTTCTCCAGCCCCACATTATATATTAAAAACAAAACAAAGCAAAACAACGCTCAGGAGGAGTAGTGGGGCCATAGCACCGAATGTAAGTGCTTTGCATGCAAGGCGGAGGACGAAGGACCTAGCTCACTGCCCGGAACCCTGGCTAAATGCCAGACAAGGTGGTGAACACTTGAAATTCCAACACTGGGTAGGTAGCACTCCGTTGTCAGCTTAACCTCTTGGTGAGCCTCAGGTCTCAGGTGGGAGACTCTGTCCTCAAAATAAGGAGTGGGGGGCCTCAAGTTGTCCTCCACCTCACCCTAACCTATACTATTCCACATGTATATCCTTACATACGTATGTGCACACATACACTTAAACACACAAATTCAGGGAAACATTCCGTGTACTTGAGCATATTTAAACACAATGGAATGCTGGCTGTGGAGAGGCCTTGACATACTGTTCACTAACGCTAACCATGAAGGAGGAAGATAAAGACAGGAAAAGGCCCGGGCAGGAAAGGTCACGTGCTGCGATTCCCGGAGGAGAATTAAGTCTTCTTTGCACTCTGAATCCAAGAGCCGAAGGAACAGAGATCTAGCCCTGCCCATCTCTCTTGACGTTATCCTTTCTACGGGTGAGGGGTGGTGGCTATTTTTTGATGCAATCTAGCTGTAAGAGTGGGAACCGAGGCTATCTTCTAAGTTTCAGAAACACTTGAGCAAAGCACACATCAGGATGCCTGAGAGTGCTGTTGTACCTGTGTTGAGGGACCCCCAAAGACCACCAGGCTGGACGCAAACGCATGTGAATTTTTCTTGCTGTGAACAGGTTTTAAACGAGCCCCGGGTCAATACCCTTTGTTCTGACACAGCAGAGGGTTATCGAGGGTTATTGGCCTGAGCACCGACGTGAGGGGGGGCTTTAAAGAAAAGCCTACATAAGCGGGGTGCTGAACATCTTGGCATTTCAGGATTGGGCAAAGGGGGTTGGGATACAGTAGCTATTGGCTGAACCTTCCAGGGCGCATCCAAGCCCTAAATCCACTGGCTGTGCTTTTAGTGCGAACCCAACTTTTAAATCGATTGGCTGTCAGGTGCACGCACTCCCGGACCCGGCAGCCATCAGGCACCAAGTGTCTTTCCTGAAACAAAGCCGGGTAAGGACAAATCCCTGCCTTCGCAGTGGAGATGAGACCAAAAGGATACTCTCCTAAATCAAAGTTCATGTTCAACTGCATTCTTCCAACTAGAGACGCAATGGGGCCTGAAGGGGGGTTGTGCAGTTTCCTATCATCAGCAAACCCAGGTTGTCCTTTTGCCTGGTGGGTAACCCCAAGGCATCCGCAGAGGCCGCTAGCTGGCAAAGGTGTGTTACCGAATTGGCAGGCAACAGAAAATGCCTGTGAGAGCACATATGTCTCAAAGTTGCTTTCTTTTCTTTTTTGAAAGTGAACTGCCCTAGGACGTGTTTATTTCAAGTTGGACTCGGCCAAACAGGGGTCCGGTTTGGTTCCAGGACTGCCCCCCTGCAGCAAAGGGAGCACATCTGGATTCTCCGGCTGGCTTGACCCCCTCCTCACCGCACCCACAGTGGGAGGCTGCTGCCCTGGTCCGGCTCGCCCTTCCTCACCTCCCGGCTGCTGGAAGTCACACGCCTGCTGTTTTTCTCAGCTGTAAGACTTTGGCAGCCTCCCCTCGAGGACTCCAAACAGGAAGTCTAAAGGTGGGGTTGGAGAGTGAGGGGTGGAGCCTGATTCTTTGGACTTGATTATCTTTGCAGCTTCCTCTGAGCTGCCATTTGTACTGAAATTCCTTTCTTTACAGGTTAAAGTGAATAGTTCCATAAACAGAACTCGGGGTACTTAGATATTTGAGAATGTTTGGCTACAGTGAACTCACCTAAGGATTTAACTAGGAGGATACCAAGAAAATTTTTAAAGCACATCAAATTTAATTATGTAAATGTGTATAAACTTCAAAAGAGCCAGCTGTGGCAGTGCATACCTGGAATCCCAGAACACCAGAGGTTGAGGCCGGAGGATAGTGAGATGGGGGACAGCTCCACCAACTAGTAAGACTCGCCACAAACATAAAAAGATAGAAACTTTGAAATCCTTTTCTTCCTAAACGTGTATGAAGACACACTACTAATAAAAGAATTTTGATGTTTAGCTTTTGAAAAATCTTAGAATTTCATAGGAGAAAAAGACCAGGCTATTACTGAGCGTTCTCCATGCTAATTGAGTGTGCAGCATTCTCAAGAACAGTGAGTGTCTTTATCCTATCTTGAAAGAATAGACATGTCTCACTGCCCCCCCACCTTTATCACCATCCATGTTTGTGTTTAGAGACTGCACCATGCTAATCGATAATAAGAGTGTGATTCAGACTTTCTCCATAGTTTAAAGTGTCTGACATATCACAGAGCCATGGCCCACAAAACAGCAGAGTTCACATCTGAGTTCCTAGACATAGTTTAGTGCGTACCCCACCTCCACCCCTGTGTGTGTGTGTGTGTGTATGTGTGTAGAATGATGTCAGGATGACTTCCTCAATTGCTGTTCTGGGTTCATTGAACCTGGATATAACTGCTTTGTCTACACTATCTGAGAGAGCCATAGGTAAGCACCACCCCTTTAGGATTTTGGGGGGGAGGGTGATTTGGGGATCAAAACTTGGGTCCCTCACACCGTGTAGTGAACACTTTAGCCACTATCTACCAGGCTCTGATTAATGTCCCTTTTTAACCCATATAATTAAACTCTTTGGCCCCTTACAGTTGGCTAAAGTATTTAGTACTCACTTTAAAGCAATTTCCAAAGTTCACATTAAAGCATTTACTCTATTCCTGGAAGCCCAATGACAGACAACAATTTTTATGATGACAATGTCTGGCTTTGAGGTTTTTTTCATTCTTATAAAGGTTTTAAAATAAAGACTAATGGGAAAATAGCTTCTTATAATTTTACTTGCTAGAGAAAAGGTATTCTTCCACATGTATACTTTCTTTATTTTCTTAAGAATATTTTACTTTGGGATTTTCACCCTAATAGACTTTATTCTCCAAAGGTGAGCTTCTGAGAAACTGACTTCCCCTGAGCAGTGAAGACAGCAGTCTGTTCTGGGGACAGGAAGTGGTTCACAATCTGCTTAGGAGGAAATTGTCATTTCTCTACAGTATTGGCAGGAAGCCTCCAATCAGGAACATGGTATATGTCCTAAAACCAAAGAATTGGGCCTGCCTTAAGGAAAGCAGCATAAAAGCAAATTTCCCTCACATGCAGAGACAGGAGTTTGTCTCTGTTATAGTCCAGAACAATGCAGGTTTGTATTTCAACTGTTCCTTGTAAACTGAGTAACCATGGATTCATCACCAAAGCCCTTCACCACAGCTTCTTCATCTTATTAAGTGGAGAGAAAGGAGTGGTAACATTCTGGATGGTTCCATGCAAACACCAGTGAGCTGCAGCAATAGAGCTCAGTGCCTGACCTGTGGTAGAAGGCTCTGTCTGCAGTGTTACTGTGATGCAGGTTGGGGTGAGGATGGCAAGAAGCCTAGTTTGAATCCCTTGCCCGTGCTTTCCCTACAATAATCAGTGCTGCCTGGAGGGGGCGTGCACTTCCTCGTCCGCAATCCTTGCTATTAGGTAGAAATGGTCACCTACGCTGTGTGGCAGATACATATGATTACTGATATTTTGAAATATGGCTGGTGTAACTGAGGAATCAAAGTTTTAGTTTTAATTTTCTTTACTTCATACTAATTTCACTAATCTGCACCAGCCCCCAGCTCAGTTTCTTTTCTAGTCTAATCACATTTTTTTTTTGGGCACAGTGGATTCATCTATGGGTGTTAGCTTCACCCGTGCGAGATAGAGGCACACACTACCAGAGGGAGAGGGCGGAAAGAGGAGGGGGAGGAGACAGAGAGTTTCCCATAGTGGCGGGTTCCTTTTAAGAGAGTAGGTGGGCACAGATTTACGTAGATTTACATAAATGTACAGATTTACATGGCCACACCTAGGGGCGTGCCCACCATATGGGTGTTCTGTGGGCACCATGTTGAGTTTACCACATGGCTGCTATCTCATTCACAGGGTTTCAAATAGCATGCTTTCCTACATAGGCATTTTTTCTTTTAACTGTGTATATGTGTGTCTGTCTGCATGGAGGCATGTGCATATGAATGCACTTGCCATTGAGGCCAGAAGAGGGCAGAGGAACTCTGGAGTTACTGGCAGTTGTGAGCCAACTGACCAGGTGCTGAGACCAAACTCTTAAGTACTCTGAACTGCTGAGCCATCTCTCTGGCATTTTCTTTCTTTATTATTTTTATTTTATTTTATTGGTTTTGGAGACCGGGTTTCTCTGTGTAACCTTAGCTATCCTGGAACTTGCTCTGGAGATCAGGCTGACCTCCAACTCACAGAGATTCAATGCCTCTGCCTCCACAGTGTTGAGATTAAAGATAAGCACAGTGTGCGTGCATGTGTGTGTGTGTGTGTAACTCATTTTTTTTTGTTGTTGCAACAAAATTCATGACATAAGCAACTTAAGAGAGGGCGTAGTTGTTTTTTGGGCTCCATGTTGGAGAATCCCAGCCATCATAGCAGAGAAGTCACATTGTGTCCATATCTGACAAGGGTTCGCTGGTGGTCAGCTTGTTTTCCCCTGTTTATTCCAGAGATGCAAACCCACCACATGGTGTTGCCACATGAAGGGTTGGAGAGTCTTCCTGCTTGAGTTAAACGGAACTAGAAAGTACCTCACAGATGTGCCCAGAAGTTTCTATCCTAGATCCTGTCATGTTGACCACAGTAACCAAGTCACATGGGAGTACAATCCTGTGTGGGGGAAAACAGCAGATTTCCAATGTCGAAATTCTCCATCAAGTCTGACTTTACACTAAGAAATTTGCAAATTTGTGTCCAAATAACCTGATGTATTCTCTAATTTAGCAGATTAGCTTAGAAGGCCCTTTGCAGATCCAGAAGGAAAAGGGGGAATCTCTGTCCATTAAATGCCTCTTAAGCACACAGCCAGTGATTCATGTTCTAGTGCTGTTTCTCGGAGCAATTCTGGGTTGTCCTGTGGTCTCCTGCTCAGAACCCCATTCTGAACCTCATACTGACACTATGTCCACCGTACTTGGTAGTGTCTGAACTTGGCCAGACCCTTCTAGGGCAGCCACTCACTCCTTAGAGATGACAACTCTGGGAACATTCCCAGATGATGCCCACACCCACCACGCCAGGGTCCAGGCTTCTGCTTTCTTTCCTTCTGTAATAAATCCATCCAGTCAAGTCCTGATGCTTGTATTAGAAAGCCCACAAAACTAAACTATAAAAACCAAAGCCAGTTTTCTATTAGCAGTTCCCTCTCCCAGGGAAAGGCTGCCACCTGCTGTAAAACATTTGCATTTCCTACAAGGTCACTGAACATCCACTTTCTCCATTCAAAATTAATGTATGCACAACCTCACTGCCTTCCATTCCCTGGGCCAGGAGTGGAAACAGGAAAGAATACAAACTAGGAGGCACTGAGTAGAGGAGTTGAAAGGAAAGTCACCCATATGAATGGTACCCACGAGAAATTGGCATCTCCAGAACACTGAATCAAGAGCATCCCTTCTTCCCAGTGTAGCTCACACTGGTGCATAGTAATCTTGGGCAAATATTCACTGGCTTTACTGTCTTAGCCTTTCTAGGCTGTGTCCTTACTCCCCACAGCCTCCCAAGGTTTGGATGTGTGAGAATGACTGAAAGCAATGAAGATTGTTAATAGGGGAAGGGCATCCCTAAGCCCTTATCCTGACTCCATGCAGGAAGACCAGGCTGCCCCTTGGAGGCCCGACATAAGGCAGTGTCTATCTCCTTACATAGGTACTTTGTAGCCAGTGTTCTTTCTGGGGTCATGTCGGAAAGAAGGAAGTTTACAGGGTTGGGAAAAGCGAAGGTGGAGTTGAGGACATGCCACCCCAAATATGCTGCTTGGATGTACTGATCTTAAGGTGAAATCATCCCAAAGTCAACAAGTGCAGAGAAAGCCTTTCTCTGCACTTCCCTATCTTCCCAAAGACAAGTTTTCTAAAAGGAACTCAGAGTAGTAAGTTCCTCCCAAGGAAAGACTGAGTTTGGTGGTAAGGGAAAGAAGCCTGTATGCCACATCTCCACAAAGGCTGTCATGGAACATTTACTTCTCTGCTCTTCTAAGGGTCTCTTCATCTTCCCCCAAATCACTCGCTCTCTGCTAACTTGCCCACCTTCCTCTTCTCTTCCTCATGACTATAAACTCCTTTCATTGGTAATCCACTGGTTTTCCTTTTGATGTGACAGCTGTGTGCAGTGCACTTGAATGGCCTTCCTCCTGTTCTCTGCCTACAGTTTACTACACAGACCTAGCCATTATCACTGAGGAAACTCACACAGTTTTCTTTAGAGGCTACCAGATACTATGTGAGTATTTGATACAAGGAGCATCTATGTTGCTGCCCCAAACTCAGAAACAGGCAGCAAGGCATTAAAAAAGAAAGGTTTGACAGGTAGAGGGAAGGTCTCCTTACAAAGGTCAGAAGGGTGCTGGAGTGCATCATGGTCTCCAGAATCCCTTTCTCTTCTCTATCTCCATCCTGGGTCAGTTCATCACACACCAGTGCCATAGCCTCCTACCTCACAAAGTATGTAAAGAACAGGTGTGTCTCACCAAGATCTCCAGATCACTTCCCACACCAACCTCCTAGTAACAGTCCTAGGAACTTGGGCAAACTGAGGAATGACTTAGTGATTTCAAAGTTTACAAAGAAATATAAACTTCCAAAAAAATCACAATTAAAAAAGGAACAAATACCAATAACTTCAAAAGAAAAAAATAGCTTTATAAAGAAAGCCTTATAGTGGGAGAGAGAGTCTTCCAATATCAAATGTTTAACCCTGAAAACATATATACAAGTAGCATGATACAGACTGAGCAGGCTACATTTGGGGTTATATATGCCTTTGGTCCCAGCAACTTAGGAGGCAGAGGCAGGTAGATCTCTGTGAGTTCAAGGACAGCCTGGTTTACAGAGTGAGTTCTGGGATAGCCGGGACTCAAACAAACAAACAAAAAACCCAATCACCCAAACAAACATAAACTATATATATATACACAAATAATGAAAAGAGGCCATGAGGTAGGAGAGCAAGGTGGGGTCCATGGATGGTTTGGAGACGAAATAGAAAGAGGGAAATGATATTAAATGATATTATAAATTATAATCTCAAAAACAAAAGAAAGGAGTTTTTGTTGGTTTTCTTTTAAGATTTTTTTATTTGATTTTGTGTGCATTGGTGTTTTGTCTGCATGTATGTATGTGTGAGGGTGCCAGGTCCTCTGCACTGGAGTTACAGACAGTTATGAGCTGTCATGTGCTGGAGTTGAACCTGGGTCCTCTGGAAGAGCAGCCAGTGCACTTAGTCGTTAGGACACCTCTCTAGCCCCCACCCCCACCCCCCATATATATTTTAAATGCTCTGATGCCTGGTTTTAATCTTTCTGAGTTTGGAGCAACAACATGGCTGATGTTTTCATTCTGAATAGTATTTGACAGCCTCTAGAGGAAACTGTGTTAGTTTCATCTGTGAAAACCCAACCCCCACTCCCCTTGCAGGTGCAGAGACAGAAAGTAAAACAAGTCACACAGGCAGCATAGGACAAGAAGGGCTAGGTAAGGAAGGCTTTGGGGAGCTGGCATCTATGGCAAAGAGACAAAGTGAACCTTCACAGTGTCAGGTCTTAGGGTACATGGGAGGTGTATGAGTGTGTGTGTGTGTGTGTGTGTGTGTGTGTGTGTATGTCTGTGTGTGTGTCTGTGTGTGTGTATGTCTGTGTGTGTGTCTGTGTGTGTGTGTATGTGTATGTCTGTGTGTGTCTGTGTGTGTCTGCCTGTGTATCTGTGTGTGTCTCTGTGTGTGTACATGTGTGTGTACATGTGTGTGTGTCTGTGTGTGTCTGTATGTGTATGTCTGTGTGTGTATGTCTGTGTGTGTCTGTGTGTGTATGTCTGTGTGTGTGTGTCTGTGTGTGTGTCTGTGTGTGTGTGTGTCTGTGTGTGTCTGTGTGTGTCTGCCTGTGTATCTGTGTGTGTCTCTGTGTGTGTGTCTCTGTGTGTGTACATGTGTGTGTGTCTGTGTGTGTATGTCTGTGTGTGTCTGTGTGTGTGTGTCTGTGTGTGTGTCTGTGTGTGTGTGTCTGTGTGTATCTGTATGTGTGTATGTCTGTGTGTATGTCTGTGTGTGTGTCTGTGTGTGTGTCTGTGTGTGTGTGTCTGTGTGTCTGTGTGTGTGTGTCTGTGTGTGTCTGTGTGTGTCTGCGTGTGTATCTGTGTGTGTGTGTGTCTGTGTGTGTGTACATGTGTGTGTGTCTGTGGTTTTTTTTTCAATTGTTTGTTTTTGTGACAGAGTTTGGTTGTATAGTTCAGGCTAAACTCAGCCTCTGAATCCACCTGCCTCTGCCTTCTGTTCTCTTGATGCTGGGATTTCAGACATGTACCACCATGCCTATCTACCATTTTACTGGTCAAAATATTGTGTAGTAACATCAAATATTTAGAATTCCACCTTCTATTTCATTTTCTCCCTCTGTGATTTTCCACTGTATTTCTTTTACATGCAATCCACTCAGAATTTTTAATGCCTTGAACTAAGTTTTTATGTCAAAACTTACTTTGCTGCTAAAAATTTATTAGCTGTTCATTTCAGTTAATATACATCTTTGCAGCAAGTGCTTTTTCCCTTCAATATTTTATTATCCATTATAGTGAAAAGACCATGGTTACTTTCAACAAATATTACACAAAACAACTAAGTTATTTATAATCAGCTATCAAAAATGATACAATAGTTTAAACATTAAAAGCAATTCTGGTATAAGCAAGCTGAATATCTCTTGATGCAGATTTACTAAATAGCATTCCAGGGGATTTTTACTTATCAGAAGATAATACATCTTTCCAATGATAACATGTTTTTACATCTTGTTAAGTAACAGGATCTTAAATGTGACAAAATTGTTAAAGTGAACAATATTTTTAAAAATGTAAAACTCTGGGTGACGTTTTAAGTTGTTTTCAAAGTCTACACTTTACACCTGTGTTGTAAGTTTCCATTTCTCTGAGTCCTTGTTCTAGGCAAAAATGGGGAAAGACCTAATTCCTTACAAGGTAAAGGAGAAGTGAACCCAGGAGGAAGCGCCTCAGCGGTCTGCGGACAGCTGTCCTAGCTTCTCAGAGAATTCCCAAAAAAGAAGAATTGAGACTTCATCCCAGATTTGCTGAAACAAAGTTTATGTCTTATCAAGAGCTCCAGGTAATTTTTAGGCACATTGAGTCTGAAAATCAAAGCTGTAGATAGTGAAATTGCTCTGGCCAGGAAAGTAGCCCCAATCTGTGATCCTTAGGAGGCAGAGGGGGCCAGAAGTTCAAGGGCATCTTCAGCTACAAAGCAGGTTTGAAACCAGCCTGGAGACAGGAGATTCTGTCTTTAAAATCAAAATCTCTAGAGATAGTTTTCAGCACCACTAAAATTCTTCCTGCCAGCACCTGAAATAGCCTGTTCTATGAAATGGGTTTCCCTGGAAGCAGGGGACTTACTTCAGAGTTTGTCATCTCTTTGACCTACTCGATTTGGAATTGTGTATACTTAATTGACTTGTTAAAAAAGGCGAAGGTGGGTCTTCTGAAGCAGCATCTCCAGAGGTGGGCTTTATATGACCCCGCACCTGGTTCGGATATTCTCACAGAATTGAGAACTATTGTCATTTCAGTCTGGGCAAAAGCAGTGCTTCTGGGCAGTGGTATTGGACAGCCAGCTTCACCTGGGAAACAAACCCAGGCAGCTAGCTTCTCCATCCCCAGTGAGTTTAATTCACTTGGGCTGGAACACAGAGCCCTGAATGAGGATCCACAAGTCGCTACTTCAGTCACCTCCCTCCTCATTGTCCCTGTCACCTACTTCATGCATATATAGTCCTAAGCATTGCCAAGAGGTCAGAACCTGGAAGAAGGAAGATTAAAAGGAATTCTGGGGGAAAGTGTCTGTGTTAGTTATTTCTCTCATTGCTATGAAAAAAGGGCGCCCACAAAAATATGTTAGAGAAGGAAGGGTTATTTTGTCTGAAAGCTTGTGAGACTTCAACCTGTCATGATGAGGAAGGCGGGATTGGCAGGTGAGGTGGCTAATCACAGGCTGTCACGGGAAGAAAAGAGCTGGCTTCCTTCTCTCCCCTCTCATGCCTCGTGGGACACCAGTTCAAACACCCTGAGACATGTTCAGTGGTCACGCCTCGAGGTGTATCTCCTAGGCCTATTTAAGCAAATTGACAAGATTAATGGCCATGCTAGGGTGAGAACAGAGGGACTATAAAAATTACTTGTTTCCATCAGAAACAGACATCACCAGAGAGGCAACAACCAAATGGCAAATGACTTGATTGGTTGACCTCAGCTGGCCTCCTTCGTTTGCTGGCAGGAACAAAGGCCGGCAAGGCTAACAGGCATCACAGCCCAACTTATACCTGTGTGGTTTTGCCTTCGTCCTTCAATGGTCCTCCTAATAAATTTTCTCCATAATTTCCTTCCCAACTTGCACTGTGATGATATGGTGCAGGTGTAATTCTCAGGCACTGCTTATGGAACTATAAGTAAACTGATAGGGCCTGACAAAATCGAATAGAGGCATAACCTATGAGCCTCTCATGCGATTCCCAGGTATATACACCATAGGAATGACGTGAAGTATTTGTAAAAGAATGATCATGGCAGAACTATTAACAACAGACAAAAATGGGAAAAACTCACACATCCATCAGGAATATAGTGAAAACCTGTGAAACATTCTTCTAACGATACATACCCTATAGGTCACAGTATGTAAGTATTCCATAAGTACCCAATAGTCTAGATGGATAAATAGCATATGAAGGTATGGATGAATCTCTCCCCTTTTCAGTGCTGAAAATTGAGTTCAGAGCCTCACACATACTAGGAAAGTGTATAACCACTGAACTATATTCCCAGCCCTGGATAATTTTTAAAGATTATTTTATGTATATGGGTGTCTTGCCTGGATGTATGCTTGTATACCACATGCATGCTTGGCTCCCTGAGGAAACCAGAAAAGGACATTTTATCTTCTGGAACCAGAGTCACAGAGCAGCGTGAGCTGCCAGGTGGGTGCTAAGAACTAACTAGGGCCTCTGGAAAAGCACTCTGAACCTCTAAGCCATCTCTCTAGCCCCATGAATAATTCTTTAAAAGCACAATATTGGGTAAAAATTAGCTAGAAGTCTAACAATATGGCTTACATATTTAATTTTTGTAAACTGATTTTTATGTATTTAAAGTGCAAAACTGACTGGAGCTGGTATAAGTTAGGACAGTAAGTACTATAGAGCAGTCGTTCTCAACCTGTGGGTCATGACCCTTGGGGTTCAGTGACCATCTTACAGGGCTTGCATGTCAGATGTTTACATTATGATTCTTAAGCAAAATTACAGTTATGGAGTAATAATGAAAATAATTTTATGGGTGGGGGTCACCACAACCCGAGGAACTGCATAAAAGGGTCTCAGCCTTAGAAAGGTCCAGAACCACGCTGTAGATACTGTTTTTGCAGTTGAAGGAATTGAACTCAGGGAGCAGTGCACCCCAGACAAGCTCTTTGTCACTGGCCACATCAACCCAGAGTGCCTCCCTTAGACCTCCCAGGCACGATTTCTCTGTGTGTCCTTGGAACTCACTCTGTAGACCAGGCTGGCCTCAAACTCTGCAATCTGCCTGCCTCGGTCTCCTGAGTGCTGAGATTAAAGGCCTGCACCACTGTTGCCCCACTCAAAAGTGAACTGTGATCTGTTGTACCCATCTTAGTATTTCATTTTGTGAAAATGGAGCAGCTTTAAATACAGTTTTAGCAAACATACAAAACAGGTTTTTGACATTTTCATATATGTCTATCACTGTACTGTGCTTAGAGTCACTTACTCTTTTGTGCCCCCTCTGCTGGCACACCCCCATCCCCTCCACTCCTCCTTTGCTGGTCCCCTGTCACCTCCACCCCTGCTGGTCAGCCCCCCTCTCCCGCTGGTCCCCTCTACTGCCCCCCTCCACTCCTCCCACATAATCGTTATTCTGCTCTCATCTTCCACATATACACACATCACAGTTGCAGATATTTCATATACTGGAGCATTAAAAAGCACCCAATTGTCTGCATGATTAACGACAGCTGCACAAGGAGGCACTGATGAATCTCTCTCTTTCTCTCTCTCTTTCTCTCTCTCTCTCTCTCTCTCTCTCTCTCTCTCTCTCTCTCTCTCTCTCTCTCTCTCTGTGTCTCCCTCTCTCTTACACACACACCACGTTAAATATCAGTTCTACATATAAACATACAAAATGTAAATTTCCCCCTCAACTATCCTTTCTTCTCTCTTAGATCCTTCCCCATTTTCACATCACACATATAATATTACATACAGTTATATATAATGTAACAAATAGAAAATCTAAGTCCCACATGTAAAAGAAAATGTACTTGTCTGAGTCTGGCCTATTTGGGATATTACTTTTCTGCAAATGACATAATTTAATCTTTGTGTAAACAATGTGTATATGTACATTTCTTTACTCATCTGTTGACAAGCATTTCTTGGTGGGTAGTCTGTCTGCATCATGGCTATTTGAACAGGGTAGCAGAAGGACATGAATATGTGGATTCTGTCAGGTAAATACCAGGAATAGTAAAACTAGGCCATATGGTAGTTCTATTTTTAGATTTTTTTTTTTTAAGAGGAAGCTCCAAATTGATTTCCACAGCGACTGCATTACTTTACATTCTGTCCAGGGTAGAATAGGGCTCCCTATCTCCATATCCTCACGTTTTCCTCCGTGTGTGTGTGTGTGTGTGTGTGTGTGTGTGTGTGTGTGTGTGTGTGTGTGTGTGTGTGGTGTGCACCCCTGTGTGTGTACAAAGGCCTCAGCACTCTCTACCTTACCCTTTGAGGCAGGCTATCTCAGTTGAACCCAGAGCTTGCCGATGATGGTCTAGCTTATCAGCTTGCTCTGGGAATCCCACCTCTGCCCTCTGAGCTCAGGAATTACAGGTGTCTCCTAAGCCCACTGAGCATTTCTGTAGGCTCTAGGATCTAAATTCAAGTCCTCACACTTGTACAGAAAGTATTTTATCCACTGAGCCACCTCCTCATCCCCTCATTTGCATTTTAAAAATATTCCTTATTATTATTATCATTATTACTATTATTGGAGTATGTGCTGAAGTCAAGGACAACTTGCTATGTAGCCTCAGCTGGCTAGAACTCACTATGGAAGTAGCTAGGCTGTCCTTGAACTCACAGAGACCTGTTGTGTGATAATTTAATTGTGTTCTGACAAATAAAGCTTGTTTGGAGTCAGAGGGCAAAGCTAGCCCTTAGCTGACCATAGAGGTTTGGAGGACCGTAAGGCGGGGCTGATGAGGTAGGAATCGATAATGGCTGCTGCCCTGCTTCTCTGATCTTCCAGGTTTTTAGCCTTGATATCTGACTCCTAATTTTTATTGATAAGATTAATTAAGTTAATGCTTCAGAGATCCTCCTGTCTCAGCCTCCCAAGTGCTAGGATTAAAGGAATGAGCCCCCATGCCGGCTTCTACTTGTCTTCTTAGTGGTTGTCATTCTGACTGGTGAGATGCCGTCCCAATGTCATCTTAATTTGCACTTCCCTGAAGATGTTAGACATTTTCCAAAATATTATTGGTTATTTGTGTTTCTTTTGAGGTACTATTTCTTTGAAAGACCTTTTGAAAATTGCTGAATTCATTTGCCCATATATTGGTCAGATGGTTTTCTTACATTCAATTTTTTGGGGTTCTTAAGGCCTCAAAGTTTTTAGGGTATTTCTCAATAACAAGCCTTTCTTATCTGTTAGAAAAACACCCTGAAATATTAATAAGCAAAATGACAGGACGCATGAGATTTCCTTTGAAAGCTTGAGGAAACCCCCGGGGATGGAAGAGATGATAAAAAAGAAAGCACACGGAATCATTTTGAAGGCTGTGCGACACGTGCATGGCAGTTTACTATCGTCTTTGATATCTCAGTCATTTATAATAAAAAGTTTGAAAACTTCAAGTAAACTTTGAGGTAGGGTGAAGTCCACAAATACTCCCTAGTCACAAGGGAAACTGTGATAATAGTTTAGATTCCACCCTCACCACCTTCTCCCTGCCTCCTAACAAGCGAAAGGCTGGCATTGCTGGACCCACCCATGGAAGATCCATGAACAATGTGGACAGCAGAAAGTGGCCGAACAGTCTGCAGGTGCCTGACTTCCATTTCCCTTCTCAAAGTATTTTTATTTACCTGGACCAGTGTATATAGATTTACACTGAGTATAAACAATATAAATCAAAATACAGCCTCCCAGGCATAGTGGCCCACCTGTCCAGAAGGCTAAGGCAGGTGGTCCAATCTGTTCTAGTCAATTAGTTCCGGCTTGGCCTACATAATAACAGACAAGCAAGTGAGGAAAACCAGGAAGTGCTGTCTTTTACCTGTTAGACTGATAAAGATTAAAAAATAATAATAATAACAGTAGCCAGGCAGTCCTGGTGCAGGCCTTTAATCCCAGCACTGGAGAGGCAGATGTCTGTGAGTTTGAGGTCAGTCTGGAGTGAGTGCCAGGAGAGCCAGGACTACACTGAGAAACCCAGTCTTGAGAGCTTATATGAGCAACAGAAAGCAGGCTAAGATAAGTAGTGAGCCAAGACTCAACGGGAAGGATAGGTAGAGAGTATGCCACATCATCTTAGCATTGAGGAGGAAAGGCTGAAAAAGTGCAGGGATACAGAGGTTGGCATGGTGAGGAAGCAAGGGATACAGGCTTGTCAGAGCCCCAGCTGCCTGCTAGATAATTGGAGGCTAAAAATAAGCCTGTAAATATTGATGAGTGAGATAGATCTGCTGTGCAAAACTCTTCGGACAATTCTGCTAAAAAGTATAGAAATGTGGAGAATTTTTTGTAATTGAAAGCACCTCCTGCTGGACCACGTCCTGTTTCCCTGCTTCAATGGCTTTAATTTGTCATTATATGTGCTGCTTTCCACATGAAAGCATCATATTCCATTTTTTAATGACAAGGGTTCTGATCACTTATGCCTCACTAGTGAGGCAAGACAGTATAAGTGTCTCAGAGTGAGATTAAAAGGTGACACTGAGGTATATTGTCTTTTAAAAAGGTAATTATTTTATGAGTATGAGTGTTTTGCCTACATATATGTTTGAATACCATGTTCATATCTGGTGTCTATAGAGATCAGAGGAAGACATTGGGTCCCCTATAACTGGAATTGTAGATGGTTGTGAGATACTATGTGGGTGCTGCACACCAAACCCTGGTCCTCTGCAGTAGCAACAAGATCTCTAACCTGCGGTTGGGGAGATGGCTGCTCTTCCAGAGGTCCTGGGTTCAATTCCCAACAACCACATGGTAGTTCACAACTGTCTGTAACTCCAGTTCCAGAGGAACACACTCACACATACACGCAGGTCAAACACAAAATAAAGATAATTAAATCATTAAAAAAAAGAACTCTAACCTGAGCCAACCCTCTAGCTCCCAAATTGTCTTTGAGTAGGAGATTTATTAGAAGACTTACAAGTACTAAAGAAAGACATCTTTCAGAGGCTCTGTGACTACTTCGGGCCCAGAAGGTAGAAGAGGGTCCATGTTACAGGTTTCAGAGGGGTAGGGAGGTCCCATGCCACATAGTTGATGACCAGCCCATAGGACATACTTGTCCAATTGTCTTTAAGTCCTGGGTAGCAGAGAAAGGAGCAAAGGTTTGGTCCTTCAGTTGACGTGTGTCCATCACAAGGATATGCCACTGGGAACCTATTGCTCAGGGTCATGGTAAACTGCTTCCAGGTTTCTTACCTTTCTTTCTGTAAATCTTACTTTCCCACTGTTTCCAGGGCTGGCTGGTGGCTGCCTGACTTCTGGTCCAAGGCATTTCCTTCTCTTTCTTCCTTATTCTCTCCTCATCTCCTCTCATGGAGCCTAGATTTCTCTCCCCTTCCAACTCTGCCTACTGACACTGCCTATCCCCCTGCTGCCTAGCTTGGCTGTTCAGATTTTTATTGGACCAATCAGGTGCCTTAGGCAGGCAAGGTGAAGCAGCAACACATCTTTACATATTTAAGCAAAGGCAGCATAAACAAACATCTTTATATAGTTAAAATTGTATTCCACAACTATTAAATTTTCTCTGGGGAAGTGAGAGTCACAGATTTGCAGGAAGACTCAGAGCAAGGTCCAAGGCTTTTCTATGTGACAGTGAGAAAACAGAGTCAGCTCTGAGGATGGAAAGAGGAAGAGACTGCATGTGGCCTGGGGAGCCCCTTAACCAAATCTAACAGACAGAAAAATTACGGGGACATAGGAAAGAAAAGTCATCCCTTACCCAGAAGTCAACTGAGAATCAATAATTATAACACAGTTAGCATTTGCTTATGTAAAATTTATGAGGTTTTAAAGAATCTTACCAGAAACTCTGTTTATTAAAAGGTAAATTCTAACCTCCTTGTACAACTCTAGTAAATTATGACCCCATAAAAGGCAGCTCCAGAGCCACCTTTATAATCTCACTTATCAGAGAGATGAAGATGAACACCAGGTAAGTGGTACATACTTTTAACACAGCACTCAGGTAGAGGCCAGCAGATCTCCATTAGTTCAAGGCCAGCCTAGTCTATATAGTGTGTTTGATACCAGCTAGGGCTGCATAAGACTAGTCTTTTAAAGAATAAATGTAATCTAAGAGCCACCAAAATGGTACATTTGTCCCCTGAAGCACTTTGTTGTGGCTTATTCTTGCTTGGTCCACACTCAACACTGTAACTGTCTTGCCTGCTGCCAGTCTTGCTTAGAGAAGCCCATACTCATGGTCTAAGGTGTATCTTTCTTTCTTCTGAAGTACTTCTTTTTTACTTTCATGCTCCAAATCTATATTTGAATATCCTGAATAAGTCCCAACTTGGCTTCATACTGGCTAGTCCACAATTTTTATTTCTCTGTGGATGCCAAAGACCAGGTTATACCTGAGTTGAGGCCCCTGAAAGATTAAGGAGAATCCTCTGGCTGCTGAGGGGGAAGAGACAGAACTGTGCCTTCAGTCCTGCCACTATCAGGGCTATTTAAGTGCCAGCCTTAACGGACTCTCTCAGGACCAAAAAGGCCTACCACAAGCAAGGGAAAAACAAAATGATCTGAGGGCAAAAATAAATCAGCCCACACGATGCTTTTCTGTGTGTGTCTCTTTACTGTACTGCCTAAATTCTAATTCTCTTGCCCTAGTTGCCTAATATTTCTTAGCTATCGCTCTGTGTTCCCATTCTAATCTTTCTAGCTTCTTCATCTTGCCTAAAATCCTTCTTTTTCAGGAACCTTAAGCAATAGAAAAAAAACTACAAAAGTTACCTCTCATTGGTCAAAAGCACGTTGCTAGAGTAAGCTATAATAATGATAGTGAGCCCAGCCGTTCACCGTAGCATCATTAAGTTCCAAGGTTACAGGGTAAGACTGACCGGGGGTGGGGGGCCACAGTGCCCAATGACAAATTTTGAGACGTAGGTCCATTGTCAGAAGACCTGTCAAAAAAAGAACTGGCATGCTTTTCTTAGGGTGTTTTGTGTTAATAACCTTGGTGAGACACCTGTGACTCTGACATTGTATGTAATTGTAAAGTTTTAAACTTATGATCTATTTACAAAGCCCTTTAGTCTAGTTTGAACTTGCTTTGAGGTAAAAATGAGCTAAATGTGTCCAATTTGTGAATAAAAGGCTTTAAGTGTCTATAGTCTCACAGGATAATAGGTCTAGTTATGAAGCAAATATAATTTCCTAGTATAATTTCTATATATCAAAGATGTACAACTAGTGAAGAATCATCTGGACCATCCATGGATATATGTTTGCCTATAAGATTGAGGTGTAATCATGAGATTACATATATACTTTGCATGAAACTGAGTAGTAATGGGCAATATCACATCTGCTATTGCACAAGAAATCACAGACGGATGCAACAGTATCAGAGTTGCTGGCCTGCAAGCCTTGCCTGACAGGATGCTGTTGTTTTAGGTTTCTGACCCAGACTTTCTGGCTTTACCTCATGGCCCAGCCTTTCCAGCTTAGTCTTATGGCCTGGACTTTCCAGCCTACCCTCATTTCCTGACCCACAGACCGACAGTCCCATAGACCCATTGGAACACACAGATGTTACAATGTGGTTTCTTGCCCCGGGCGGCCAGAGGTCCAGATCCACAGACCAGCAGCCCCAGACCCCTTAGCTGCCCGCAGCTGATCAGGCCCCCAGAAATGATTCAGACGCTTATATTAAGTTCATGCTGTTTGGCCTATGGCTCAGCCACATTGCTAGCTAGCTCTTACATCTTAACTCAACCCATTTCCATTAATCTTTCCTGCCACATGGCCTGCGGCTCACCTGTGTTCCTTACATGCTTCTTCTTTGGGCAGCTGGCTTGGTGACTCTGACTTTGCCTTTCTTCTCTTACCTATGCTGTGATTTCCCCTCCTACTTTTTCTATGGTGTCTGTCATGGACCAAAACAGCTCCTTTACTTAAAACTGCAGCATACAGAAAGACATTCCCACATCACACAGACACTTATATTAATTGTACACTGATTGACCTGGGACTCAGGCATATAACTTGCTAACTCTTTACTCTTAATCTAACCCATGACTCTTATCCTGTTCAGCCATGCAACTCGGTACCTTTTCTCAGAGCAGCATAGGTGTCCTCTGCTTCTTCTGACTTGTCTAGCATCGCTGTGGCATTTCTGCTCTGTTCTTCCTGTTCCCAGAGTTTTCTTAGTCTGGTAGCTCTGCCCACACTTTCTGTCTGCCTTTGGCCAATCAGTGTTTTTATTAAACCAGTAAACAGGACAATTATTTGCAATGGAACAACAAAATTCCACTATGGGGTGTTCCATCAGAAAAAACATTCCTTTGATGGGTTGACATTTGAATTATCAATTGCTATAAGCTGTATTTCTGTCATGGCCTGCTATAGTTTATGAAAGTGGTTCCTCCCAACATGCCACCACTGACATCTTGTTTGGAAGCTCATCCAGGATCCATCTGAAGCATTATTGGCAAATGTGGGAGTCACTGCAAGTGTCACAGCTGCCAGAGAAATGAACCACAAAGAAGCAAGAAGAAAAACTCAGTTCAGCCTAACTTAGTGCTGTTTCAAACTTCTGGAGTCTGAGGCCAGGCGGTTTATTGCCAGCATATTTAAAGATAGTACAGTCTGGAAAACAGTTTCCAGAAAACAATCAATTCAATTTCCAGATGTACAATAAAGCCTAAAGAATAACTGCATAGAAACTCCCTTACAAAATACATGTGACCATGAGGGTGGTTTCTGTAGCTTAAGGGACTAGAATCTGATGTGCTCTCTGACCAAGACAGATTAGAGGTCAGCAAGCCATAAAGTATATGAAACATTCTCCCGAAGGATAAGGTTTATTGACTGAAAGCTTAATACAAGGAAAGGAGAATCTGGGATAAATATTCTGGGGGATTTGAGTAAAGTCTGGCTCTACAGATAGCAAAAATCACCTGGTCATTTACAACGTCCATTCCCAGCTTTCTAGGTGGAAAATGGGTATTCGTTTCTTCCTTTGAGGAGAAACCTCTTCATGTGACTGATATCCTTGGTTTCTCCAATGTTTATCTGTGTTAGGGCTTTAGAGACCACTATCCACATATGCAATCAGCAAGAGCATTTATTATCTCAAGAATAAAGGTACCAGCATGCTGGAGCCACACATTTGACACAAAGGCAAAATGGTGACCCTGAGAGAGGCTCACAGCCTTCTTTTAAGCACAGCTAAGTTTCAGGGTCAGTTGGAAATCATATTAGTATATTCCTGATTTGTTAGGGCTAACCGGGTTGGCTAAGGCTATAGTTTTTCCATTTGGAGACAAGTCTATATAGGTCCTGGGCCCTGTTCTTATTTGGTTATTGTCTTGAGATATTGTGGAAGCTGGCTGTCTCAGACCTGGTACATGCAGTTCCCCTGTGTTGTCCTTGCTGTGGGGGCATTGGAGATTCACTGGCCTTTGTTCAAGGCTTCCTCAGAAACTCTCTATCCAGTTTCAAGAGGCAGAAACTGAAGCCTAGTTCTTAACTGAGTTATTAGGAGCTTGTCATGGTATTCTCCTGGCCTTCTCAAACTGTTAGCATAAAGACCTTGCTCCCTCTACAGGTAAATCTTCCTGATTGTCACCTAGCCACCCTATTCTGCTTTAAGCTTGCATGTTACCTTGGTTACTTTATTCTGCCAGAGAACTATGTAGTGTTTAATGAGTTTCTGACTTCCAAATAAAAACCCGTTACAGTTACCCATTCCTTGTATTGGTCAGGATTCTCTAAAGTAATGGATATAAAAAGGGGATTATTAGCATGGCTTACATATAAAACAGATATTAAAAGAGGATTTCTTCTCTAGAGTAACAGATATAAAGGAGGATTTATTAGCAAGACTTACATATAAAAGGGGATTTATTAGCATGGCTTACAGACTTGTGGTCCAGCTAATCCAACAATGGCTATCTATGAATGGAAAGTCAAAGAATCCAGTAGTTATTTTGTCCATGAGGCTAGATATCTCAGCTGGTCTTCAGTGTGTTCTGCAGTTCCAAAGAAGTAGCCACTAATGTCAGTGAAGGAATGACTTGCTAGCAAAATGTACTGGTTGCTTTTGTGTGTCAACTTGACATAAGCTAGATTCATCAGAGAAGAAGGGGTCTCAGTTGAGGAAATACCTCCATGAGATTGAACTGTAAGGCATTTTCTCCATTAGTAATCCATAGGGAAGAGCCAAGCCCATTATGGGTTATACCATTCCTGGGCTAGTGTTCCTGAGGCTGAGCAAGCCATGTGAAGCAAGTCAGTAGGCAGCACTCTCCATGGCCTCTGCATCAGCTCCTGCCTCCAGGATCCTGCCCTGTTTGAGTTCCTGTCTTGACTTCCTTTGGCAATGAACAGCAACATGGAAGTGTAAACTGAATGAACATTTTTATCTCCAATTTGCTTTTTGGTCATGATGTTTTGTTTCAGCAATAAAAACTCCAACTAAGACACACAGCAAAAGCAAGTAGGCAAAAAATGAAATCTGCCTGGTTCCATGTCCTTATATGGCTTCCAGAAAAAGGTGTGGCCCATAATAGAGGCCCATTTTCCCGCCTGAGTAGATCTAGATTAAAGATGTGTGTTTCACAAATCCTAATTGGTCTTATGATAAAAACTCAGAGCCAGATATTGGAATAAATGCTAAATGGTCAGAGAAGCAAAGGAATAAGCCACTAGAGAATCTTCTCATGACTAAAAAGGGAAGATCTGTCTCCATGAATCTGAATGCCTCAAGTACTCAGCCAAAAGGGGATGCAAGGGGGTTAATAGAGCTGAAGTCCCATCTCCTGCCTTATATTCCTTTCTCTGCCCAGCCATATTACTTCCTGTTCAACCTTCCTAGTTCTGGGATCAAAGGCATGTGTTCTTCCCAAGCATGTGTGCTGAGAGCAGAGGCATAGGATCCCGTGTGATAGGATTAAAGATGTATGTCACCACTGCTTGTCTCTGTTTCTCTTTTAGACTGGATTAATCTTGTGTAGTCCAATGTGACCTTGAACTGACAGAGATCAGTCTGCCTCTGTCTCCTCAGTGCTAAGATTAAAATTGTGTGCTGATGTGGGAATATCTTTCTGTATGCTGTGAATATCAATCTTTAAATAAAGGAGATGTTTTGGCCCATGGCAGGCACCATAGAAAAAGTAGGTGGGGAATCAGAATAGGTAGGAAAAGAAGGGCGGAGTGAAGACAGATCAAGCCAGACACCCAAAGGAGCAACATGTAAGGAACACAGGTGAGCCACAGGCCACGTGGCAGACAGATTAATGGAAATGGGTTGAGTTAAGATGAAAGAGCTAGCTAGTAATGTGCCTGAGCCATAGGTCAAACAGCATGAAGTTAATATACTCACCTGAGTCATTTTGGGGGGCCTAAGCAGCAGTGGGTGGCTAAGGGGCTCTGGGACGGCAGGTCTGTAGCTCTGGACTTCTGGCCAGATGGGGCCAGAAACCTCATTGTAACAGTGTGCCACCACTGCCTGGCCTCTGTGGCTGGCTCTGCCCTCTGATCTTCAGGAAAGCTTTATTTCTTAGAGGATACACAAAATATCATGACAGATGTGTCTTTTCACCTCAAAGATCCAGACTAGAAATGGGTCATCCTACTTCAAATTAAGCAAAAATTTCTCAAAAGTGTGCCCCATATTTAAGTTTTAGCTAATTCCAGATATGGTCAAGTTGACAACCAAGAATAGCTGTCATATCCCTGATGGGTGAGATAGAACAGTGTGTGGTTTATCTAGGAGGACATCACTCCAATGTTTGGTCCACCAAAATCCTAAGCTACTTCCTTCCTTCCAAGAGAGCCACCCTGAGGTCCCATCAAGGCGAACCAGTTCTGACATGACTTCCAGAGGAGCCAGCTTCATTAAGTAGCACATTCTAGATCCAAAACACACCAGGGAAGGCCACCTCTGCACTCTTTATTGCTCCTGAAGCCTTAACGGCCTCCCCTGCTTTTCTTACCTGTTTCCTAGAAGGTCTTGTTACTGTGCTATGATAGTAGCCTTCTGCGAAGCTGATAGGTTGCCTTCGGCAAAGGGAACACCTCAGCTCTGTTGTACCATTTTAACTTCACAGCTTTTGAGGATGGTACTCTCTAGGTCAAAAGAGGTGAACTGAGCTTCCATGATCTCATGCTTCCTTCGGGACACCTGAAGCCTGGTTGATGGCTACACTGGACAGAGATGTGCCAGGTGGGAAACTCAGCACGAATACTGTTT
Source organism: Phyllotis vaccarum (assembly GCA_033318265.1). Classification (NCBI taxonomy): domain Eukaryota; kingdom Metazoa; phylum Chordata; class Mammalia; order Rodentia; family Cricetidae; genus Phyllotis; species Phyllotis vaccarum. Next base: position 63,879,468 of record JARWLC010000015.1, on the reverse strand, counting down.
TTTTCATTCACCTCACCTATTTGTCCTCCATTTCTGTATACTAGCAATCACAAAAAAATGAAATTTTTATGCCCTGCTAGGGTAAGGAGAAATTGAGGCCACATGTATGATTGTCCTGCATAGTGCACCAGTAGGTGGTATTCACCAACGGCAGAGAAGTCTCTTAGATCCTGTCCGTGGACTCCCTGTCCAACTCAAAGATCACCCTGACTCTGGGCAACAATAGGATATCCAAGATGAGTCTCCGCAATGGTATAGTATTTATGGTGCTTCAGAAACTTGGAACCAGACCAATGACTCATTGTAGTAACTATTTGCATGTAAAGCATATATATATGCTGTGTGATACACTGCAGTATGCAATGCTACCGTGATGAGCAAAGATGCCATGGAAAGGTTGGAAAGACAGCGGAAAGGGTGTTGCTACCTGAAGCCGTATTGATACCAGTGGTCTGTACTGCTGTCTGAAGCCATAGTGATGTCTATGGGACATGTTTTCCCTTGGAGGCTGCTGTGAGTCTATGCTCTTGTACACTGTAAATATTTGTCACTGTAAACATTGATTTTTATAAAACACTGCCTGTGTATCCAGAAGAGACAGACAGGAAATATAAGTGGGGCAACCAGACAAGGAGAATTCTGGGAAGAGAAAGAGCAAAGCAGACACCAGGGAGATGCAGAGGAAGCAAGACAAGAATGCTAAACTAAGCAAAAGGTACCAAGCCACGTGGTTAAACCCAAATAAGAATCATGGCTTAGTTTAAGAGTAAGAATTATCAAGTAATAAACCTGAGCCGTAGGCCAAACAGTTTATAATTAATATAAGCCTTTTGTGTGATTACTTAAGACTAAATAAATGGCTGGGCAGGCTGGAGAAAAAAACTGACAGTAGGAGGCCATGTTGATTTCCATGGCTCCTGCTGCACCCAGGAGTCATGATGTTGCCTGTGGCCTGTGCTACAGTTGATGCTGTATTGATGTTGCTGGTCTGTGCTCCCACTAAAGGCCATCTTGATATCCATGGTCAGAATTACCAACAAAGGTAATGACGGTGTCTGTGGTCTGCTCTTCTGAAGCCATGTTGATGCCTCGGCCTCCAGGGACCATGTTGATGTCCATGTATTTCAAGAATGCCAGTTAGCATATAATGAAAACCCAGAGTCAGATGTTGGGGGAAAGCTGGAATATCAGAGAGAGGAAACAGACCACAGTCAATTCTCACCCAGCCAACTTCTCAGTCCAAACAGGGTAAATATTGTCTTCAAGGGTCCTCAGCCGGACTGGTCACTTCTACAGAATGAATGAATCTCTGCCTCCTCCTGCCTTATATATCTTCCCTGCCCAGCTGTTCTACTTTCTGGTTCAACTCTGTATCACAATCCTAGAGTTAGGATTAAAGGTGTGAGCTACTACTCTTTGGTTGTTAGGCCTTGAACTCACAGAAATACAGAAAAATCACTGTCTCCTGAGTGATGGGATTAAAAGTGTCAGTGATCACTCTCTGATCTTCATGGCTTGACAGTGGGTGATTCTGTTATCTGATATTCCAAGATGATTTTATTAACTATACAATATATTACCACATCGTGATCTGTGCTGCTAACGTGTCGATGTCCATGGTTTATGTTACTGCTAGAGGCCGTTGGTCTCCATGGTCTGTGCTGCTGCTAGAGGCCATGTTGATGTCTGTGGACCATGTTGCTCTCCATAGTCTGAGATCCCACCAGAGATCATGCTGTCGCCTGTGGTCCATGTAACCAGGGGCCACCGGAGACCATGATGACATCTGTGGTCTGTTCTTCCGCAAGAGCCCATGTGCAATGCTGCCACCAGAAACCATGTGAAAGTCCACAATCCACGCTGCTGCAGTGGTATCAATTATTGTAGACCCAAATAATTGAGAATGAGAGACACTGAAGGCTTCTGTGATAACCCCCATCCCAAGAGAAGAAACAGTCTAGACAGAAAGCCACTGAAGAGAGTCTTTAAAAACTGTGGTAAAGATGCCAAACTGTAGCTCTTCACAGTTGATGGCTTCTGGCAGGGAGGTGGGGAAGGACTCAGTTATCTTTAAGGGACTGATCACGGGGAGTTTGACCATGCTCCAGTGAATATATGGGCAACACAAGTTGGACTTAGTGGTGATATGTTATATATTTAATAAAACCAGGCTGGAATATCAGAGAGAGGAAACAGACCACAGTCGATTCTCACCCAGCCAATTTCTCAGGGTAAAAGCTATCCTCCAAAGTTCTAAGCGTGGCTTGTTGCTTATACAGAATAAATCTCTGTCTTCCTGCGCCTGCCTTAAATAACTTCTTCACCCAGTTGTTTCACTTCCAGGTTCAACTCTGCTTCTAGAGTTAGGATTAAAGGTGTGGCCTACTGCTGCTTGGTAATTAGGCCTTGAACTCACAGAAACACAGAACGTCTCCGTCTCTGGAGTTATGGGATTAAAGGCCTGAGTTACCACTTTCTGACCCTCCTGGATTGACTGTGGGTAGATCTGTTCTCTGATATTCCATACTGGTTTTATTAAATATATAATATATCACCACAGGACTTAGTGTATTCTTTTTCTTCTTTGGTTTGTGTGTGTGTGTGTGTGTGTGTGTGTGTGTGTGTGTGTGTGTGTGTGTGTGTGTGTATTTAAAACAACTGGGAAAGTATGTCCTTGGCTCTCCAAGGTTTATTTTTCTAAATCAAATCTGTCAAATTCTGCCTTAAGATTTACTAACATCATGGTTTTGGCCACCTTTTGATAAAGAGGCTCCTTTATTTTTGTACTGATCTTAGGCATAACAGTGTAAAGCATGCTTTGTTTATGTGGTGAAGTTTTGAGTAATTAGATCTTCTCTTGTAAATTCCCATCAAATGATGGCTCTCCATTTTGTAGTCTCTGATTTCTTCATGCCCCGACCCTTACACTTACAAGTTGAGACTCTCCATCCCTGAGTAAGTAGGGCCCATGCTCCTGTTCTGCACTGAACACATTTGAGAAAATGGTTCTCCATTCTTGATCATCCATTAAAATTAAAGGACTAAAGCCTCAGAGGAAGAGATTGAAATAAGATAGAAAGAAAAATTATAAATCCATGGGAAGAGAAAGGAACCTCTCACCAAGGAGTCTGGCTGAAGCCTCTCACCAGCTGGAAATCAACAATTAACGTTTGCTTAAAGATTATCTCCTTTCCATCCTGTAAACCTATAATTTTTGTTACTTTCATCAGAAACCCCATTGACAGTAAAGGACATGTCACTTGTGCAACTCTGGTAGTTCTGGTTTTACTTCATCAGATTAACTCCATCCACAGCCCCTCTGGAGACATCCCATAATCTCACTACTAAGAAGAGGGAAAGTTTTTTAGAAACACTTTGTGGAGATATACTGTATATTTAATAAAATCAGTCTGAGATATCTGAGGACAGAATCACCCACAGTCAAGCCATGAAGGTCAGAGAGTGGCGACTCATGCCTTTAATCCCATCTCCCAAGGAGACTAAGATCCTCCTGGATTTCTGTGAGTTGAAGGACTAGTAGCCAGGCAGTGATGGCACACCAGCACTTGGGAGGCAGAAGCAAGCAGATCTCTAAGAGTTCGAGGCCAGCCTGGTCTACAAAGCAAGTTCCAGGACAGCAAGGGCTATTACACAGAAAACCCTGTCTTGAAAAAATGAAAACAAACAAAAAACAGAAACACGCAAAAAGGCTGGAGAGATGGCTCTGTCCTCTGGTATTCCAGACTGATTTTTATCAAATACATCCTGAAGCCTGCCTTCATCAGCGGGAGACCAAACATCAGACCAAGTCCACTGCAAAGACCAGGATGCTGGTCATGAATACATACAAACCTGAATTATCCAGACTCCATGACAGTCTCCCTTTCTGCTGGATGGTGCTGAATTACTGGGTCGAGGGAAGAAGCAGAGAAGGGGGAAAAATGGGTAATATATGGAATATTTAAAATGCCCTTGTTTTGTACTGAAAATTTAGTCCACTCTGAATAAACAGGGCATTTGACATTCACTAATAGCTGAAGGTTTGGTATCTAGCTTGGCTTCCTCGGTCTGATAATGATGTTTTGCTTTTCTTTTCACAAAATATTTTGGGGTGTGTGTGTGTATGTGTGTGATTTCAACATGCATGGTTCCTATGACATGCTATGGCAACACTGACCATGGACATTAACACAAACCCCAGCTGTTGTAAGACCATGAAAAGACATGATTTTTAAAAAAATCGTTATCCAACATCAAATGAAATTTATTTTTGATAAAATAAAGCATAGGTCAAAAATTTTAATTTGCTAGTATTTATGTATTATGCTATATAAAACTTTCTAAAATGTCAAAGTACCGAAAATATCTCTTCTTTTGGTTTGGTTTGGTTTGGTTTGGTTTTGGTTTTTCAAGACAGTGTTTCTCTGTGTAGTCCTGGCTGTCCTGGAACTCACTCTGCAGACAAGTCTGGCCTTGAACTCACAGAGATGCACCTGCCTGTGCCTCCTGAGTGATGAGATCAAAGGTGTGCCCCCACCACTGCTCGGCAAAAATAATATATTAAACCTTGAAATACTAACCTACCCAGAAACCTAGTAGTTCCTTTTTTAATTTGCACCTTGTTAGCATCTCTCTCCGATCTCTTGATCTAGTGGAGGCTGTTGAGCCGGAGGTGCAGGGTATGGTTGGAGCTGCATCACCATCATCGGTGTGTCACCGTTCTCTGTGCTCTCCAACCTTCATCCTGAATTCTTTTGTCCCTGTTTTGTTGTCTACAGAAAGATAAAAATCAGAATCCTCAGAAAATTAGTTCTATTTTCATAGATTTATGGTGATTTGCTTGCATATAAGATTCTAGGCTAGCATAATTTCACAATACTGGCAAGGAGGTCCCTTGCTTTCCAGAATTCCACAACACCACCAAAGATCTTTCTTTAAATATGATTTTTCTCTCTGTTTGGAAACTTCTATAGTCTTGACTCTCACAACTTGACACTTCATGATCATCCTCTTCAATGCTTTGAAAAATATTTTTGGGAGCCTAATTCTCATACTGGGTTGCCTTGCCCAGTCTTGATACATGGGGAGGTACTTAGTCTAACTGCAACTTGATATGCCATGTTTTGTCACTGCTTGTGCAAGGACTGCCCTTTTTTAACAGAAAGGAAGGAGTGGATTGGAGGATGGAACAGTGGGAGGTGGGGGGAGAGACTGGGAGGGGGGAATTGCAGCTGGGAGGTAAAAGGAATAAGTAAATTTATTCTTAAAATAGTTTATTATTCTTCAGGGTATGTGAGTGTGTGTGTGTGAGTATGTGTGGGTGTATGTGAGTGTGTGTGTATGTGTATGTGAGTGTGAGAGAGAGTGTGAGTGTGTGTGAGTGTGTGTATTGTGTGAGACTGTGTGTGAATGTGTGTATGTGTGTGAATGTGTGTATGTGTATGTGAGTGTGAGAGTGTGTGTGAGTGTATGTGTGTGAGTGTGTGTATTGTGTGAGACTGTGTGTGTGTGAATGTATGTGTGAATGTGTGTATGTGTGTGTGAATATGTGTGTGAATGTGTATATGTGTGTGTGAGAGTGTGAGTGTATGTATGTGTGAGTGTGTGTGTGTGTGCACAAGTCAGAGGACAGCTTGTGGAAGTCAGTTCACACCTTCCACCATGTGGGCCCAGGAATTGAACTCAGGTCCTCAGGCTTTGAGACAAGCCACACTGCTCACTGAGCCACCTTGTAAGCCTTCCTTCATCTTCTTGAGACAGATCTATTTTCATTCATTGGGCCCAATGTTCCAACTTGCAGATGTGTGCTCTTCAGTTTGGGTAAATTTTGTTGCATTTCATCTATAATGTTCTGTCTGGTTTTGTTCTGTATTCTACACAACTCTTCATAATCAAAAACAGAATTTCTGGTTGATTTAAAAAAATTTGCTTTCCTCCAATATTTTAAAAACCTCTTCTATATCTTTTATAATTTTCTAGAAAGTATCTTCAGTGTTCTGCTGCGTTCTGGGGGGGGGGGCTTTAAATTTAATCCCATTTTAAAATTCTGAAAGTCTTTTTAGAAGAGTTTCCCTTTGCACCTGCAGTGCCTCTGATGCTGTGGCTCTGTCTGCCACCTGGTAAGAATGTATTTTGATTTACCATTGTCTTCTGAGATGCGATCTTGCTGTAGAATCCAAGCTGAGTCCATCTTGGTCTCCCACAGGCTAGGAGTACAGGGTAGCCCCTCCATGCCAGGCTCCATTCTCCCACCTTAAGCTGCATTTGTGATTTGGGGTAGTAATAATAGAGCTGAGGGTCTACAGCTCACCCAGTAACATTTGAATCATTCCTGCTTGTTGATCCTATTTGTACATAAGCTGATGCAACTAAGAAAATTCAGATTACATGTTTGTAACATGTACATTCACATTTAAAAATAATCCAAATATATGTATGCCAAATTATTAAAATATCTCTTTCCTGGATGAATTCCCATGTGTAATCTTAATTCTCTCCCTTAAAAAAATCTTTACTTTCTAATACCATATACAATTAACATGTGATTTTTTTAAAGATCTAAATAAAAAGCAACAACCATAGAAACACAAATATTTTTAAAATAAACAATTTCAACATTTAACTCACTGATAGAGATATATAGATTGTTCATAAGGATATTAAAAGACTTGCAACATCTTTAGTGGTTAGGAAAACACAAGCTATACCAATAATGAAGTATTGCCATATACCCATAAGGATGACTTTTATAAACTACTTATTTATCAAGTGTTATTAAGGTGCAGAGCAATTCTATATGGACAGGGATGCACAGCGATACAGCCACTTTGTTGCTGACAGTGTATCCTGAGAACAAATAAGGACTTTATCAAAAGAGAGTCTCAAGCTGAGCACGTTTATGCCTGCCTTTAATCCCAGAACCCCGGAGGATCTCTGAGGGCAAGGCCAGCCTAGTCAGCAGAGAATGTTCCAGGACAGATGGGCTACATGGAGAAACCCTGACTCAAAAAACCAATCCCCCTTAAAAAAACAAAACAAAACCAAAAGCCTCTCACTTTGTTTTATATGTAATCCTGTGGTGGTGGCTCTCTAAATAATATTCCTTAAAAGATTTTATTGTTAGCAAGGTTTTAAAATTAAATAAATATTAAGTACCTATTTTTTCTCTTCAATAATTTCCCTCTGTTAATGGAACTGTAAGCTGGTTTTACAATGTGCACTGTTTAGATTTAGGGATTAGGGAGACGTGCTAATATCATGAAACTCAGTGTTACAAATGTCCTGATCCTGAGTGAACACGGTTTCTTTTTGTCATTTTTTTAAACACCCTTATTTATGTTATCTTTAGAAAAAAATACATTATTTCCCAGGCAACTGTAGCTTTCTCAGTTGTATTGAACGTTCTGAACAAATGAGGTACCAGCTCGAGACGCTTTTATGTCTTCTCTTGACACTTGTACTTTCTTGTTCCTGTGTGTGGATTTTTATAGTAGACATACTCATATGATGTAGTGTTTCTGTGACTGATGGGACCTTTCTCCGCCCAGATGAGTGCAGCCCAGGACTCGGGGTACTAGACACTCAGTGATCAACAAAAGTCAACTTGAGATTGTAGCGCTCAAGTTCAGACAGTAATAAAAGATGAGATTGAGAGTAAGTGAAGCAAAAATAAAGCTTTAGTAAGGAAAAGTGAGAGAAAGTCCCAACTATGGGAGGAAAACCCTGACCTGCTGGTCCAGGGCTCTATACAGGGCTTGTGGCTGGAACTGAACAAAGACTCAGGTAATTTCTTTGAAATTGGTTAGTTCTCTGAACACAGCTGGATCCAGGCCAAACAAGGGACGATACACTTTGTGCTTGTTATCCTGGTCCAGTGAGGAAGATGGTGTTTGTGAGCTGTTCAATTAGTCATGGATGGTTGGAGCTCTCTCTGTCCATCTCTAACTTCTGACCTCGACTGTCTGCTAGCCCTACCCCATCCTTACTGTTGACTCTCCGACCTTGAGTGGATGCTGTCTTGCTGGCTGACGTCCTCACTGCAATTTCCTTGTTCTTTACAGTTATGTGGTCAGATAGTGGCCTTTCCCTTAGGACCTAGAGAAAGTATCTCCACACGTGAATACTACTCAGCAAAGGGAAAGTATGAGCTATTGATGCATATGACACTAGGGAGCAGCTAGACTCAAAAGGCTATATGCTATTCTGATCACATTTACACAATAACACCGTAGAAGAGGCGGAACAGTAGGACAAGAGGAAAGCTTTTGCGGTTAGGGGGGAAGAGACAGGCTAGAAACGGGATGGATGAAATTTCTTAGGTAATATGTGTGGAGATCACAGGAGCCATTTCCCACCTTCTACCCGCACATAGATTCAGGTTATCAGGCTTGTGATTTATGGTGAGCCCGCTCCTGGGCCCAGTACAATTCATTTCTTAAACAACTTTACAAAGCTGTTGGTTTTTTGTTTTTTGTTTTTTTTTTTTAAAGACTTCTGTAATTCATACCTACACCTAGCTTCTATGTCTTACACCTTAGCTTGTGAGAGATGGCATAAGCTTTAGGTGCATTTTCTGGTACAAATTAAAGCAAAACAAAACTTTATCTCTTGATCACAGTGCATGAGTCAGAATTTGGAGTTACTTCATTTCTGAAAACCGGAGCAGAGCACATACAGACAAACACTGCTTCCTGTTTGGATATTATTTGTTCCTGTTGACGTTAATCTTGTTCTGACAGCAGAAGGCCCCTCTCTCCTCTCTCCTTTCTCATGCTTTCTGACTTTACTGTGTGCGACTGGGTGGACAATGCCAGGTAACCATATTCTTGCTAGTTTTGGCTTTTCTTGCGAATAGATTAAACTTGAAAAAAAAATCCGCTTATTTTTGTCTTCTGGTTCCATGTCCTTCTATAATTAAAAAAAATCAAAATTAAAAATTACAAAGGTGTATCTTCCAACGATTTGCAAAACTACACATTAACAGTTTTGGAAAGTGGCCTTCTATTTGAATTGCTGACATGATAGTTGGTGATTGTGAATGTTTGAGATCTGAGAATACAGCCCATGGGAGCTGAAGGAGTGAAGAATGTCACCCTACCAATGATTTATATAGTTCTGAGCCCTAGTCAGTGGAGGAAATAGTTACCATGTCCAAACGGCATCACAACAATACCATTAATTCACTCAACAGTGTATTTTAAAAGTCAGCCTCATGCAAGCTTTTATACCAGGGACCACAGAGAACAGGCATGGTCTTGAAGTCTGACATGGAAAGTGGTACTTTCATGTACTTTTATCCACATCTATAGATCAGTAAACTCAGGCCAGGACAACTGGGGAAAGAGTGGATGGAACTTTATGCTACATAAGATAAGAAGGATGTATGAAAGAGATGATGTTCAAGCTTGAAAAAGGATAAAATTGTGAGCAGAGGTGGTAGTGTCCACTAAAAGTAAAGAGTCAAGGAAGCACAAGTGTGCTCAAGGGCTGTGGAGAAAGACGCGTAGATAAAGGGGAGAGTGGCAGAAAGGTAAATAAGACATTCAGTTAGGACACACAAGCTAGAATTTGAACCTTACCCCAAATAATGTTTTTGACCAAGACAGCCATCACCTTGCATCAGACATACTTGGCCTGTAGTCCTACTGTATGTGCTTTTGGTGAGTCATTTACTTCTCAACTCTCCGAGTCTCTGATTAATCTTCTTTTTTTCATAGGTCTCTTATCAAAATGAAATGAGATTGGGTTATGAAACTCTCATTAATTTAGAAAACATTTATTGACCCTCCGCCGTGTAAGGCCCTGACAGCGAACTTTGCCCTGGTGCTAAGGAAGATAAAGATTGATGTTCTGCCTTCAAGGAACTCACAAACCAAGGACTGGTGGTTTATATAGGTAAGTAAACACAAAGTCAACACAGTGTGTATGAGCTCATGGCCCGAGGAGTTCAATAACTCATGTCCAGGAAGAGGGTGATAAACACCACAAAGGAGCCTTTAGAGGTTGGAAGTAGAACTTATTTCCCGTGGTCTCATCATTAGCTGAAACAAAACTTCAAAACCCTAAATGAGTTTTTGTTAGTGTTGTTAAGTTGCATTTGTATAATGGATTGGTTTTGGTTGTTTATTTCAAACTCAGAAAAAAAGAGGTAAGATGGGGACCGTTCTATTTCTCAGGTGACCAAAGGAAGGAAACCAGGGTCAATTTACAACAGTAGCGGTAGACGAGGTAAGCCCGTTAAATCCCTGAGATGGGATATTGAAAGAGATTTAAAGGAAATCTGGGTCCCTGCTTACACCAGACCCGTCACAGGCAGGTGTTGAGGCTGCATTATCTCCTCTCCAGAAAGGGGACCTTTTTTGTGTGTCTCAGGAGGATCACATGTTTGTCCGATCTGTTGCGTGTTTGGTAAAGTTGGCCCATTCAGTTTGACTTGAGGAGTTGGATAGAATTCAGGCTCAGCCAATTAGAGCCTCCCATGCAGCAGAGACGGATGTACGAGCCAATCAAAATCAGCGAATGGCTCTGGGCCTGTAAACAGGCTTTTGGAATGCGGGAAGTTGCTAGCAGCCATCTTTCCATCATGTGAAGCCACGTGTCCCCCGAGAAGAAGCCAGCAGCATGAGAGAGGACAGGGACCCTCACAGAAGATTAGTTCTTGCTTCATCATTTGTGCCTGGGCACCTACCCTGCACCATGGTGCTCAGTTGCGGACCTCGGCTGGTTAACATGAAGCAATCTCTGTTCGTTGTTCCTCCCCCTCCTTCCTCTTTCTCTTCTTCCTCCTGTTCTTTGCTTAAGCCTGATTTGGGGGTGGGGTGGGAATCAGGCTAAATCTGAAGTTCTTAATGGCTTTGGACCTTGTGAGCCACAGAATATTGTTAGTGAATATTGTGCTCAGTGAAGTCGTTTAAAGAACGTTTTTGATCATTTCCAGCCATGTTCAGATATCCTCCACGTTACGAATTTTCCAGCCCTCTGCTTTGGGGTTTGGTTCCGCGTAGGAAGCTGCGCTACAAGCACCTGCCACTACTCCTTCCATGTGAGAAACAGACAAGTCTTTAGTTCCTTAAGTTGCTTCCTTCAAACCACAGCAGTGAGGAAAGGAACTTCAAACCAACCCAAAGAAGCAAAAACTGGCGCCGAAAAGTAGGGTTGATGCCGTTGCTGTGGGAAACCTGACAAAAGGTTCCGGAAAAGGAAAAGTAGAAAAACAATGATCACACACACACACACAGACAAACAGAGACACAGAGAGAGACAGACAGACAGAGACACACACAGAGAGACAGAGAGAGAGACAAACAGACAAAGACAGAGAGAGAGACACATAGAGACACACAGAGAGACAGAGAGGTGCATACACACACACACACACACACACACACACACACAGAGGAGCGCAAATATTTCTTAGTACCAAGTATGGTAATTTCCTGGAAAATTCTGAACACTTAAAGTGAAAATGACTAGAGCTGAAGTCTAACCATGGCAGCAAAAGGGCTGTCTCATCATCACCAGCTTGCAGCTTCAGGCCCTGCCTCTCCGGGAGAACCATTCAGGAAATATGTTTGCAGGCGGCTTTGTTTTTAACATGTATTAGAACTAGCTTCCATCTCCTCTCTCTCTCTCTCTCTCTCTCTCTCTCTCTCTCTCTCTCTCTCTCTCTCTCTCTCTCTCTCTCTCTCTCTCTCTCTCTTTATTAAAATTCTCCTGCTGCTCATACAGTTTTAAAAGTCCTGCTTCTCATACCTACAGAAAGCTCAGCAAGTTTCTGTCTGGCCCTTTTAAGCTACTCAGTGTTAGCTACAGAAGGCAGTGGAAACCATTCTGAAAGAAGGATCCCCCATGTGAGGATGAATCACTGTCCCCTGTGTAAGGGGAGCCACGTGTCTGCTTGACCCGTGTCCTGCACATACTGAAGCAAAGGTCTACAGGGATGAGACGCTATCAAGGAACAATCCACCATTTCCAAACGACAGAATTCATATGTGACTCATCAAGGAAATCCCTTTTGAAAAGCAATGTGTAGTTTCAAATGCAGATATAGCAGCAGAAATCAATCTTGCCTTGGAGATTACACATCGCTGTACTTTGGATGCCACATTAGCAGCTCTGCCCTGCCCTTTTGCAATGACAGCTGATCTATTCTTTTGCTTTCTTTTCTTCTGTCTCCTTCCTTCCCTTCTGTCCGCTCGCTCCCTCTTTTTTTTTTTTTTTCAAAACAAAACAAGTGTTGTTTTTCTGTTAGAGCCCACACCTGAATTTACTGATGTTTTAACTAATGCCTGCAGCCTTACAGTCAGCATCCCACTGCTCAGGACCTGGCCTGGTGGGATTTTAGTCCTGCGGGCACCAGCTCTGCCTTGGCTGGCAAATGTAAGTTTTAACTAGGTATCTATCCATTCTATTTACCAATAAAGACTTGAGAATCAGATGCTGGATTGAAAACCTGCTAGATCAGAGAAACCAAGAATCGAGCAGCTGGCCTTCCCTTCTGTCTAGAGACCAAGCAAAAGAAGTAACCTCCACTTGTCGTCCCCCCTCCCCCAAAAGACCACAGATCACTAAGTCACTCCCTACTCCTCCCTGTGTATATGTTTGTCTGTATCCCTGGATCCTCTATTCTCCCTATGGCTAGTCCCTGTCAACTTGTTGCTGGCTCTGTCCTCTGACCCAAGGTTAATTTTATTAACACAGTTTTGAAGTTTCACAGTGCAATCAAATATCTCACAACCAACAAGAAGCAATTAACCCGTGTTTTGCACTTTTCCAAATAGCATTTCTAACTTATTAGAATTTGCCTCCAGTCCTATGAGTCCTCAGTAAACTTGTCTGGCTTGGATCAAGTGTGGCTCATGCTGCTAAATCTCAGGAAGAGCACACATCTTCTTTGCCATAGCTGACAGTTCACAGCCTCCTCGAACATCTTAACTTCCTCTTCTGTCACTTACAGCCTGTTGACTTTCCTCTTATTTCTCTGATAAGTCTCTAGCTCCTCTTAGGCTCTGGTCTATTCCCCAAGGGTTATGATAACCATTTGGAACCAAAGCAACACTATGATATGGTCATAAAGGCAGACATAAAGACAACACCATTGATTTGATGTGTTCTTGTATGAATCTGTGGCCAGCCTCATGCTTTCATCCCTTCTGGTTGTGCTCACCCCTTTAGGAATCTTGTGTGCATCCATCTGTTGAGTTATTAACTACAAGCTGATTTTTTTGAATTTATGTATACATTCAGGCCCCTATTCTGAGCTTGAGAGTCATGTATCTAACTGCCTCCTTAACGTTTCTATCTAGCTTACACTGAGACATGCCAAAACTGGGCGTGTCAATTACTCACTATATGGTCTCAAACCTCTTCCTCTTCCAACATTTCCAGACAAGATGGCTCTATTATTCTCCCAGTTTTTGTGTTAGGAATTTAGGATCATGTTTAATATCTACCTGTTTGTTAAGCCCCTTCAATGAATTTCCAGATAATCTCAATTTTTTGTCTTCAAATACCTCTTAAAGCTCTTGTTATGCATTAGATATTTGTTCCCTACATGTTGAAGCCCTAATTCTCAGGGTTTGGAGTTGGGGCTCTGGCAGGTTAGAATGAGTTTCTAATTATAATGCCATGTGGAGGAATTAGCATCCTTAGTCCTTGACAAAAAGCACCTTGTTCTGTTTCTGTAAGGACACAGGGGAAAAGTGGTCATCAGTAGAACGAGAGCCCCCATCAGAACCTGGCCATGTTAGTACAATAACCTTAGACTCTGAGCCCTCAGAACTGTCAGAAACACATAACTAATGATTTTTCTATGACTACTCAAGCTGATTAACAAATCTACCTATTCTCACAGTTAGCACCTCCCTCTTCCTGGACTCATGGACCACTGTGTACCTTCTCCCATTAGTGTGACATGTCTCTTAATCACCTCACTAACCCATCCAAAAAGTAATCAAATAAATCTTTCAAATATGTGCTTCATCATCTTGCCTCATTAAAGCTTATAGTAAAGGTCAAACTCCACTGTGACATAAGCCCTGTGGCTTCATCAACTGACAGCCATACCATCCTTTTGAAGGTTCTCTCCACGTAGCTGGCTCTTTCATGCCACACAATCTCTTTGGGGACATTTTCCTCTGCCTTCACGACTACTTGTGTTCTTCCTTGACCAACAATTCTTTCTTTTAAATGATACTAGCTCCTTGGGTGAAGATTCCTATTACCTCCACAAAATTAAAACCAGCATTCGCCAGTCCAAACTTTAAGTGACACACATCTTAGCTGTTGTCACGCACTGCATATGATTGCTTCCTTGAAGATTAAAATAATAACCAAATCTTACATATAACAAACACGTAGGACCCAGGAAGTCTTTAACACACATTTATCAGATGTCTGAATGTCTGTTTGAGACTAAGGATATGTGCCAGAGAGTTAGGAAATACCAATATAGGGACATTTTTTTTTCTGCCTCTCCACTATGATATGGGTTTAATACCAGAATCAGGATATTGTTTTGGTCATTAAGAGAAATCACAAGTCTAAGGGAAAATATCAGTCTAGGAAAAGCCACTGAGGTAGTCATTAATATACTGAAGGAAAAAATAGATACTTCAGGAAGGCAGAAGTTAGCTAGATGATGTTGACTATAGAGAATCACTAAAATCAAAGTGACGCCCATTGGCATACATCAGCAAGCCATTTTAACCACAAAGACAGAGCCACCTCAACAAGCCTTTTGTTTGCCCACTAATTTGATACATAATTTCTGTATGGATATGTGCAGCAAGAGGACCTTTAAAAACCAATTTTCATTTGACAGCAGACACAGAAAAACACAAGAATAGTTATTTTGTATAAATGTGGCCTTTATGTTAATTTTGCTATATCTTTTGCTATGCATGCTGGTCTAAAAAAGTTGGAATAAACATAGAAATAGGCTTTTGCATATTTATAAAGAAGTGATATACAAAAATAAACTCTGCATTTTCTAGAAAGCTGGGATCTGGCAACCAAATATAGGAATATTATTTGGACTTGAGAACTGGTGAGGAGGACTTTAAATAATGAATTAATTTCTATTTTATCCATTGCTTCCTAAGTCATTAAATAGTTTCAATTAAAAAAAAAGACCTTCCCAATGAGGTTGGTTTTGTTTTTTTATAAAAAGAAAACATTTTAGCTCTTGCCAGATATTTTTGTTAGAGTGACATCATGTTTAAACCTTGGGTAGTAATCCTTGACACACTGCTGATATCTACAAAAGACAGAGTTGACCTGAAAGTTCAACTAATTCCTAATCCCCTCCATCATTTGGATGGTTACCCAAATGCTTCATTTTGGGATAGTCAACATAGGCTTCAAATGATGTGCGTATTCCTCTGAAGGGAGGCTGTAGTACTGACAGGAAGAACAGCATGATGCCCAAGGCCATCCAGGGCATCTGGAAAACAACCTGTATCTGGAGAAACTGTTGCCTCATATCCAGGTGCATGAGGGCTTTGTGTTTTCCATGAAGGACCTTACCCATCAAGGACATGCTGCTGGCCCGTACGATGCCCTTTGTCCATGCTGACGCCATTGCGTCCTATGAGTGTCACCCTGGAACTCTGGTCTGAGGCACCAAAAGACCTGGCTTCTTCACTAACCTCTCCTGGGTACCACTGAAATCCTGAGCGACGTGAAGCTGACGAAGCTCAGAGAAGCTGAGAATGAGCAAAGCCACACTGCTGCACACTGACGCACCATAGCCCTGCTTTTCCTGTGGGCTGACAGGCTAGCATTAGCTAGACAAAGTAGATTCTATAACCTGGGAGTGCTCGACTTCCCATGGGGGCATCCTCCCTTTCTGGAGGCTGTCTCCGAGGCTGTCACATATGTCTGTAGATTGTCTACCAGATGTTGTCTTAGTGAGACTGGTCAAAAGGGTCCTGGCTATGTCTGTGGAGACTGGTGACACCTTCCTGAGTCACTGTCATCCCTACTGTGGCTCTAGCCCCAGTCAGTGTTGAAGCCAAGACAGACAGAGGTAGCAGGGTCAGCAGAGGAGATAGATTTGACTTCTTCAATTGATCCCCTCAAAGTTGCCGATTAAGTTAGCTTTATTTGGGAAACATGGAGATAAAGGTTCAACTTCTCATAAAAGAAAGAAAAAGAAGTATTTTAATGAAAATCTTAACTTTTTCTTGGGAACTGGGGAATGAAACTGATCATTTAAGTTTCTAATAAAAGGTAATGTCACAGAATCCATTTATTTACCTGTTAGGTAACTGGTTGATGTAATTCCCTGTAGTGGGATTCAGGTGTGAGCTGGCAAAGCTTGGAGGCGTGTCTTTGGGTACCGGGAACCTGAATAGGCCGTGGCCAGACCCCACTGAGACGTGGGGCATTGACATTCCTTCCTGTTTGTTCCTGCCTTCTGTGGGAGCAGATCGACCATCCATCATGGGACAGTCCAACTCTCCAAGAATTATCTTAAGGTTCAATTGTATCAGTGAGGGTTTATATACCCCCTTAATAAATATTAATCCTTTATATGATATATTGTTAGTAAATTTCCCCCGCAGTGTAGTATGGGGACAAAAGGCTCTAAACCAGAGATCCTTCAACATGGCTTCCGATTGAAGATGTGTACCCTCTCACTGAAACATCTGTCTCAGCAGTCTGGATCAGCATAGCCTCACCATCGCTCATCTAGAACTCTGATTTCAATGGCATCTCCTTCTACTGAGTTTATGCTACACAGAGACTTAAGAACTGGTGGGTGACTTTATGGAGGCAGAAGGTATCGTTTAAAGCTAAGGTCAAAGACTTCTACATGGAAATCAGATTCTGGATGTAATTTTTTAAATGAAAACTTGGAATTTATAGAATATACAATTTATAGAATTATAAAGGGAACAGAATAATTCACAGTTTGATAGAGTGAGAACAGAAATGGGGAACGGCCCAAGGATAAATGATCCCCGTTGTGTATTTTGGGACTCACGAAACTCATGAAAGAGCTTCAGTCCACTGTTATTTTTGTCTTCCACTTTGGGTTATGTGGTGAAACCCCCTGTTGCTGTGATAGCTGTTAATGCTTTATTTATCTTGATTATGAATATTGCTGAACCGCCTGATTTTATTTTCTTTAAAATATCACGGAGCTGTGTGAGAATTTGTGTCCCTATAGCTGTCCAGCTCCTTCTGAGAGAGATAGCTGGCTCAAGCACCTACCTACTCACTGTGCAAGGTGGTTCTTATGGGAATCTCTTGAGAGGTCAGCTCTGGCCTTTGCTTTCCTGGGAATAAATGGCTTCTAAATTGTCCATAATTTCCCAAGAAATATGTTAACAGAATTTCTCTTTCTTATAAAAGCTTATTTTAAAGATACATTTTTATTATCTCTGTTTATATGCAGGCATGTGTGCTTGAATGTGATATGTGCATGTGAGAACAGCTGCCTGTGGAGACCAGAAGCTTTAGATTTCCTGGAGCTGGAGCTGCCTGATGTGGGTGCAGTTATGGAACCCAGGTCCTCTTGAGCAATTGCAAGCAGTCTTAACCTTTGAGCCATCTCTCCAGCCTGTCTAACAGAAGTTTTATTTTATCTATGTACTTTTTGGCTCAACCTCACAGGTATCCTGGCTTTTGAGGACTTTTGAGATCTTGTGGCTTCTCAGGCCTTTTCTCACCCAAATCATCCATAGCTATATCTCACAGTTTCCTGGTTTGTAGGCTTCATTAATATAGCCTTCAGAAGGAAAACGTATAATGGCTTATGATGATTGCCAGCTTGACTAGATCTAGAACCACTTAGGTAGGGAGCTTCTGAGCATGCCTGTTGGGGAGCTTTCTTAATTATGTTAATTCGGGTGGGAAGGCCCATTCTAGCTGACACCCTTAGCCCTGTGCTTTGTGCCTAAGGATGGCATGTGATCAGCTGCTTCACTCTTGCTGCCCTGCCTTCCCCCTATGATGGACTACACCCTGGAAACTAGCATCTAAAATAAAACCTTTCTTTCTTAAGTTGCCTTTTTTTTTCAGACTATTTTATCACAGCAACAGAAAAAGTAACGCATAATACATATCAAGATATCATATGTAAAAACAGATATTATCATTAGCATTTTAAGTACTGACTAGAAATTAGGAATCAATTATGCTATTTAAATAAAACTTTAATATATGCTTTACAACTAGCCCATGAAGTGGGTCTCATCACCACACCTTTAAGGAACTCAGTCTTAGAGATTTTAGGTAACATGTCCAGAATTATTTAGTCAGAAAGTGACAGATGTGAATGAATACCCAGAACTCACGAATAGCATTGTGCCATAATATGTAATTTTGTAGCTTATACATATTGAATATGAGTTAAAGAATCAGAAGGGCTTATCCAGCAATAGTCTCTAAGCTTTGCATGTTTCTACACTTGATAATTGTATTCCTAGTGTTAGAAAATTATCATCATAATTTTTCTAAGCTTAAATTAGAGATATCTTTGGCGAACACCATCAGGTGTTGACATTGGAGTTGATTCTGAGCACACTAGATGCATATATACACTTGACATGCATGACCTCTGTACACAAGTAGTAGCTGAAAGGTAGAAGTGCCCGTGAGGATTTCTTATTGATCCAGATCAATCGAGCAGGACTTCTAATTGACCTAGATCAACAGAGTAAGAGGAGGAGGAGAAAGAGGAAGGAAAAGTATTCATTCAGCATTTAATTCAGTTCCCGGATTTAAAAAGCCAGGATTGGCTTTATTTTACATGGAAAAAAATTGTAAAGAGGTTATTGTCACTATCCGCTGTGGAAGAACTAAGGCTTCAAGACCAAGAATGTCAGAGTCAAATAGTTCAAGGTGTCTTAAACTTCCCCCCACTTCTGACCCCTTTTTGCCCATGAAATTATGATGTGACTTAGGTATATAGATATATAAAATAGTTATACAAGACAAACATTTTCTAATCATAAATAAAACCGGGATGTATTTTAAATCTATTATTTAATGTACATATAATTTTACCAATTAAAAATCTGAAAACAAATTTGCATGCTAATGTGGATGTGCTAATTTGTCTTTACAACTAAATTTTGGCTAAATATTTGATGTGACAGGACATAGAGTACTTTCAAATTTTTTCAGACTTGATCAGTACTTTCTTTAGATTGAAGGTTCTTCTTCTTCTTTAAAAAATTTATTTATTTATTTACTTATTTATTCAGTGTATGTGCCCACGCTTGTGCATGCCACAGCATGCAAATGCCTGTCAGTTTTATCCTTCTACTGTGTAGATTCTAGAGATCAAACTTAGGCCATCAGGCTTCGAGCCCTCACTCACTGAGTCATCTGTATGGCCCAATGGTCAATATTTTGATTTTATAATTATCAATGATGCATATGCCACTTCTTATAAGTATGTAGCAAAAAAATGGCAGAAGTGTGTTGAAGGTATTTTGGCAATTGTTAATTCTGTTTTAATCTCAAGTCAAAGTTCATGAAATACAAGTTAATATATCACACAGCAAATTTTAAATATCAAACACAAGAAAATCCAAAGGGGTGAGTGATGTGGGAATGTCGCTCTGTATGCTGTGACTATCAATCTTCAAATAAAGGAGCTGTTTTGAGCCTTGGCAAACACCGTAGCCAGACAGGAGCATAGGTGTGAGAAGGAAGGTGGAGTCAGCGAGATTGAGCCAGACACCCAAAGATGCAACATGTAAGGAACACAGGTGAGCCACAGTCCACGCGGTAGACAGATTAATGAGAATGAGTTGAGTTAAGATGAAGGAGCTAGCTAGCAATGTGCCTAAGCCATAGGCCAAACAGCATGAAATTAATATAAGTATCTGAGTGATTCATTGGGACTTTGGGATTGCTGGTCCAGATAAGTGGCACCGGGCGAGTCCAAACTGTGGAACTAGCTGGGCCAGAAACCCCAGTGTGAGCATAGAAAAGAATTACAGTCCTTTTCTGCCATAATTAAACCAATCTATCTACAAAAGCAAAATTATCCCATAGCATCTGTTTATCTAAAAGTATCTATCTATACTTTGTAAATATTGTGATTCATAACATTAACAGGTCTTTTTAAAAAAAGTTAGACTTGCTGAGCAGTGGTAGTATGCGTCTTTAATCCCAGTACTCAGGAGGCAGAGGCAGGCAGATCTCTGAGTTCAAGCCAGCCTGGTGTACAGAGGGAGTTCAGGACAGCCACAACTACACAGAAAAACCCTGTCTTCAAACAAAGAAGAAGAAAATCTAGCAAACAAAATAATAGGTTTTGCTATGGCATTTTCATACATGTGTGTCACTATATCTGGTTCTTAGTCATCTCCTTGGCTAAGCTTACTGATCTGTATTTTCATTTTATTTTTGAAGCTACTGTGAATGGAGTTTTGTTTCCCAGTTCCTTCCCATCAGGTTTGTTACTGGTATTTAGAAAATTGCTGATTTTCTCTTTCTTTTATGAAGATGTTTTATTCATTCTACACACCAACCACAGGTTTCCTTCTCATCCCTCCTCCCACCCCCAAACCACCGATTTTGCTGTTAATTTACATGTTTCCTGTCATTTTGCTGAAAGTGTTTATAACCTCACCTTTCTGATGGGGTTCCCAAGTCTTTCAAGATTGTGTTTTCTGATAATATTTGCATCTCTATTTTGTCCCCTAGCCTTATTGCTATAGCTAGGATTTCAAGTATGATGTTGACTCGGTTACTTTTCTTTTGCTGGTGATAACACACCAGGACCAAGGCAGTTTCTTTTTCAAAAGCATTTAATTAATTGGGCTTATGGTTCTGTGACGCCGCCGCTGCAAAGGTGCAGGAGCAGCTCAGAGCTCCATCTCAAAACTCGAGGAGGAGAGAACACAACAGGGATGGCAGGAGGCTTTTGAAACCTCAGGCCCATCCCAGTGACCTCCTCCTCCAACGAGGCCACACCCCTAATTCTTTCCAAACACAGCCATCATTTGGAAACCAAATGTTTAAATTTATATGATCCTATAGTGGCTATAATATTCGCATTTTAAGAACTGTAGTGATGTAGGATATTGTTATGCTGTGAATATCATTAATAAAGGTACTATTTTGGCCTATGGCAGGCATCTTAGAAGTAGGCAGGAAATCAGAACATAGATAGGGGAAGGAGGGCGGAATCAAGAGAGACACCATCCAGCTGCCCAAGAATCAGCATGTAAAGTAACACAGGTGAGCCACGGGCCACGTGACAGGACAGATTAATGGAAACTGGTTGAATTAAGATGCAGGAGCTAGCTAGCAATAAGACTGAGCCATAGACCAAACAGCACGAAATTAGTATAAGCCTTGTGTGATTATTTGGGGGTAGTCAGTCTGGGACTGCAGGTCTGTGGGTCTGGACCAGCAGCCAGACAGGCCAGAAACCTCTTATTACACCATAAATAATGGATAAGAACAGAGAAAGTGGATGCCAAGGTCTCTCCCCAGGTTTCAGAAGAACTGCCACTTTCCCCCCATTTTGTATAATGGTGGCTATAGATTTGTCGTATGTAGCCTTTATTATGTTGAGATATATTCCTTTTATTCCTAGTTTCTTTAAGGCTTTTATTGTGAAGGGATGTTGAACTTTATCAGAAGGTCTTTTCTGCATCACCTGGAAGGATCATGTGATTTCTGTTCTTAAGCCTATGTATGTGCTGTATTATACTTACGGATTTGTATGCATAATAGCAGCTTTGCATCTCCATAGTGAAACCAGATTGTCATGGTATATGGTTTTCTTAATGTGTTCTTAAATTTGGTTTTCCAAAAAATGTATTGAGAATTTTTGCAGCTACACTCACCGGGGAAACTGATCTGTAGTTTTATTTCTTTGTTTTATTCTTATCTGCTTTTGGTTTCAGGGAAACGGTGGCTCTGTAGAATGAATTTAGTAGCCCTGCTTTCTTTCTGTTTTATGGACCAGTTTGAAGAATGTTGGTGTTGGTTCTTTAAAGGCTGCGTAGCCTTTGTCAGTGAATCCATCTGATGTTGAACTTTTCTTTGTTGTGATCATTTTATTACCGCTTCCATCTCATGGTGGTGATGAATCTGTTAAAGTTACTTATAGCTTCTGGATTTGATTTTGGTAGATCAGGTTTGTTTAGGACTGCATTCATCTTCTACATTTTTCAGGTTTTTGGAATTTAAGTTTTTAAATTACTTCCCAATGGTTCTCTGTATCCTGTTGGAATCTGTGATAAACTCCCCTCTGTATCTCTTATTTTACTGACTCCTGTTTCTCCTTCCTTCTTTTGGTTGGGTTAGTGGGTTGTAAATCTTATTTATGTGTTCTTTAAGGACCTACTCTTTGTTGATTCTATGTATTGCTTCCTTAACCACTACCCTGCTCTTTACTGTTTCCTACCTTTGTCCTTGCTTTTGTAACCCTTAGAGACACATCATTACATTATCCCCACCTTGCTTTCTTTTTATGGGTAACTTTCAACTTCTATCTTCCTGCTTCCATATCTCAAGTTTTTGCATTACAGTCATGCCCAGCTATCCCTGGTTTATGTAGTTTGAGTTTTTAACCTCACGGATGCTAGGTGAGCACTCCACCAACTGAGATACATCCCACTCCTGTTTCTGATATACTAATGCAAGCACTCATAGAAATAAACTATGCACCAAATGGAAATGCAAAACTTAAAGGTTTTGGTAAGTTTTACATTTATTTTTGTTTGACTCTAGAAACATTTTAATATCTTTATTGGTGTAGTCAACAATTCATTGGTCATTCAAAAGTGTACTATTTAATCTCGTCACTGAAACTGTTTTCTTCTGTATCTAATATTCGGTTATGTGACACCTGTGTCACCTGAGCGAGCTTCATCGAGTGAAGGCCTGGAAACTGAAAGAGAAAGACAGACACATGGTTCACTCTTGAAAGAAGAATGTCATTTATTGGAGCTTAGAGAAAGTCTTATATACCTGGGTTTCCCTTTGACCTTGAGTAACCTTTGCAGCAATGCTTGACCTTAGCCAGTTTTTATTTGTTTTCTGCTAACTACTTGATTTTTAATTGCAGCACCTGCTTGGGCAATGTTTTGATAATGGAAACAGATCAATTGGTTCTGGTAAACACCACAGGCCACTAAATAGTGCTAAGCCCTAAAATTTACTTATCATTTATTCTCTATATTTAAAATTTTTTAACTGTAGATAATCAGGGGAGGTCAGCCGCTAAGCACCAATGACAACAACATTTTTCCACATACCCTCAAATAAAATAAAAAAAAAATCTACTTTCCAAACAATAATATAGACCAGATTCAATACTGGTGTTGGGGTGAGAAAATGTCTATGTTTTCCCAAAAAATGCTAAAACTCCAATCTAAGTTCCAAAATTGCTAATGCATACTATAAGTGACTTTATTAAAAACAAGCCCAATACAATAAGTCCACTTGACACCAATAAAAAACAAACGCAATGTTGATGCCAATGAGTTTTGATAGTCCAATATGGCCCTACTTTGTAAGTACTGACTAAAAGACAGACACTCCATCGACACCCATAAATCAAGATAAAATTATATCATTACCACTTAAAATCTTACTAAAAGCCTCTACTTTAAAAAGACACTAAAGATCCAGTCCCCTAATAATTGCCTTGCCCATAATATATTACAATAATCAATGCCTCAATTGCTAACTGTAGACAAAATTCCTCCAAAATTTATACTCATGCCAATAAATAAAAAGTCTCAAAATCACACTGGTCACATCCCTCCAGGTAATTGTTGCTGGCCTAGACACCCTGACTACCACCTAGACACTCCACCATTATGGTCTAAATATATTAAGAATTCTCCACATTCAACTAAACCCTCTATAGTAGTGAGGGCCACAGTCCCTGCCAAAGATATTATACAGAATCTATTTTAATAAGACTACTTCTTAAAATTCAAATACAAAGTTTAAAAACTCTCTGTACTTTCTCTTTTTTCTTTGTGGTGACAAATACTACTAATGTGTCTAACAGTTTAAATTGTTTTTAAAAAAAAAATCCTGTCTCCTGACTGTCTACTAAAAACATAAAACACTCACATTAAGAGTTTAATCAACTCATCCTAACTTGTCCTAAAGAAGATCACCACAACTCTTTCTGCCATTATGGTTGTCTCTGTGGGGGCAGCAGCAACAAAGATTGCCTGTAGTCATTCTATAGCCCCCCTCAGCTCACAAGCAACACCCAACATGAGCCAGCTTCTTTGTTCTCCAATGTTCTGATAATAGAAATGGATCAATCGGTTCCGGTAAACACCCCAGGCCACTAAAGACTACAAGCTGACCTCCACACTGTTAAGTACCTTCTCTGCTGGCTTTGTGGGCATGATCTGCCTTAGTTGGTGCTTCTCATGAAATGTCCTCGAGTTTCAAAAGATAACTTTTCTAAGTGTGGTACAATACTCTTAATTTAGCAGTTTTTTTATCTTCAGATCTTGAACTATTTCATTCCTTGGCTTTGAGGATTGTGGACGAGATCTGATGTCATTCTGATGTTTTAGTCTTTGTAAACTGGCATTTTATTTATTAGACATTAACAATGCAATTTATGTGTGTGCGTATGTGTGTGTGTGTGTGTGTGTCTGTGTGTGCATGTGTGTGTATGTGTGTGTATGTGTGTGCATGTTTGTGTGTATAGTATGTGTGTGCATGTATGTGTGTCTGTGTGTGTGGTATGTGTGTGTCTCTGTGTATGTGTATGCGTGTATGTGTGTGCATGTGTGTGTGTCTGTATGTGTATGTGTGTCTGTGTGTGTAGTGTGTATATGTATGTGTGTGTGTCTCTGTGTGTATTTGTGTGTCTGTGTGTAGTATGTGTGTATATGTATGTGTGTGTGTCTCTGTGTGTATTTGTGTGTCTGTGTGTAGTATGTGTGTATATGTATGTGTGTGTGTCTCTGTGTATATGTGTGTCTGTGTGTGTCTCTCTCTCTGTGTATTTGTGTGTGTGTGGTTGTGTGTATTTGTGTCTGTGTGCGTGTCTATGTGTGTGGTTGTGTGTATTTGTGTCTGTGTGTGTGTCTGTGTGTGTGTCTGTGTGTGTGTCTGTGTGTGGTTGTGTGTATTTGTGTGTTTCTGTGTGTGTATTTGTGTGTGGTTGTGTGTATTTGTGTCTGTGTGTGTGTGTGTGTGTGTGTGTGTGTGGTTGTGTGTCTCAGCATACATGTGATAGTCAGAGTACAGCTTGTGGAGTTTGTTCTTTTCTTCCTCTATGGGGTCCTGGAGATAGGACACAGGTTGTAAGGCTTGGTGACAACTCATTGAGCCCCTCATTTCCTCCTATAAATTTAAACTCGACTTCTTTGCTTTGTAATTTTGGCATCTTGACTAGAATATGTCATGCATTTCTTCTGCATTCATATCTACTAGGACTTACAGCTGCGTCTTGTATTTAATTCGTATTTCCTTCTCTAGATTTGGAATTTTTTAAACTACAACTTAGTTGGCATTGGTCTTAGTTTGTACTTCTGTCCTGTGGATTCTTAGTCTCCTGACCCATATAACATCATTCTAGGCTACTGTTTATTTATCGTTCCTTAAGGCTTGAATACAGTCCTTTGTCAGCCCTGTCCACCATCTCCTACAGTCTTCCTTTTGTTTGGTGGAGTCTAGTGGTAATGCTTACCACTCTGTTTTTTATTTGATTCTTTAATCTTTTCATTTCCATTTCTTACTTGCTTTGTTTTTATATTTATTATATACAATTTTGTGAAGATGTATGTTTTATTGTGTGTAGTGGTATTTGCCTGACTTTCTGTATGGACCACGTGTTCAGTAGCCATGGAGATGAAAGCAGGTCAATGGATCCCTGAACTAGAGTTACAGATGATTGCTGGTGCTGGGAACCAAACCCGAGTCCTCAGGAAGGGCAGTCAGTGCATCTCTCTCATTTCTGCTTTTGTATTTTTAATGTCAGTTTCCTTGCTGACATCTTCGCCTGTGATGTCATTTGTCTCTCGTGATGCTGACTTCGTCTGTGATGCTGCTGACTGTTAGGCGGGGCGGGTCTGGATTGAATTCACCTACCCGCTTGTGTCTTCTTACATGCTGATCTTTTTTCCCAAAAAAAAAAAAAAAAAAAAAAAAAAAAAAGGAATTCCTGTGTGGGTTTCATTTCCACACAATTTTATTTTATTTTACTTGTTTCTTTGAGGTTAGTAGTGAAGAGTCAGAATCTTTTGGAGGAGCTGTGTTGGTCATTTTGTTTTTCCAGTGCTTTTTTTCCCCATTGTGTTGTTATTTGTTACACTGAACATCTCTTCTGGATTATTTTGGGCGGCGGGGGGCGGTGCAGGGGGCGGGGGGGGGGGGGGATTAGTCACCCATGTGGCCTCCCTGACCAGGAGGGTGTGCTAGCTTTACTTCACTGCCTGTCCCCCCCCCACCTCTCACCCCCCTTTTCCCCTCCCCCTCTCCCCTGTCCTCTCCCTCCTATTTTCTCTCTGTCACTTCCCACAACCTTGAACCTGAGCTGAAGTGTCTCTGGCTGGTTTTGCTGTCACTGTGTGGCGTGAAGCACATGCAGTGCCAATCACTGCTCTGTGTGTGAAGTCACAAGTACAACATGGCAGATGAGCCAGAAGCATCTCAGATTTATTGTATGTTTGATTTTGAATTAAGCTTTGGTCACTGTGCATTTAGAAATCTTTTACTATCGCCAAGCTTTTCACAGTCCCCTCAGTCAGTTAACAATCCCACACAGGATAGCAACCCAGAGACAGCTGAGATGGGACAATCAAGCTCTCAAGCCTGTTACATTAGTCATCACTGGCTGTGCACGGATTGAGGGAATTTCCCTGGTTCCTTCTTCTGAGTGTTGAAAATCTTGAGTAAGTTTCTCTCCTTGCCTTGAAGGACATTTGTGACTGACTTCTGAAGCATAAACTATGGTAGAGATGAAAGGATATCCCTCTCTGGCTAGCAGATATTCACTAGGGGGATGGTGGAGACACTCCAAACTGGCTTGCTAAATTAATCAGCTGCATTTGGAAACCTCTTTGGTCAGGACCTGCAGGTCCTCTAGAAGCTGAGGGCAGCATCTGCCGCAAAAAGCCAAGGTTCTCTGTTCTATAATTGCAAGTGAGTTCTGCCCAAACTCAGTTAGCTTAGGAGTCAGGCTTCCCGATGGACACCCTGCCTGACTGGTACCCTGATATAGCTTTGTAAGCCCTTAAGGAGACAGATATCCACACTTGGAAGGAAGATCAAGGTGGGATTATGAGGTTGTGAGTGAGAGGCCAGTCTGGGTTACGTAAGGGGATGGGGGGTTGGGTAAGAAAGGGAGTTACAGAAACCAAGACAAATGTGTGCTATAAGGGTTAGGTCAGCAGTAATTTCTACATAACCAAAGCTTAATACTCTCTTGATTAATTTTTACCTATGCTTGGAGTACAATGAATTATTCATAAATGGTAGCTGATGGTGATAATCAAAAAGGAAATATGGAATATCAGAGCCAAAGAAAAAGAGAACAGAGGCATTTAATAGAGATAAATAATTGTTTCACAAAACTTAAGCAACTGATAAGAGAGAAAAAGAGATGGCATCCTGAAAGCCGTGGTTACTGAGTACAGTTATCAAGTCAAATATTATAAGATTCAGTTTCCTGCACTGAAGTCAAGTTTTACATTGGACATGAAGATTTATCAAAATAGTTTCCAATAAGAGTCTTACAGTACCATAGCCATGGCAACACTTACAAAGAAAATATTTGATTGGTGTGTTTTGCTTACAGTTTCAGAGATTTATTCCATTATCGTGATGGGATCATGGTGACATGCAGGCCGGAGCTGAGAAAGTCCTACATGCAGTAGAATAATCCTTTTGTACACTGTGAAGATGGTTATAAATATCTCATTGTTAATAAAAATCTGACTGGCCAATGGACAGGCAAGGTTTTCAGGGAAGAAAGGATGCTGGGAAGAGGAGTCAGGAGGAGATTGCAGTGAGATTATGTGTTGTTACAGTATAAATAATTATCCAGCTTACTAGTTTAATAAAAATGTTGATTGGCTGAAGGCAGACAGGAAGTGTGGGCAGGACTACCAGACTAAGAAAACTCTAGAAACAGGAAGAACAGAGCAGAAATGCTGCAGAGAAGCCACCAAGATGCCAGACAAGGCAACAGATGCAGAGGATGACCATGCTGCTCTGAGAAAAGGTACTGAACCTCATGGCTGAACAGGAATCATGGGTTAGTTTAAGGGTAAAGAGTTAACAAGTTATATGCCTGGGCCTTAGGCCGATTGCCATATAATTAATATGTGTCTGTATGTTTCAATGGGACTATGGGACTGTAGGCCAGAAAGTCCAGGCCAGAAACCTAATACAACAGGAGATGCCATGAGATGCAGAGTAAACAGGATAGAAAGTAGAACGTATGAGGCAAGGTAAGTGAGCGTGGGGCAACATACTGATTAATAGAAATGGATTCATTTAAGTTATATGAGCTAGCTAAAAATGAGCCCAAACTATTGACCAAGCATTTGTAATTAATAGTAAGTCTCTGTGTGGTTATTTGTGGAGCGGCAGTGAGACACTGATCAGCAGTCTAGAAGAAAACCCCACCTATACCTACATCTTGCCGGCAATAGGAAGTCAACTGACTGTCACTCTGAGAAGAGCTTGAGCAAAACAGACCTCAAAGCCCATCCTCACCGTGGCACACTTTTTCCAGCAAGGCCACACCTCTTAATAGTGCCGCTCCCTTTGGGGGCCATTTTCTTTCAAACCACCACAATGTCATACACACACACACACACAAATTAGTTTTATATTACATATATATTTAGTTTGTATTGTCATTCATATGTATATGTATATGTATATATATATATATATATATATATATTTTTTTTTTTTTTTTTTGAGATAGAGTTTCTCTGTGTAGCCCTGGCTGTCCTGGGCTTGTTCTATAGACAAGACTGGTCTCAAACTCACAGATCCACCAGCCTATGCCTCCTAAATGTTGGGATTAAAGGCATGTGCCACCACCATCACTGGACATAAACTACGAATTTTAAAACACAAGCATTTCACAATAGTTTAAATGGAATGGATAAGACAATTTAGGTTACTGTATCAAAAACCCAGATTCTGGGTAAAACAACTGTCAGAACATTTTCAGTTCAAGAACCTGCAGGGATTTTGCTCACCAAAGGTAACTTATATGCACTAAAACCACAATTATGTATATTTAGTTGAGAAGCATCTTAGAGAACTTGAATGTGTTTCCATATGATAGGACTTAAGATACCATTGTGATGAGAAGATTGGCTGATATACCTCTATTAAATTGTAAAATGCTTTTTTCTATTTGCACTCTGTGCCGGAATGTGCTGTTGCTCTGTGCATGTAATAGTACATGATGTGTATTCTGTCAAGTGAACCCTTATTAACCATGGTAGCATTAAGCTGGGGTGATGGCTCGAAGTGGTGGCTAAAGTGCTTGCCACTCAGGCATAAGGGTTGGAGTTTCGATTTCTAGATGGAGCAGTGTGGTTATGCCTGTACTCCTGGCATACAGGGAGGCAGACCACCGTAGGAAGTGGACTAGCCTGACCAGCTGATTCAAGAGCTGTGGGTCTGACTGAGAAATCTTGCCTCAGTAAGTAAAGTGGACAACCGTTAAAAAAGATACCGAGCAACTCCAAGTTTCTATATGTATGTTTGTGCACACAGGCACATACATGTATGAACATGCATGCATATACACTTGCACATCACACACACATACTTCAAGAAGACTTGTAATGTTAATACTGCCTCACACAGAAAATATGCACTGAACATATAGCAAGCACATACCTTTTATAGTATTATGGCATTAGAAAACATGCTGTTTTTCTTTAAATGAGAATATATGTTTCTGACGACTATCATTTTTATCTTAATTTTTATTAGTTTATTTGTGAGTGTGTGTGTGTATGAGAGAGAGAGAGAGAGAGAGAGAGAGAGAGAGAGAGAGAGAGAGAGAGAGAGCAAGAACAGATCTTGTGGGCTCAGAGGATGGAACTCCAGGAGTTAAACCTGTCTGCAGGGATCTTTACCTGCTGGCTTGGTAATCTCCCATGACCACCATATTATTTGCGGTGCTGGGGGCTCAACACAGAGCCTTGTTCACACTACTAGATCAACATTCTAACACTGAGCTTTATGAGACAGGGTAGCTGCGTAGCTCAGGCTTGCCTGGTACTTCTCTCTGGTTTGAGTTAGCCTCAACTTCAGATACTCCTACCTCAGCAAGCTGAGTACTGAGATTCCATGTGTGTGCCGCCACACCTTTGTCTCCTCGCCCCCCCCCCCCCATTTGCCTCCCCCCTACACATGCCTTTTTAAAACTTAATTTTAAATATTAGCTTACAGTGTCAAGGGCTTCATCATGGCATTTTCATACATATGTATCATTATTTTCTGTTCTCACTTCCTTCCCTGATGCCCACTGATCCCCATTTGGTTCCCTCCTCCTCCCTAAGAGTTGCTTCTCTGTCTGCTTCCATACACTTAGATTCCATCATTCCCCACACCCTGTTAGGATTTCTTCCTCTTTCTCATGACCACCGACACATACATACATACACACACACCTATCTATAAATATAATTTTAAATTTAGGTTTCACATATGAGAGAAATACATAGAATTTATTTTTCTCAGTCTGGCTTATTTTGCTTAACATAAGGATTTTCCTGCAATTGTTATGGTATCATTTTTTTTAATAGATGAATAAAATTCCATTATGTATATGGACCATATTTCCTTTATCTACTCATATGCTGATACTCATGTAGGCTGGTTCCATTCCCAAGCTATTGTTAATATTGCAGTGTGGATGTGCAAATATCTCCATGGGAGGATGATTTAAGAGTCCTTTGGGCAAATACCCAGGAGTTTTATATCTGATACTCAGCCTCATCTTTAAGGATTCTCTCTCTCCCTCCCTCCCTCCTTCCCTCCCTCCCTCCCTCCCTCCCTCCCTCCTTCCCTCCCTCCCTTCCTTTTCTTTAAGACAGGGTCTTACTGAATAACTCTTCCTGTCTCACACTCCAAGTGCTGGGAGCCATGATTCACTGTGTATGTGAGTGTGCAGATACCTGAGGAGGTCAGAAGAGAGTATCAGGTTCCCTGATGTGGGATGTTTGGAGAGTTTGAGCCATCCCACCTGGATACTAGGAACTGAACTCCCTTCCTTTGTAAACTATTGCCATTTTTCTACCCTCCCCTTTAAAAAAAAAAAAAAAAAAAAAGATTTCCTTTTGTCCTTGCCATGATTCTGTCCTGTGTGTCTGTTATCAGGAACAAGAGGCAGTTTCTTCATCCAACTCCTCTCACACCGCAGTGCACACCTCCACCTCATGGAAGATTTGATGGATACCAACATGAGCCCTCTTAGGCCTCAGAACTACCTTTTCGGTTGTGAACTGAAAGCTGACAAGGATCATCACTTTAAGGTGGATAATGATGAGAATGAGCACCAGTTATCACTAAGAACGGTCAGTTTAGAGGCAGAGGCAATAGACTATGAAGGCAGTCCAGTCAAAGGAACACTGGCAGCTCTGAAAATGTCTGTACGACCAACAGTTTCTCTTGGGGGCTTTGAAATGATCCCACCTGTGGTCTCGAGGTTGAAGTGTGGTTCAGGCTCGTGCACATTAGTGGACAGCACCTAGCAGCCATAGAGGAAGATGCAGAGTCAGAAGATGAGGAGGATGTCAAACTCTTAAGTATGCCTGGAAAGCAATCTCCTGGAAATGGTAACAAAGTTCCACAGAAAAAAGTAAAATTTGACAAGCATGATGAGGATGAGGATGATGATTTTGATGATGAGGAAGCTGAAGAAGTTCCAGTGAAGAAATCTGCATGAGAGACCCCAGCCAAAAATGCACAAAATCAAACCAAAATGGAAAAGACTTAAGGCCATCAACTCCAAGATCAAAGGATCAAGAGTCTCCAAAAAACAGGAAAAAAAACAAAAAAAAACAAAAAAAAAAAAACAAAACCTAAAACACCAAAAGGATCTAGTTCTGTGGGTGACACTCAGGCAAAAATGCGAGCAAGTATAGAAAAAGGTGGTTCTCTTCCCAAAGTGGAAGCCAAGTTCATAATTATGTAAAGAATTGCTTCCAGATGACTGACCAGGAGGTAATTCAAGATCTCTGGCAGTGGAGGAAGTCTCTTTAAGAAAATGGTTAAAAAACAGTTGGAAAGATTTCGTCTTACTTAATTTCTATAACAGTTGATATCTGGCTGTCCTTTTTATAATGTAAAGTGAGAACTTTCCCTACTGTGTTTGATAAATGTTGTCCAGGTTCCATTGCCAAGAATATGTTGTCTAAAATGCCTGTTTAGTTTTCAGGGATGGAACTCCACCCTTTACTTGGTTCTAAGTATGTATGGAATGTTATGATAGGACATAGTAATAGTGGTGGTCAGATGTAAATGATAGGGGGCAAAAATATACATGTGAAATAAACTCAGTATTTTAATACAGTTTTAAATAAATTATTTAACTGGGAGCAATGGCCCTAGCCTTTAGTCTCAGCATTTGAGAGGCAGAGGCAAGAGTTTCAGGCCAGTCTAGTCTACATAGCAAGTTATAGATCAGCCTAGAGTACATTGTGATACCTTGTCTCCAGCAAGGTTTGTGTGCCTTTTAATATTAACAAACATCACAAAAATGGCAAGGAGACATTGTTGCTAAGCAAGGCAACATCTTCCACCAGCTTTTCCTAATGTTCTACAGTCTTGATTTTGAAAATGAGCACCAACAGTGTATCTATACATATTTATAGTTTAGCATTTCTTTCTAATGCTAAAGTGATCCAAGGGATAACAACCAAACCTATTATTTTGAAACTTCCTATTAAGCAAAATTACCTACCCAGTTTGTTTTTGTTTTGCAAAGCTGATGCCAACATTTGCCTTTCTGTGCATAGGTCAGCTTACTAATTTTTCTGTGACAGGATAAAAAAAAAAAGCTTTGTTGGATCTGGAAAAGAACCAAACACAATAGTTACAGTGTATTTTCTTCTTATGACAAATTATCAACAGTAGGGCAAACCAGTTTGTCATGTTCCGGGGCTGGGGAAACACCCAAGGCTCTCATAGATCAATCCAAGTTCAAACTGGAACAATTCAGGATTTTTTTGTTGTTTTTTTGAAGAGGCTGTGATTAATCGCTCTAACATATCTATTTCTTCAGATAATTTTTTTAAAGTTGAGAATATTTAAAATCTACTCTTTTAGAAACTTTGAAATATACATTGTTAACTTTAGCTGCTGTGCTACCCAACAAACCACTACATTTTAACCTGAAGGTAGTACATTTGCCCACCCTTCTGTTGTGATTTCTTCACCCCAACCCCTTTAATTATTCCACTCTGCTTCTGTGAAAACTCATCTAGTTTTATAAGAGATTGAGGATTTAGAGGATTTTGTAGTTAAATATAGTCTGCTAGCTTTTTTGTTACCTTGACACAAACTGGAGTCCTCTGGGAAGAAAGAAGTTTAACTGAAGGATTGTCTTCCTGAGATCACCTGAATGCAAGTCTGTGGGAAGCTTTCTTCATTAAAGACTGATGTGGGAGGGCTCAGATGGTCCTGGGCGGTATTAAAAAAAAAAAAAAAAAAAAAAAAACAACAACAACAACAAAAAACCGAGTGAGGACTAAGCCATTCACCCACATTCTTCCTTTCTCTCTGCTTCAGTTCTTGACTTTTTGCTCTGTCTTCCCTCAGTGACAGAGTGTAACCTGGAAGTTGAAAGATGAAGCAAACCCTTACTTCTCCAAGTTGCTTTAGGTCATGGTGTTTTATTACAGCAACGGAGAAGCAAACCAGAACACATATTTATATCTTTGTGTGCTGTCTCTTCTTAATTATAACACTGTAGAGGTTTTTGTTCTTGGTTTTGAGATAGAGTCTCACATTGCCCAGACAGGATTTGAGCTTTCTAATGTGGGCTGAGAATGGCCTTGAACTGAATATCCTGTCTCTACTTCAAAATGCTGGGATTACAGGGGTAGAGAGCTGAAGTCAAAAAATTCAACGCAGGAGTATTTTTGTTAACTATGGTCGCGTGTGTTTTCTTTCTCGTGTCCTTTCTGCCCTTCAACCAAACCCTTCTGTCAAGTAAAATATAGAGCTGTTAGTGGTTTTTAAAGTGACTTACTGAAATTTGCGTCAGTTTTTTTCCCAGCCACCTACTGAGTTACATTTTCACTTTTGCTTTGTAAAATAGACTGTTGAAATGTGTGCAATTTATTTGTAGGCAAAAAAAAAAAAAAAAGAAGTTTTAAAATGAATAAGATCTTTATAAAATTAAGACAAATCCTCAAGTCTCCTGACAAAGGTGACTGGGGACTGATTACAATTTTTTTAAAAGACAGTCCATATTTTGCAGACAATACTTTTACTAGTTTAAGATCGCAATCCTCTCTGAGCTCAGCAAAACTGAAATGCTGTTAGGAATCCCAAATAGATTTTAATAATAAGCAGTAAGGCCAGAGAAGACTAATCCAAACGCCTGGGAAATGTGACAGGTGACTGAACGTCTGAAACTGGGGGCTTGTTGGGGTGGGGGATAGTCTCAAAAGGCATCTGGTGTTGGAGGCCAGTGAGTTATTTGGACTTGCTCTTTGAAAGGCACTAATTTTGTAAACTGAACCACGCTTGTTTACTACGAGGGGCTGAGGAGCTGTGCTAAGCGGCGGGAGGCGGGGGGGGGGGGGGGGATCGACTCCCGTCCCCAGGGAAGGCGACGCTTGGCTTCTCTGCACACCTTGGGCCCGGGGGGACGGCGTGAGGTGCAGCGCGGTTCGGAGGGGATGGCCACGCCGGGGTGCTCCGGCTCAGGGAACCCCAACTCCGCGGCGGCAGCGCCAGGCCCTCCCGGAGCAGCGCGCCGATCCCTCCCCTCCCCGCCCCGGCAGAGCCGCGGTGGATTGTGGGCTGGGGGCTGCGGCGGCCTGGCGGCGGCCTGCTACGCGCTCTCCGAGGGATCCAGCCGCGCCGGGCCGGCGGCGTGAGGCAGGCGGGCCGCGGCGCGGGGGAGAGCGGAGGCGCCGGGGGCGGTGGTCGCGGCGCGGCGGCGGCTCCCCTGGAGGCCGGGGATGTGGGAGAGGCGGCGGCAGCAGCGGCGGAGGCGGCGCTGCGGACCCGGGGGAGACTGCTGGCTGACAGGACACCCGGGCGAGACGTGAGGGGCCCGCCGCGGCCGCTCTGCCCCCGAGCGGCGCTGGGCTCGAGAGGGCGGCCCTGTGCTCCCGGGCCCGCTGGCCAGCAGGCGCGGGGCGGAGGCGGGAACCGGGCTCGGGCCCGGCGCGCAGGGCGGCGGCGGCCGCGGAGCAGCAGTCTCGGCGCGACGTGGAGGGATGGAGGCGGCGGTGCACTAGGCCTCGTCTGGGGCTGCCGCCCGAGACCGCAGGTAGGTGCGGGCTCCGCGCTCCGCGGCCGCCTCTCCGGACCCGGTACCCGGAGGGCCCGGTCCCCACTCTCTCCGTGTCCCCGGGGGCCCGGAGCCGACCGAGTTTCGGCTCGGGTAACCGCGCCGAGGCTTCCATTCTCCCCGCCACCACCACTTCCTTCTCGGCACTCCCCGGGATCCGGGAGGGCAGCTGTGCCCCAGCCGCTGCAGGTGCCGCGCTAGTCCCCTGGCCCTTCTCCGGGATCCCCGACTCTCCTCCAAGATGCTCGGCTCAAACTTTCCCTCTCCTTCCGGCCAGGCCCCCCAGCCCCCTTTGGAGCCTTCGGGGATAAAAATAAGACCCTCTGGAGAATACTAACCCCCAGAACAACTCGGGGTTTTGCAGTTTAAATAATTTAGTCTTTCTTCCATACTGTCTGCATGGATACAAAGGCAGGCCCTCCTCCTTCTCCGTGGGTTGTTTGGGAACTTTTGCCTGACCATAATAATTAGCCACTTGGCCTGTCTATGTATTCTTTAAGGTGGTATTTTAAGATTTCTGGCCTATCAGAGTTGTGAAGTGTTTTTTAACATCCCCCCACCCCCCCTTTAACCTTAGTTTTTTGGGTCCTTATAGAGAGTTGTTTTGATGTTGTTTTGCTTTGTTTTTACTTTGAGAGAATTAAATTGGAGTGTTTTTGTTTTCTAATTTCTAGTTTCTTAAACTCAGGCCAGTCTTAATAAATGCTCACTGGGCAGGTGACATCATGATACTTATTTATAGTTGTGGATTTTGATGGCCATTCAGCTTTATAAACGGGGACGTTTAATTGGAAAGGCACCATGATTTTCTAGTAGGATGGAACAGATGAGATGATGTGTTACAGTGAGTTGGGTTTCCTAAAAGTGGCTATTGATTTACACTGATCATCATTAGGTGAAATTGATCAATGTATACCTAATAGTTGTGGTTTAGGGTAATAGAGACTTACAATTTTATTGTGATTTGGCTAGTTTTAATCTGTGTTCCTGCAACCTTAGAGCTGACACTGTTAAGTCTGTTCTTAGTAATTCTTAGTAAGCCTGTAAATATTATCTGTGTTTTGTTGTTGACACTCACATAATTTGTTCTTGTGGTGTTACTACAGCATTTTCCTTTCTAAAATGTTTTTCATTGTTTTCAAAATTATAACTGGCAAAATTATCTAAAGTTTACCAGGAAAAGAGGATTACATTTACATAAATTTATGTTTTGGAAAAGTGAAATTTTATTCATGAACAAGAATTTTTATTAGACTCGGATCTTATATAATCCATGATAGGACAATTTGCAGAACCTGTGCTTAATGACATTTCTTTTCCTGTCAGAAAGTTGGCTATAACTTTTTTTTTCCTACTCTTCTAAAAACAGCTTTATGAAGTTAACAACATTCATCCATTTTAATCCAATGGTGTTTTGTTTTTACTTATTTTTTAAACTGTGCTGAAGCTGTAATCAGGGCCTTGTGAATGACACAAAGAGGCTCTACCATAAACTCCATTCCATACGTGTGATCATCACCATTATATTCTCTTGAACACTCACCCTCTCTTTAACCCTCTAATACCCATTAACAGGTACTTATTTTTCTACCTGATCCCCACATGCCTCCAGGCAGCCACTGATGTACTTTTTATCCCAGTATTTGTTTAATGTGTGTCTTTCACATAAATGATGTGAAATCATAGCTTTTTGAAAAATTATTTTAAAATCTATTTATATTTCTTTTAAAATTTGGGTTAGGTAGTAAGGAACTGATCCCCAACCGGTTTGGTTGTGTCAATACAAGGTTTGGAGAAAGAAAAGAAACCAATTAACTGCTTTGATGACCTTAAGAGTTAACTTAGTGAGCTGATGGTCAGTGAGAAGATTTTTGCTACTGAACACTGGAATATCAAGTTGGAGAAGACCTTAAAGGGCACTGTTGGCTTTTTCCTGCTTCCCTCAAGCAGAGGAAGAAGAAATCTGGAGGGTAGAAACTTCAATCTCAGGATACTTGGCCCGGGATCTATGATGTGTGTGTATAAAGTGATAAAAATGGGAAAAATGGGGTTAGGGAGAGGTGGATACAGGGTGTGTGTATATGTGTGTGTGTGTGTGTGTGTGTGTGTGTGTGTGTGTGTGTGTGTGTGTGTGTGTGTGTGTGTGTGTGTGTGTGTGTATTTGACCTTATGCTATCATAGCTGAGCAAGAACAGGATATTCCTCCAACATTAGGGACAAGTGCCAGCTGAGTTTATCTGTATAGATGAAATCTATGTTGTAAAAACCTTTGAAACTGCTTTGAAGAACACCAAATCTGTTATTTTGAAAAGTTATTTTAAAATCAATTCAAATTTACATCTACATTACATTTTTATTTTTTTAAAATTTGGGTCAGGGAGGAAGCAAGTGATCCCTAGAATGAAAAATAATACTGTAAACAACTGATAGACTGTTTAGTTGTGTCATTTGAAAGAAAGAACCAACAGCTGAGTTAATTTGGTGAGCTGAAGGAAGGTCTGTTGTGAGAAGGTGGATCAGATCTTGTATTGTTAAAGTTTTTCAAGATCCACAATTTTAAAACAGTTTAAAACACTGAAATTATCAAGCTCTTTGGAGGCTTCCTTTTTAAAGTTCCAGAGTTCTAACTCTAAAGCAATAGCTCTCCAAGTGTGATTTTGTTCTGCACAGAACTCTTGGAAGTCTCTGGATATGATTTTGATCATCACAATAGCATCTAATGAAGGATGTTAATAAGTGTAATATAATGCACAGGACATCTATCTTCCCCTCTCCCCAGAAAAGACTCCTGAAACAAAGTATCAATAATACTATGATCTGTATGACTCTGGTAAGGGCTCGATCTATTGCTATGTAGTCTTATTGGCTATTGTTTGGTGGATTAGAGAAATGGTTAAATCATCTATCAACTCTCTTTAGCAGGGTAGCAGTTGAGGGCAGAGTAAAAGGAAAGAATTTGATATAATATAGACATTCTTGAGTCTGTTTAGTTTTCAAATCTGAAGAAAAATAACCTTCTTTTTTTGGGGGGGGCTGGAGAGATGACTTAGTAGTTAAGAGTCCTGCTGCCCTTCTAAGG
This sequence comes from Phyllotis vaccarum, assembly GCA_033318265.1. Lineage (NCBI taxonomy): Eukaryota > Metazoa > Chordata > Mammalia > Rodentia > Cricetidae > Phyllotis > Phyllotis vaccarum. The sequence goes on along the minus strand of JARWLC010000015.1, from coordinate 63,840,922 downwards.
GATCTGAATTTAGTTCCTAATACTCACAACTGTCTAATTCCAGTTCCAGTGCATTTGATGCCCCTCTTTTGGTCTCCTTGGACACCAGGCAAACATGCGTACATAGATATATATGTAGGCAAAACAGTCATACACATAAAATAAGATACATTTAAAAAAGAAAAATATTCTTTCCCCTTAAAATGTTAGCCTTACATTACTGTAAATTTGAACTACTGTGTTTTGAATTGTTGATTGTTATTGCATAGATTTTTGAGATTATAAATAAACATTTGATATTGTCTTCTATAACAAGAATGATCCTACCTTTACCACAAACAACACTCCTATCTCCTGGTAACTGTCAAGAAAGATGCTAAGTGTTTGAATAGTTAGTGTATGTATGAAAGTATGTATGTAGTAAATGTCCATAAACTTTCATATAAATCTTCTTTGGATCTCACTTTTGTCTCTATTGCTTTTAAAGAATCTCCTCATCTGTAGTTCTGGCTGACCTAGAATTTAATCATGTAGACCAGGCTGACTTTGGACTTTGCTGTGGTCTTTCTCACCTGTGCCACAGTGCTTGGCTTTTAGGTGATGTTTTTAAGAAACTAAATTGAAGATAAAAGATGATAGGTTCACCTTTGTTATTTACTATCCATGAGACTTTAGCAAAATTATTAAATGTTTTTGGGCTCAATTTTCTCATTTAGAAAATAGTGTGATTGATAATTGCTGCATTCTAAAATTGCTGTTAATGTAACAGAGTTTATGTACTAAGATGCTGTTTCTGGGGGCCAAATAATTGGAGTTGGGAGAGCACCAGCCTGAAGATGTTTTGTTAGTTCTATCATGTTCTGGAAGAGTTGTTTCAGAAGAACAAATTAGAAAGGGCATATATAAATTATCAAACCCAGTACAAAGGTCGCAGCAGCCAGTCCCCAATAACCACACAACGACTTCTTATAAAAGATTGGCAATGGCTTAGGCGTGTTTTTAGCTTGCTCTTATAACTTAAATTAACCCATTTTTATTAATTTATGTGCTACTCAGGCTCATTTACATCATTCAAATACTTCCCATCCTGCTTGCTCTATGTCTTCTCTGACTCCACTGCCTCCACGTTCTGAGCCTTCTCTCTGCCCTGAAAATCCTGCCTAGCCATTTGCCAATCATCCTTTTATTGACAATAAGAGCAACACATCTTCACAGTGTACAGAAGGGTTACTCTACAATAGCAAACAATGACTGACAGCTCTTAGGGAGAAGAGAATCCTAAGTGTGTCACTGTCCCTGCCTGTCTTCCTTCTCCCTTCCTTGAAACTGCTTAATACATCAGCATAAATGAAATTCCTGTTACTTATTGCAAGAGTTCTATGAGCTTTTTTCCTGTTTTTTCCTCTAATATCCCCTGTGCTGTAGTTATTGGCCTTTTACTAAAGGGTAGATCTGATCATTTCATTTGTCTCTTAAATTATTATTTTATAATAATTTAATAGTTTATTAAATATTACTGACTTTATAGTTACAATGAAAGTCACATTTCCTATTTCTTTATGATGCTTACGTTCCTTTCCTAACTTACCTTTATAGCCTCAAAGATGCTCCACAATTTCCTACTCCAAATATGAAATTTTCCAAGGCATTTTGAATTACTTATAGTACCTAGCAATAAACTTTCTTCCAAATTTTTGACACTTAGTGTTTGCCATTTCTAGAACTTCTTCCAGTCACTTCCTTCTCCTCCATTGGTCTCACTCATTTCTTATCCTTCATTTCTCAGTAAATGGGCAATGACTTGACTTTTTTACAATTTATTTATGTATATGGGAGTTTTGTCTGTCTGCTTTGTACCATGCATGTACCAGAAGAAGGCACTGGATACCCTGGGACTAGAGTTAGAGACAGTTGTGAGCTGCCAAGTGGTTGCTGAGAATTGAACCTACGTCCTCTGAAATAGCAGCCAGTGCACCTGACCACTGTGTGTGTATTTTATTCTAGCCAGTATTATTTCCTGTTGTTATTTTATATCTTTTCCTTTTATTGAAAACAGGTTCCTTCTCGCTCTAATCCTCCCCGTTCCTCCCTGTCTACCATCCTGATCCACTCTTCTGACTCCTATTAGAAAACAAGTTTCTAAGAGATCATTATAAACAAAAGCCGTACCATTGAAATGGAACAAACCAAACAGAAGGAAAAGAGCCCAAGAGAGGGCACAAGAAACAGAGACCCGCTCATTCCACACGCAGGAAAGCTTGTGCATGCTTCCCCAGTCTCTGAACTCACAGGAGCTTTGACCGTGATTTAGAAGCCCGGGTTTTCTTGTCCTCCATCCTCTCTGGCTCTTGCATTCTTTCTGCTTCTCTTCCCATGGTTCCCTAAGCCCCGGGGGTGGGGAATTTGGTGAGACACCCCATTTGAGGCTGAGTGGTCTTTGTATTTGTTTCCATGTGCTTGCTGTAAGGAGGTTTCTTGATGATGGCTGAGCAAGATACTGTGTATAGCAGAATGTCATTAGAAGTCATTTTATTGCTGTATTCTTTTAGTAGAACAGTGGTGTTTGATTCTACTGTTGGTCCCTGGGCTGTGGGAGATTGTGTTGTTTCATTGTAAATATTTGTCCCACCCACTGGTTTAATAAAAAGCGCTGATTGGCCAAAGGCAGGTAGGAAGTGTGGGCGGAGCTATCAGACTAAGAAAACTCTGAGAACAGGAAGCACAGAGCAGAATGCCAGAGAGAAGCTGGAAGAAGCAGAGGACAACCATGCTGCAGTGAGAAATGGTACCGAGCCGCATGGCTGAACAGGATAAGAGTCATGGGTTAGATGAAGGGTTAGCAAGTTATATGCCTAGGCCTTAGGTCAGTCAGCCTAAAAACTATTGAAAGCATCTGTGTGTCTCTGTGGGACTGCGGGACTGCAGGTCTGTGGGTCCTAAACCTTGAGGTTAGGCCCGAAAGTCCAGGCCAGAAACCTCTTACTACATTGGGCTATCTTAGGTTCTTGGTCACCTAAGCAGTGTTGGGTATGGGCTTGTGGAATGGACCTCAGTCAAACTAGATATTGGTTGGTTACCCCACAAGCTTTGTGCCACCTTCGCACACGATTATGCATCAGAGGGTTTGTGGTTGGGTTGGTTGACATTATAGGCACGCACCACAATATCCAGCTAATTATCAGTATTTCTTGAAAGCTCATGTCATTATAATTAAATATTAGCTTCAGTATTGAGATGGCTGTGAGCAGTGCTATAAATCAGAATGCTTTATGATTAGTAGGCGCTGGTACATTTTAAGTAGTGTATAAGTATTTTGTTATTTACATCTTGGTCCTATCAAAGAAACCTCACCTATACCATTTACAAGAAATTGGTCTTAAAAATTTTTAAACGTGGAAAGTACTTCAGAATGTGAGATATTTTAAAAATGTTGTAGGCAAGCCTCAAGGAACCAACTAAAGGTGAGATTAAAGAAGAAACTGTGGTGGGGAAAGGGTTTATGTTGAAAGTGCCTCTCTTGACGTCTGCCAAACTGATCTTTGCTAGGACATGAAAATATGGTTATTAACTTTTTTCTTACATATAAGTTAATTCTAAATTTGGGGAAATCAAGTCTACTATTTTTTTGCCTTTTTTTTTTTTTAAAGCAGTGAGAATTGAACTCACTCATCCTTACTGCTCATCCTCCATTCCTCACATTCTTCCTAAATTTAAATCCGAATTTCTATTTAGAAAGTTAGTACTGTCTAGCTTTCAGTGGGGTGAGGATCTCAACTTTATAATCTTAAATTACAAATATGCATGTTATAAAAGATCATTGTATAAGTCAGTTATTTCAAGTTCAGGACATATTTATTTATTGTTGAAAGTAGAAGGATGTTTGCTCATGGTAACTTGTTTTCCTGGTAGTGAAGTGATTGGCTCTTTGCTAAGAATAATACAGAACACTGATGAAAATGTGCACTGTATTACCCTGAAGCACAAGTCCAATCCTAGTCCTTCAGAATTCTTTTCATTATTAGATGTGAATTCTTTCTGTCACTTAACAGAACATAGACATAGCCAGGCATGGTGGCCCATGCCCATGCTCCAGGTGCTAGGGAGACTGAGGCAGGCAGATGATAAGTTCTAGACCAGCTTATGTTCAGAGTGTTCATGGCCAACTCATTTGAGCTACTTAGTGAGTCTGTCTCAAAAAGTCCTCCTGCCCTAAAAGGGAAGACATACATAAAGGTTATAAGAGTATATTAATTTACTTTTTAACTGAAGAGACTGTGTGTTGTAGAAACAAGCATGGAATTTAGATCAGAAGTTTGAATTCATATCCTGTAGTTATAATTACTTACATAAATGTTTTGAAACCAAGCTACTTCTGAACCTATTTGCTTTACCATATAATGGAAATCATAAATACATTTATGAGTTTTTTTTGAAGATTTATGAGTTTTTTTGAAGAGCAGCAAAATCTGAATAGAGGCAATCAATTATGAACTACATAGTGTTTAGTAAAATACTGATGATGGTGTGATTTTTTTTTTTTGCTGTTTTTATATTGCTTCATTTCATGACATCTTTGTTTTATTCATTAATAACACACCCTTCACTTCCTTCAGGAAACCCTTAGCAGTCCTTGTGATGTGAAGCAATGTAGTTTGTGTCTCAGCTGGTCTCTTTCCTAACTCCTCAAGATCAGAGCATTTGATACAGGATGTGAAGCAACTACCTCTTGTAGGTCGGTTTGCTGGGGCATACGCCTACAGGGCCTGGGTTTGTTGTTTACTTTCTCTCGTCTTCCCCTATGGGTTATCATTGCTCTCCAATGCTCTCCTCCTTCTCTCTATGGGTGTGCAATGAAAACTGTCCTGCTGGGATTTGGCTGCTTCTCCTCCCTTGTTTCTGCTGATTCTTGTCTCCTTACCCCCCACCCCCAAGACTGGAACCAAACAAAGGAAAGGAAGTCCATGTGGTTAAAGTGTGAGTGTTTGAATGGGGAAGTGCAGTGTTGATCTAACATGTGAACTACACTAGCAGTAGTCGCTGGGGTTATTTTCTTTCATGTTTCAATTATTGTGTCACCAGTTACAAAAGAGATTTAAATCTTACAACATTCCTATGTGTCTCCTTTTGTAAATGAGGACACTGAAATGTCTGGAGGTGAGAAAGCTATCAAATGTCATACAGCTAGTAAATCATAAACATTTAAGTCTTTGTGGACAGTTTTCTTAAGCAGTGCATTGTTTCAGGAAAGATAGAAAGCTGGAATCAGGTTTTAGAGACTCAAGTACTATTATCTACAAAGTATATTATGTACTTAGGTCTTTATATTATATTTGAGTGTATATGAACCAATGGGGGCCATTGTTAATGTCATGTGTAGTCATACCTATTTTTCCACAGTATTCATTTATTTGTTCATCTAGTGAACATTCATAGTTTATAAGTTGCTTAGATTTAGTGCTAGGTACAGTACAGGACAGTAAAGGAGGTGACTGTAAGTTGTTTTAGGATAGTGGGGAGGCAGGAAAGAAGACAGGAAAGTCCCCTGTAACAAGAAAAAGGACTCTAAAGATGACAAGGCACCAGTTTCGATCAGAAGCATGAAGGGCTGGGATGATATGGAGATGGGACAGTTGTCAGGAAAGACCCATTATGTTACTAGGCAGAGTAAAATCACTGTTAATGTTCTATTGCGTCTCTGTACATTGTGCGTTGTCACAAAATGTTTTTATATCAAAAGATTTGCTAGATGTCCTTTTTTTGATACCGCAAATGAGGTTTTTGAAGTAGTAGCTGAACCTCCTTTTGGATACAGGGTCTTGTTCTATAACCCAGGCTGGCTTCAAACTTTCGTCCTTCCTCAGATTCCCAAATGCTGTACACTTGGACATGAACATTTTTTTCTCATTTCTTTGTCTGTTCCAACTCAGTCTTTGTGTCTGACTTGCACTTCCACGTTGACTTGATAGTGATTTCCTTTTTGCCACTCTCAAGGGTTTTTTCCTCCTGTTTCTCATGATTAGTTTGCTGGTACATTTTGGTCTGATATTTTGTAATTGTGTGTGTAAACACAATGGAGTATTTGTGCATGTCTGTACGAGAGGCTGTTAATGTGTGTCATGTGCCCACAGAGGCAAGATAACGGTGTTGGATCTCCTGGACCTGGAGTTACAGGTATCTCTTGAGTTCAAGTCAGCCTGGTCTACAGAGAGTTTCAGAATAGTGAGGCGTTTGTCATGACATTTGACAATAGTATCACTCTGATGAGTAAATATACATGAATGGCTGAGTGGATTAGTCAGTCATTTTATCTTGTTTGGACTTTTGGACTAAAGGAATTCTAATAAATTATTCAGTGAACCTAAGTGTGTGTGTGTGTGTGTGTGTGTGTGTGTGTGTGTGTGTGTGAGAGAGAGAGAGAGAGAGAGAGAGAGAGAGAGAGAGAGAGAGAGAATGTCCCAAATTTGCTTATGAATGACAGTAGTTTAACAGTGTGCTTTGTTTCTTCGTATGTTTTCTTTGTGTGTGTTGTGCATATAAAGATATATGCACAGCTTATGTAGGTATGTATGTATGTGTGCATCTGTGCACATGCATTTGGAAGCTAGAGGGGCGCTGTTCCTCAGGTACCATCAACCTTTTAGAATTTGAGGTAGTGTCTCTCACTTGGAGGTCTCTGGAACTCATCAAGTAGGTGGCTAGAGAGCCCAAGATGCTCCCCTTTATCACTGTGTCTTTATCACTCTGTGCTGGGATTACAAGCCACACTACCATCCCCATCTGATTTCTGAATGCAGGTTTTGAGGATCAAACTCAGGGCTTCCAGTACCCCAAGTAAGGCAAGTACTTGATTGACTAAGCTGTGCTCTAGTCTCTGCAGTCTACTTATTAATATATTATTAGTTGGGTATCCTCACACAGCTAACTAACCATTTCCTTCTAAAGTAAGAGTTTGACTCTTTGAACTTTTTCTACTGTTAGGGGGTTGCCTTTATGCTCAATGTCCTGCTTTTCCCCTTGGGGGAGGGAGGCAAGATGGCCTGGAAGCAACCACTCAGCTTCCCAGAACAGGTTAAAACAAGCAAGTTCAATTTTATTATGGAGGGGAAATCCTTAAACAGTTCTTCCCCAGACTTTCCCCCAGCCAGGGGAAAGGGCTTTTATTTGCTGGTATCTGCAGCAGTGGTCTCTTGGTATCCGGCATCCTGTGTTGGTCTTTCACTGGTGTAGGAATGTTATATCTGGTCTCTGCCCTCTTCAAAGCCCCACAGACCCCAGGTTGGCTTATTCTGATGTGCTTAGGAGCTCATATGTTAAACCCCCAGCTTGCATTGGCTGAGGCATCTTCAGGCCTCTTAGAAGCCCATACATTCTACATTTTACTTTAAAAAATATTAGGATTATTATTATTTACAGTACTAGAGATTGAACCCAAGGTCTGCAGGCATGCCAGTCAAGTACTGTACCACTTAATCATGTCCCCACGTGTTGGCTAGTTTTCTGTCTACTGTACACAAGCTAAGATCATCTGGGAAAAGGAAACCTCAATTTATAAAATAGCTTTATCAGATTGGCCTTTAGGCAAGCCTGTGGATCATTTTCTTGATTAATGATAAGTGTTGAGGGCCCAGTCCACTGTGTGCCATGCCACTGCTGGGTATATGATCCTGGCTGTATAAGAAAGCAACCTGATCAAGCCATGGGGAACAAGCCAGTCAGCAGCATTTCTCCAGTTCCTGACTCAGGTTTCCTCAGTAATGGACTATGGTTGAGATATGTGAGCTAAATCTTTTCCTTCCCAGTTGCTTTTGGTTATAGTCTTTATCACAGCAATAGTAAGGAAACAAGAACATATCTTCTCTTTTCTTGAACAGGGTATGATCTTGAATTCACTCTGTAGCATAAGTGAGCCTTGAAGTTGCAATCTTCCTGTCTTAGCCTCTCATATACAAACTGACAACATGACCACTCTAGGGTATGGCTGAGAGGAAGGTGTGTGTGTGTGTTTTTTTAAATTGTAGTAGATAGGAGGAAAGAGAACAGCCAGAGGCCTCTGGAGAGTCCAGAGCTGGGAAAGAAAGTAGTAGACTAGCCATGGCCATGAGAGGAGAGATGAGAGAGAGGAAGAGAAAAAGGTGACAAAGGGTAAAAGGCAAGAGAAAGGGAGCCAAGAGAGGGCATAGCTGAATGAAATAGGGTTGGAAGAGAATGGGAAGCTGGGGGAGGGAAGCTCATGAGCTGGAGGGAGTTTAGGGTAGGATCAGGTGAGAAGAGCCAGGATGCCAGCCAGCTTGGACTGTGAAATGTGTATCAGGTACTTAGGATACTGAGGGAGCCTGGAGGCCAGCACGTGCTTTGATATGCTGATAGGGACCACAGATAGCTATTGTCCTAAATTTCTTTTGGACCTGACACCTGGTAGCTGAGATTACAGGCCAATGTTGGGATTACTTTTATTCACATTTTCAAATGTGTATATATTTGTTTTCTTTGGATATATAATCTAGAAATGGAACTTGAACCTTTTAAGGGGGAAAGGGGAGAAGATGGTATGATTGTTTGAAAGGGCACAGATGAAGTGGTCTGGACAGCATGCTAAAGGAAGAGTTTATTCACAGAAAATAAGGAATGAGACAATAATAAAAGGAAGACAAGTTAATATTAGATTATAAAAGTCTTGAGTACCATTTGATGAAATGTCATATTTGTTTGGGAAGTCATAATCTTTAAAAGTTTTTGAGATGAAGTATAATAGGATGAAAACTTAGTAGATTAATCCTAAGCCTCTGTGTGTAACAGTTTAAATTGAAAGCAGAGAGACCAGTTAAAAGTCTGTAGGATGACAGAGGACAGGCAGTGTTAGATTGTACAGTAAGGTGTCACTTCTGAGGAACGGGGAAAATTAAGTCAGTGTATTTGCTCCATAGAGATGCAGGGTAAACTAGAACAGGTATAATGACACATATGGATGAAAATGCCAAAATGAAGCCCATTATTTCTCATCTAATAGAAATAGTATATAGCTGTATTTTAGCTGCTCTAGTAAGGTGTCTGGTGTAGATTTTTTTCTGTTTACTTATGTCCAACAGGCAACTGTATGGATAAGTTAGAGTTGACTATAAATATTTTTGTAGTAACAACTACAGTGTAGAAGGAAACCATTTCTACACACTGCCTAGGTAGTATTCTCAGTACACCATAGTTGTCTCCTCACTCACCTTCTAGGGAATTGTAGTTTCTGTGTATGGTAAAATTCTGCCACGTAGACTCCGGAGACCTTAGTTTTTTTCATATTTGAAGTTATACAATAATGCCATATTGTGGTAGATTAAATAATGCTTACAAATTGAGTAGTTTTTTTCCCTAGATACTTATGTTTTGTACTAATATTTTACAAATATATAGTTTCCTTTCCTCAAACTTTTCTTTGAAAATTCTAACTCATATGTAAAAACTTTTGTTTTTATTTATTCTGTTTTTACATTTTGTCAGATTTGTTTTCTGCCCATTAACTCACAGAGATCTACCTGCTTCTTAAAGACACGCACCCCAGGGCAGAGCGGTTTTTGTTGTCTGAAGTAGATGGGGTGCTTTAGTGGTTGTGTTTCCTGAACTAAAAGTGCTGAGACAGATATTCTCGTAACCTCGAGAAAGAGTATTTAGCAAACTGGAAGGAAGTCAGAGTGGATGAGCTGTTTGCTGTGGGTCATAGTTTTGTATCTCTGGTTCTTATTTAGAACTTATTAAAAAAGAGATTCAGTTTTTATTTTATGTGTCTGTTTTGCTTTCATCTGTGTGTGTGTACTATGTATGTGCAGTACCTGTGGAGGCCAGAAGAGGGTGTTGGATCCTCTGGAGCTGGAGTTACAGGTGGTTGGAGCCGCCATGTGGATACTGGGAACTGAACCCAGGTCTTCTGCAAGTGCAGCCAGTGCTCATAACTACAGAACCCTCATCTCTCCAACTCCTATTTCCAATTATTTTCCACTTGCCAGGTTTCCATTTTGTTTTTTTGGTTTTTTTTTTTTTTTGTTTGTTTTAATTTGTTATAGTACACGATTTGGGGGGCCTTGTTATATTTATCTCTAGTATAGGCCAACCTAAGTTAGATAATCTCTAAACATTTCATAACAAAACAATTAAATAACACCTGTTCTTTGGCCCTGAGTTGCAATATTGTTTTATTTATAGTTTTCCTAATGATTTTATGATAATTACTGCATTTCAGTTACATAACATGAATATTATATAATTGTAATAGCTAATCTGTGAACACTAACATTGAGCTATCATTAAACTTTACATGTATACATACCTATAATTTTTCAGATATATTTGATATGTGGACCTTTTTTTTTAATCTATTTTACACATGAGGAAAGACACACATAGTTTAAGAAATTTCGTATGGTTATACTGTTGATGACGGGCGATGAGATCTGAACCCAGCAAAATGGACTTAAAACTTATGCACTCTAGCTATTTTGGTAGTGTATTATTGTAGTCTTGTTGAATGAATGGCATGTCGCATCTTTAATATTTTGACTACAGATTATTATGTATTTGTACTTTTAATAAAAGATTAAGAATGTTCACCTGTGGGATTTTTTTTTCAAACAAAGAAAAATAAGATTCTTAACAAACTTAAGTGTTTTGAACAACTTTCAAAATTAACCACAGATATTCAAGTATTTACACTTGGAGGGCTTTTGAAAAAATGCTACCATTTTGAAAAACTATTTGTGATGTGTATTATGTCTACAGATAGATTTTGTTGTGTACTGTCTTAACTATTATGTGTTTCTTATTTTTAGTTTATTGGTGATTTTATGCAATGGCTTCAAGCCACAGATCTTCTCCAGTGCCTCAAGGAAGCAGCAGTGATGTTTTCTTCAAAAAAGAGGTAGAGTCAGCAAAACACATTCGACCTGTGCAGTCACTGCCAGATGTGTGTCCCAAGGAACCCACAGGTAATTAAAAGTGTAGTCAGTTTTATATACTTAACCTCAAAAGAGTAAATTTTGTAATGCTAAAAAACCCAAACTATATAAGTGATTGGGAAATTATGATACTTTTTCACATATTTCCATTAAAGGAGTTAACTGGAAAATTATTGAAAATGGAGGTGCAGATTGAACGTTATTTAGTTAAAATATAGTATAGTAAGTCCCCATTATTTGCAGATTCTGTATTTACAAATATTCTTACTCCCTAAAATGTATTTTAATTCTACTATTAAGTATTTGTTGTACTTCTGGCATTTGTAGATGTGTGCAGAGCAGTTAAAAAAAATGAGTTGCTTAACACAGGTGTTTCTTTCTAGCTGTGAGTGTTCAGCCTTCTTGCTTCAGTTCCTGGTAACAAGTATTCTTCATGCAGCCTATTTAATGTTATGCATTTTGCTTTTTTGTTGTTATTTTGTTGGAGATGTTGCTATTCACAATGACCTGTAACATAGTACTGAGATGCTGTCTAGTGGGACTAAACACTAAGTGTAGCTTCATGCAAACACTGTTTATAAGTTGACAGTCATGAAATCTCTATTATAATGACTGAGGGATAGAAAATAAGTGTCTTTAGACAGAAACATAAGCAAGATAAGCATACGTGTTTACTGACTGATGAAATGTTATGACCTGAGGACCAGTTACCCCAGGAGCAGTAATTCACTAATTTACTATTTGCTAGTTAGATGTTCACAGAGTTATGTATAATGAATCTTTAAATAATGAGAATTATTGTATATTTTTTCTTTTATGATTAATACTGAAGCAGCATTATGTCACCTGATTATGAGCCAAACAAAGGACATTTAAATAATGAGCGCCTGCCACAATAGAATAGGAAAAAAAGATCTATCTTTAAAAGAAAAACTGAAGTATCTTTAGTTTTAGAAAAAAGAGAAATTATAATTAAAGAAATTAATTAATGAAAGGATTTTGCTTATATACTTCCATTTGGAAATTAGTAACCCATAAATTCTGCATGTCTTTTATCTTATGTTTCTTATTTCTTTGATAATTGATGATGAGGATTATTTAACCAGGGTGATTTTTATTAATAATTTACCATGGGGAAAGAATTTGGTTGCTTATAAAATAGACTATAGTAGCCTTTTAAATTTTTTCTAGGATATACTCTCAAACATAAAGCCAATTTTACAGAGGTTTCTTGTTTACTTTCGCAGGTGATTCAAATAGTTTATGTGTTGCCCCATCTCTAGTTAGAGATCAGCATAGATGGACTGTATATCATTCCAAAGTAAATCTCCCAGCAGCATTAAATGATCCTACATTAGCAAAAAGAGAATCTGACTTCTTCACAAAAACATGGGGACTGGACTTTGTGGACACTGAAGTCATACCTTCATTCTACCTCCCACAGATCAGCAAGGAACATTTTATAGCATATCAACAAGAAATCTCTCAGGTAACAGCCAATCTTGAATTTAGTTGTAATCAAGTCAAAAGCAACAGAAAGATTTTTAGTTTGATTCATTTTGAGCATCTTTGCTCAAAATCTTTGTCTTCAAAGATGGTATTCCTTTTTTCATGGTATATTTTTATGTATATAAATTCTGTTGTCTGGGTTGTGTTTCTTAAATACATCTTAATAGGTTTACTTTCTTTTGTAGTGATTTTTTTTTTTCTTAGAATTACATATTTTTATTACTGTTAGGATTCAGTGGGACCCTACTCTGCCTGCAAAGGCTCAGTGAGTTTTATAAAGCTGAGATGGTCTGTGAAAGTTAGGGAACTAGTAGATGATGGTGTGAGGGGGAAGGCAGGCCAAGGGAGATGAGAGGCAGGGCACGCAGTGTCTGACTCTGGAGAGAGTGTCCTCAGAGTAGGCTTTGTGGGTCAGGCTGTCCACTATTCAGAAAATAGCCGTTGGCCTTTGGATACCTATCACTGCGTGTGTGGGTGGAGAGAACTGTGGCTGACATTTTGAGAAAACAACATTAAGATAGAGATGGGGTTCCTCCAAAGACTATGAGATTCATCTTTGGCTGGCCAGGAACCGGAATTAAATAGCGGTGGAAACAGGTACATGGATTTCATGTGAAGTGAATGCCTCTTAGCAGTAATTTGCTTGTTCAGGTGTGCGGGGCCAAAGCAACAATCTCTCAGACATCTCAACAGAAAACATGCAACTGTTTATTAGCTCTGAATTCTTCAGAAATTTGTGGGCAGAATTATACAGAGGCTGTAAGATGGTTCATTCTCTCTGGAAGGCTCCTGAAGCCAAAATTACCCGTGATTAGGTAGGAATTAGAAGGAAACATTACTACTACCAAGACTTATACTCATCTCCAGAAGGCAGAGAGTCATTGCAGCAGACAGGCACTTGAAACTGGGGCCACTTTTCAGAAGATGAACAAGTTTAGAAGTGTCCATTCTTCAGAAACCAGGATCTAATGTAAGCAGCCAGTCAGTGTGAAAAGATTAGGAAGTGACAGAGCCAAGGGCATCTGGAGAAAAACTTTTGTGGAAAATTGTTTTAGCATGAGGCAGGCCGTACTTCTGGAGATTCTTCCTCACATAGAAGTAGTGATGTTGCTGTTGTAAGAACAAAAGAGGGATTCTCAAATAAACCCGACAGTGACTGCTTCGTGAAGTCTAGATCCCATACCAGTCCAGAGGCTTCCTTCCATATTTGGAAATCCCCAGTCATGACTTCAGTACCCAGTTGTCTAATTTTCTGTTTTTAACATCCTATCAACTTCTGGATGCTAATTGTTGGCTTCATGTAGTCGTAAGTTTCTCTGTCCTGTCAGGCTGGTCCCACAGCCACTTATGTAATAATTGATTCAGAGGCTTAATATTATAATAACTGCTGGGCCAGTAACTCTTTCATTTAAATTGACCCCTAATTCTTTCTGTGTTTAGCCATGTGGCTTGGTATGTTTTCTCAGTAATGCATTCTCATCTTGCTTCCTCTGTGTTTGACTAGTGTCTCTGCCTTTCTTCTTCCCAGAATCCTCCTAGTCTGACTGCCCCACCTCTATCTCCTGCTAGCCTCTGGCCAATTAGTGTTTTCTTAAACTAATATGAGTAACCAATCTTTACAGTGTACTAGAGCGTTATCCCACAGCTCCACAGTCTACAATTGGATAAGCTTATCCATGAAACGAGAATATCCTGCCTGAAGATTTGGCTGGGCATGTAGGAGATGCTGTAGCAATATTCTTGTGTATAAATCATTCCTGATGTGGAGCCTGTATCTTGACATTTGTTGACTTTGGAGACAGTAAGGATTGCCCACTGAAAGGCCTCTGTTCTCTTGGGATTGATTTCCTAAGCTTTCTCTTCAAGCAGTAGAGCTTAGCTTGGCATCAGTCATCCTGTCAAGTGAACAGGGTGAGGAGGAAGCTGTAGATGAGTTTGACAGGCCTGTTGTGCTGCCTATAAGCCGCCAGGGGCCACAACCTCTAGGTATGTCCAGACTGGAATCTAAGCTTGGGAAAGATCTACTTAGATGATACCAGAAACAGGAAGATACTTGGTATTGAGCTAGAATTAGTTTGTAAAAGATGCACAATTGAGCTTCCTAAAGACATGGCAGAAAACAAGACTGTCCACTCCACATGTTCAAGGACAGAGCCACAGAAACTGATTCCTCTCTTGTTCAGTTCACTGAGACAAAAAGAGCTTCACATATCCTACCCTGCCTCAGCTTAACTGCCTTCTTTTCTGGTGATGATAATCATGAAGAAGGTGACTTGCTCTCAAATCTGAGCTTTAATTGTTGGATCTGCTTTGTAGTGATTTGTCACAGGATTTAGTGCTAGAAGGGGTAAGTCTATTTGGAGGAGAGACCGTTGTTCCTTACTACACACACCTTTGACTTCCTGTAGACCAAATACATTTTCTCCTTCCACTGGAGAGTGTTTGAGGCCAAGGGAGACACACATCTTCCCTTTTAATTACCTATCTCCAGTGTTGAATACTGCTGTGGAACTCTCAGGTTTTTCCATGGCAGGCCTCAACCATAAGAACATTATTGCTGCTCTGTGTTTTCTGAGGTTGAGATACTGCCAAGTTTAGGCATTGGAGGTGGTGACTATATTTCTGACTAACCTCAGCAGGTGACTGCAGTTACAGAAAGTGTTTGGTGGATTTCAAAGACCACAGTTGAACTAGAAGAGAAAGACAGAAATCAGCATAAATATGTTAAAACTTAGGGAGATGGAAAGAGAATATCACTTTCCAGTCTCAATTGCTGATGTTTTGTTTTTTGAGACAAGGTCTTACTCTGTAGCCCCCTCCATCCTCCTCCTCCTTCCTCCTTCTTTCCCCTCCTTGCTCCTCCTCCCTTCTCCTCCTTCTCCTCCTTCTCCTCTTCCCTCCCTTTTGCTATTTCTTTTGAGCCCTGGCTGGTTTGGAACTTGCTATACAGATCAGACTGGCCTCTAGCTCATAGAGTCTGCCTGTACACCTGAGTACGGAGGTTGATCTATGCCCATCTCAACATGCTTTTTTAAATTTCTCTTTCTGAAAGCAAGAATTGAATGCGGAGTTTGAAATGGCTTATCACTTTCAACTCAGCAATTGACTATTATTAATATCCTAGGTGCCAGTTCAATCTTTAAAAATGTCAAATGATGCAGTGGGAAATACATACCTATTAAGAAAGGCTGACTCTACTTGTGTGTATGTTTGTGTATGCTGAACTTTCACTTTACTGTGTTGCCCAGGGGGACTCAACTGGTCCTTACCCCTCAGCCTTCTTAGTAACTGAGCCATTATCCAGCTTAGCGTTTATTTACATTTTATATACTGCTTTTAATATTTTTAAATTTATAAATATAATTTAAATATAGCCAATTTTATTTTACTTGCTTACATTGTTGATTTTGTACAAATAGCATGAATATGGCTATATTACTGATATTTAATATGTTTAATATCTGATTCCTAAGCAGTATTTTCAAGTATTTTTATATAAAACCTACAAATTTCAAGTTGACATGAAGAGGTGCTGCTGTGTATTGTTAGTGTGATAGAAGTCAAAATCACTGATAGAACCACTGTGGACAAGGATGTGGAGCCCCAGAAGCTCTCACTCATTATTGGTGGAATACAGTGGCATAGCCACCCTGCTAAGTGGTCTGTAAGGAGCTGACAGAATGTGTCTAGAATTTTGAACACTATAAGCAAGTGTATAAGTTCTTGCCTCCACGTTCCACTCTCCATGTGTCTTTTTAAATGTCATTTCTGAGAAGAAAAGAAACTATTATTTTGATGCTTGGGTAAAACCCAATGCTTTTCACAGCTAGGCAAGTGCCTACTACTGAGCTCTATCTCTATCCCTCAGATCATAGTGGCATTTGGTTCATTTAGAGGCTAGTGATTTTATATTAAGTATAAAATATATACTTTTATATTAAGTATAAAATATATATAATTTGGTATATTTTTAATTATGTTGTAAAATATATTGATGCCTTGAATAATCATATTTCCGCATAGCATTGATTATTTCATTGTATTTTTATTAGAGAGAGAAGATTCATGAGAGATGCAAGAATATTTGTCCTCCTAAAGATACCTTTGACAGGACTCTTTTACATATTCATGGTATGTATATATGCTAGTTTATAGATAATAAACAGAGCTCAACTATTAAAGAATGAATTGTTAATATTGGAACCTTGTTTCTTGTTGTGTACAATTTTTATTTTTAGTAAATTATTTATATTTTTTTGTGGTGCTGGGAATTGAAACTTGAGCATTGTTTATGTTAGGCTTTAATTCTTAGCTTTTATTTCTAGTAAATAATTTTACAGTTTAAAACTTTACTCTTTTCTACAAAGTTTCTTAGAGAATAATCATGACTATAATAGTATAATCCTTCAGTTTGATAAATAATTAATTTCTTGGTGCTTATATATTGCCTGTTACTTAAAAATAAAAGAGTAAGACATAGTCTTAGCTTTCAAGGAACTTAAGGAAATAAGCCAGTAATTGCAGCACTGTTTATTAGTTTCCTAAGCCTTTCTTGCTAAGGTTAAGAAAATGTTCCATAGTTGATGATTATGACCTGCGTTTTAAATTAGCTTTGTGAAACATTTATATGTTTTGTAGTGCTTATGTATTTCCTAGGAATGAATATGAACACACACACACACACACACACACACACACACACACACACACACTAACAGTGTGTATAAAGAGAGCCACAGAGTCAAGAGAGAACAAAGCATGTCCAGAGATTTGCAGGCATCTCACATGTTGGTTCTTCTGGGAGTAGGAAATGAAGATAAAGGAATAAGCAAGGGTCAGGTCATAGAGAACTTTGTATGTCATGCTCAGGAGTTACACTCTTTCTTCAGACAATATAGAACTACAAACTGTTTATAGCCAGGAATGGTTAGATTTATAATTGTGTATTTTCTATATACATTTATACACAATTATAGTCAATAATAAGTTATTATATGATGGTAAACCTGGAGACATGAAGATAGTTGGAGATTATTATAGTAATACAAGTAAGACATGATATGGCCCCAGTAACAGGGTGGAAGAGAGAAGAAATTAGAACAGATAACTCAGTAGCCTAGACACAGGTCTTAATGATCAGTCAGTCAGTGTTTGGTACTGGAACAAGATGATAACTCCACTTGGGCAGCTGTCTACATGAGGAGTCCAGTTTAGCGGGAGAGGCAGAGGCAGGAAGAATTCTGGAAGAGCTGGAGGCTAAGTTTAGCTGCCAGTCTGCAATGAAAGACACCTCTGGTTGACAATCTAGAGCTCAGGGAGGAGAAATAAAGGCTGAAATATAGGTATGGTGGTTGCTATCAGAGCACCTACAGTATGATCACCAGAGACATGGTAGTTGAATTTGAGGTTGTCAGTGGGATTGCTCACATAGGATGGGAAAAGACTGATGATAAAATACTGTGAAATGGTCACACGTAAAGGGCAGATAGAAAATGAGGTACTCTTGAAGGAGATTAAAAAAACACTTGGTCAGAGAAAAATCAACAGAGATTTCCACATTAGAAATGGAAAGCTATGAGAGTGAGAAGGTAAGTGAGAATGACTAGTTCACAATGTCAGAGTGCACTTTGCATGCTGAGAAGTCTCCTAGAGGTGGACAGATTTTTAGTGCACCTCTAGAGCACAATAGTGGTTACAGAAAGTTCTGTATTACATAAGAAGGGACAAAAGTGCCCCTGTCAGCAGGAATGAGCGTGAGGTAAAGTGCTGAGTGATGGAAGTGGAAGAGGCAGGGCGGGGTTTGCATAATGGCCAACACCTGTGATCTTACATTTTGCCCCTGAGGTGGCTCCCTTGTTTCCACCCACTCCTGGTCCTGGGTTTTATCTTCTCAGTTTTGTAGATAGAAGAGAACTGAGCATATTTCCATATAATTCTTTTAAGAAAAGAATTTGAGGCTGTGGAGAGACAGTGGATAAAGCAGACTCACAGAAGAGACATGTATGGTCGAGTGCAAGTGTAGAGGCCAGTCTAGAAAAGAAAGACATTAGCTTGGCAGGATGAAGACACCAGCTACTGGAGATAAATTTGTAGGGCATGTAAACTTAGATGTCAGGGAAGAAAATTAGTATGTGGTCAAAAATCAGCCTTTGGCCAGAAGTTCAGGATGAAATAGTAGATACTTTAAATAAAATAAAAACAATATTTTTAGTTGAGCGTGGTGATACACAACTATAATCCTAGAACTTGAGAGGCTGAGGCAAGAGACTTGTGAGTTTGAGGGTAGCTTCAGTATCTTGGGCAGTGAAGCAGGACTTTGTCTCAAAAAACAAAAGTAATTAACAACAACAGAACCCCATCTTTGTTTTAGAATTTATTATAGTTTCTAACCACATAGCATACCATACCCAATTTTACAAAGATGTAATGTAAAGGGCATCAGAAAAATTCGAAATGGATTCAGCTGTTTGTTGCTAACTTGTAAGTTTATTTGCAACATTTATCTTGTTCAGTATGGCCTCCTACTATAGTGGAGATCATAGGTAGATTGAAGGATACTTGAAGGACAAAATTTACTTACTTGGTTAACGCATTGTAATATTACATCTTTTAAAATACATTTATGAGTATAAAGTGAAAACAAATATGAAAAACTATGTTTCTCTTTTACTTTTTTTCATAGATAAATCCAGGACAGATCTGGAACAAGTACCTAAGGTAATGAAACATCAAAATAAAAATTCACTTTTAATATCTAGTCTTTAATTTTTCCTTATAAGAAGCTTTCAATTGACTGTTTTTTGACAAATGAGATTATTTTTGCCCTTTTGAGGTCACACACACACACACACACACACACACACACACACACACACAACCTATTGACTACCCCGCTTCCTTAGTGCCTCTTCCCTCCCCCACTTGGTCTCCTTTCCAGTTTCATAGTCTGCACCTACACTCACACCATTAACATGTACACATTATTAGCAGGGTCTACATGATAGTGTGGTTTTGTCAGAATTTCTCAGTCTGTGTTACTCTGCTTAGTATGTTTTCCAGGTCCACCCAGTTTCTTGCAAATTTCATAGTTTGACTTTCTGTTGTAGTTAAGATTCTCATGCTTGTATGTCATACCACATTTTCATTATCCTTTATCTGTTGGTGGAACACTGGCGCATTTCCCTGCTGTTGTGACTAATTTAGCAGTAAGCATGTATCTGCAGGTGTCGCTGCTAGCTTGTTGAATCCTTGAGTATATGCCCAGGAACATTACAGCTAGGTCATACGGCTAGCTCTGGGTTTAGTTTTTGTGAAGCCTCCTCACTGATTCCCCAGTGCCTGTGCTGGGCTCTGTCTCCACCACAAGAACACGCCTTCTCTTTCCTGCAGCCTTGACAGCATTTGTTGTCTTTCTTTTTAAATTCTGACTTGGGTGAGTTAGAATCTCAAAGTAGTTTTAATTTGCATTTTCCTAATGGCATAGGATGCTGAACAATTCTTAAAATACTGGTTAGTATTTTTCTCTTTAGCCCACCTATTCATATAATTATTCTACTTATTAATTATTAGTTTTGGGTTTGCTATTTTATTTTTGCTTTCATAAATTCTAGTTATTAATCTCCTGTCTAAAGTAGAGCTGGCAAAAATTTTCTCCCTCAGCCTGTAGGCTGTTTATTCATTCTGCTGGTTGTCTTTGCTGTGCAGAGACTTTTTCATGTCTTATATGTTAATTAATTCTTGGGGTTGTTTCCAGTACGATCAGAGGTTTGTTCAGAAGGATCTTTTGTATGGCTAGATCTTGATGTGTATTCTTGTTTTCCCATAGCAGCTTCAGCATCGCAGTTTAAATTAGCTGATGTACTGGAGTTTTTGTTCAGTGTGAGTGGTAGGGGTCTATTTTCATTCTTTTGTAGGTGGGTACCAGTTTCACCTGCATCGTTTGATGTCTTTTTTCCACTATACATTTTTGATGGCTTGGCTGTGTCAGAAATTAGGTGGCCATAGCTGTGTGAGTTTCTTTCTCTGTCCTATAGTCTGTTTCATGGGCCTAAATGTCCACTTTTGTGCCATTACTGTGCTGTCTTACCACTGTGGCTCTGTGCTATAATTGGTACTTTCTTTCTTCTAAGGGTTACTTTGGTTTTGTGCTTTTTTGTGTTTCCATATGAATTTATTTTTTCTTCTAGTTCTGTGAAGAATGTCATTGGAATTTTGATGGGTAGTGCATAGAATCTGAGATTATTTGCTTCACAATATTAATTCTGCCATTCCAGCACTAAGGAAGGTCTTTTCACATAATATTTTTAAATTTCTTTTTTTTACTACTTTAAAATTTTCATTGAAAAGATCTTTGACTTCTTGGTTAGATTAATTCCTAGGTACTTAATTTCTCTTTTTAAGCTATTGTGATTAGAGTAATTTTCCTATTATTTATTTACTTAATCCATTTGTTTGTTTATTTATGATTTTTCAAGGCAGAGTTTCTCTATGTAACAGCCCTGATTCCTAGGTTCTTAATTTATCTTTCTGAGCTATTGTGATTAGGGTAATTTTCCATTTATTCATTCTTTATTCATTTGGTTTTTCAAGACAGAGTTTCTCTGTATAACAGCCCTGACTGTCCTGGAACACCTTCTGTAGACCATTCTGGTTTTGAACTCACAGAGATCTGCCTGCCTCTGCCTCCAAAGTGTTGGAATCAGAGGCATGTACCTCAAAGCCCAGCTAATTTTTCTAATTTCTTTCTCTTTTTTAATTTCTTTGTTATTGATGTTTATGAAAGACGCTGTTTTTTGTTTGTTCTGTTTTTTTGTATGTTCATGCTACTTCATTGAAAGTGTTTATTCTAAAAGTTGTCTGGTAGCATTTGTAAGGGCTTTTGGGTATAGAATTGTTATCCAAAATAGAAATAACATTGTTCTCTGTTAGTTTTATTCCTTTTCTGTCTCTCTTTTGGACTTAGCTAAGACTTTGAGCACTATATTGAGTTAGAGACAGTAGACACCCTGATCTGACTTCAGATTTTAGGAAATGTTTTCAGTAGTATAATGTGGGCTGTAAGTCTGCTGTGTATACCTTTTATTATTTTGAGGTATGGTCTGTCATGCATAATTTTTTCAGGACGTTTATCATGAAGTTAAACTTTGTCACGTCTTTTCTGCATCTATTCTTGAGGACCAGTTAGGTTTTGTTTTGTTTCTTTTGTTTCTAGGGATTTAAATTTTTCTTCAATGATCTGTTTTCCTTCATAATTGTATTGTTTAGTCTCCAGTTATTTGTGATCTTTCTCAAGTTTCTGATACTGCCTACTTGTATTCCACAGTGGATTGTACCAGGAGTTCTCTGTGCTTGTGCTGTTGACTGTGGTGAGATCAGTTTAGTTCTCTGAGCTTCTGAGAAGAATGTGAGCTCCTTTTATGCTGGATGGACACTGTTCTGTAGATATTTGTTAAACTCAGTCAAAATCTTTGCTGATTTTAAGATTGGGAGACCTGTGGACACGAGTGAGGTGCTGAACTCTGCATTATTGCTGTCAGGGATCTTCTTTTAGTATTTGTTCTATATAACTGGGAGCACCAATATTTTACATAAATGGTTGTAATTGTTAGTTTTTCTTGGTGAATTATTCCCTTTATTTGGTGTTATCTTAAAAAGGTGTGTGTGTGTGTGTGTGTGTGTGTGTGTGTATCATCTATGTGTAAGTACTGAGGAGGCCAGATAAGGGCATTAGATCACCTGGAACTGGAGTTGGAGGCACTTGTGAGTTGCCTAGGTGTTGGGAACTGAACCCAGGTCCTCTGTAAGAGCAGCAAATACTTTCAACTGCTGAGCCATCTTTTCAGGTTCTTCAGTGTTCTCCTTTTATGTCTTTTGATTTGTTTTTATTTGAAATCTGTTTTCTCAGATAAAAAGATAGCTTTGCCTGCTTGATCGCTGCCTCTGTTTGCTTGGTAGGTTGATCACACTTTTGACATTCAGTGTTTAAGCATCTTTGCTAGTTGAGTGGCTCTCAGTTTTTAATTACATTTGAGATTTTTTTTTTTTTTTAAACAAACCTTGATATTTCTGATTATCTTATTGCGAGACTCTGGCTGACTGGATTATAGCTATTTCTCTTCTTTCTCTCCCCTTAGTTTTTGGGGTTAGACCTGACTGATTTCTCTCCCAACTCTTCCAGGGAGTGTACACATTTATTAAGTATATTTTGGGCTTATTTTAAAAGGCTTTCAGTAGAGGGTTAAGAGAAGGAATGAGGTTCTTGTGAATAAAGTGAGGGGCACCCAAGAGCATGAGCTTTTTTGAGAGAGAGAGCGCTCGAGCTACCTCATGGAAGTGGATTCTTTCATATATTCATTCTACCTGTGTGAACTTCCTTTGAAAGATGACTTTTCTGGGTATAGTGCCCTTGGTTGGCGGTTATTTACTTCCCAGACTTAAAGTCTGATCCAGGTTTTCCTGGCTCTTAGGGTTACAGGGTTTCTGTGACTTTCCTGCCTTCGTAAGGTGGCCTGTATCATTGCTTCTCTTCTCCATATTGCAGTCATGGAGAAGTTGTCAGGATTCTAAATGCTTCTTGTCTTTGGATAGTGGCTCCTTTTTTCGAGGTTTAGAAGTCTTTGCTGTAACAACATTCAGCTGTTTCTGTTCTCTTTTCCTCAACCCTGCCTTCCACCCCATAGAGACCAAGGCTGCTCTCCTGAGTGCCTCTCTGGAGCTTTTTAGATTCCTGTTTGAAAAATGACAGTAAATTTACATATGTGCCCGTGTGCTTTAAGTACACACAGATTAACTATGTAAATGCTGTGTGCATAGCTGTTGTACTACATCATTTAGGGTTACTGACAAGGGAAAGAAGCCTGTATATGCTTAATTCAGAAGCTTTTTTGTGAATAATTTAAATTCTTAGTTGGTTGAATTAACTGATGTAGAACCTAGGAGTACACAGCATCAAACACACACACACACACACACACACTCTCTCTCTCTGCCATCATCTTCCTTGGATTGATAATCCTTGAGATTAAAATCTGGGTAGTAATTTATTTCTACTGTTTCCTTAATACCTAACATAGTGAGCAGTTACTAGATATTTGTTGAACTAATTCTTTTAATTATAATATTAAAATGTATTAGAAAACTTATTCTTACCCCTAATTAGGTTCTGCCATATCACATTTTATATAGCTGTAATTAATTGGTAAATAAAATACAAATACTAATGTTTTTAGTCCTTTTTTATGTCTTAGGGAACACAGTGATTAATCAGTTTGGTTACTAATAAATCAAACTGTAAGAACATCTGGTCTTCAGGGGTGCATATTAAATAGTTTTTGAAGTATGGGCTCTATAATTAATTGTACATGGTATACTTGTCTTCAGTGGTAGAATGATTAATATCTGGATTGTACATAGAGACATATTTACTGTTTTGATTGGGTCATGTTCTCCAGGAAGTTAAGCAGGAACGAGCATTTTAAGGCAATGGTTATCAAGATAGTTAAGCCTAAGAAAATATAGAATGTAGTTGTGAAATGTAATTGTACTGCTAGAATGTAATATGTAACTGGGAGGAAGCACGTGATAAAGATATAAAAAGGTAAGTGGGGACAACCTGCCCTTCCTCCACCTACATACCTGGTAAATGATGAAATTTAGATGCCTTGTAAATTATTTGTTTGTAGTTCATGGGTAGAAATCCACTGGGAGTTTTAAACAGTAAGGCTAATAGATCGATGCCTCTGACACAATGTGGAGTGTCTCTGTGTTAGACACAGAGATCAGTAATTTTTGCAGACCAGAGATAAATGAGGAAATAAATTGCTCAGTGCTTAGGATGTAAAGAGGAGACACACGGACTCTTCAGGAAATCATTCTTTAACTGGATGTGGATAGTGTGGATGGGGACATTGTCATAACGGTATTGGTCTAAATTTTAGTTTGTTTATTTTGAACATTATTTCTGAAGGGATTTTTAACAGGGTAAAGTACAAGTTGGGGAAACTGATACTTGACATTTTAAAAAACTGTAAGTGAGAAATATGAAAATTAGGATAGGCCTTCTACTCTTTGTTATTGGCTGGGTGTGATGTATCATTGGATCTACTGATGAAGACCTACAGCGATCCACACTGGTGAAGGCAGAAGCATTTTTCTCTCAGTCGTGATTTATTTACTTGTGTAGATAGGAGCCCACTGTGCGGCTGACCCCAGACTCGTGGCAATCTTCCTGCCTCAGCTTCTTACAGAACTGGAATTAGAAGCTTGCACAACCACTGATGCTACATTGTTCTGTGTTTTTGTTGTGTTGTGTTTTAGGCTTATTTATTTAATTTTATATGTTTTCGTGTTTCTCTTGCATTATGTATGTGCACCACATGTGTTTCTGGTACCTGTAGAGATCAGAAGATAATGTCTCACCCCTGGAACATAGATGATTGTTAACATCCATGTGTGCTGGGAACCAGACCCAGGTTCTCTGTAAGAGCAACAAGTGCTATTATTGCTGAGCATCTCACCGCCCCATTTTTCTACTTTATATGAGCATTTAATTTGATGAGAAATAGTTTTTGTGATTGTGATTTTTGATTTTGCATCTTATATTTAAGATTCAAGTTAATTTTGTGTAATGATAGTATAATGTTGTATACTATGTAGAGCTAATGGATAGAGAGAAGATATTTAACTAATTGGGGACAATGCATTCTTTTGATAGATTTTTATGAAACCAGATTTTGCCTTGGACGATTCTCTAACTTTTAATTCAGTTTTACCGTGGTCTCATTTTAATACTGCTGGTGGGAAAGGAAATCGTGATGCAGCTTCTTCCAAGTTGCTTCAAGAAAAGGTAACTTAATTTCTCATTTTTTCCAATATAGCAAACTTTATTCTGGTTAGGTGGTACTAATTTTTAGAGTTCAGATTTACTTATTAAGCTCTACTTTTTAAAAGTTCTCCCCTCTCCCTTCTTTCTCTTTCCTCTTCCCTTCTTCTGTAGTGTTGGGTTTGAACCTAGGGCTTTATTCATGTCCATACTAGACTAACTACTCTACCACCAACTACCCCTTCTACCTTTTAAGTTCATTTTTTCTAGCCAGTCATACTTAATAACTCTAATCTTAACTGATGGACTAGTAAGTAGCATCTTAACTCAGTAGAATAAGTTATGATTGTGAAAAGGAGTTACCAAGTGCTTCATGCCAAAGCTTTATAGAAATTGGTGGTTTTACTTCAAGTAAGTATGTATATGAAATCTATATGGTAGGGGTTGGTGCATGTCTCTGTGTAGGTGCAGAGGTAGAGCCAGTTCTCCTGCTTTTATGTGGGTCCTAAGGCTTAGGTGGCTGGTGGTTCTGCCATCTCATTGGCCCTAAGTTAATGGAGTGAAGAGAACATACTGTTTAACAAATTGCTTTGCACCTATACCAGGTATTTCGTACATATGAATTAGCTGACTCTGTAACAATGATCTAAAATCCTTGTAAAGTGCTATTTTTTTCATTTTCATAGTGAAGATTATTATTTTGAAGCAAAAAATGTTTTAGTTAAAATATAATGTCCTGACTACACTGTATTTTTGCTTTATAAAGCCTAGTATTTTGCATTTTCTCAGTCAACAATCTTTATTACTATGTTAATATATCTTAGAGTAAACATCTTGAAAGTTATTTCTAATTTAAAACTCTAGGCATATCAAGAATCTTCTAAAACCTGAATGACAGTAAAGTCTTTAATCTCTGTTTCTGTCAACATGTGGCCTAGAGTCTCTAAAACCAGATTCTTAAAGACATTGTATTTCACTCTAGTGACATTGCTTGGCCTCTGAAAGCCTCTCTCAAGAAGATTTTCAATACACTGGCTTTATTTTTTGATAGGAATTGAAGAACAGATGAGGGAGGCTGAGAAGACTTATTCCGTTTCTTATAACTAAATGAAAATAGATAATTAATTTTTCCTTAGAAATTTTCACTTATAAAAGCTTTTCTTTGAGTAAGAATATTTATATTCTTATTGATTATAAGCAGTGGCTGATGATACAATCTGTCTTATTCCTAGCCTTCACTTTAACATTTAGAGGTAGAATAATACCAACCAGCCAACCAACCAACCATCAATAACCCCCCAAACTGATCTCAACTCATTAATTATATATATACTTTTAGGAGTACTTTAAAAAAATTTTTTCCTTTATGACAGTTTAATAAGAAATAAATTATGAAAGTATAGTGTTTTTGAAAAGAGTGGATTATTGGAATATTGATAAATTTCAAAAAAATTTAAAATTCAAAGGAAATTCTTTTCTCATTCTAAATATTTAAAATAACTGAAATGATGGGAATTTAGCATTTTTTAAGTCACAGAGTCCAGTGTTTTGTATTTACATTGGGACTCCTTTCGTGTGCTTTGCTAGCGTAGGGATGAAAGCATTGAAAGATGGCGCTTTCAGACCCCAGTGGACTGGAGCTGAGTGAGTTCCCGCGGACTTAAAAGCACTGTTGTTTCCTCCTCCAGTGTAGTGGGAAGCGCTGGTCTGTGATGTGTGAGTTTGCATTGAAATACAAATGATTGCACTGTGTCTTCATTAAGAAAGTGTTTCCTGGGTGAGATGACCCAGTGGGCAAAGATGCAGCTCCCAGTCTTACCACCTGAATTGGATCACTGAGATCCACATGACAGAGGGAAGTGGGGAAGTGATCCTGCAGCTCTTCCTTCGGCATCTACAGTATGCTGTGACATGTGCACCTCTCCCCCACAAAAGAAAACTGTTTCTTTGTTTTAAGATTTTCCTTAAAAAAAAAAAGAGGCAGGATTAGATTTGTATCTTGGTGATAGAGTGAGCCTCACATATATTAGGGCCCAGGTTTGATCTTGAGCACTGCATGGGAGCATTGTGCATAGGAACAGAGTTGTTTACTTTCTGGCGAAGTTGTTTGTTTGTTTGTTGTAGTTTATCTTTAAAATCACAGACCTGTTAAAACAGGCATATGCCATTCTGAGATTTCAGTCCACTGAGCATATAATCTGTTTTAGTATGTTTGTATTCATGTTGCTTTTTCAGTCAGTGAGTAGCTGTACTGAAGATGGGAAGAAAAAGGGTGTGAGCTCTAGAAAATCAGATTATAAAATGTTAATTTATAACCCATTAGATGTTTTAAAAGATTAAAAGTAAATGACCATTATTGAAAATATCTTCAAATCATTTAAACTGTAGATACTGAAAGTTTATTCATCAATCCTTTAATACTACAAGATTCAGAAATAGTGCCTAGGTTGCAAAGTCTGGAAGTAGGAGCTAAGAGATGGCTCAGTGGTTAAGAGCACTGGCTGCTCTTCCAGAGGGCCTGGGTTCAATTCCCAGCACCCACCTGGCAGCTCACAACTGTCCTTAACTCCAACTCCAGGGCTAATGCACACACAAAAAATTTAAATTAATTATAAAAAAAATCTGAAAGTAACAACCAAGAGAAATGGATATACTGTAGTAAAAAACAAGAACCATATTCTCTTAGGAAGAAAGGAAATGGTAGGCCTGTGGTTCAGTAGACTTGCATTGGACTGATAATGATGGATGCAATAAATTTCATAGTTCCAGATCTGAAATTTAGAAAGCATATTAAATATACAACAGTAAGAGTTAACCTTGGTAGTATTATAATATACACAAGCTAATTATTTAAGGCATTTATTGCTCTTAAGAGTATAAGACATGGAAGTAAAAATTACAAATAGATAAAAGAACAATTTTAGAAGTATATAATAAGCAGCCTTGAAAGCAACCCATCAAAATGAGTCACATTGTATGTAATGTGTAACTGAACCAACAGTCTGCGTTCATTTTGAAACAGCGCGGTACAGTATGAAGAGCTAAGTGACAAACATAGGTTTATCGTTTAGTTTTGGCACTTGCTAACCATATGACTATATTCAAGTTAAGCTTCTGCTTTTTCTCATTTGTAAAGCGAGAATGCTAATCATAGCTGGTTTGTTACAGGTAGAAAACATACATGCATGTGAAGTAGATGTGCTAGTACGCAGAAGAAAAAGCTCAGTGTAAACTAACCATCTACATAGATAAATGATGTGTCATGTTGATGTGGGCCAAGGAGATAGTTTTCTCTAAAATCCTTGAATTCAGATTTCCATTTAACACTGTGGGAAGAAGGTAGTATTTACAGGGTAAGCAGCCATTCCTGAAAAGGAAGTAAACTTTAATCTTTAGTCTCACATTTATCTGTCTTTGGGCTGTACTTTTTGATTCCCATTTTGTATGCCAGATTCTAAGGATCCCATAATCCAACAATTCACACAATAGATTATAATACTTTACCATTTTCAGAAAGTATTTGGGTAGTCAAGAATGATATACTTAAGACATATCTGATTTTTTCTTCCTTTTGAAGCTGAGCCATTATCTGGATATTGTGGAAGTAAACATTGCTCACCAGATCTCTCTACGTTCAGAAGCATTTTTTCATGCAATGACCTCTCAACACGAATTGCAGGACTACCTCAAGAAAACTTCCCAGGCTGTAAAAATGCTTCGAGATAAAATTGCACAGATTGATAAAGTTATGTGTGAAGGATCACTACATATTTTAAGACTGGCCCTTACCAGAAATAATTGTGTTAAAGTATACAATAAACTGAAGTTAATGGCTACTGTACACCAAACTCAGCCTACAGTGCAGGTGTTACTGTCCACTTCTGAATTTGTTGGAGCTTTGGACTTAATAGCAACAACTCAAGAGGTTCTGCAGCAGGAGCTTCAGGGCATTCACAGCTTCCGGTATGTCTGTTAAGTAAGCCTTAGAAGTAATGTCACAGGCGTTCCAGGAGAAATGTTTATGTGCAGTGTTAAAAAGCAGAGATGTGTTCAAAGTGAAGTGTGTATTTTTGTCTTCCAGATTGATTTGCTTAGTAATGTTATGATTATGTTACTTATATTAACAAAACAAATAAAAACTAAGTACTCAGTGATAGTTCAATAGAGAAGCTAAGTGAAAATTTCTAGTAGATGAAATAAATACTAAACCAGTTACATTTTTGAAAATAGCACTTTGAAAATGTTCAAATAGCTTGGTGTCAAAATTTTAGATCATGGTGGAGAGGTGAATACCAGAATGCTATAAATTATTTAGAATGATTTTTGTAGGCGCTTGAGATGGCTCAGGGGTAAAGGTGTTTGACCCCAAACCCAGTGACCCAAACACATATTGTCATGGCATATGCAGGCATGTGCACAAACACAGAAATAAATACAAGTTTTTAAAATAGGGCTTAAGTTGAAAAGTTTTAAAGATTCATTTCTAATTTTCAGTTTGTGTCTCAAATTTGAAAGAATTCCAAGTAGTGACCCAGAAAGTAGCCTGTTGTTCTTGAGTTCTTTGAGAACCTTTACAAACCAAAACACGGCTGAGGAGAAAACTCGCCAGGGAGCTGTGAGAATCCAAATCTCACGCAGAGGATCTCTGCAACACATATTTAAATATTAATCGTAGATGAAGAAACTAGAAGACTCTTGGGACTCCTTAGCCAACCACAGCACACGTCGAAAGGGGGTGGTAGTAGCTGCAGGTGTTGTGCATGTTAGAGCATTTGCTTAGTCTGTGAGTTTTATCTTCATGCCACTAACACAAAACAAACAAAGCTAATTTGACTTTGAAATTACACATAAAATATCCTTAATATTGCAGTTGTGGGTATTTTCTGTGAAAATGTATTATTTATAGACCAGTTGCGGCCATCAAAATTTCATTACACTAAGCAGATGTTGGTATTCTTACAGAAGTTCTTGTCCTCTAGCAGACTCCTTCAGAACTTGCAACAAGAGGTTACAATTGGCATGTTACAGATGTACTCTGTAGATTAATAGAGATGTAATATATTCTAGGAGAGTTGAAGTTAAAATAAGCTCATTTGAATTGCGTTACAAGTTCTTGTTAATTTAATATTATATATGTATATGTATATATATGTATGGAATGTTTAAATAACACTTTAGAACTCGTACAAAAGTGAATGAAGTCATTTGTTCACTCACTGAAGAAAGCCAGTGAGTACTTAGGACTGTCAGGCCAACTAGGAGAGTTCTGAGTCATGAACAAAGCAGACACTTCTCTGACAATTTTGCTAGGGTGAGGAGTTTAGCACATGGCTTGACAGTTAGGGAACATTCAACACAGTATGATGGTATGCAGATTGCCGTGGAACACTAAAGCTAGAAACAACCCAGATTTTAATGGTTGCAGAAATGGTTACAGGTTAAGTCACAGAGCTTTTTGAAAGGCTGTTAAAAGCTATTGTTGAAAAGCCTCTCCTTAAAATTATACCTGTACATAAAATTCTGGATGATTCATGGGCCTTTGTACTCTACTGTGGGTTTCCCAACATGGAGCCCCAAGGGACTAAATGATTTCTAATTTTTCAACCTCTGAATTTTAAAATTTTTTTCATTTCCAATTTGTGTGATATTTTTAATGCATGATTGATTTTATTATTGCTTTATAAAAGCAGACTTAAATGACAGAAGCTCTGAGGGTCACTTTGTTTATCACATGTTGAAGTCATGATGTTCGCACTATATTGTCTGGTTAGCACAGAACTGAGAAATAGAATTAAAGATTGAATGCTTGCTTGCTGAATTCAGATTCTAAACTGTTCTAGTTTTTACTACAAAGGTTATACAGTTTTATTTGATACATAGTTTGTTTGTGATCGGTAATATTGATGAACACTGTAGTTATCCAAAGGTATCTGGAAAAAGTTTAAGATTAGAGTTGGATGTTTATCAATGATTTATGATTTATTACACTACAGAATCCAATTTACATTTATTTATTTACTTACTTTGTTCTTGAGGATAAAGTCCATGGTTTTGTTATACTGGGCAGTAACCCACAAGTGCTCTTATCTCATTTTGCTAAGCCGTCTCTTGTTATTTCTTTAGAACCTATACATGTAAAGGATATTTATCTGTAAACATTTCTGTAAAACTGCCTATCACTTGTCAGTTCTTATGGTTATAACTGTGTAAAAATTTGGTATCAGAATTTGAGTTTAATTTATACTTTGGATAAGCATCTTCATATGCAGTTTATTTAAAAAAAATAAAAGAACTCTAAAAGAAAATACTTTTCAAACCCGATTCATACTTGAAGTAATTTGAGACTGAGATTTGGTAGTTGAGAAATTTTACTTTGCATTTTAAATTTCTGGCAAATTCCGTATGATAGATTTATATTCTTTTTATTATAAGTGTTAAATATCAATGTTATTTTCTTGTAAAGCTTCATTGATATTTAAATGCTATTAGTTTTATTTGAAAATGTAATTTATTTTTGATTGTTAATGTTTTTGTCAAATTGGTTAGGAAAATGTACCCTCCAGGTTTCTTTTTTTTTTTTTTATAAACATTATTGGTATGAACTATGTTTCTTTAATTTTTTATTTGAATTTCACTTGCTTCCCACCTTCCTGTGCCTTAGGTTGTATTTTAATCTTTTTTAATTGGGCCTGTCTTAGAAAAGCCTTTAATCTCTTTCTTAGTAGGAGATCTGGGCCTCTGTTAGATGAAGTTGTTGACAGGCTCTCTAGTTCTGTAGTTGCTGGTCCCCTTTACATTTGTCTGTAACCTTTGTCTTGGTTTAGGGAATTTTTATTTTAAACTTCTAAAAGTCATATGACCAAAAATACCCATTTTTTTTTTTTAAGAAAAAGAATTCAGTTATTAGTTGTGTGTCACTTTCTATTTTTTTTTTTGCTAATCATTGTTAGAAAATACTTATGTTTATTTTCTTTTTCCTCGTTTCAGAGCTTTTGACCTGAGAAATCTGTATAAATGTTTCTCACTTGTGAGTCTCAGAATACTTGTTGTATATTCTCTAATGACATCTTACTGCAGATTACTGAGCTTCATTATCACTTGTGGATTTTAAAGGCTTTTTGGTTTTAAATGTCTTGGGCAAGAGCTATGTCACACACATCTTAATACACATTTGTGGAACCCATGGACTGTCTAATATATTACCAAAAATACGTTATTGTTCTTGACATATTCTTTTTCAGCCTTTTTAACATTCTGTAATCATTGGATTATTGTAATTGTTAACTATTTAAAATTAATTGTTCATAACTATTTGTAATAGATATATACCTGTGATTCTCAGTTCTGGCTGCATAATAGATTTCCAGAAGAGCTTTAAGGATAGGTATGCCACACCCCATTGAAACCAATTAAGTTATACATGTAGAAGGGAAGGCTCCATATGTTTTCAAAGCTCTCTGAGAATTTCTAAATGGGCCAGAATTGAGATGCTAAATATAACCACTACTAGATTCTCTAAATTTTAGATCTTATAATTAAAGTGCTTACATCTTGCTATGTAAAGTTCTTTTTTAAACCAAAATTTGAGCCACAGCATCTTCCCTTTCCAAAGAAGTACTATGTGTCTGATAAAAGCCACTAGACCCAATTCCTTCTCACAGCCTTAAAAGTAACTTATTCAGGTGGGAATTTGGGCTCATAACTAATTCTTACAATGATGTTTTATATGTTTATTGCTTTTCATAATTAAAAAATAATGATTTTTACTGTGTAAATTTATTGTGATACTGGACAATTTTAGTTACATAATATATAATTTTTAACTATCACACATGAAAAAATCTGCTCTTAGCAATAAAGATAGTCATTGAAATAATACATATAATTCTTGCTGTATTATTAATTTAGAGGTATTGTTGACATTAACAGTATTCAAATTCTTACATAGATATACTATGAAAATCCCAGTATGGGCCAAAGAATGCATTTAATAGTGATAGGCCACAGCTGCTTTTTTTTTTTTTTTCTTCTTCTACTTTTTACAGAAAGGCCTTAATTTGAAATCCAGGGCTGTGTTTGCATTATTATTATTATTATTATTATTATTATTATTATTATTAATTGTAAAGGTTTGTAGAAACAGAGAACATTTTATTGAGTTCATTAGTACTCTGATCCAGGTATGGTGCAGTTTGGTTTTTTTCTACAGAAGCCATGAGATAGGCTGTGCTGTCTAGTTTCCACAGGTACTGAAAGTGAGGGTAGACACCTTAAGGGTAGACACCTTAACTGATTTGTTTCAGTCCATAAAGCTAGTGAGAGGAAGCCCAGCATCTCCTCGGAGCTGGAGTTTGCCTCATATATTTGAGTGAGCATCTTATTTGGTCCCACATAACTCTAAACACCAAGCTGATTTTATAATGACATAGATGTTGGAATTACAGGCAATTGTGCTAGTTTTACTGAACAAGAAACCACCACAGCAATTAATTTTCAGATAAAAATTAATGAAATTAGTTTGTTTTCGAGTTGTAAGCCTGCCTACCTGCCCTCCCTCCCGTCCTCCCACTCCCTTCTCTCACTCATTCTTACCTAAGAGGTGGACATCCAGAGTTAATTATGGGTTTCGGCATTCTCTGGTTTCATTGCTAAAAGGCCACTTTATGATTTCATTTAAGGAGTTTATTTTATTAGTTTTGTTGAGATATTCAACATATTATTTGATCCTATAATCTTATATAATCTGCAATTTAGTTTCTAAACATTAGGATAAAAAACATATATTTTATGCTTTGAGACAAAGCCAAAAGATTTTGCTGTTTGATAAAATGTAGACCTTTGTGCTGTAGATGGATACATATAGCACAAAGATCACTATATTGAACATATATGTTAGTAGAAAATCCAAATTAATGTATAAGTTCAGCCATGTCTAAGAAGAAAGTGTTGTAATTGTTCCCAATTTACTTTAGTTGGATATATAGGTTTATTACTTTTTCAGAAAGTTATATTACAGGTTTTCTTTCTGCTTTTGTTTTTTGTTTTTTAGTACTTATATTGTTCCCAGTTCTGTAAAGGAATAGAACTGGTAGAATTTGCCCACATGCATTTGTGCTCACACACATTCACCCATTCACATACAGTGAGGGGGCATTTATTAGTGAGGTTTACAGGTTGTGGTTCTGATAGCCCCACAATGGCTGTCTTCAAATCAGGTTCAGTTCAACCAGCACTGGGATCCTGAAGATGTAGATTCTATTACAGGTGAAGGAAGGCCTCTACAGCAGGATAGAGTGAGGGCAAACAGGCAAAAGGCAGAAGCTTTTCTCCTGTGTCCTTTTGTGTGGGCTGCCACCAGAAGATGTGGCCCAGATTTAGGGAGGGTCTTCCCACCTCAAATGATCTGGTCAAGGAAATCTCCCACTGGTGTGCCAGCTGTTTGGGTTTCAGTCGATCACAGATGTAGTCAGGTTGATAGCAAAGATTGGCCATCACAGTCTATATTTGTTTTTTACTTTAGTAGATCCCTTGCCACTCCAAAGAGATTATTAAGCCACATACTTTATTTATTTTGAGACATGTCTTAAGGTAGTCCAGGATGGCCTGGAACTGACTGTGTAGATCAGGTTGGTCATAAATTGAAAACATCTGTCTGCCCCTGCCTCCCCAGTGTGCTACCATGTCCAGCCCTAGGTCACATACTTGTTAAATGTACTGCTTAGACAAATTTTTGTATTTGTATTTTTATGCATAACAAATGCTACTTAGTAACATTAAAGTTTATATCTGCTCCTTATATGAATTTAAGGATGCATAAAAATTATTCTATTCAAGTTGTTTAAGACTATCTGAGGCCAGGGGTGCTGGCTTACTTTAATCCCAACACTTGAGAGGCAGAGGCAAGTGGATCTTTTGAGCTCAAGGTCAGCCTGGTCTATAAAGCTAGTTTTAGAACAGCTATACAGAAACCTTGTTATGAAAAACCAAAATAAAATAAAAAGACTGAGAACCTTATTAAGATTTCATATTTAAATTGATATTTTTTATGAAATATGATTTTATGATTTTTTTATGAACAAATATTAGTAGGTACATTTATATGAACTTGACAAGAGAATTTTTTTGTGAAATTTGTTGAAGATTATCAAATCCAGAGTTAACATACCTGAGTATTGACATCTAATCTGCATTGAAAGAGAATCTATGCTATCCATAAAAAGAAGAGCAGGCATGATTAAATTTACAATGTGTAACATATCATGCCTTATATTTACAAAAATGAAAGCCGAACAGTGGTGGTGCACTGGGGAGGCAGAGGCAGTGAGTTTGAGGCCAGCCTGGTCTACAAGAAGAGTTCTAGGACAGCCAGGGCTACACAGAGAAACCCTGTCTTGGAAAACAAGCAAACCAAACCAAACAACAACAAACCAAGAACACAAATAGACAGATAAGGGAAACGAGAAAGTCACAGGAGACTAACTGGATATTACCGTGCACCCTCAGCTCCTGGCCATCCTTTTTCCTTTGCTACTCTCTCCAGATTCCTGAATATTTTAAGTCACACATATTTTATTTTTGCTATAAATAGTTTATGTAATTTTAAAAGATGAGATTTAAAAATACCCAACTTTATGTTGCTGATATCCTCAAATAGCTAGTTGATGATGGGATGACTGCTTATGTTTGTTGCCATATATAACTGTCCAAATAATATTTATGAAATATAATTGTTCATATAATATGTGATGGCTTATGTGTTCCAAATACCTTTTGATATATAGCTTTATTCTTTTTATTTTATTCCTGTCAACATACTAATTGAGAACTGCATCCTCATGTTTCATATGGTCGCTTTCACCTCTGTTTTCTTATAATTGTTAGTTGGTTAGACTTTCTTGCAGGAGCACTGAATCTGGAGCAGTGTGTGAGTCAGTGAGCACAGTTGTCCCTCTCAGTGCCCTGACCACTATCCTTTACTGTCTATTCCTGTTTCCTTTGAAAACAGATTTGGGATTGTGACAGTAACAAAGTCTGATTAAAAAAAGTATAGTGTAAAAATATTTTCAAAACATAAAAAGTGTGTCACAAATGTATAAAATACATGTAGGCAGTAGTCTCTTTTTATTATTTCCTGTTATAAAGCACAAACCTATGAGAAAAAGTAAAATATGTCAAGCTTACCTGGTAGAACATGACACCGTTCACAGTAGGGAGATGTGAACAAGCACAGGGATGGCAGCATTAAATGCACAAGCTGACTACGCTCCAGTCTACATTGTGGTCATTTCACAGCC
This sequence comes from Phyllotis vaccarum, assembly GCA_033318265.1. Taxonomy (NCBI): domain Eukaryota; kingdom Metazoa; phylum Chordata; class Mammalia; order Rodentia; family Cricetidae; genus Phyllotis; species Phyllotis vaccarum. The sequence goes on along the minus strand of JARWLC010000015.1, from coordinate 63,804,383 downwards.
ACTTCCTGATGCTGTGGTGGGGACTCGTGTCCCAAGAGCCCCTGCTTAGAACTGTGACACAGTCATCATGCCAGCAGTCACCTCCAGGATGTGGATTGGGACAGTGAAATTTTCAGCTGCTGGGTTACAGAGTAGGCTAAAGTCAGACAAATTAGTGAGAAACTGTCTCAAAAGAAAAAGCAAATGTTAGGTGGGGAGATAGCTCACAGCTTGTCTGTAGTGTCATAGGTGGGGAGATAGCTTACAGCTTGTCTGTACCATGTGTGAGAGCCTCTGTCTAGCTGTAGTGTTGAGATTAGAGACACACATTATGGCATCTGGCTTTTTCACGTGAGTTCAAGCTACTGAATGTAGGACATTTTGCTTGTATGGCAAGTGCTTTTACCCGCAGAGCTATCTCATCAGCATAGGAGCCTGTTTCTTTTAGTAAGAGGTTATGTTCCTAACTACAGGATTTTTTTTTTTCTGTGTTTTTATAGTGGATAGAGCTAAAAATTACTTTCCCTTTTAATTTTACCTTTTGGATTGTTTTACATAATTTTAATTTATTTGTTGGAGTTAAGATTGAGCCCAGGGCTTCATGTATGCTAAGTATTCACACTACTATTGAGCTATACATCGGCCCCTAATTTTTCTCTAAAAAAAAGCTATAAACTCTATGCTGATGCTTCTCATTCACACTGATGCCTCTAGTGTGTTACTTCTATAATTTTATTATCTCCTTTGACCAGGCTGAAAATGTGATTCTTAGATATCAGCACTGTTTCTCACTTGTCTTTAAGCACACAGTATGCTCTCAGAGCTGGCAGTATTGTTTTGGTGGTCTTTTCCCTTCCCTCCTGTCTGTGGGTATGCGCCAAGACCCTCAGAAGATGCCTAAAGCATCGATAGTGCCACACCCCCCCCCCCCCCCCCGCCCCATGATGTCAGGTACAGTCAAAAATAAATAATGACTAACAGTTGTAATAATATTCTGGTGAGGTGTATGTTAGGATTGTATGATCCATCCAATTGGATCCTCATTTGTTAGTATTTGGATTATTCCATTTCCCTTTTATTGAGACAAGATCTCAGTGTATTGCTTCGGCTTGAACTCAGTTCTCTTGCTGAAGCCTACTGACTGTTGGGAAGATAGGTGTGCACCATACCTGGCTTCCACTTCCTTAGTTACAATAGTGCGGCATGTCTATCTGTCTGCGAGTATGGTTATTATTATTATTATTTTTAACTTTTGTCAACACAACTGTGATTCCGATTGTAAAGTAATGTGATTCCCAGGTCAAAGGGAAGTCACCTACCTGGTTTTGTTAGGGCCCGGCAGGGTTTTAGTTTGTGCCTGCTGTGAGGTGTTGGTGCCATTTATCAGACATCTATTAAACCTCTTATTAACTATAAGATATTTTATATTGCAAAATACAAACTTACCCTCTTATTTTGTCAGGTTTGTTTCAAAACCATCACTACTACCACTTACCATAAACTGTTTATGATAGAACATTATTGTTTTAAAAGTTGTGTTTTAACTAATTTTCAAAACTGTACTGTTATAGCCTGTTTTATAAAGAAAACTCTAGACAACAAGGTCTTCTTTCTCAAGTGAATGTAGTGTATTAGAAATAGTTGTATTAAATTAACATTTAATATAAAATTAAGTTTAAAATATTAAAACTTATCCCCCCAAATAGACATATTTATTATTTATTTAGATAGATGGGGTCTTTACCTTACTGTCCTGGAATTATAACTAATCTAGAACTGGAATTACAGATGGTTGTTAGGCCCCATGTAGGTTCTGGGACCTGAACTCATGTCCTCTACAAGAGCAGCGCATGCTTTAAGTACTGGTAGCCCCTCTCTAGCCTCAAATAATTTGGAATTTATTGATCTGAGAGCTGATGAACAGTAACGCAGATTTGTCATAACAGGTCGAGTTGAGTCATTCTTCTGAATGACTAGGGCCTGCCAAATATTAGGGACTTGAGTGTACTGAATAAATGAATGGATGGGCCGGGAGCCACCACCACTGATCGCCACTAAATGGTAATGGTAAAGGAACTTGAAAAGCTGACACTTCATCTATAACAAATAGCCATAACATTTGTCAAGTAAGGGTTTCTACAGCTTTTCCCTGTTCAGTATTTAAAGGGTAGAAACAAACTGAGAAAGGTACAGTCCTGGACATGAAGCGACGGGACAGTGAGTTTTGCTCATTAAAGGGCTCCATTTTACTAAAAATTCATATGGTGTAAGTACTGTCAGCTAGAAAAGCTCTGTTTATTCTTTTGAAGGGGGGTGAATTTCTGGCTTTAAGTGGATAATATATGTATATATAATATTTTTCTCTTTTGGTAGGCATTTGGGGTCACAACTTTGTGAATTAGAAAAGCTGATTGATAAAATGATGATTGCAGAATTTTCTACTTACTCTCATAGTGACTTAAATAGACCACTGGACGGTGAATGTCAAGTTTTAGAAGAGGTATGTGTTAACTGTGCAGTCCAATTGTTGCCTTTGCTTAGTGCTTTTTCCTTCACAGCTTCAGTTTGTAACATTCTGTTTGTGTGTCTTTAAATGCCTCGAATCCCAAGAAGTAGAGAATGGGATCATGTCATGACCTACTTAGAAAAAGGAGTTAAAGTGAGGTCTTTAAGGGTTACAAACCAAGTTCAAATAGAGATAAAGGATGAATGGCTTAGTATATATTCTATGGGCATGTATTCACTGGGGTTATCCTCTGTAAAAAGTGATGGTTATGTGATAATATGTTAAAGCATCCACATTTACCAAATTCTGAACATGTTTTACTGTGTGTATATGTCACATGCAGGCTTTACTGACTGGTAACTTGGCAGTGCAGATCATTGGTAAAAACTACCAGGAAGAAAGGATCTAAAGTCCTGACTTCCGGTGACCTACAGAGGTGTTCGTATTAGCAGTTGGCGTCCCACTCAGTCCAGATTGGCATTCCTGTCTTCTGGGCGTCAGGGACTCCTGACTGGTTACAAGTGTTTGTGGATATTCTCTTAACTGTGGAAATGAGGACAGCAGACATGTTAGAATTGTTTTGTCCTTCAGCCAACTCCATGTCATCTATTGTGGTAGAGTAGGATTTACCTGTTGGAGAACACAGACTCCAAAAATCTGATGGCAAGATTGCTGTGGGAGTGGTGATGTCATCCTTCTAGAAGCTCTCCACGTTGTGCATGCAGGCAGAAACCTGAGGGTCTGACATAACCTTTCTGATAAGTGTTTCTACTTTAAATTTAAAATGTAAAATTATACATCTTTCTTTTATTTTAATAGGAAAGATTAGTATCTCTTGTATTTGGGCTTTTGAAACAAAGAAAACTTAATTTTTTAGAAATCTATGGTGAAGAAATGCTTATTACAGCAAAGAACATCATTAAAGAGGTATTGTACATTTTTATTGGATATATGATATGAAACCTGTGAAGTTAATCTTTATTTTATGTAAGATATTCATTATAATAGTAATATGTGATCATTTTGTTTAAAATTATATACATGGAAAAATAAGAGAAGCATAGCCTACCAGTCATGAGCACTACTTTAAGAATATTTTATATATGGATGTTATGGGTTTCTTATTGTTGTACATATGACCTTGCACAGATTTTAGAGCCCACATAAGCATTTTTTCACATTATTTTGCAAACCTTCAGAAATGTCAGTTTTATGGTTCTGTAAAATTGAGCCAACATCATGTTAGTTAGACCTATTGTCTCTCTTTCAATGTGGAGTATTTAAGATTTGAATTTGGTACTGTAAATAAAGCTGACAGATATTTTAGGGATAAAGTTAGTTTGGTCTTTATATTTTTTCTTTTTAAAAAAAGGGTACTGGGAGGGTGGCTCAGTCAGAGAATATAGCTCAATATCTGAGTATTTGAAAACACTGCACATAAGTGTGCAGTGTAACCCCGTTACTGGGGAGGCAGAGACAGGAAGGTCCTGGACTGGATGGCCTTCCCGAGGATGACAGCTGAGATGGTCTCTGGCTTCCATGCCTGCACACACAGATGCACACACGTGTGCACTCAGACATACACACAGACAAACAACTAAATGTGGTTTTCTTAGACTGATGTCCAAAAGCAGACTTGCTGGTCAGAGAGTGAAGGGTATTTTTTAAGTTGTTTAATACATAAAGCTGCATTGTTGTTGGAAAACGTTTTACTAATTTGTACTCCCCACTATAAGTATCTTAGGTGTTAATACATATGTTTATTAGGCTTACTCACCATTAGTTTAATGTACATATTTGAATTTTTAGTGTTTTTATAAAATACACAAAAATCTGTATTTTTTTTTTTAACTTAAACACTGTATTTCTAAATGAATGTAACTATCTTGGAAAATTGTTGACAGTATTTACTAATGTTAATTATATAAACATTACAACACAGAATTTCTGTTCGTAAGTATTCACCTAACAGGAATACTAAGGTAAGTTCATTCAAACACAACATAGTAGAATGTACATGACAGCACCATTTGCCATTAGAGAAAAAGGAACATTCTAAATTACATCATCAGAAAATAGAACTGATAAACAGAATTGTGGTATATACACAATGAAATACTATATTGCAATGTGACTGAATGAATTATTCATAGCTGCACAGATTTGAAGTATAGACATAATATAGAGTTAGACACAAAAAGAATATACACTACAGGATTCTCTGCATGTACGATTCAGACACAAGAAAATTATCATACTTTAGAAATCTACTAGTATTTTGGCTCTGGGGGATCAGGGTTGGAGGACACCCTCATGGTGGCCCACAACTGTATTTAACTTCCCTTGCAATGGTTCCAGCACCCTCTTCTGGCTTCTGCAGGTACTGTGTGCATGTCACGCACAGACAAACATTTAGGAAAACACTTATACACATAAAATAAAATTAAAATAAAAGATAGTAACTTTTGAGAAGAGTAGTAACTGGACAGAGAATGGACTTGTAAGCACTTTAAATGTTTAGTTGCATTGCGGGAGTTCTAGCTCAACAGAGCACTTTCTGTGTGAAAGTGTTACATCTGTATTTGTATGCGTTTTCTGGGATATTTATTGTAGCAAGGCCCTATGTTTAATTCTTACATTCTTACATACACTATACATACAAAAATATATTATTGTGGTCAAGTTCTTTTGTTTTTATTTATTAAGAGTAAAATATTTTATGTATATGAATGCTTTGCTTGCATGTATGTCTGTGCATTATGCTCATTCCTGGTACCTGAGAAGGTCAGAAGGTATTGAATTTCCTGGAATTGATTATGAACTACCAAGAGGGTGCTGGGGATCTAATCTGGGTTCTAGAAGAGGAGCCAGTGCTTTTAACCACTGAGCCATCTCTCCAGCAATTCTTTTACTTTTAACTTAAATGTGTGTGTGTGTGTGTGTGTGTGTGTGTGTGTGTGTGTGTGTGTGTGTGTATGAGTATCTTCAGATGCATGTAGAGTGATGGCTATGCATGTGTGTGTCTACACATGTGGAGGCCAGAGGACAACCTTGGGTAAACCTGGAGCTTGCTTAACAGGCTAAGCTGGCTGGCCAGTGAGTCTGATTAAACATGGATTCTGGATTAGACTCAGGTCCTCATATTTACAGGACAAGTACCTTACTGACTGAGCCTCTCCCCCCGCCTCAGGGTGTGTTTTTTAGTGTATGGATGAAACATGAAGTCGTTGGGATTCTAACGACAATTAACCAAATTGTCCTTTTTCTTAAATTACAGCGTGTAATTAATAAAGTTTCACAAATAGAAGAAATAGACACAGATGTTGTTGTGAAGTAAGTATAAACATGTATATAGTTTTGTGTTTATTAGTCAGGGAACTGACAGCACATGCAAATTAGAATTTTAAGGAGGACTAAACTAAGCAATTATTGACTGAGGTTTGGGTCAGGTTGTAAAAGGTTCTTTAGGAGATCGGGAAATGAACTTCTAACAGAATTCAGAGGTAAGGTAATACTGTCCTTGAAGTAAAGCTACAGCCTTGGATAGGGGAAATAGTCACTATGAGGTGACCCTTCAGGGAGGGAACTTGAGGAGTAGGTATAGTAGAGTCCACACCTTATCTTTAGGAGCTGCATTTAGAGCCTGTGACCACAGACCAGGAGGAGCCTCATATATACCGTGTTTTTCCTCTGCCCTCTATCCTTGCCTCAGAGTGCAAGCATAATCTATTTCCAGATGCTAATACCCTGCTGTCTTCTTTAGGTCCTTGCTCCTGTGCTTTGAGTCTAGTAGTAAGTAAAATAAGCACTGATATTTACATAGTCATCTGCTAGCTTAGATTGTTACTACGTGGGTACATTGATTCTAATGCAAGGTGGAGGGGGAGGAGCAGCTATACTGCTCACAGTGCTGATGAATTGCTTTTTTTCCCCACATTGTCCATTTGGTATATTCCCATTTAGTATTACCAGTTTTGATCACAGGTAGTATAACAGAAGCATAACATTGTAGATGAAGAGTTGGCTGCTCTGTCTTTGCCTTTTCTACTCTTTATAAGGACTTGTCATTGGCCAAGCCCTGCAGATTGGCTTTTCAGGGCAAAACTGAGTACAGAAGGCGAATAGAGGGCTGATACAAAGTAGGAGGAATTGAAAATAATTTATTATAGTGGGGGTAGCAAATATTAACTTTAAATTACTTAGCTCTACAGTCAAGTTCTAGGGCTTTGAGGAGTTTGAGTATTTAATTTTGAATTGCCTGTGTTCATACTTTTTGTTTTTATCTTGAAATTTCTATTCTCTTGAGAAGGATAGTGATAAGTATTTTATGACTGAATTTCTAATTTATTTAGGTATCTAAGCCTTATTTGGCCAAAGATACAATCACTGATATGGGTTGTTTATAAGGTGCTCTGGGCCAGACCCCAGGATGGGGGTGTAGAGTTAGAATTTGCACTCTTTCATTGGCACCTCTGTTTCAGAATTGGTTCATCACCAGCCGTCAAGGAGGAACTACTGGGAGACAGGTCGTGGTCACCAGTGACGTGTTTGCTCTTATGTGAACTTGGTACAAGTTAGAGTCATTTGGGCAGAGGCTCTCAGCTAAGAGCCTCTGTAAGGTTGGCCATAGGCCAGTCTGTAGTGCACTTTCTTAAATAGTGACGAGTGTGGGGGTCTCAGTCCACTGTGGATGCTGCCACCCCTGAGCTGTTTGGGGTGCCTGCTGTTGTAAGAGTGTGGACAGAGAAAACCACTGATTACAAGGCTGTAAGCGGGACCCCTCTGTGGTCTCTGCATCACTTCCTGCCCCGAGTTCCCCACCTGAGTTCTCTCAGCAATGGAGTGTGACCTGAGAGTTGTGAGCTAAAATACTCTTTCTTCCCCAAATTGCTTGTGGTCATGGTGTTCTTTCACAGCCATTAAAAACTCTAGCTAAGATGCTCTGTATGGATTTTGTCAATTTATGTAGAGAGCTTTCTGGTATCCAGTACAAGAACACCTAAAAAAAAAAAAACACCCAACTTAACAAGTATAGCAGCATTCACTGGAAATATAGTAAGTTACTTTAGTTCTGAAAAATCTCTTTAGGATTAACCTGTTTCATATTGGAAGTTAGTAATTGATAGCAACTATCAACGTAATATTTGCTAACATCATTTCTTAAATGTGCTGTATGTTGCTGATAGCATTTTCAACCAATGTCTTTAATATTTTTAAGATACATACTTTCTCTCCATGTTAAAATGGAAAAAAAAAAGAAAAAAAAACCCATAAAAAACCTGAAGCAGGGAAGGGCTTAGTCACTTGGTGGAGTTGTACAGCTGGCAGTTGTTTTGAACATCGCTACTGCCCAGAGTACCTCAGGCTCTCCTACTTCTCAGTGCTGGAAACGGGATCTCACAGTTGTGGGTGGAGAAGTGGAGTATTAAATCTATTGAGGGAAATGGTATACTTCTGTCATTACTCCACAAGAGCTCCTTACTGTTAGCTAATGTCAGTATGTAAGTTTACGGTTTATTTCTGCAGAGGTCACAAAACATTCTCACATGGGCTTGTGGCATGATAAGTACTGTGTGCTAGTGTACTTATTTGTACTAGTCAGTCAGAATGGTGTTTACACAGGTGGAGTTTGGTAATTGACCTCTTTAGTTCTGGAGTCTATGATTTTAGTTAGATACATGACACTTCTATTTTTTAATGTAATATTTAATATCCTTCCCTTCATCTTATAGCGGTTACCATATTGGTCCAGAGACAGTTATTTTTGTTTAAATTTTTTTTATAGGCTTGCAGATCAAATGAGAATGTTGAATTTTCCCCAGTGGATTGATCTGTTAAAGGATATTTTCTCTAAGTTTACAGTTTTCCTACAGAGAGTTAAGGTAAGCTTATACATCAGTTGCCTGGAATATCTCTGAAATTCAGTCAGCTTTCCGGACAGAACTCAGAGAATACGAGGTTGGATGTAGGCCAGCCTTTATGTGGAGAGTCATGTCTTTAAACCTGGCTTTTAGTTTCTTGCGTTTCCCTTAGTCTGCCTCTGGTGTGTCTTCCTGCTGATTGGACTCAGTTTCCACTGATTTTGGAGATTTGAACTTCGAGACTGCTTCCTTACAGCCATGTCCACCCCCAAAAGAAATCAAATGCTTGAGAGAAGAAGCAATATATAATGAGATTTGCAGTTATGATTGTCAAAGTCTAAAGATACTGATTTATATCAACTTTTCATTGACCTAGCTTGCAGTGTTTTATTGAGTGTTTCCTTTGTATCAACTACCATTGTTTAGGATAATAATAGTAGTGGTGGATCTAACAATGTAGAAAAAACCTAAATAGGTAAAATGCTAATTTTAAATGATTAAAAAAAAAAAAAAGCAGCCATCACTGTGTAGTTGGGTAAAGCTGTTTGCAGAGTCAGGGGAGGTCTCTGAAGAAGTACCATTTGTACCAGAACCCAAATGATGAGGACAGTGTGCAAAGGTTGCTGTCAGGAGCACTGCATGCAGAAAAGAAAGCATCTTAGATGAACACAGTCTTGGAGAGTTCAGACAGAGAAGAGCTGGCTGTCAAAATAGTCAACCAGTGAGGGAATGTTGATGGAAGAGGTGGGCAGGACGTGGGCATAAGGTGTTTTTCTTTTAAGCATGCATACTTACGAATAGTTTCTGTGAGGGACAGGTTATATCTGGTACAATGTGTTCAAAAGCTTAGTGAGATAGATAGTATGGTGTAGGGAAATTTCCATAACAAAATGAGTTAGATTGTAAGTACTCTGATTTCTGCCTGTCTTGTGCAGTAAAAGATTGATAAAGATTGTAGCATTTGGTATAGGACTTTAATTCATTTATGATATCCAGTGCATCTCTCTGAAGTGTATCCTACCTTTCCTCTCTGTAGGCGACATTGAATATTATTCACAGTGTTGTTCTCTCAGTTCTTGACAAAAACCAAAGGACCAGAGAACTTGAGGAGATGTCTCGGCAGAGGAGAGATGCAAAGGACAATCCCTTGGACACAGAGGTGGCCTATCTGACCCACGAAGGGTTGTTCATAAGTGATGCTTTTGGTGAGGCTGAGCTAGCAGCTGCAGCCGTTGATACTACCTCTCAGAGAAACATGTCTCCAAACAGCGAGCCCTGCAGCAGTGATTCGGTATCTGAACCAGAGTGTACTGATTCTTCATCCAGCAAGGAGCAGACGTCAGTAGCTGCCACTCCAGGAGGCGTAGAGATTATGTGAGTACAGTAGCTCTTGTGAGAAAGATAGCTCTTTGAACCATTCATTTAATGGTCTTTGTAAGGTGGGAGAATCCAGTTTAGTTTATAAAATGTAACCCTTTGTCTTAGAATTTAACAGAGCATGCCAATTCATAAAACATATACTTCATTTTGAAAATGTGTAGAAGGTATGGAGGTAAGCCTTGGAGACAGTGGGGACATTGTAGGACTTTAGAATTGATGAGGAACTTGAATTATTTACCAAGATGTCCCCATTTTAGTGCTTTGGTTTGATTCCCAGGAAGCTTAGGAGACTTATGGAAAGTCAACAAAACTTCCTGGAACCCACATCCAGTACTGCCCTGGCAGATTTTCTCTGTTCCTCCTCTGTTTTGCTATTTTCTTATTTCATATTAGTAAAGATGTGTTTGGTGTACACATTTGATTTTTCAAAGCCAAGAGTTTCCTAGTGGTTCACATTATCTTTTAAAATATCACTTGTAAAAATGTGTTTTGAAATTCCAGGCTTACAAAATATTTTCCATAATAGTATGAACACTCAATGTATCCTTCATCTAAAGTACCCAGTAAACCATACTGTCTCTCTTTTTCCTTCTTTACATTCCCCCTTTCTCTGTGTCTGCATTAAGACATATATCCCTTTATCCCAGATACTAGACTGTGTAGTTGCTAAACTAGAACATTCTTTTAAATAATGCAATTACTGTAATTGTAAATGGATAAGTTATTCCCATCTAATGTGTAGACCACAGTCTTACGTTTACCAGGTATTCCTGTAATATCTGGTATCTAAAAATAGAAACAAAACCTACAAGTGCTTTACTTGTTAAGAATAACAAGATTTAGTACTGTTGTTAACACAAAAATCAACCTGTGGTCCACAGCTCACGGAGCTCACATTATATTTGAGGTCAGTTTATTACACTTTTTCTTTACTACCAAAACAATAATTGAACTGTGTTAGTAAATGGATTTTTTTTGTGTGTGTGTTCAGGCTAATATCTTTATATTGACTAGTTACAATTATTGCTATTAAAAGCTATATTAAAATTCTGTATCTTGACAGGGCATGGTGATGCACACTTTTAATCCCAGAACCTGGTGGAGGGGTGGGAAGAAACAAGGGAATCTCTCTGGGTTCAAAGCCAGCCTGGTCTACATAGCAAGTCCCAGGAGAGCCAGAGATACACTGAGAACCTGTCTCTCTCTCTCTCCGTCTCTCTCTGTCTGTCTCTCTCTCTCTCTCTCTCTCTCTCTCTCTCACACACACACACACACACACACACACAAACAGAAAGTTGGGAGATGTGCAGCTGTGGAGCTTCCATCTGCATTCAGATGCTTTCTCTTCTGGTGTTTATCATCCTCAGAACCCTGGCAGTGGCAGGAGGGGCAGGCAGCTGGTTCCTCACCCTGTTTTGCTTCAGACTTTTTAATTGATGTTCAGTGCACATGTGGGGAAAATAGATAAATTATAAAGGTTCAGCTCAAATAGCTATTTCCAAATGAAAATGTGCATCACTGGTTAGGTCAAGAGGTAGAGCAACATTAGCTCTCTAGAAAATCTACTCATGGAGCTTCTGCTCGAATCCATTTCCATCCTGAAGCAACTCACTAAAACTATTAGTGGTCTGTGTGTGTGCATGTGTGTGGTTATTGCTGCTTTAGTTTGCAGCTGTATGTAGTAGAACCACATTTTTGTGTTTATCTGATTTCTTTTCCTTCAATATTATGTTTGTGATATTTGCATATGTTAGCAATGTATTTTTATTTGCATATAAAAATTGTATTTTATGATACCACAATGTAAAATTCATTCTACTATTGATAGGAATTGAGGTTATTTCCCCTTTTAGTGCTAGTGATTGCCCCACCTTGATGGTTTTATGGATTAATGCTGGGTCTTGTGCATGCTAAACACAAGCTCTTGCCACTGAGTTAAATCCTTAGCTCTTAAAATCTTGTCGAATACATGCTGTGAATGTATGTTCGAAAAATATGTGTGCACATGTAAATGCAGACACATATACATAAATGCACATCAACACAGAATTCCTGAACACAATGGCCTCACATCTTGGTGAGTGCACAACCAAAAAGCACAACCAACACATGAGTGAAGAAGAATTTTTATTGCCTGCAGTTAGAAGAACAGTTTCTCCTAAAGCAAAAAGGATGAAGAATTTACTGAGAAAACATGTAGATATTTGTAGACAGTTTGGGGCTGACACATTTCTGAACATACTTTAAGTACGCACTACTGGGCATTCTCAGTTAAAATCACAGTTCAAGAGGAAAAGATAATGGAAAGGCAGGTCTCTTACAATATGGTTTCCCGATCCCGGGCGGCTAGAGCTCCAGACCCACAGATCTGCCACCCCAGACCTCTTAGCTGCCTGCCGCTGCTCAGGCCCCCAAAAATGATTCAAACGCTTATATTAACTTCATGCTGTTTGGCCTATGGCTCAGGCACATCTTAAATCAACCCATTTCTATTAATCTATCCTGCCACGTGGCCCGTGGCTCACCTGTGTTCCTTACATGTTTCTTCTTTGGGCGCCTGGGTGGATCTGACTCCACTCTCCTTCTCCTAACTATTCTGACCCCCCCCCCCACTTCCTCTACGGTGCCTGCAATGGCCAGAACAGTCCTTTATTTAAAGATTGATATACGCAGCATACAGAAAGGCATTTCCGCATCACAGGTCCCCAGGTACATCCAGCCTGACTTATAAAAGTAGGAGGGAGAGGACTAGAGAGATGGCTCAGAGGTTAAGAGCATGCATAAGCTGCTCTTCCAGAGGTCCCATGTTCAATTCCCAGCACCCACATGGTGCCTTACAACCATCTGTAAGTACAGTCTCAAGAGATCCACTTCCTTCTTTCTGGTGTGCATCTGGACAAGCAGACAGAGCACCTATATACATAGAATGCATAAATAAATCTTAAAAAACAGGAGGGGAAAAGATTCTCTAGGTTTACTGGCCTGATGCCGAGTTGTACCTTACTTAGAAGCCTGACAGGAAGCGTTCCTGTCTTCATATTTTCATTCACTCCCTCACTCACCATTTGCTAGTCTTCTACATTTCAGCCATCTTGGAGTATACATCACAGGTGTAGTGATGGTAAGAGAGCACCATATTTGTCTGTTCTGTTAGCTTTTTCTGTCAAGTGCTTATAGAAGGCCTAGGCCTGCTTTTCTATTAGATTTTTTTTTTCTCCTTTTAAAGTAATTGAAGTGGCTTGGGTAGGCAAACATATCTGCTACCCACTCATATTGCAAATGTCATTTCCCACTTTGTGGATTGACTTCACTATCTAGTGTAGGCCTTTTTGGTGAAAAACACTATTAATTTTAAAGGTGTCCCTTTTACAATTAGACTGACAGGTTCTCTGTAATTGAGTTTTGTGTACTGTGCAAGATTCTCTTCCTTTGTAGATATCCTTTAGTCCTAAACATTTATCTAAAATGCCATCCTACTCACTGCTATGTATATAGTACCATTCTTGCCATAAATCAAATACTCAGATATGTGTGTGGTTATCTTCCGTTTCTGTGGTAGAGCACCATGACCACTGTGCTGAAAGAGTACTGATCTAGCAGGAGAAGCTCCCAGCTTCCCTCTCTAGCTTACTCTTTATTTCTAGGAACATGGTCTAGAATCTGCCCTTTTTCCTGTCACTTAATGCTAAAGGCTAAAATAGTACACATGATTCTCTATTTGTATCAGAGCTGGAGAACCAGAGAGTCCTAGCCCAGCTAAAGCTGTTACTGTGGCAGAGGGAAGAACAAATACTGAGGCCAGCTGGTCGCCTGCTGTGACACTGGAAGTCTTTAAACCAGCTTCAGAGTTGTTCTTTTGGTTGGTTTGTTTTCTCTTTTCCTGTCTTCAGTGTGGCTCACTCAGTTTTTAGAGTGTTCTCTGGCTCTATTATGTGTTTCCATAGGATGAAATGGTCTGCAGATAGATGCCTGAGGGGAAATGACTGGGAAGTTAAAAGCAATTAAAGATAGTTCAGTGAAAAATTATAGCTAATTAAACAGAATTTTAAAAAATTCACACTTTTGATTACTTTTTATTTACTATTTTCTATCTGTGTTTTTGTGAGTTAGTAGCACATTGTCAAGAGGTCTAAATTGCTCAGTGATTCCATTACATGGCAGATTTTAGCAATCTTTCGAAGATAAGACCTTATTTTGATAGTAAATTTAAATTTTTAACTTTAAGTATTTTTGTGTTGGGGTTGCACTAGTACCAGACTGTTCATAGAAATAGTTGAGTGTTGGAGAGATAATTTAGTCAGTTAGAAGAGGGCTTTGGGTTTTATACCAGAACATAGGTCAAAAAGCTAGTTGTGGTGGTGTGTTCTTGAAATCCCAGAGCTAGAGAGGCAGAGGCATGTAAATCACTGGGGCTCTCTAGCCAGCCAGCCTAGCCTACTTGCTGAACCAGTTAGAGGTCCTGTCTCATACATGAGATAAGTGGTTCCTGGGGAAGGAAACCTAAGGCTGCTCTCTGGCCCCATTTACATCCACCATATTCATGTAGTTAGCCTCCCCCCACCCCACACCGAGTAGTTATGGAACAGAGGATGTTTCATATATTAGAGACCAATTCTGGATTTTAGGTTTATTCTTGCAACTGTAGGTAGATAAATCCTGAGGTTCAGTGTCTGCTTGCCTCAGTATGAAAACTGAACAAGACTATTCTGAGAACACGTTAGTTCTGCATTATTTTAAGGCATTAGTAAATAGGTGTAGTTGTCATAATTTTGAGAGATAATAAATGATAACTTTCTTCAGTATCTCAACCCAGTTAGAGTAGTAAGTTTCTTCTAAGTGACAGAAATCAGAGCTTGTTAGTAATATCTTTGAAAACTGTGCTATTCAGACTGACGGGTTATAAATGACACAGACACTTAACTTGGCTAATGATGACACTAAACTGAAGTCTTGGCATAGACTTGGTGGCCTCTGTAATATGCTTCTTTATTTAAAAATGGAAAATCTTACATTTCCCTTCAAAATATAAATACAACTGTTTAATACAGCTTCTTTGAGGGCAGCAGTCTATCTTTCTCATGCTTAGCACTTAGGTTCAGTAAATATTCAGCCACTAAGTAAATGAAAATCATAGGAAGGAAGAAGTTGCTTATTGTGGATGTCATCCGATCCTTACTAGTCTTCACTGCCCCTTCCTGCTCCAGCCGCCATCTCACCTGCAGCCAGGACAAGGCTTTCCAGCTCTAATGGCTTCAGTATGAGCTAAGTGTTGGAACTAGCCTAGAAAGAAGGTTATGTGAAATGTTACCTTGAGCACCATTAGAACTGACTGAGCATTGCTGTAGCCCAGAATTTTTCCCCATAAATGTGAGGTATGTAGCTTGTGGTCTCCTTTGAGACATCACTGTGGAGAATACTGTCTACCATGTTTCCCAACTAAATCTCATTTTACTTTTTTCAGAGTCAGTGAAGACATGAGATTAACTGACTTGGAGCTAGGAAAACTAGCAAGTAACATCCAGGAATTATTGTGTAATGCTTCAGACATATGCCATGATCGAGCTGTCAAATTTCTCATGTCAAGAGCAAAGGTATTTTCATAAAGCCTTGGAGATTTTCTGTTTACACGAAGTACAGCTTTAGAGATCCAAGTTAGACTTTGCCTGTGCCTATGCCCTGTTGTCTTACTAATTTTAGCACCTGAGAAGTTGATGGCATTATTACTATGGTCTTCTCAGGAGCTACTAAAAATAAAAGAAATGGAAAACCATTAAACCGTTCTTTTCAAAATAATTGTTTAAAAGACTTACTTAAAAATATATCACCTTAATAATTAATTTGAATCTAATATACTATTTTACATATATACAAACAAATAAAGTTAATAAAATTATACTCCAATATTGAAAAAAAGTATAGGATAACATGAACCTTTTTGAATTACTGTGTTATAAAGTGACAACCAACTTTAGACATCTTCAGCTTTTTATGTACTAGTGTTGAATCTAAAGTATTTGGAAATTTCAGCTAAAGTATAAATAATTGCTTTAAATCATGAATACAACTATTATTATGTAACTAACACATTAGTAAAATAAAAATAACATTAACAGTTGTTAAGCTCATGCATATTTGTGTTGTGCTAATGTGATTTTTTTTTTAACTTAGGACGGTTTCCTTGAAAAGTTAAACTCCACAGAATTCATAGCCCTGTCGAGATTAATGGAGACGTTCATTGTGGACACTGAACAAATCTGTGGGAGGAAGAGCACCTCACTGCTTGGGGCCCTTCAGAGCCAGGCCAATAAGTTTGTAAATAGGTTTCATGAGGAGAGGCGGACCAAGCTCAGGTAGAACCATGCCCATTCTGTTCTTTCTTTCTCTTATAGAACAGTTACATTCTAAAAGAAAATGTAGTTGATTAAAAAGCACAATTCCTCAGAGTGTAGTATAAGTAAGATCACATTTTCTGGCTCGTCAGATGGAATTAAAATATTTATTTCTGTTCAGCCTTAATAAAAGGGGAGGTGTTTAGTCTTACTTTGACTTGATAGTCTGTGCTTTATGGATACCCCTGGGAGGCCTGCCCCTTTCTGAACAGAAACAGGAGTGGGGACAGGAGATGGTGGGAGGGAAGAGGAGGAAGGGGAGGCTGTGGTCAGGATGTACTTCTCCATTGATGTTTCTTTCTCAGTCAAGGCTGACTAAATTGTTTTCTTTGCTGATTTTGGCTAGACAGAGACAGAAAATCCTTTGGAAAGTATAAGTTTTGTTAGTGGGTGGGTCCAGTTTATCATGACATTCAGCACTGAGTACTGCCAACTTGCTGGGCAGCATCTTCCCTTTCTTTTAAGTAAGGAGAATGTTATTGAAATGTTAGCATTAAAGTTCACCCACCTCTGTTTTTACTTTTGAGCAGCCTCCTCTTAGACAATGAACGTTGGAAGCAAGCTGATGTTCCTGCAGAATTTCAGGATCTCGTTGATTCTATAGCAGATGGAAAGATTGCTTTACCTGAAAAGAAACCAGTGGGTATGTGCATTGTCTCACACACCATTCCTGTGTTGATGACAAGGGAGTGCTGTCTGTCTCTAAGTACCTCTTAGTCTTCCATTTCCACTTCATGCAAACAAATGGCTTTTCAAATAGAGTTGCACATAGATGCATTGGCCATGTTTTTTCTTCTTGGAAAGTGAAGAGTTCTGACTTCTGTGGAGATTCTTGTGGTAGAAATTTTTATATGCTTTGTCTCTGTCCCTGCAATTGCCTTGCTGAACAACATAAACATATGCTCCTGGAACTCTGTTACGTTTGCTCATCGTGGTCCTGATGATTAGGGATCAATCCATTGTGTATTCACTGATGTGCTAGGTACTGATCTAGGCACCAGAGAAGTGAGGGCTAACTGACATCTAAAACTGAGTGCTTGTTTGGTTCTAGGCATTGCTGTTATAAGCAGTTTCAGACATTATGTCATTTATGTTCTGCAAACAAGGCTATTTAACAGATACGGAAGCTGGAGCACAGCAAGGTTATGGCAAATATGTTTATGGAATCACAGCCCCAGGAAACGGGAGAGCAGGGCTTCAGATTGAGGCAAACTGGTAGTAGGACCTTTCTCTGCTCTGCTCTGCTTGCCACTTCTGTGCAGAATAAAGAGGCAATTAAGAAAGTGCTTGCCACCACAAAACAAATAAAAGTTCAAGTTAAATTGTGGTTAGAACTTTCTTTGCATGAAGGAAAAGAGGAGGTAAATATTGTGTCTTGAGTGTCAGAGACTTGGGACTTAGGGAGCATAAGTATGCCTTTGTTAAGCTAATGAATGACAGTGATCTAATTTATTTTTCCTTTTACCTCAAAATGCTGAGTTTTGTTTCACAGTGATAAGAAATACCACATTTTGAAAATTAATTTCTGGGCTGAAATCTTTAAGAACTAGTGCTAATACTGGAAAGTAGCCAGGGAAACTGCTGGTTTTGCCTCTAAACTAATTTAACTTAAAAAGAACGACTGTACCAGGCCAGAGGATAGCAGTTTATATTCACTACTCCTGTCTTTCCACCTGCCCAGAAAGGCAGATGATTGGTCTGCAAAGAACTGAAGTCATTGGCCCAAGTTCTTACAACCAGTACTGGCAGTAGTTGGGCTTCAGGCTGGTCTGTCTAAACCCACTGTCCTTCCTGAATAGTGCTACAGATTCCCAAGGTGCAGTAGGTGCCAGTTTCAGAAATGACATGGTTCTGGCTTCCAGACAGGAACCACCATTTTCACTTTTCCTCCCATAATTTGTTTGCTCTTGTCCCTGTCTGTCTTGCTCTGTTTCTAGCTACAGAGGAGAGGAAGCCTGCTGAAGTCCTTGTTGTTGAGGGACACCAGTATGCTGTTGTTGGGTGAGTAGCACACTTCTCTGAGAAGCCTGCCCTTAGCAGCGAATTGCACATTTTGGAATAACAGTGTTAAAAACTATAAAATATTTAAGGGAAATTTTATAATTCTTGTATTTTCCATTGTTCTGTAGTATGCTTTATCTATCAGGGACTACATTGGCTTCACAGAAAGGCCCCGATTTTCTCATGTAACAGGAAATATATGAACCAGCCCAAGACCCATGTAGGAACTGCTTGGTACCCTTGTTACCACCTCAGACTCTTTTTTTTCTGTATAGCTTTCTTGATGTGTTATATAGCATAGAAGTTTAAGTCAGAACACAAACAGTTATATCTACAGAATTATTGCTGTTCCATGTATCAATTAGCACACTTCACCACTGCCACTGTAGACATTAGGGCTTTGGAAACATACCATCATCTTAGAGCATTGCGCAGTTTAAACGTTGTCACTGTTCCCTCCATACAGAGAGTAGTGCCTTGTCACAATAATGTGGACAGTAGAGTAGTCTGTCTGATCCCCTGGTAGAACTCTGCAGAGGTGAGAGAGTTACTGACTTGGAGTTTTCAGGAATCTTTTAATTAGCACCGTGGCAGCTGTACAGAGGGTGTCTAGGCTGGAAGCTTCTCCCAGTCAGTTTCAAGTTGCTGAAATATGTTTAACAGCAGCTCTCCTTTCTGCTCTCTGGCATCCTTGCCGGTCTCTGGGAGGGCGGCGCTGTTTTCAATCTCTCTACCCTCACAATTGAAGTGCCATCTCTGTTGTTACTGACTTGTTCTCAGTGAAGACAAAATACCATTGCGTGATGATCACAGCCCTCCTGGCTAGTTTCTTGGCTCTTTAGAAAAAGAGACTGATGTCAAAAAGACTGAACTTTGCGGCTAACGGGTGCTAATGCATCTGAGGAAGGTTATGAGGACACTCAATGGACTCTTAGAGCGGTATATACAGGTCCTCTCAGATAAGTTTCAAAGGCTGGGTGCTTCTGTTGAATTTTAGTTATTAATACCTTGCAAACTTTTATAAAGCATTATTTAATAGACGTTCTCATTTCTGAACACCTGAATGAGTTTAGATGTTTTACAATGAGTCACTCCCCACCATTTCACTTGTTCTTAGCCTCCAATAACATGTCTTCCTACTGCGACATGTCCTGCCATTAAACTGATAATCCCCCCCCCTTTTGTGACCACTCAGTAAACTTTCTAGGACATTATGTTCTCCTTGGAGCATTATAAATTATTTTGCATCTCACTAAGGAAATCTGGACTAACTCCCTTCATTAATTCAAGAGCTATGTCTGAGGACTGTTTATACAGGAGTCTTCTTGGTCTCTGCCCAAAGAAGGGAATGAATGTGTGTACAATAGAGACTGGCTTGAACTTGCCATACAGAGGGGGTGATGAGATGGCTTAGCAGTTAAGAGCCCTTGTTACTCTAGCAGAGAACCCAGGTCTAGTTCCCAGCACCCATGGTGGCTAGCAGCTGTATTTAGCTCCGGTAAATTCCAGGGGATCCAAAAACCCTCCCCTGGCCTCAGTGTGCTCTGCATGCATGTAGAGCACAGACATATATGAAATAAAATACTCAGACACGTATTATAAATATAAGTAAATCTTTTTTTTTACAGATACCATACTGTAGTACTTTTATAATGGTGTTTCTATAGCACAAAGTTTGATGAGACAGACGGTCATTGTTAGTGTCTTGTCTCAGACTCCGAAGTTACACAGCTGCCGAGGTTGGTGAATCTCTGTAGATATTTTGAGCTGTTTATTGGGTTTTTCTTGATGAATGTCTGTGGGTTGTCTTTTCTTTCAGGACTGTTTTGCTGTTAATTAGAATCATCCTTGAATATTGCCAGTGTGTAGATAACATCCCATCTGTCACCACTGACATGCTCACCCGTCTGACAGATTTGTTGAAGGTGTGTATAGCTTTTTCTGTTTATTTGAAAAGTAGTTAGAAGAGTTGATTAGAGTGTAACTGATCTTTAGCTTCTAAGACACGTACCAAGTGTTTTTAGGGCAGAGCTTTTATGGTAACAGTCGTGGTTGTATTTCAACAAGGACAGCATGCTTCTGTGCACTTATTCAGTGTGTGCATATGTGTGAGGTGCTTGTGTGCTCATGTGTGCACGTGTGTGTTCTCACATGGCCTCACTTCCATACAGCTGTTAATGGTACCGGAGACTGAACATGACTCAACTTATTCAGATTAGAACCTGGCCTGCTCAACATCATTCTTCCAGAACCATTAATGTAATGAAATGGTGATGATTTTAGCTATTTCATATTGATAAGTATTCTTATGTGCTAATAGAAAAGGCTTTATTCTCTCCCCCTTTATTGAAAATAGATTTTTTTCTCATAATGTATCCTGATTATGGTTTCCCCTCTCTATTCCATCCAGTTCCTATCTACCTCCCCTCCCTTTCTGTCTCTCACTAGAAAGAACAGGCTTCTAAGAGATAACAACAAAATATAACAAAGTAAAATGTAAGCACTGAAGTTGGACAAGACAAACCAACTGAGGGAAAGATTGCAGAAGAAGTCACAAGAACCAGAGACCCGTCTGTGCACACACTCAGGAGTCCATAGTACCTATGCAGAGGACCTGGGGCCGCCGGGCAGGCCTGTGCCTGCCACTTCAGTCTGAGTTCATAGAGCCTTGCTCAGTTGATTCAGGGGCCTTGTTCTGGTGTCCTCCATCCCCTCAGGCTCTTACACTCTTCGGCTTCCTCTTCCAAGGGTTCCCTGAGCTCTGAGAGGATGGACTTGATGGAGATATCCCATGTAGAGCTGTGTGTTCCAAAGTCTCTCTCTTTAGTGTCTGGCTGGGGATCCCTGTACTCATTTTCATCTGATGTGGAGGAACCTTTTCTGATGATGGCTGAGTAAGGCGCTTTTTTATGAGTATAATTTAGGAGCCATTCTAGCATTTTCTTTTTCTTTTGTCCTCTTTAAAAAAAAAAAAAAAAAAGACCAGGAGTGTTTGGTTTTGCCCTAGGTCTCTGGAATATCTAGTCTCTGGTTCTTGGTCACTTAAACAGTGCCAGGTTTGGTTCCATCCCATGGAGTGGGCCTTAAGACAAATCGGTCATCGTCTGGTTACTCCCACAGGCTTTGTGCCACCATTGTCCTAGCACATTTGCAAGCAGGACAGCATTGTAGATCAGAGGGTTTGTGGTTAGGTTGGTGTTTACTTTTCTCTTGTACTAGCCTGCAGGGTCTCTTCTTGTGCTGAAGACCCTGGAATGTAGGGGTGAAGGTTCTCTGTGTGTTATGGACCAACTTAACCTCTGAGTGTTGAATGAGTCCTGTAGATGTTGTCTTCAGCAGTGGGGTCTTACTGTCAGTTTGTAGAGAGCAACCTATTGTCTTGACATCAGTTAGTTGTTTGGGGATTTCCATAGCACCCCTGGGCCAATAACTCAATTGGATATAACCCAGTCCCAGTACTGGAAGCTTTGTTTGGTGACAAGAGATGGCCATTTGGGACTTCATCTCTTATTACTAGATACTTCATTAGGATCATTTTCATAGTATAGGAAGTTTTCACTGCACTAGGTTTCCATACCACCCCTCCAGTGCCCTCAGTCACAGCTGTCTCGTCTACATTACCTCTCAGACCCGCCCATAAGATCTAGTGCCACCTCCTGAGGCAGGTTTGTGTTCCCCCAATCTCTTCCTCTATACCTAACCTCTCTGGGTTTATGAAGTATAGCTTGGTTATCATTTAACTTCTTATAAATACACATATGTGACTGCATACCATGGTTGTCTTTCTGAGTCTGCATTACCTCACTCAGAATGACGTTTTCTAGTTCCATCTATTTGCCTGCACACCATTAGGAGGTTATAAGTCTATTTAAACTGCTTATCTGATCTTGATTTAACTTTGGTAGGTCGCATGTATGGAGAATATTATCCTTTTTAATTTTTTTTTTTTTTTAAGATTTTCCAATTTGGTAGAGTATAGATTTTTAAAGTATATTCTTAAGATTCTCTGGATTTCCTCAGTGTCTACTATGCCCCTCCCCCAGTTTCTGATTCCTCTAATTTGGATAGTCTCTCTCTCTGCCATTTAACTTGTATAAGGTTTGCCAACAGAGCCAACTTGTTGTTATAAACATTGCTTAAATTTGACTTTATCATAGACTACTTTATTTTCTCCCTATATAAGGACTGGAAACACTGCTGGGAATAGTGATCTAGGCTGGCATCTGTGGGCTCTTAAGAGTCTCCATTGAGAAGTCAGGTGTAGTCGAATAGGTCTGTCTTTACATGTTACTTGGTGTTTGTCCTTTGTAGCTTTTAATATTCTTGCTTTGTTCATTAAACATTCATTTAATGTTCTGATTATTATGTGCCAGGGGCTGGGGGCTTTCTTTTCTGGCCCAGTCTTTTTGGTGTTCTGTATGTTTCCTGTACCTTTAAAGGCATGTCCTTCTGTAGGTTAGGGGCGTTTTTGTTCGATGATTTTGTTCTGGGCCTTTGAGCTGGCTTTCTTACCCTTCCTCTCTTCCTGTTATTCTTTGATTAGGTCAGAGTTCCCGGGTGTTCTGTGCCAGGAACGTTGTAGATGGACCTTGGTGTCCCAGTGCTCAAGGCTGTAATTTCTCTTCCATAGTTCCTGTCCAGATTCCTAAACTTTTCATTTCTAGGTTTCTTTCAGGTTGGGTTTTCTGTATTGCTTCTGTTTCCATTTTCAGGTCTTGAACAGTTTTATTCATCTCCTTCCACTGGTTGTGTTTTCCTGGATTTCTTTTTGAAGAACCTCGATCATATCCGTAAAGGATTCCTTAGGTCTTTTTCTTTCTTGTGTTTTGGTTATGTTGGAGTATTTTGGGCCTACTGTAGGAGGGTTTCTGAGTTCTTTTCCACTGGCATTTGGCATCTGGGAGCAGGATGGTTATGGGTCTAGTGCTGATAGCTGGTCTTGTCTTTGTTGAGTAGGTGTTTTGTTCCTTGGTTTCTGTTTCCTTTTTGGGTTTTGGGAGAGTGTGGTAGCTGTGCGTTGTCGGGTAGAAATTTTTCTGTGGTCCTGATAGGTGTGGTCACTGGAGGTTCCAGGTAAAATGCCTTCCTGGATATTGGGTGCTGATACTTAGGAGTGGGGATGGGCTAGGATCTGAAGGTGTTCACAGGAGGGAGGAGAGCAGAGTGTTCCAGTAATCTCAGTGGTGTGCAAGTGTGAGGACCAGAGTTTGGGTCCTCAGCACTCACATAAAACAGGGTAGGTCTGGAAGCACCACACTATGTGAATACACATGCATAGGAAAATAAAGGACTTTCCTGAAGAGGGCCTGAAACTGGAGCTAGAGAGACAGCTCAGTGGTAAGAGCACTTGCTGTTCTTGAGGAAGATTCCAGAACCCATATTGTGGCTCCCAGCCAGTCGTCTTCCAGGTCTAGGGGTTCATTGCCTCTTTCTGGCCTATGTAGACCCCAGGTATGAACTGGTGCACATATAACTGCAGGGAGAACACCCACACACATAAAATATAGGAGAAAAAGAAAAAACAGTGATGGAAATTTAATTGATTTTGTAAGTATAAATTAGAGATTAATTTCCGAACAACTGAATTGAAATTTCTTATTTTTTCACCAGAAGTCAATATTGCGTATACCTGTCTCATCCCTCTTTTCATTAATGCATAAGTAGATTATAGTTGCTTTTACCAGAAAATCCATCAAGGCCATTGTAGTGAATCATTCCTCTAATCGTAGCACTGGGGAGGCTGAGTCAGGGGAATTGCTATCCTAGATTATATAGTGAGTTCAAGTCAGCATGCACCACCAAGTCAGACTTGTCTCTTTAAAAAAAAAAATTCAACTAAAACATAAATTCATGGTTTGTAATGAGAAGGAGAGCAGGGGAGAAGTGTATTTGTGTCTGTGGGGTTGTTAGCACATTAATGAACTGCTCAAATTATTATTTTCCATCTTCCTTTGTTAGTACTTCAATTCAAGAAGCTGCCAGTTAGTTCTTGGAGCTGGTGCATTGCAAGTTGTTGGGCTGAAAACAATTACTACAAAAAACTTGGGTATGAATTCTTCCTTAACTCCCATACCGAGCTCTTAAGAGCGACGTCACTTTTCTGTCGTGTTTTTATGCCTGGTGTTTGTATGGGTCTGCCAAGAGCCCGTAAAAGTGGCAGATGCCATATGAGCCTTTTATTGGGGTGCTGGTGTGTGTATTCTAGGGAGTTTTCCACTGTTCCAAGCTGTATGAGAGACGTGTCCCTTTTTAAAGTGTTATAATTGTGTAAAGTGTTTTGGGAAATACCCATTATCAAGTACTTTGGGAAAAGAATGAGCTGTGCCAGTGTCCTCAGGCTGCTCATGGGTCAGTGGGAACATAGCAAAGCGATGATATAAACTACATAAAGTTAGTGTGAAAGTTTTTACGTAATTTGTTAATAATTAAAACCCACTAATATCTTTGTTTCCCCATTGTGTGTCTATCTACCCCCAACTCTAGCCCTTTCTTCACGGTGTCTGCAGTTAATTGTGCACTACATTCCTGTAATCCGGGCTCATTTTGAAGCTCGACTACCCCCTAAGCAATGGAGCATGCTTAGGCATTTTGATCATATCACCAAGGTACTTTTCACCTTTTTCTAGTGGAGTTTCACAGATGTATTTAATTGTTAAGTATTTTGGAAATATGTCTTAGAAAACTCACAGTATTGTGTCTCATTGCAGGATTACCATGACCATATAGCTGAAATATCAGCTAAGCTTGTAGCGATAATGGACAGCCTATTTGATAAGCTTTTGTCAAAGGTAATGATTCTTATAAATGATGAAGCTTTGCATAAGCATTGTGACTTTCCATTTTACAGAGAATTCTAGATATATAAGGACATGGTAAGAGACTCTTAAGTGTTTACAAGGTATTTACCAATTGGTCAGAATTTTAACTTTTCTTCCCAGGAAATATTATCATCTCTTAGGACCTCTCAATGGGCTGGCTTACAGTTGCATAGCAAATTATACCCTCAGTTTAGAGAAGTATGAAATAGAATGTTCAGATTTTCATAGTTGACATGTGTCTTCCAAATGACCTGGGGAGTGAGAGAGGTAAAGATGGAGACGACAGATCTAACCAGGTGCTTGTTCGTGCACTGACACCATGTCCCTAAGAAGAGAATTACCTGAGGAGCTTTTGAGATGTTAATATGCATCACCTGTATTTGACAGATACTGACATTTTGCTTTTTACTAAAGTATGTTAAGATAAATTTAAAGCAGGATGGTATTTTATCACCCCAG
Organism: Phyllotis vaccarum; assembly: GCA_033318265.1. NCBI lineage: Eukaryota > Metazoa > Chordata > Mammalia > Rodentia > Cricetidae > Phyllotis > Phyllotis vaccarum. The sequence goes on along the minus strand of JARWLC010000015.1, from coordinate 63,778,990 downwards.
TACTAAGAAAGGGGTGTGTGTGTGTGTGTGTGTGTGTGTGTGTGTGTGTGTGTGTGTGTGTGTGTGTGTGTGTGTGTGTGGTATTTTATCACCCCAGTACTAAGAAAGGGGTGTGTGTGTGTGTGTGTGTGTGTGTGTGTGTGTGTGTGTGTGTGTGTGTGTGTGTGTGTGTGTATGTGTATTCTTTAACCAAGAAGGGCAAAGGAGATACTGAGTCAGTAAAATGCTTTCTTGCATACAGAACGTATGGGTTTCTTGTTCCTTTGATTTTTTTTTTTTTTTTTTTTTAAGGAGAGAAGCATGGTGGCAGATGCTAGTGATCCCCTGCTCAGGGGAGGTGGAGACAGGTGAAAGCCTGGGGTTTGCTTGTCAGGCAGCTTAGCCATCTTAGTGACTTCAGGCCAGTGAGAAATGCTGTCTTAAAAAGTGGATGGCACTTGAGGGATGTCACACAGGTGTCCCCTGCCCTCCACTTACACATTGACATTTGTGCATCCACTCTCTCACACATATAAAATCTTAAAGGGACAGTCTTCTGTAAGAATACAGCAGTCACCACACCTAATGATGTGAACAATGATTTTAATGTCCTCTGCTGACCCTCTTCATGTTTGGGACGTAACCAGTGACTCAGCATACCTTTGTGATTTATTTGGACAGACTTCTCAGTAGGTGTGATTCATTGATTACATTTGCTGATTGTCTCTTAAGGTTTTAATAAACTAGAGCACCCTCTCCACAGTGTTGTTGTGTGCTTTTGTATTACTGCCCTAGAGTATGTGGCCAGGTCTTAGAGCAGAGGTGTGTGCTCTTCTCATGGTGACTTCCAGCTGATCCACCCAGCATGCTGTATTCCTGTGTTAACAAGTCTGCCTTTGTCACTCACTGTCTGACTTGCTTTCATGTTTTGCCCAGAAGTGTGACATCTTCTTAAACAATTCATACCACAATAGGAAACAGGATTTGTTTGGGTTTGTCTTTTATGAAATTTTAATTTTGAGAATGTATGCCATAATAATACAATCTCGGCTATTTTAAGAAGCTAATAAGGGTGCCACTCTTCTTGTATTGAAGAGTCTATCTACAACTCCACTGACAGCTGGATAATATCTTATTTATTCACCATTGTTCTGGGTAACAGGGCAACACAGAACAGATCAGTATTCCATCTGGTCCTTAAATAGTAAAGATCTAGTAGGAAAAACTTAAAAGAAGCATATGTGAAACATTGTGAGTAAGGAATTGTGTGTTGGAGCTTTTATTGCTGTGAAGACACAGTTGCCAGCTGGGAGAGAACTGGGAAGATGCTCCTGCTGGTGCATGGATTAAAGTTCACGATTAAAGGCAGGCAAGATTAGGGCAATGAAGTTAACATGCAGAAGCCTCTGAGATAACATGAGAAATCATTTTGGAAATCCCAAGAAACCAATTCTGTGTCAGAGTTAGAGAGGGGGACCGAAATTAAGCCTCATGTTTGTTACAGACTAGTCAGTGAAGGACTTTCAGTAACTTGTCATTTTCCACCTCTAGACGGGAGTCATAGAAATGATCTCAGAGGGTAGAATGAGAGCTAGTGAGTAATACATATCTAAGTGCATTTTGTTTTTTACTTTATCTTACTGTAGCAACTTTTAGTAAATGTCAGCTGCCAATATTCTGCTGTTACTAATAGTAACTTAAGTGAAAGCTGAAGTTTGCTAATGCATTGGGTTTCACACACAGGAATGACTGGGTAGCACACTGGAATAGTCCTCATTGCTAGAAATCAGTTTAAATCAGGTTTATTGAGGTATAATTTAGATAATATTCACTCCAAGTACACTTTGGTGTCTTAAAACTCATATGTAATTAGTTTTGCATTTTCCTGAAGGCCCTTTATATGGAGTTATAGCCTGTTCTGCCAGACTCATTTTGTTCAGCATAATGCTTTTGGAATTGATGGGTGCAAGCTAATTCTTTGTATGCTAGTAAAAACAATTTTTAGAAAAGGGGCAGTTGTGGGACGTGGATGAAGAAGCCTTATTTATTCTAGACTGAAGAGAATAATCCAGAGGGAAAAGCTAGGAGGGCGCAATGCTGTAGATGGTGGCGGGGAGAGGTCCCAGGGTGGGAACAGAGGGAGTGGGGACGCTTACTATTTGGAAGTTAGTGTGCTTGAGGGATTAGTTTATTCCAAAGAGAAGTTTTAGAAGAATGCTGGAGTAAGAGAAGTCTCTTGGGTGGTGGTGAGTTAGTGTTGTGTCAGGTTTAGGTGACTAAAGGGTGATAGTGAACGGAAGTAGAAAAGAATGTTACCATTAGGGAGAGTAGCAAGGAAGAGTGATTTGGGGATGGATTGGCCATTTTAGGGGGTGACCAAACTAATGGCTATATCAGGATGGCTTTGTCGCAGTGCGGTGAGGCCGGACTCTTTCCAACAGCAGCCTTCTATCGTGTGTGGTGCTCACCATGAGTCTTTCCTCTCTGGTAACTCATCACCCCGACGCCCACCTCTGTCCACTAGGGCAGTTAGAAAAGAGCATTAAAATTCCAGAAAGAGTAGTAAGTTTCTGTAAGGAGGCAGAGAGCCTTGTCATCACATCTTCCCGGTGGCATTATAAACGGTACAGCCACTTTGGATCCTAGCTTTGGCATTTCCTGATGAGTTAGATATAGAGTTCACATGACCCATTTACTTATGCTAGATATATGTCCAGGAGAGCAAAAGTAATGTCCACACCAAAACCCTTTACACAGAGGTTCATAATGGCATAATTTATAACAGCTCCGGTTTCCATCAGCTGACAGTGGTGAAGAGAATGCGGTGTGTTCATAGTGTGGCATATTTAGTCATCAAAGGGATGGAGTACAGTTGCATGTCATAACAAGAGTGAGCCAGGAAAGCACTGAGTGAAAGAAGTCAGCCACAAAGTCACATGTCTTGATTCTGTTTAAACCTCAACAGTTTTAAGGTTGTAGGCAGCCTATGGTCTTAGCCACTAAATGTTTTATTTCCCGTATAGAAGATGAAGATATTGACCAAAAGTTTCTCAAGATCTGTGTGGGTAGTGCAAACCTCACTGAAGGCCTGCGCCCTGCGCCCAGTGCCAGAGTTATATGGGCAGAGGCACAGAAAACTCAAGACAGGGAATGTCTGAGACACTGCATAGTCCAGAAACTAAACACAATTCTCACTCTTTCTCCCTTGCCAGTACGAGGTGAAGGCTCCTGTCCCGTCCCCTTGTTTCAGGAATATTTGTAAGCAAATGACAAAAATGCATGAAGCTATATTTGATCTTCTTCCTGAAGAACAAACACAAGTGAGTGGTAACCTTTGTGACTTTAGCATTTTATATCCATACCAGTAGGGGAGTTTGCACATGCCTTTGATCAGTTGAGTTTAATTCATGTTTGCTATCATTTTTTTGGTTGTTATATTGTTGAGTGTGGCCTGTAGAAATGTTTTAATTTCAAAATGTCTTTTGGGTGGTGGAGAACTAAACATAGATCTTCTATTCACCTGTTGTTAGAGGGCAAAACTTCTACCATTACCACTCTTTACATTGGTAGTGTAAACATTGGAGTTGGCATTTATCAGTATATCTATAATGTTATAAATGGAGATTATAGTACAGATCAGAGGTGAAAGAAGTTAGCACTGAAGTGAGTAAGATTAGTATATATAAGAAAGTTCATGAGTGGTCTGTAGTAGGTGGGAGATGGCTCTTAGCTATGACAAGGGGTAGGGAAGGAAAGAGGTGTCTACCCTCCCTGCTGCACCTCTGTCCCAGAGTGTGTCCTCCAGAAGTGTTACATGTTTACTGTCTGGGATCCTATGCCTTGTGCCCCTTTCTCTGCCTTGAAACCTCAGAAGTCCAGAATGTCACCCCCTCCTCATTTTTACTCATTTAATTTAATTCACTTAAAATAGATGCTGTCATTCAAGCCCAGTTGTAGAAAGTTCAGCGTTAGAATATAAGCTAGTGTGTAACAGTGGCTTAATTTCTGTTGGGACTTGCGTCTTCCAGAGCTTTTCTGTGGTTAGTGTTTGCGTGCAGATGGTATGGGGAGGCCCTTGTTAGTCCTCTGGGTGCTCTCCTTTCTTGTATCTCTTGTACTTCCACTCTATACCAACTGTTTGCATTCTCCATGGTTTTCTAGGTTTTCTTTAATCACATTAACATTATAATTAAGCATCATCTAATTCCCTTTGGGTTTAGACTGAAGGGAAGATAGACACAACCATGAAAGGTCATTCCCTTGTCATCTTTTGTTAGCCAGCAATCCTTCAGTTGCTGGTTTCCCTGAGAGATGTGAACAAAGTCTGCTCATCCCAAGAAGGGCACCAGGAGCAGGCCAGTGGAACAGTTCCTCTAGGTCTACTTGGTGATGTAAAGAGTTCATTAGGGTTACTTACAGGGCCATAGGTGACTCAAAGCAGTTGTGTCCCTGAAAAACCACCCAAGCATGGGTGACAGCTCAAAGCTGCCTTCCTGCCTGGATCTCCCTCTACAACCCTTGAAGCCTGCACAGAGTTCAGGAGTCATTAATTAAGCACTTATTATTGCCTCTGCTCCTGGGTGTGTGTGGCGGGGGTGGGGGGGGGTGGGAGGTGGGAGCTATACATACAAACCTTCGACCTCTAAGCCTTATGAGCCCGGGGAGCTGGGTAGGCCTCTCTCTGCTCTAGGAGGGATGTTTCAGTTCTGAGGAGATGGCTACACAGCTTCTCGGCCAACAAGTAAGATTCCCCCATCTCTGACTCTGTTTGCTCTCTGAGTTCTTATTCAAGAGTCTGATCAGGGAGTGTCTGTCTGCTGAGGTTTGGGAGGAATGTGTGTTCCTGTTATCACTTGAATATCAGCAACTGCCCAAACTTCCATAGGTGCTTTCTATATGCATGTTCCTTGGGCAACAGAATGTTAAATTATTTCTATAGATGAATCATATAAAGTATCTTTTACCTCTTATGTCTTATTCCCTTCTTCCCACTAAGTTCCTAGTTTAATAAAACTTTCCTCTAGTTCTTACTATTTTTACTAGATTTTATTCTTTATGTAGCACTGAGAAATTCTAATATACACAAAGGTAATTTTACTGCCAAAGGAAGTTAGCAGAGAAAACCATAGTGAAAGAGCAGCTCAGTACTTCAGAAAACATCCTGAAAGTAGATGTCCAAGAGTTTTCAAAATGTTTCTTCATATATTGATAACCAATACTTCTATATTCTGTTTCAGGAGAAACTTAAGCAACTTTTATTTCTTTTACAGATGTTATTTTTAAGAATTAATGCAAGTTACAAACTCCACTTGAAAAAGCAGTTGTCACATTTAAATGTAATAAATGACGGAGGACCTCAGAATGGGTATGATTCTTACCTGTTTCCACCACATGCCCCCACGCTGAATTGCTTCTTTCCTTACCCTCTTTATGGCATGCTTTGCTACCGTCAGCATACTAAAGACGAAACTTTTTGGGAGTCAGCAGTGTGTCTTTTTCTTCCCTGTGGACATGCCTCTTTGTTCCTTCCTGTAGTGAGAATCAGGCATTTTTCACCTTGACATAGAGGTATGGTCTTTAGGTATTGAGGACCCATGTACGGGGTGTGGCCAGATCAGTGAGGCATTGCGGCTGGTGTCTTCTCTAGATGCTGAGTAGTGCTGCTCTGTCCAGACAGCACTCTACAGACTGGGCTGTTGGACTAGGGGAATTGCCTCATTAAAAAATGATGAGGGGAAATATGCCTTATCTATTATTGTTGAAATAGTATTATATTTTAAAACCACAGGATTCATATTTTACAAAGTTTGGGTTAAAACCCTAGCTCTGCCACCTGCTGGCTTATGTATAAAATTTTAAACCATCGTTTACTTTAAGGCCTGAGTTTTCTTAGATTTGTTTGTCTGAGTTTTAGATAAGGACTGGTTCTTGCCATGTAGACGAGGCTGGCACCCAGCTTAAGAGATCACTTGCCTCTGCCTCCAAGTGCTAGGATTAAAGGTGTGCTAGGAATGATTAGAAAAACCAACAAAAATTGTTTTCTTCCTTTATTAAGAGAACTGGAGATAAACTCTGAGGCTGAGCATGTTGTTGAGTGATAGAGCACTTGTATTGTATCTCTGACGCCCTGACTTCTATCCCTAGTGTGTGTTTATGTCTATTTTACAAAAAGTAAAAAGCAACCAAACACTTATTACACTTTGTTATGATTTTCTTGGTGTGCAACATATTTATCTTTAAAAACATTATGTGTATAGGTGTTTTGCCTGTATGTCTGTTTATGCACCATGCATGTGCCTAGTGCCCTTGGAAGACAGAAGAGCACTGGATCCCCTAGAACTGGGGTTATAGTTGTGAGCTGCCATGTGGATGCTTGAAACTAACCCAGGTCCTCTCTAAGAACACCAAATACTCAGAACTGCTGAGCCAGCTCTCTGGTGCCTGAAAAACTACCTTATGAGTGATTTCATATACTGATAAATAAAGCTAAATTAAATGTAAGAAACATATATTTTTCTATTAGAACCATAAGTGCCTAATAATATCTTCTTGATTCAGAGCCAGTTTAGAAGCAGTAATGATATGATCAAAGTAAGGTCTACTTTGGCATTTTGTAGGCGCCTTCTTGCTGCTCCTTGTATCCATCCGGCTAGACTCAGCAGTCGACAGAATTTATTATGAAACTGACCAAAAGGCATTGTTTTATTATTTTTCCAAACATTATCAAATTTAATACTGATTCAAAATGGCCCTTTTGATAGTGGGAATCTGCCAAACGTCAACATTTTCATCCCTAGTAGTTCTGAGTTTAAAACTACTCAAGCAGCTAGACTAAGCATCAATGTTGCTCCTTTAGTTATCTGAATAGAAGTGCTGAGTTTAAAAAGACCTTTCTCCCCACTCTATAGGTTGGTCACAGCAGACGTAGCTTTTTACACTGGAAATCTTCAAGCCTTAAAAGGCCTTAAAGACCTGGATCTAAATATGGCTGAGATCTGGGAACAGAAGAGGTGATGACAGACTGGAAACGTTCATCTGACCATGGACATGTTTCTGAAGAAAATCTGGATGCCTGGTGTTTGAGAACTGAACCTGGGACGGAAAGTGAACTGAGGGGGGAAGGGAAGAGGAAGGGTCGGTGTTGGGAGCTGTATTCAGTGGGATCTACAAGAAATGCCATTTTTGTGCATCCTTTGGTAAGGAGTAACTGATCAGGTGTCTATAACATTTTTCATTCTCTCTGGAAACAGACTCAGGTTTCTTTGGACCAAATCCAAAAGAACACATAGCTGTAACACAGCTGTAGTTGCCTAGAATGCTCTGTATACTTTATATTAAAAATGCTCTGCATTTCTTCCAGTGCAATGAAATTCATATGGTGTCCCACCTTATTTAATGATGGTACAATTGAAAATATTAAAACCTTAGTTAACCTCTGTAGAAAGTTTTCTCTATGAAAGTAAAGCTGTTTGAAAAATTATTTTTTTACAGATCTTTATAAAAAATAAACATGTTTTGATTGCTTGGATTTAGGGATTCAGTTTTTGTGTTAGTGACCAGTGTCAGTTACAGGTTCTGTGTGTTGCATATTTAACCTTTTCACTACCACTGTATGTCGCTGGGTAAAGCTTCAAATTGCTAAATACACGAAGGCTGACTATAAGGAATAAAGAATATTCGCATTTACTTATGCAGCTACTAATTTAAATACTTTCCAGAAGTGATATACAGAGCTATGGTTTAATAGCTGTATTTATAAAAGTACCTATGAAGGGTTTGGGTTGAATTTTGTTTTTTCTTTGCTTTTTTACTTCTAGTGGAGGCAAGAATACATATTTATTTAATATGCCTACTTACAAATTTTCATTTTAACATTTAGATAACATGAGTATGGCCCTCTTGGATTCTTGTTTTTCAGTTACTTTGGATATGTATATAAGTGAAGACCAGGGATAAACAGAACTTAGGCTGCTGTGTCGGGGCCAGAAATAGAAGGTCAGTGAGTAAGCTATTTGAAGACTTTTTAGAATCGGCAGCACTCTACAAATGAAAAGTGCCTGTGCCTCACACCCAGAATCTTGCCTCATCCTGTCAGAGTGCCTAATCTTGTGGTGATAATGTACAATGAAATAATCTTATTTTGTGGGGTTTTTTGTTTTGTTTTCTCAAAAGGAATTTTTTTTAATCATTACAGAGGTATGTCATTGGTTCTTAAACTGTCAAAAATAAAGATGTAAAAAAAATCATCAGACTTATAAGTCAACTTTTTTCAATACAGGATACAGTATACTTTAAACAAAGCCTTTTCAAAAAAACTAAGTAGGGAGAACTGGAAACATTACTTGATTAGAGAAAGGCATGTATGAACTATCATCGACCTGATTCCAAGGGTTATGAGTATTTTTGAGTGATAAGTTTAAGAACCGAAGCTTTAATGAAAGGAGACTTTTAATCATTATTCTCTTCCCCAGCACACACTGTGGGATAATACTCTTGTACAATGTAAAGTTTTCACTTGTATTAATTTAAAACTGACTGTTCTGTAGGTACACAGGAAGTAGAGGTGGGTATACCAGACTAGGAGAATTCTGGGAAGAGGAAAGGCAGGGAGCAGATGCCAGCCAGACGCAGAGGAAGCAGGATGAGAATGCTGCACTGAGAAAAGGCACCAAGCCCATGTGGCTAGACATGGATAAGAATTATGTGTTAATTTAAGTGTAAGAGCTGGTCAGTAATATGCCTGGACCACTGGTCCAGCAGTTACTGTTGTAAGGATTCCTGGCATGTAGCAGCTATGTGGCAAATGTGCGGTAACCCAAGACGGCACCAGCAGTGTATGGAGGACACACCCCTAGGCATGGCTACATAAATCACCCACCTGTTCTCTTAAAAGGAGTCACCACATGAAAACCTCTCTTTTCTGCTTCTTTCCCTCGTACCTGCTCAGCAACTTTCCTGAATAAACTCTAGTGTGGCACTGATAACTGAACTCTTTGTCTGATCTCACGTGTGACACCAACATTTTGGTGCCGTGACTTGGTCAGGCTCTCTCCTGGGCCTAGTTGTGCATGGGCACTGAGAGAACCTGAACTGGGGGCGCCACCAGGCCACCATCCATCTTCCCCGCTGCAGCATGTTCAGACACCACCTGCCTCATTTGGTAAGTAAACACAATCTGGAAGACTGTTATTGGCTGGCTTTTCCATAGGACTATTCTAGTGGAGAACTACGCCAAGCCACAATCTTCACTGGTTACGGCTGTTCTTCTCGGCTGACACTCATTTCTGGCCTTCCCTGCGTTGAAGCCCAGCTCAGATCCCGGACACTGTCCCCAGGTGCTGACAAGTGCCTCTTAATAGCAAGTGTGGTTTTTATGCCCACCCTAGTGGTGGCTAGTGTAGTTTCAGGCTTTGTCCTAAGAACTCATGAGTTACTTAGCAGTAGCCAGCATTGTTCCCCCAGGATCACTTGTAGGCTGGGTGACAACTCAGATTCAGCGGAGGAAGCCCTCCCCTCTGGGCCTCAATAATGAGGAATAAGCCAGCAAAAAAATGTCTCTCCATCCTCACCTCTAGGATGCATTTTTGAGACTTTCAAGTTGCTTAGCTTTTTGCCTTAGATACCACCAAGCTTATCCATTACTGCACAAGGAAATGGCCTAAGTACCCCTCAGATAATTCAAAAATGGCTGCCTAATGGCTTGCTGGACCCCGATACTTTACAGGAGCTAATTTTTGCCAGTGTAGGGCAGATGTAGGGTTTCCCTAAATACAAGCCTTTTTTATATCTTGGCCCTAAACCTTCTCTTCTAGCTTCCTGCTTTCCCACTCATCTGCTTCTAGCCTCACAGGCAGACCCCGAAGACTGTCATAGTCTTCTAGAGATCCCACTGACCCCCCACCTTTCAAATCTCAACGCTCACCTGCAGCTCCTCCAACTTCTTCCTTTCTGGGAACTCCAAACCTGGTGCCTACATTTAACCCACCAGTCACTTGCTCACTCCTAAAAATCCTTATCTACTTTTCCCTCTGTAGGAAGTGGCTGGCATAGATGGGATAGTGAAAGTTTACATCCTGTTTCCTATGTCAGAACTTTCTCAGGTTGCAAAAACCCCCTAAAACCCTATATCCTGTAGTCTTCATAAAGGAATTCCAATATATCAATCATAAGATCTCACTTTTCATACTATTCTGAATAATAATCTCCTCCCTGAAGAGCAAAGGCAAGTTTGGGAACAGGCCATAACTCATGCAGATGAGGTTCATCAGACAAATATAGCACATACACACACACCCCAGAGCCAAGGCTGTTCCAGATGTAGACCCCTACTGGAATTACAATACACCAAGGGGGTCTTAGCCAGAGAGGTCTGCATAGAGCTGCTCTGAAGCCTGTCAATTTTGAAAAAATGCAGAAGATAGTACAGGATAAGCAGGAGAATCTGTTCCAATTTTTGGAACGCCTCACAAATGCTCTTATAGTATACTTAGATCCAACTTCTCATGACCCATTTTTTACCCATAGCTACCCCAACATCAGAGCTAAACTTGCATCTCTTAGAGGGGACCACTGACTCCACAGGCAGAAGTCTTAGTGCTGGCTTTTAAGGTGTATCACAGGAGACATGAAAGAATACACCAGGAAAGATACCTCCTGCTAGCCAAATCTATCTGACCAGCTCCTTCACTTCCTCCTGTGGCAGACTTAGCCCTCCTAGTGTGTGCTTTAAGTGTGGCCAGCTTTAAGTGTGGTCACTGGTCTTGTTCTTACCTGGTCTTGAGGCCATCCAGGCCTTACCCTAGGTGCTATGGTCTAGTGACTGTCCCCAAGTGACAGGGGGACAGTACACATAGACCACTCCCCGGCTGATCTCCTAAGCCTGGCCATGGATGAGTGATGCTGCCTGGGCTTCTCTAATCTACCATCACAGAAAAGGAGCCTCAGATAGTTGTAATGGTATCAGGACGGTCCATCTCTTTCCTCATGAACACCAGTGCCACATACTCTGTCCTGCATGAGTTTGGGAGTCTTAACCTCTCTAGCCTCCATTGTCAGGGTAGGAGACAATTCCAGCCTCATCAGATGCTGCCACTTCATTGTGTTTTCAGAGATATCCCTGTAACCCACATTTTCAGTCATGCCAATCTGCCCTGTACCCCTAATGGGAAAGGATTTTTTTTAGCTAAAGTAAGAGCTTTTCTTTTAGTCACATTTGCCTGAATCCAGCCTCACCAGCCGCTCCCTTGCTTCTGCTATCTGCTCAGCCTGTCAGGGTCAGGCTCCCCATATGCTTATAGCCTCCCAGGTGGACCCCCAAGTGTGAAGACACCATAAATTCACAAATTTCAGGATCCTACTCGGTACTTTGCACAAGCACAGTACCCACTGTCACTGAAAAGCCTCAGGGCTCTTAAGAAAGCAGCTATTCCACCCTATTTCTTCTCCTTTAACAGCCCCATTCTTGCAGTTAAAAAGCCTAATGGAACCTATCGCCTAGTCCAAGACCTCATTAACTCTGCCATGGTCCCTATTAATCCTGTTGTAACAAACCCTTATATTCTGCTGTATACCATCCCTCCAGGAACCTCCCACTTCTCGGTCCTAGACCTAAAGGTGCCTTTTTTCTACCTCTTAGTGCTCAGTCTCAGGCTATCTTTGCTTTCACCTGGACTGACCCTGACACTTCTGTGTCCACACAGCTCACTTGGACTGTATTACCACAGGGTACCACAGGGATTTAGAGACAGCCTACATTTATTCGGTCAGGCACAAGTTTCTGACCTACATCCTGTCTCTCCTCAAATCAAAACTTATACAGTACATGGATGATATCGTCTGCAGTCCGTCATTGCAGGATAGCCAAACTAATGCCTCTGCCCTCTTATTAAACTTTTTATCCAGCAGGGGTAATAGGATTTCACCCCCCAAGTCAGCTGTCTACCCCACAGGCCACCTATTTAGGTCTATTACTCCAACTCACAAGGCTATTACTGTAGACAGGAAGCAGCTAATTCAATCCCTGACAGCCCTACCACAAAGGAGGAAATCCTACCATTTCTGGGAATAGCTGCTTTCCTAAGATCCTGGATACCCTTCTTCCTCCTAGCTCATCACCTACATGAGGCTATGCCACAGTATCAGACATGGAGACAGGAGAGGCAGGAGCACTGTCTTCACATTGTAAACCAACAGGCTGAATGGGTAGCTCTCATGCAGGTCTTCCAGTTGGCAGAGGGACAGTCCCTAAATGTTTATACAGACTCCAAATATGCCTTTCATATTCTACTGTCCCATGCTATCTGGAAGGAGTGTGGGCTCCTTACACCAAAAGGAGGTTCAATCTATTATGGCCTTGTTAGAGGCCTCCAACCTCCCTGAAGCTATAGGAATTATTCACGCTCTGTCTTACCAGACAGTTCCACTGTCTCTAAGGGAAACGAGAGAGCTGATTAGGTAGCCATAACAGCAATCTTTCAGGGAGATGTGACTGTCTCACCACCTTCACCTCAGAATCTGCACAATCACCTAATACTAGAGAGATGCTGTCCTATCTGCATCAGCTTTTCTAACCTAACAGCCAGGCTCTGGCTCACTTTATTAAAGCCCACCCCCAACCTTCTTCTGAAGATATGCAATTCTTAAAACCTATCACTGCCCCTTGTACAGTCTGCCAAAAGTCAGACCCTAATTTCCAAATACCATAGCAACTCCTTCCACACCCACTAAGCCAGAGGGTCCATTCCAGGGTCAAGCTGGCAGCTAGACTTCTCCTAAATGCCCACAGTCAGATGGGCCAAATATCTTCTATTCCTTGTAGACACATTTTCTGGCTGGACACAAGCATATCCCACTGGTAATAAGAAGGCTCAGACAGTCTCTGATCTCCTTCAGGGCACAATTCCCCAGTTTGGGATTCTGGCCTCTCTTCAACTGATAATAGTCCCAAGTTTACCTCGGAGATTTCTCAAAAATTATCTAGAGTCCTCAATATTCCCTGGTGCATTCATATTCCCTACTACCCCGTCTTCAGGCAAGGTGGAACAAACCAACCATTCCTCAAAAAATATTGTCAAAATGTCACAGGAACTTCACCTAGACTGGGTAAAGTTACTACCTCTAGTTCTTTTCAGGCTTAGAGCCCTTCCAAAGAGACCTCTTGGTATTTCACCTTTTGAACTTCTGTTGGAAGGCCAGTTCTCCCTCCAGAAATATCTCCTAAATTCTCACACCTCTCCACCACCTTCATTCTCTACTGTGCGATTTTACAGACTACTCACTGCCCAAGCCCTGTCCCAACCCATGTACACCCCAAATCAGCATTGGAGATCTCTCCTCCAGGCCAAGGACCTTCCCCTCTACAAAATGGACAGGACCCTAATAAATTAAATCTAACCTCCCCAGCTGCCAAACTTGAAGGCTTCCCCCACTGGATCCATCTAACCTTAAGCCCTTCATCCCTCCCCTCCCCAGATAACCACCCGTATATCCTCAGATCCCAGAGGAGACCTGTGCCACTGCCCCAACCCCAGAAGGATAAACTTTCATTCATGTATGTCTACCTTTCCCCCAAATTCCCTGCCCCAGTTTTCCATTCCAGCCTGCTTATCATAGCTGAAGTCTAGATCATGGGCAAACAAGGCTCCGAGGTATTTCGTGGCCTCACCCTTCTCCACCTCTCCCAGACTAAGCCTCCAGTTGCCACTCTAGAATGGAAAAGGCCAAGAGCCATCTTACCACCAGAAAACAGGTGATCTGACCTGCACCCCCTGAGACTAGAGAAAAGGAACCAGGAGCCAATTTTAGAGCCATTAACAGGTAAAACAAAGACCATTCCACCTACCTCCCAGGACCAAAGAAAAGGAACCAGAGGAACCTCGGGTAAAGGGGGGAACCTAACAAAACAAACAAACAAACAACAAAAAAGGAGACATTTAACTTCTTTCCATCCCCAGACCTAGCAGAGATCCACAAACTTTATTGTGCAGCCCCTAGTCACTGGAGTCCCCTAGAAGGAAGAAACACAAACAGTAATCTCAAGGTTTACTTAAAGGATAGACAAAGCCTAACTTAAGGTTACACATGTCCCAATTTCAAACCTTCTTTCTCTCCCTTTCTTTCCCTCTTACTCTGACCTCCAGACCACGTAATAGCAGAGGACCCTCACTTCCCAAGGTTCTCTCACTAACTCAGTTTTTTTCCAAGCTCAAGAAAATCAGAATTCATCATCCCGTGCCTTAAACTCACCCGGACTGCAGGAATGAGCCCAAACCAGCAGACCGACCGCCAGAAGATACAGCTCTCATTTTCCAGAAAGACAAACTTTGCCCCTAAGAAAGCTTGAAGCAGCCTTAAGAGATCTGTCGACCCTGTTCCTGTCCGATCCATATACCGCCCCCCTCCCCCACATACACCTGGTTTTCTTTTTATAATAAACATAAGGGTGAGATATAAGAATCCCTGGACGTAGCAGCCACGTGGTAACTGTGCTAGTCTGATAACCCGACATGGTGCCCAGTGAGAGATAAGAATTCCTGGCATGTAGCCCCCATGTGGTGGTAAACCCAACATGGCACCAGCAGAACAGGCTGCATATGGAAGACATGTCCCTAGGTGTGGTTATGTAAATCTATGCCCACCAGTTCTCTTAAAAGGAGACACCACGTGAAAATCTGTCTCTTACGTTTCTCTCCCTTGTACGCACTCAGCAACTCCCCTGAATAAACTCTAGTGTGGCATCTGGTGGTGTGTGTCTGATCTCACTTGAGAAGCCAACACCTGTAACATTAGCCTCTGAGTTAATTATGTTAGAAGCCGCTGTGGGATCTCGGGTGGAGCTAGGCAGGACGGAGGAACTTAACACTACACTGTTGAAGGACACAAGGATGTGAGATACATGCTCTATTGTTACTTGTCTCCCTTCAGCTGGAAAAAACTGTTCATTAAGGGAGGAGCATGGTAGGCATCCCAGTTTTAAAAGCAGAAGAACACCAAATACCTTCTAGTTCAGTTCCTATGAGTATTAATAGCCTCAGAAATGAACAACAGCAAACATGGACTGGGCTTGCTAACTAGCTGGTGAGCAAACACTGTAAGAAACCACACTGGAGCAAGAGCACACTGCTGTGCTTGTCTCCTGTGGTTTCACCAAGTCAGCACTAGACAGCACAAGTAAACAAATAGATTGCTGTATCACTTTATTTTTTAAAATCAAAGGCAATTCAAAATGACCATCACTCAAGCTTCTGTTACAGATCTGCCGAGCCGGCCCAGTTTTAAGATTAAATAATATTGCACTTTAAGATGAACTAATCTCTAGTCTTCACCAAAGAAGTAAAGTATTGCTCCATCAATTCTTTCCTTGGGCTAAAAGGACATCGCAGAAACTCTACTTTAAAAATCAACACTGCAGAGTATAACACACTAAAAGTACCTGCTTATGTGAGAATCTTAGAGAACATTTTATTATAAGAAACTCTTTAGCCCATAATTAGTATAAGTGTATCTGGAAGCACTAATGTCAGTGGTCCAAGATTCGAAGATTTCCAGATACAATCTTGTTTTCCAATACTGCTCCAGGGGGGATGTCAATTCTGTCACCATGATTTGCAATAATGATAACTGTTCCCTAAGTGAAGAAAAAAAAACAATCGAGATTGTACTTAAAATTGCAGCTGAAACATGCAACTGGTTACCTTAAAATCAAGCTATGTTCAACTCCTTTTACAATGCAGCTGCTGTAAATGTAAGATGTCAATAACCTCACGAAATACGATATTGTGCCCTTCTATCATAGTGTAATGGTCGTTCTAGACTTCTTAGAGGTGGCACCAGAGTGGAAAGCAGACACACAAATGGCCCATCTCAGGCTCACTTGCAAGGTATTATTCAGTCTTAAGGAAGTAAAGGGTGCCCAACTTATATTTACACAAAGTTGGCTTTGATGTGTGTCTGTGTGACTGCACCTGTACATGCAACCTCAAGTGTTGTTCTACAGGTGCCACCCCCCCCGCCCCCTTTCTGAGAGGGGCTCTCTCTCCCACTTTTGCTGTAACAAGGTGATGTAGCAGGTGATGCTGCCTAGCAAGCTGCACAGATCTATTGGTCTGCTTCTGCAGGGCAGGTATGACAACCCATTCCCTTCGGCCCTCTTATGTGAGCTCCACGGGTTTGTCCCTCCTTGGCCTCCTACCCCTCTTTCGTTTACTGTAAAGAACAGTTACTGGAAACTTTTCTTATGTGTTTGTGAGATTTTAGATTAAGCAGTTTATACAATGAAGTTATATTCATGCATAATCTTGTTTTAACACCTTCATTAAAGCAAATGGCCTTAACACAAAAGAACATTTAAAATATCAATACAAGGTTTTTATAAGATAATGTACTTAGGAAAAGGCAAGTGTATTTTCAGTTGTGAGCTTTATCTACTGTCTTCATATTTCTCAGTAGGAATAGATGATTCAGTATAAATGAAGCTGTTTTCCTGCTTTCAGAGTCATCTTTAATGAGCTGATATTCATGATGCTTATAGGGACTATTCTTAAGATCATCCATTCCATTTACTACTACCCTGTGTTTCCTTTCTTGTTGAGGGCTATAATCCACACAATTCCTGTGTTGATTATACTTGTATTTTAAGTGGTTATGTACTTGGAGTCACTAGTACTAAATACAATGAGGTTCATCTGTTTGTTCACACTAAGAATTACTCCTTAATGAAGGTAATTTTAGGACTAGAAAGTAAAGCCTATTTTATAAAGTCGACTTTCATCATACAAACCTTTAATGAAACATTTTTTCCAAATGTTACATCTCCTGAAACAGTGAGATGGTCCAATTCCAGCATATCAGGTATACTTTCAAACCTTCTTAGGTAATCTTGAACCTTCAAGGAAAAGCATAAAAAGTATTTCAGACAGCAGTGCATGACATCACTTAGAGCCAGGTGATCCAAGGACTTCACTGTAGGGGTATTGTGTTGTTTCATGGTAAATAATTGTCCCACCCACTGGTTTAATAAAAAGCGCTGATTGGCCAAAGGCAGGCAGGAAGTGTGGGCGGAGCTACCAGACTAAAAACTCTGAGAACAGGAAGCACAGAGCAGAACGCCAGAGAGAAGCTGGAAGAAGCAGAGGACAACTATGCTGCTCTAAGAAAAGGTACCGAGCCACATGGCTGAACAGGAAGAATCATGGGTTAGATGAAGGGTAGAGAGCTAGCAAGTGATATGCCTGGGCCTGAGGCCGATCAGCCTAAAACTATTGAAAGCATCTGTGTGTCTCTGTGGGACTGTAGGACTGCGGGTCTGCAGGTCTGTGGGTCTGCGGGTCCTAAACCTTGAGGTTAGGCCCGAAAGTCTGGGCCAGAAACTCCTACAACACTTCACCTTTCAAATAAGCACAGCCATGCCAGCACTCCTCAAGGATTTCCTCTCATATTTCCTCTGCATACATAACTTAGGGCTGTTTTGTTTCTGCTCAGTTATATGTCAGAACTAGTTTCTATTTCTCCATCTTGATTATACTTACATATCCTTTAACTATCCTCTCTAGCCACATCGCATACAATCTCTTTTTTTCCCACATCCTTTCTGACCACCACTTTGTACTTGTAATCATAACCATCCACTGCCTTAGAATCTGAGTCTGTGGACCTGGCAGTAGCTCAACTTCCCCTCTATCTACTTTACTTACCTCATTTTCTTTTCAAAGTCAATTTTATTGTGGTGACTGACATGAGAACTGTCCCCTGGACACTCCAGTATTTGAATATTTGGTCCCGTATCAGTTCACAGATCTAGCTCTACAGAAAGTACTAGAAGGAAAACTCCAAACCAGGGAAGTTAGCTGCACCCACAAAAACAAAGACAACAGATAACCTCACACCAGCAAATCTCCAAGAAGCAAAACACACACAAATACCACCAAACCAAAACATAAGAGGAAGTAACAATCACTGGTCATTAGTAATATTCCTTAATTTCAATGGACTCATTTCACCTATAAAAAGGCACAGGCTAACAGAATGGATACAAAAACAGAATCTATTCTGCTGCATACAAGATACACACTTCGACTTCAAAGACAGACATTAACTCGGAGTAAAGGGTTGGCCATTTCCAACCAAATGGGCCTAAGAAGCAAGCAAAAAGACTACAAAGAGATAAGGACATTTAATATTCACCACCAGAAAAATTCATCAAGATGAAGTCTCAATTCTGAACATTTATGCCCCAAATATAAGGGCACCCACATTTGTAAAAGAAACACTACTAACGCTTAAAATCACACATCAAACTTCAACACCCCACTCTCACCAATGGGCAGGTTTGAGAAATAAGAGAACCAACAGATGTTCTGACTAAACAGACTTAACAGACAACTACAGAACATTTCACCCAAGCACACAAAAAAACTACCTTCTTCTCAGCACCTCATGGAAGCTTCTCTAAACCTGAGCACATACTTGGTCACAAGAAAATCCAACAGATAACAGAAAAATTGGAATAACCCCTTTATCTTATCAGATCACCAGAGGTTAAAGTTAGAATTTAACAAAGCAGATTACAGAAAGTCTACAAACTCATGGAAATTGAACAATGCTCAACTAAATCACCACTGGGGTCAAGGAAGAAATAAGGAAAGAAAAATTTCAAGACTTCCTAGAATTCAATGAAAATCAATGCACAGCACACCCAAACTTCTGGGGCTGTGGTAGCAGTGCTGAGAGTTCACAGCATTAAATGCCTACACAAAGAATCTGGAGAAATCTCACACTAGCGATTTAACAGCACAGCTGAAAACTCACCAGGAAGTAGACAGCAGGAAACAATTAAACTCAGAGCTGAAATCAACAAAGCAGAAACCAAGAGAATACAAAAAAATAATAATCAATGAAGAAAAGAGTTGGTTCTTTGAGAAAATCATCAAGACAGGCAAACCAAAAGGCAGAGAGAAAAAAAATTCAAACTAAAAATATGAGAAATGAGAAGAGGAGCATAACAGGCAGTGAGGAAATCCAGAGAATCATTAGGTCATACTAAAAAAGCCAAAAAACAAAACAAAAAACTGTACTCCACAATATTGGAATATCTCAAAGAAATGGGCAACCTTCTTGATAGGTACTACACCCCAAAATTAAATCAAGACCAGATAAACGACTTAAATAGACCTATAACCCCTAAGGAAATAGAAGCAGTCATTAAGTCTTACAACCAAAAAATAAAAAAATAAAAAAACTACCCAAACAAACAAAAAGCCCAGGGCCAGTCGGTCTCAGAGCAGAATTCTACCATAATTTCAGAGAAGAGCTAATACCAACATTCCTCAAATTGTTCCACACAATAGAAACAGCAGGAACACTGCCAAATTCTTTTTATGAGGCTACAGTTACCCTGACAACCCAAACCACACACAGAAGAAACAAAAAGAATTACAGATCGATCTTCCTTGTGAACACTGATGCAAAAAATATTCAATAAAATACTGAAAATCCATGAACACATTAAAAAAAAAAATCCACCATGATCAAGTAGGCTTTATCCCAGAGATGCAGGGATGGTTCAACATATGAAAATCTGTCAATGTCATCCATCATATAAACAACCTGAAAGAAAAAACCCCATGATAATCTCATTAGATGCTGAAAAAGCCTTTAGCAAAATTCAACACTCCTTCATGATGAACGTCTTAGAGAGATCAGGAATAAATGGGACATACCTAAACGTAATAAAAGCCGACAGCCAGCATCAAACTAAATAAGAGAAACTCAAGGAGATCGCACTAAAACCAGAAACAAGTCTACTCTCTCCATATAGTACCTGAAGGTCTAGCTGGAGCAGTAAGACACAAAAGGAGATCAGGGGATACAAACTGGAAAGGAAGAAGACAGACTTGATATTTGCAGATGATACGATGCTATCTATGTGACCCCCAAATTCTACCAGGGAACTCCTACAGCTGATAAACACCTTCAGCAATGTAGTGAAATAGAAGATTAACTAAAAAGTTCAGTAGCTCTCCTAAATACAAATAATTAATGGGCTGAGAAATTAGAAAAACACCACCCTTTACAATAGCCACAAATAATATAAAATATCCTGGGGTAACTAACAAAGCAAGGGAAAAACCTGTAATGAAAAGAACTTTATAAGTCTTTGAAATAAGAAATTGAAAAATGGAAAGATTTCCTATGTGCACGGACTGATAGAATTAGCATATTTAAAAAGACAATCTTACCAAAAGCACAGACCCAATGCAATCCCCATCAAAATCCCAACACGATTCTTTACAGATCTTTAAATAACAATACTCAACTTCATATGGAAAATGAAAAGCCCAGGATAGCTAAAACAATCCTGTTCAATAAAGGAACTACCATCTGACTTAAAGCTCTACTATAGTAATAAAAACAGCTTGGTACTGGCATCAAAACAGACACGTGGATCAATGGAATCAGATCAAAGACCCTGACATAAATCTACACACCTAAAAGCACCTAACTTTTGACGAAGAAGCCAATAGTACACAATGGGAAAAAGAAAGCATCTTCAACAGATGGTGCTGATGTAACTGGATGTCTACATGTACAAGAATGCAAACAGATCCATATCTATCACCCTGCACACAACTCAAGTCCATGTGGATCAAAGACCTCAGCATAAACCCACTGACACTGAACCTGACAGAAAAGAAAGTGAGAAGTAGCCTTGAATGCACTGGACAGGAGACAATTTCCTAAATGTAACAGCAGCAGCATAGACACTGAGAATGGCAATTAATGAATGGGACCTCAAGAAACTGAAAAGCTTCTGTAAGGCAATAAGACAATATGGCAGCACATAGAATGGGGAAAAAAAATCTCAGACAGAGGGCTGATGTCCAAAATATATAAAGAACTCAAGAAACTAGACACCAAAACACTAAATAATGCAATTGAAAAGTGAGGTAAAAATCTAAGCAGAATTCTCAACAGAAGAATCTCAATTAGCCAAAATATACCTTAAAGATTTGTTCAATATCCTTAATCAGGGAAATGCAAATGCAAATGACTCTGAGATTCCATCTTACACCTGTCAGAATGGACAAGATCAAAAGTTTATGTTGGAGAGGATGTGGAGTAAGGGGAACACTCCTCTTGGGAAATCAGTATGGTGGTTTCTCAGGAAAATGGGAATCAATCTACCTCAAGACCCAGCTATACCAATCTTACCTAGCCTTGATAAGGGGGTAAGAGCTTGGTTCTGCCTCAACTTGATGTGCCATGCTTTGTTCAAGCCCATGGGAGACCTGCCCAGTTCTGAGTGGAGATGGAGAGAGACTGGAGGGGAGGCAGAAAAGTAGAAGTATGGGAGAGGGAAGGGGAAATGTGGTTGACATGTAAGATAAATGAAAAAGAAAACATTAAGTAATTTTTTTTTTAAATGGCTCAGCAGTAAAGAGAACTTAGCTCTTGCAAAGGATCTGAATTCATTTCCCAGATCCTGTATCTGGCTGCTTATGACCTTCTGTAACTCCAGTTCCAAGGGATGTGATGCCCTCTCATCTTCGAGGGCAGCTGCATGCAGACGGTGTCCATAAACTTACAAAAGACACACATTCTTACCCACAAAACAAATCTTTACAAAAATAAAGGAAGACATGGGGTTGGGAGGAAGATAGGTGGGTTGAGGTGGTAGTGGTAGGAGTGATAGATAAGACTGTAAATTTACAAAAAAAGATAGAAATATTTTAAAAACACAGATTACATTTAAAAGATATCTTAACTACAAAACACGTTCTGGCTAAGTTCTGATGGGGAAGAACCTGTTTATTTGCACTCACTATTTTCAAGCTCCTGTGAAGAAGACCTACAGGCAGGGTGATATTCCTAAGAATCAAGTAAACATGAAATATCCTAGTCTGGAGATGGCCTTATGGGATTGTTGGAGTCACAGGTGCAGCAAGGCTCAGGATGAGAAACTTTAAGTAATCACTATATATTTCTTTCTTAGGCTTTGTTTTTCTTTTTTGCTGAGAAAAACCCGAATGGCTCTGGCCCCACGACGCCGTCTGCCTCCTTGTCTCTTCCTATCCTTGCCCTACTGCCGACTAGACCGTACTCAGACGCAAAGCCCACCTCTCCACTTAGGCCTTTTAAGAATTTGTTCCAGGAGTCTCCAACTATTCTTCCCTTCCTGACTATATTAATTTCCATCAATATATAAGTAAATTATCATATTTATAAAGCAGAACTCAAATTTTTTATCCTTTTTGGCCTATGAACTAATTTGTTTTTTCTTTGAAGTTTCAATTCTAAATCATCTCCAACTTTAATTCTCCCAGCCTCTTTAAGTCCATTCCAATTAGATTCCCAAACCGATGACTCTAATGGTGAATTCTCATCTAGCTTGAATCAGCAACAGCATTGGATACCCAATTCCTTCTACCTTGAAACTTCTTTTCATCTTTCAGGACCCACCCACATATTCAAAGTTTACCACCCACTTCTTCATCTGCTCTCCAGACCAAATGGCACTAGACCACATCTAAGACAAGACTAGGCTTGGATGGCACAGCAGGATTCCTAAGGCTAGCCACCAGGTTGCCTGGTGGTGTTAGGGTGGGGTTTTATCTCGACTGCCTAGTTGAAGCTCTAACCCTAATGCACAGCAGCACACTCAGCTTCTTGACGTCCCTTTGGCCAGCAGTGCACAGTGATGCCATCAGCTCTACCACACATTTCCAGCTGTAGTCTCTACCAAAGCTGCCACAGCTTCTTAGCTTCTCCCACTAGGTAGGACATTAACTTTATGAATATAAGGATTTTAGTTGGCTTTGCTGCTAAATCTCCATTATCTAGAAACTGCCCAGGAGACTGTAGAAGCACAATACATATTTATTAAATCAGGACTAACCCTTTCTGACTGATGAAAGCAGCCTTAACTAAAGCATTCTTTTCTACTCTCCAGAGCAACTACAGACTATAGTCAACTCCTGTAATCCAAACCAGAGATGGAGGGGTACAAGAGGTCAGTAGTGAAGAATATTTTTCTGATTATCTTCACAAATTACCTACCTTGGTAAAAGAACTTCCTAATTTAACCAAGGGTACTGTAGGAAATTCCCGCTTTTCACTCATGGTCAAAGATCCTGCCTTAAGGCTATACAGATTCGACATCACAAGCAAGAGATCTGACGTTGTCTTCACAGGCAGAAAGCGACTCCTTGGAACATTAATACCTAAAGAGTTCTCGAAACTTTTAATTGCAGCTCCAACTGCAGTTTCTAACTGAATGACGTTCAGGCCTCCATCCAAGGTCTGGAAAGGAAGGAAGAAAGAAGAGGTCAGCAGAGAGGAGCAGGAGGTCAGGATAGACGGAAACAGAGTTTGGGCCTTGTTTTGAGACAGAATCTCACTTAGCAAACTCACTCGGTACTGAGAACATTGACCTACCTCCTACTTTGACTTCCCAACTGCTAGAATTAGGGGTGCATACACCATACCCAAGAAACAAGTTTTATGCACCCAGCTTTGTTCCATGTGTGATGTTAGTACTTGGGAAGTGGATTCATAGAACCGTGAGAACTGACATTAGCCAAGTAATTATATTATGCACCACATGTGATTTTTTTTTTTAAAAGTCCTTTAACTTGAGTGAGCAACATATCTATTTTTCAATAAAGAACCAAGGTTTGACAAAACTTATGCAAGATTCCTCCAGAGAGATGGCCTATGAATATAAGAGCAGTAACTAAACTGAAGGAGGTCAAGAGCACGTCACCGGGATGAGTGCAGACCTAGACAACCTAACTAGATAAAAACCAGGGAGCCCTGAACTGTGACCGTCACTGACCTTTGGATTAACAATGATTTCCATGTCAATGGCATTCTGTTCCTGCAGCCTTTTAACTGCTGCAAGAGAAATCCATAGGTTGTTTGTGTTAAATATTTTAAATTTTGACACAGACTTGAATTCATCAACATGTGCTTTTGGCACCTGGGCGATTTCCACCAGTCTCAGTTTGCCTTCATACTGAGTGAGCGTCCCGCCCTAGACAAGGAGAAAATCGTGAGAGTCCAAACCTTTGCAATCGGCCACACCACACTGACTATGACTGCTATGTAGAATTTCCTAGAAGATACTGACTACATAATCTTCTATACAAAACAACAAATTCATTATTCAGACTGTTATTTTACCTGTCTATAATTAATGTCCTGGGGTACATTAACGTCCTCCTTCCCTTCCTAAGATGTCTTCTAGGAACTTCCTATATTCCCAAACCACCGCCCACCGCCCAGCTTAGTCCCACCTTGACGACATCTAGGATGGGGGAGATGGGGGAGATGGGGGAGATGGGGGAGATGGGGACAAGTGAATGAGAAGTGGAGCAAGGCTAGAAATGTTCTTACAGCATATGACCATGCCAGTGTGGGAGGAGGAGGAGGAGGCACAGAATCCAGGACAGGGAATGTCTTGATATGCATAAAAAGTAAAATCTCATGTGCCATCTTATCAAAGAGAAAGTATTACCACCAAATATGCCATGTTCATTTTACACTTTGTACTAAACAACTGTATTGTTTTACACAACTACAAAGATAGTGCAATGACCAAGTAGACATATAATACATAAAGCATACATAACACACACACATTTTATAGACATAAGTTTCCATGAAGGAGATAACATAATAAAATATGCCAACCTTGGAAGAGTAGAAATGGTGTGAACAAATTTGCTGTGTGTTTTCACATATTTTAGATTTGTTCCATAAAACATATGAAACTTTTTAATTTAAATTACTGACATAAATTTATACAATTAGTAATTCTGGCCTCATAATACACAGTTATCTTATAACTTAAGGAACCCAACAGAACATCACACTCTTAAAATGATGTTAAGTAAATAATAAATATATTGCACATAAAATAGAAACTCATAAATCAGAAAAAATACTTAACTATGTAATTTATTAAATGTAAAATCATGAATCCCAAAATTGATCCTTCAGTATTTACCTTTACATCTGCTCGTGTTTTATTTGTGACTTCCATGACAAACTCACAGCGTTTCCCATTGGGTGGGTTCATTAGATGATTAAGAATATAAAGATCTACTGTGGCACCCAGGTTATCTATATTAGACACAAAAATATACTCTTTGCCTTCTTCTAGAAAGGTGTCCAGCAAGCCAGAGTTGTAGAAACTAGCATAGATATCTCCATGGCCTGGAGGGTACCAAGCTTCTGTACTTTCTCCTGAGTAAGACACATCCTTTGCTACAGGAAGTAAAGATTCCTTATTAATCCTTGGGTACCTTTAAAAAAAAAACAAAAAGTTATTTATTGTAGTGTGTACTCCAATCCTTCAATTAAAATAATACGTTAGAATCAAGTAAAGGCTGGAGAAATGGATCAATTGGTAAGAGCATGTACTATTCAGTTCCTAGCACCTATCTCAAATGGTTTGCAAGCTTCTATAAACCTAGTTTCAGGGGATTTAACTCCCTCTTCTGGCCTCCTTGGGCACTTGCACTCATATGCACATAATCCCACACAGATATATGCAGATACACATAATGAATATTCCTCATTTCAGAGACTGTTAATAGTAAATTATGGGTAAATCCCTTTAAGAAAATCTGTCATTTTTTTTAAAATCTATTTTCTATTCAAGGGAGGTTTTCCATGGCCATACAAATAGAAAGACACTTCCTATTTTTAAGACTTATTTTACAATTCTCTAAGAGAAAGGAGTCAGTAAGTACATGTTTTTAGACTTGTTTGGCTCTGGTGTGTGACAATCTGAGCACATCTGCTCAGGGCTGCTGCCTTCCTTTATCCCCAGGTGTCTTCCCATGCTAAGAGCTGGTGGACAGCAGAGGGAGCAGGGAAGAGCACACGGAAAACCTGGGCAACAGGCAGTAAACACATCACGAAAAAAGGAAAAAAGTGATGTGAAAACAGACTTTAAAGTACCTGCAAATTAAATAGTCCAGCTTTAGACAATTTCCAAAAAGTTTCTGTAAAATTAGAAGGCTTCTCCCCAGTCATCTGAACTCCTTTCTACTCACCCTGCTTCCCCCCCAGAGTAGATGTCTTTCTCCAAAACCTAAACTTCCACAGGCTTACCTACTCAGGTGAAGAAACCCCTCCAGTAAAAACGGTGTTTAGTGTTATGGTTTCAGGAAGTAACCCACCTGACTAGAGATCTTAAACGCGTAAGGACTTTACAAACTGCCTTTAAATATCTGAGAATAGAATAAGATCTCAAGCAGATCCCCTGAGAAACTGGAGCTGACAGAAGCAAAGTTTTAACCATCCCTTATTTACCAGCCCTGGTTTAGTTTTAAGGGCATCAAGTTCTTGCACAAATTGACGTCTGGTGCAATGAAGCTACTGTGTTGCACAATGAAGAGAATTCCAGGAGTCACTATGCTACCAGCTAGTTATTTTTATATCTGGTACCTGCTTTGATTGAAGGTGTAGATTTTCACTCGGCAATGATTGTACTTCTGAAGTATTTTTTTTGTGTCTTCATCCGTGTTAAAGGAGTTCATTAAAACAAGAGGGACATCTGTATTGTAGGTTTTGTTCAAATGCTGGAGGAGAGTGACACATCGTTCAGACTCACATTTTCTGATTTATCTAAAATTGTCTTTTCCATGGCTAATCACAAAATGTTTAAAGCCTGACCTATATAGCTCTCTCTGGATTTACACACACACACACACACACACACACACACACACACACACACACACACACACACACACACACACACACACACACACACGGGGGGGGGGGGGGGGGGCAGGCAGAGACACAGAGGCAGAGACAGATAGATACATTTTATATAAGTAGCCACTTGGCATGAATCAGTCAGACGTGTAGTAAGCAATTCATTATATATTCATTCAATAAATAGAAAGCTACTACTATAAATTGAAATAGACGCTACTATCTACACTACATGGCTAACTCACTGAGGCCCAGATTGGTGGCCTAGGACAATCCTCACTGGAGCTGTGTGCACAATCAACAGTACTCTATGGCCTGAGGTAGACAGGGGCTAATTAAGATCTGCTCTTCTTGTATCCAAGGGTTAAAAGTACAAATTCTACAGTGTCATGGCTTCCTGTTCTAAATCACTCAATCACACTTGAGCTGAAATCTTCCCAGTCTCTCCACAGAGCTAAGAAGCAACACAGTAGAAAACAGATTCTTAGAAACCAGACTGCCTTATGTTAAAATTTTGATTCTGCATTATTAACTAGTTAAGCACCTGTACTTAGAGCCCATTCTCATCCAGAAAATGGCAGTAAGAGTACTTGTGAGTTTTTGAGAGGGATAAATGAGTCATTTTGGAGAAGGTGCACAGTAAATACTGGACAAATGTGAGCTTGGCTGCTGCTGCTAATGTATGACTGTCATTGCTAGAGCCGGAGAAGACAAGGGAAACAGAAGGCTTCTCCCTCTGTTTCTGGTGGAAAAGGCAAGGTCTCTGCCCCATATGGTCATTCTTTGACAATGAATAACTTTGTCAAAGAAGGAACAGAAGAACATTTCTCCATCCACTACATCCAACCGGATGTGGGACATACTACTCAGCTTCCAAGAAGGGATTAAGCCACAAAACTCCAGTGTCATGAAGGTTGCCACTGGAAAAAAAAGTTTTACAGGGCAAATCAAAGGAGAATCTAAACAGATCCAGAGCTTTCAGCAATCACAAATGCTATTTAAAATTAACCTTTACCCTTACACACTTACACACACACACACACACACACACACACACACACACACACACACACACACACAGACAAAATAGCTCTCTTTGACTAGCTCAAGCTTACCCCACATTTACTAATATAGCACTTATGTAAAAACTAAACCTACTTTATATGAGAATGTTTAAATACTACTCACTTCAATTTGCTGAACAGTTAGATCCAAAAAGGTATTCTCATTTCTTACTCCAATCAGACTTTTTGGGCCTTTGCAGCCCATGCTAGTTCCCAAGCCACCATTGAGTTTCACCACCACCAGTTTGTTCAACACAGAAGATATGTTATCAGGCAAGCCTCTGGCCTTTATCTTTTCATAGGGTTGAATCTGAAAGAAAATATAAAATTAGAGATGTCATTTAAGTAGCCTTATGAGACATTAAAGCCAATCAACCCAAAGGTTACTTTCATGGTTTCTTAAAGTTTTGTTCTCTCAAGGTTAAGTTCCATCAAGTCCACATGGCAATTTCCCTTGCACAATGAAGTAGCTCAATGGCATGTTTAATTACAATTAAGTTAATCACAGTGCACAACCACTTGTCTGACTGGTGTGAATATCTAAATCTTGAATTATTTTAAGATGCTATTTCCAATCTTAATCAAAATACCAAGTAAGATGCCCAGACTTCAGCAAGTCTAAATATTTCAGGTGTATTATAATGTACTTCAATTCTGGAGAATAATATATTATTAATCATATGCTATTTTTCCTACTCAGGAGGCAAAAACCAACGTCCATTTGTTTGCTTGTTTTTCAGATGTCCCCGGTTCGTTGTAAGATAACCCAGCAGAAGGTGGTACAGGCTCTCAGTCACAATTCTGGGTATGCATAAGCACAGTATCTTTCTCAGTAATTCAACCTTAGGGTGTCACTTTACAAAAACTTGTACTGGAAAATTAAATTTCCTTGTTTCAAGAACTACCCTGGGAAGGAAGGAGAGAACCAAGGCTGAAGCTGTGGGAACCCTAGCCCTACCTCTCTAGCACCCCAGCTCTGTGAGCACAGGGTCTTATTTTTGACTTTGTCCTTTAAGCACAGAAACAATAACATATATATATTTTAAAGACCCATTTTTTCACTGTTGCTCAAAGCAGAGTAACAAATCTTACATCTTATAACAAGAATGAAGCTTTTTAAAGATCACAGTGCATTTTCTATCCATCTGTGACACGTTTTGTTATTTTACTTTAATAGGATAAATGAGCGCTGTAGTTCCATCATATATAAGATAGATAACATGAGTAAACCAAAACACTTAGTAACCAGTGGTTACTCTATGAGCATCAACTTTACTGTAAATGTGTACTTGTGTGAAGTAGTTCTGATTGGAAAAGGAAGGACCTGATTGGCTCCCCTCTTGTGATCTGGGTCTTGTAAGCCAAAACCTTGTGTGTTTGGTGGACATAATTCTTGTTCGCAGATCTTTCTACAAAACACTCACTTGTAACTTAGTTCTTAACTGCCAAGTGTAGATGAAGACTCTCTTACTTGACGTAAACACTGAGAACACAAAATACTCTTCCCAAGGCTTCCTACTGAGAATCATGACTATCACCCATTCTGAACACTTTCTCAGTGTGGTAGGACTGTCCCTTTTCCTGGTAAATGCTGCATAGGGCTTCGGTAGCTGTTCCCTTCTGTGATCCAAGAGAAAAGCTGGTGACAGAAGCAAAACCGCACTGAAGAGGCTGAAAGGCCCAAAGTTAATACTAAGCCAGGAAGGATAACAGAATTTGGATCACATGTTAATTTTACTTGCCAAGGAATTCTTTGGCACACCAACATTCCCATTAAATAAAGAACTTCGGTATCCACATTTAATATTCAGCTATTTAATTCCCTTAAGGTCCATTTTCTAGAATGTATGCTAAAGGAATTTATTTTATAATGACGAGTTAAAAACCAAACACTAATCTCAGTAACTTTTAATTTTTATAGGAAGAAAAATAAAAACAAAACCAACCAGCCAAAAGACCCCACAACTTCAAAATCATGAATGTTCATGATAAATAATCTCTAGTCCATACGCCACAGTATTTAGAGACAGGCGTCAGCTGCATTCTTACAGTAATTAAGCCTCAGTGTACCGGTACAGCAATGCCCTCCCGTCGTCCTTGCACAGGCAGGCGGGAGGACTGCAGGGCAGGGGTAGCCTGGGCTACACAATGAAGCTGATCTCAGAAGTTAAAAAGCAAGGCCAAACAGCACACCAAACTTGGTTCCTAAGACAAATTCCTTCTAAGTGAGTCTGTGGAAGCTAAATAAATGAAAGCATGGGGAAGAGACTATTAGAATGCTAGAAGGGGAACTAGGCTGCAAAGGGCTAAGGGGTTAGGATGGGCAGACAGAGGGCAAAAAAGGGAGTAGGGATAGGGTAATCAAAACAAAGCTATAAGAAGAGACCTTAAGGGAACATACATGGTATACTAACTTAAAATAACTATGAACTCTGGGACAGAGGCACTCACAACTCAAAGGGAAAAAAGTTAATATTCAACACCTGAAGTTTTCTGTGCAGTGTTATATCCTAAATCAACATCCTGTCCTGGTGTTGGACTCTTAACCAAATAAAGGTCCTCCTAAGGAATTTGTTCATAAGGAAAAGATCTTAAAGGCAAAGAAGAAGAAATCCACACAGTAATGAATAAGGAGGAAATGCCAAGTGTTTGAGAATATTTTGCTGTTGGAAATGTACACACACACACACACACACACACACACACACACACACACACACACACACGTAGGGTGGCGATATTCAAAAACAGATGAATCTATTAACTATTTGAGTTTAAGAAGCCAGGATATTTTTGTCTAAAGTTTACTGTGGGTTTGAACCTAGTAGTTTACTAGGGAGTAAGCAGAGAATTCTGTCATATAAACCATCCTGTACATAACAGAAATGCCCTTGTTCATGAGTTTCCACACCCTTCACCAGAGGAGCTCTCACCAAGCAGTCCACAGAGCTCAGTTTAGTTCAACAAGCCAGGGGTGTGGTGGTGGAATCAATGTTGAAATATTGCTTAGCAGCAGCTGGCAACACTGAACACACCCAGTCACAGAAATATTTTAGACCCTTGAGGTCTAAATTCCTCAGTGAAATCTTTTTCAGACTCATGAAGACAGGTAGGTAACACTGACAGTTCCACATAAAGAAAGAGCAGTGGTTACTTGGCATCTGAAGGAGGTAGATAATATCTATATAATTTCATAGAATGTGGCCTTCCACTTTCCTATTCATCTTCCACAGGCAAACACACAAATAAACAGAGATACAGGGGTTGATGCTAGGAACAAAAGACAACCCATGGACTGCTATACACAGCCTAGATGTGACTTAGTCAGTCATCTGATGTGAACCAGCTTTGAACATTCAGTCCTAATTGTTAGGTCTCAAAGAAACCTGGGGAAAAGTCTCTCTCAGTTCCGGAGGAAGGTCTCCATGTCTCTTGGTCCAGGGCCCCTTTCTTGGTCAATGGCTCCTCTCTGGCTCCCTATCCCCCCCTCTCCTCTTATGGGCAGGGTTAGTCTGGCGGCCATGATCAACCTGGACCCTTCCCTCTGCCTGTTCCCTCCCTTATATCTACAATAAAATCCTTCTTCATACTTTAGGATGTCCTTTTACTTAACTTTGTTCAGTCACTAATCATTCTGCTTCTGTTTTTCCCCAGACAAGGAAAGAATTCACTGTCCAAAGATCTCTGCTACAGCTAAACACCTGGTAGAAGAAATGTTCAGGAAAGGCCAGACCACTCGTATTCTCATCTTTCTGGTAAAAGAGAACTGGTCAGACACCTAGCTTCCTCTGGCAAGTGAGTAAAAACAGCCGCTGACAATCCACTACATAAAGCAATTTTAAGAATGTTCACCCCCTAGCATGTCAACCTAGTCCTCTTACAGAAATGGAGACATCTCTTTAAAACTGTCTGCCGTGATCTGCATCTTGCCAACTCTGCTCACAACTTAAGTTTCCAGTTAGAAGAAAAGCCAAATTCTGCACAGTCATGGACACACTGTTCCTACTGGCAAAGTGTAACCCATTGGATAGTGTGTGTATTCATGCCATTTCTGGAGTAAGTGCCAAACGCCCAAAGCAATGTAGCACTTCCCACCCTGCTATGGCTCACAAGAGGATGATTATTGCAATTTTTGATTCACTTTTTTTTTTCTTAAATAAAAACAGTTTGGCTGGAGAAAATGAGCAGTATAAAAAGGAAGCAACTCATGCAGTGTGACCAGTGCTATGTGAAAAGTTTCTGCACCCCAATAGTAAGCTTCTCTACTGATAGCAATCCAAAACAGGCCAAACTAAACTGAATTAAGAAAAAGCTCAGGTTTAATGGGTAAAATGTTCCAGGGTGATTCTCCTGCCCTCAGTGAAGAGACAGGAAGAGAGACCAAAAAACCATGAGTTTTCTGGGATGTCATTTAAATATGCTGCAGGAGTGGTCTGGAGCATCTGGGGGCGGGGGGAGCCATGTTTGGGGGCTTTCTGAGAAGGCAAGGCCTGGGAAGAGAGAAAGGCAGGGCTTCCTCCTAGTCTTTCCGGACTCTGGTCTATGGTGTCAGGAGCTGAGGAGGAACTCCCAGCAGGACACAATGCACCCTCACATACAGTCTTCTCAGCTCCTATTTCTGAAGGTAACAGCCAGAATCTGGGTTATTTTCTACGGTAGGAAAAAAAAAATCATACACAGATGAAATTATTTTTTTCTTTGTGGAAAAGCTGGTAAATATTGTACTTTTCCTATTATTACAGAGTTAATGTTCAAGTTCATTAACACTCTCAGTGACCAAAATGAACTCAACTATAGTTTACAGAGTAAATAAAGGTCACTGACTTCCTTTTGACACACCTGCTTATTCCTTAAATCCTGAAATGTCCACCTTCCTTTGGTTTCTGAGACACCATAATATCTTTTGCTTTTCACTCTGCTTGTATCTTGCCACACCCATTCTAAGACCTCCTCAAATCCACAGCTTTATCACTCCTGTCCTTATCATCAATCAAGACACCCAGCTGCTCAGTGAGTCCTTCTAGCCTCATCATCTGACCTGTATTGATACTGCTATAGTGGTCTCCTTATCTCCATACAATACACTTGTCCTCTCTCAATAATTTTTTAAAGAATCTCAGCATGTGTCCCAATTAGTATGCATGTCATCTTGACAAAAGCAGAAGTCTTCTGGGAGGAGAAAAACCTTAATTAAGAAAATGCCTCCATAAGATCCAGCCATAGCCAAGCCCTTAGGGGATTTTCTTGATGATTGATGGGGAAGGGCCCAGATCAGTGTGTGTGGTGCCACCTCTGGGCTGACTGCCCTGGGTTCTATAAAAAAGCAGGTTGTACAAGCCATGTGAAACAAGCCAGTAAACAGCCATTCCATGGCCTTTCTCTCAGGTCCTGCCTCGTCTGTGTTCTGTCCCAATTTCTTTTAGTGATGAACTCTGCTAATTGTGATACACAAGTGTAAGTGAAATAAATCCTTTCCTCCCCAAGCTGCTTGGTCAGGACATTTCAGTACAGCAACAGAACTCCTAACTGATATAATGCATTGCTTCATTATAGCATTAGCCAATCATAGCACTGGAATGGCACAAAGATCATTAGCTGTCAGGTTCATTATCACTCGTTCCTATTCCCTTTATTATCCAAACTTTCTACTGGGCACTGCCTCTGTTATCCAGAGTAAGAGTATATTTCCCTGCCTCCCTTGTAGCTGTTTATGCCAAAGTTCAGGTCAAAATGATTAACTTGAAATGAACTGGCAGGTGTCTTAGGAAAGAACAGGGGCACTGTCCCTCTCCCTCCCTGCCTGCCCGCCTGTCATCTGGAATAGTGACATAACTACAGATGTCACTATTGTCTTGTGGCCACCTGGGACAACAGGAGGTTGCTATGGATGACACTGCAGTGAGAAAGAGAGCCAGGTTCCTGACTGTACCACTCTGGCGCTTCCTCTCCAGATTCATTGTGTTTGGTTCCCACACTACACAAGAGAAGACATGAGGCCCTCTGAGCCTCTCTGCTACTCCACCAACAAACATACTTTCCTCCAGGAACATGAGCTCTGGGTTCTCTAACATACTGTTACTACCTCTTGTTTATGCCTCTGCATTTTACCCCGGCGTCTTCTCTTCATCTTCCACAGTCCACGTTCAGACCATGTTTCCAGCTGTATGAACTAATCACCAAGATCGGGTTAATATGCCCTATTTCAAAAATGTTCACTGCCCACAAAACTAAAAACCTTTAAAATACATTGCAACACTAGAAATTTCATTTCAAAACATGAAACTAATTTTGTGAGACATAATTTTTCCGGTAATAATGAACATGCAAGCCCTCCCACACACATACATGCCAAAAAACCAAAACAGAACAAAAACCTTAACTCTCATCAAACTAAATTTCAATGAGAAAACTTTCACTTGAAGTGGTTATACGCATGCCATCTTTAACTGCCATTCCATTTGAATTTGCACCGAAAATCCAAAGTCTCTCTAAGGTTCTGACAGCTTGCTCTGTCTTGTGTTGAGAATACCAGAATAGTTCAACACCTTGAGAGATGAATGCCTCACGTGTTTACCGTGTCTTCTAGTTAGTCAGGTTAACTTTGAAAAAGACTGCATGTGTTCACGAAGGATTCAACCATCTTCAACAGAAAATGAATCACAGCTGTATGTGGTACTTTCCCTTTCTAGAGGAGGGCCAGTGTTACAGTGCACAGAATACTAAGACTTCTCTTCCAGCACAAGGTCTGCTTGTCTCAAAAAAGTTTATCACTCTTAGAGGAATCTGATTGTCACTCTTATAAAGATCACCACTTATGAGGACAAATTGTCTAAGGGCTTTAAGCCCTTTGGCTTTCTTTAAAGATTTATCATGACGTGAGCCCCATATATAAAATGCTTGTCCTGTAATCACTTGAATGTTGGCTGGTACTAGTGTGAGCACATCACTGCTTTAGACACACTTCTGCACACTCACACCTTTATCTTCATGCTTTTAAAAGCAGGGTGCATGTCAGAGCTAAAGGACATTTATATTAATTGTTGCCCCTTCCTTATTAGTGTTAAGTAAGACATACAGCTTATACACAGTGGTCCAAACTTGACAAAATATCGTACTGAGCCTCTCTTCTTCCCAAATCACTAAACTGTTTCCCTGACACTAAAACAAAGGTCAATAAACCACAGGCTGTGGAACAATTCGGCACCTGCTTCACAAAATTTTAATGTGTCGATGGCTGCAAAATGCTACCAAGAACATTGCATAATCCCTAAAGCCTGGCATATTTATACTTCCTGACCTTTATAGAAAAGGTTTGATGGTCTTCTAAGAAAAAGCCAAGTTCTGCCTTTTCAGAATGCTTCTCTTACGCTAATCCTAAAATGACTCAAGAGATTTCTCATAATAGATAGAAAAAAGACTCTCCCTTGGATTATTTGCTGAATGCATCATATATTCACTAACAAGAACAATTCTAAATCAAAATTCCCTGGTCTTGTTTATCTTCTCATCATTATCTATGAAGGTCAAACTAAGGATATATAATTGGTAACATAAATCAGGCAATTTCCAAAACAATAAAAAGGAAATTCGAGATTAAAACTCTTCTGTCTCCATCCATTCATTCATCTGCGCACACACCTACCCATCATTAGAGTAGTCCAATCAGAGGCAGAACACAGAATACAGTAGCTGCCTCAGGAGCAAGGGTAAGAAACATGTTGAAGAGAGTTGTTCTTGAATAGGAGTGGACACTGAGCTTTCCAAGATGAGAAAGTTCTGAAGATGGTTGCACAACAGTGTGATCATATTCGGCTTCCTAATGTGTACACTTAAAAATGGCTGAGGTGGTAAATTTTATATGTTTAAGTCTTGTTGCACATGTGCAGGTGCAGAAACACAAACATGCTCATCAAGGCAAGTCAACTATGCTATTTCCTTTAGAAAATAAACTATACTCAGTTTGCATTGTCAATGACAGATGATCAAAACGCTAAACCCTATCAACTGACATCCTTCTTTCTTACAGTGACAGCTCAGCCAAGACAATGTAATGCCAAAACCATTCCAGAAAGTCTCCTCAGCTTACTACATCATACACCATCCTTTAAATACATGCACCTTGCAATGCAAAAGTGAGTATTTGAGTATTTAATTTCCAGTTATTATAGTACTCTAGGACAAATTTCAGGCCCTCACATCTACTCTAAACGTAGCAGATATAAAACCTGTACGCATTGAGGAAGTTGCTAATTAGAGATCTCTCAGGGCTTTCATAGTACAGATCAACAAATCCCCGAATAAACTCATAAAACACAATAATGCAGCTATGAAGTTTTATAAGGGAAAATATTACTTTTGCTTAGTTTTCCTGATTTGTCAGAATAAGGGTCTCTGATTTCCTGTACTCATGAAGGTTAAAAAAATAATCTCTATCTCTAATAAAGAAAAATTGTCAGGGTAGATGAGTTTATCTAACATAGTAACAAAGGGCAAACTCATGACGTGTCTCAAGTGTAAGAACTACAGGGATGTAACGGCAGTTCACCCGCCTGATTAAAAAGGCTGCTAAAATTGTTTAAAAATTAATATCACTTATAAATGTACACAAATTCAGTATACTGATAACAAATATACTTAATATTTATAACCAAAGATAGAAATCAGAAAACAGGAAACTTAAACACTATCTTTAATCCTTTTTAAAGGCTTATTTATATAATTTAAATGAGGTGTATGTGTTTGTATCTGTGTAGCAGTATGTTGTACAGGTGAGTGCAGATGACTGAGGCCAGAGGTGTCAGATGCCCCCTGGAGCTGGAGTTACAGGAAGTTGTGTGCTAGGAAGCAAACTCAGGTCCTCTGCAAGAGCAATATATGCTCTTAACTGCTGTGGTATTTTGTCAGCCCCAATCTTTTTTCTTTCTTTTTTTTTAAAAAAAAACTTCTTTATTGACTCATTGGGAGTTTCACATCATGCATCCCAATTCTGCTCACTTCTTGGTCCCCTCATATCTTCCCCTCAATCCTTGCTGTGCCCTCCACAAAAGAAAACATAACAAAGCAAGCAAGCAAACAAAAGCAAAAGCAACCCCCCCAACAAAACAAAACCAAAAACAGAGAAATCTCTTTGCCTCTCCTACACCTCTTTACCCTGATGAACAGTCCCAATCTTTAATCTTAACACAATTTTAACATTGTACTGTGCCCAGCATGCTATTTGATATCTAGGAGGCTTCTTGATACAGATTTGCTGAATATGTAACAAAAATAATAAATACGGGACTGGTGAGATAGTTCGGTGGTAAAGCGCTGCTATCCTTAAGTTAGCTTCTGCCACACAGATGCAGTGGCATGTACACCCATGCACATACACACGAAATAAATAAATAAATAAATGAATGAATGAATGAATGAATGAATGAATGAATGAAGAAAAATAGCAAACATTTGTGAGCCTTTACCAGAATTCCTGTTACAAAAAAGTGCTTGTCCATGCATTACTAATAATCCTAGAGGAACTTTGTTAAGTCTTTTTTATATGAGTAGGAAAACTGAGACCTGAAGCAGGTAAACAAACCACTTAATATTACAAGGAAGGAATCAATGAAACTAGGATTTATATCTTTAAAATCTGTCAGCTTTTTAAAAAAAAAATTCATTGGCATTACTGCGAAACTAGAAAAAAGTGTTATATGTACTGAACACAAAATCAATTCAGTATGTATATATGCAGATGGCTGGTAATGAAAAATATTTCAGTGATTTATACTGAGCATGATGCAGTTTTAGATACCAGCTGACATATGACTCGGAATATGATTCGGAATATTACAGCTCACTATCAAGAAATCAGAAATCCAAAAACTACAAAAATTTAATTACAATACAGAACCATAAACATATAGAAATGGGACCTTAGTTAGCCAGGAAAAGAAAAGAAATGATTCTAAAAGTGAAAAGGCTGAGACACTAAGATAGTTAAGCTGTTAAATGCTTTCTGTGCAAAACTGAAGACATGAATTTGGAGAAAATTCCAGTGGTGGAGGTGGAGGAGGTGGAGACGGGAAAATTGTTAAGGACTGCTGCCCAGCTAGTCTGGCCAATTCCATGAGCTAGATATGAATTCAGTAAGAAACTGTCTTAAAAGGGGGGGGGCAGAAAATAATTTAGGGAGACACCTGACACCAACCTCTGCCTACATATACACATGCATACAAGCACCAACACACAAATATAAACACACAGACACATACACAACACTCACATACAAAAGCTAAGTGTGGTACACTCCTCTACTCTCAGTACTGGGGAGTCTGGAGCTGAGGTATATAGAGTGAAATCTGTCTTACAAAACCAAAAATCAAAAGGTAATAGAATATAGCTATTAGGTCTCCTATCTGCATTGCTATGAGGCTCAGGACCTATCTTTGATGTTTTCTGTTATTTTCTTAGTCAAAATGATCTCTCTTGAAAGATCATGTTTGAGTTAGCAGACACAACCCCTATTTACTGTACCTACTTCAATTCCATTTTTAATGCTCCAGAAGTACTACGAACAAATTTTAAAATATTTTCTGCTCTCTCATACCTTTGGATTTTTGTATACTCTGTTCTCTAAAATTCAGAGTGCTCATTTCTGACTCTTTTTTGGCCCAATCACATATAGTAAGTCTTGGCTCTAAAGTCACCATTTTATCATTAACCTGCTTAGCATTTTCCCAACTTATCAGCTGCCTTCTTCAACTACATTTACAACATTCTAGACAGGTAGATAGAGCTAATGGAAAAAGTTTAGCTATATGCAATAAAAATTTTATAGACATTAAGCTTTTTACAAATAAACACATTTATTCACTAAGACACTATCAAGATACAGTATGGATGGAGAATTAAAACCCCCAAGATGATCTGCACAGAGAAGAAACATTCTGAATTTACAGTCTTATCACTCTGTCACAGCTGTTTCACTAACACCCAACTATTGTCTGGCTGGCTGGTACTAAAAATTGAACCCAGGACTCATATGCTAAACACAGGATCTATCAAGACTATGTGGTGATATATTTCATATCTAAATATATTGTATATTTAAATAAAATAAAAGCCCGATTTTATTAAATACATCACCACAGGACTGCACACTCCCTCCCTACCTGCATCAGCTTCTGCGATTTTTATTTGCAATTTACCTTTATTCAGCTTTTCCAAAACAATGACTTAGCTTCACAGTAATAATGTTTAATCCCACTTCACTGGTTTATATATCAGTGCCATTATTTTATTACAACAAAGACAAGCCACATAAACAGGTTTGAAAACAAACACAATCAGGTTTTAGTGAGGACAGCACTCACTTTGGTGAGAGGCCTCGTGCATAATCAAGGACAATTGCAAGCCTTCAAAACTAACGAGCATGCCGACATGTCTACAGCGGGAAGAGTTGCTGAAGTGCCTCCTGAACCAGCATCCATAACTGTAATGCCAAGAAGCCTCTGTGCAAACATCTCCCCAGAAAAACAAGTTCAGAACTGCTTAGCTATTTGGTATTTTGTTGATCCTCTTAGCTCTGTAGACACTAAGCAGACTCAAAACAGAAACAGTCCTCATCACTACAAAATAGTCACTTGCATTTAATTCACCTATTGTCTGTGGATGCTATTACATGGGAAGTCTGGAAAGCTTTACAAAGTTGGAAACTCTCTCTCTGCATTTACGGTAAATAAAACAAACCAGTTAGTAGTGGATTTATGATGTTACATTGTAAATAATTGTCTCACCTATGAGTTTAATAAAAAGCGCTGATTGGCCAAAGGCAGACAGGAAGTGTGGGCGGGACTACCAGACTAATTCTGGGAACAGGAAGAACAGAGCAGAATGCCAGAGAGAAGCCAAAGAAGCAGAGGACACCTATGCTGCTCTGAGAAAAGGTACACAGCCCCATGGCTGAGCAAAATAAGAGTCATGGGTTAGATTAAGAGTAAAGAGCTAGTAAGTTATATGCCTGGGCATTAGGCTGATCAGCCTAAAACTATTGTAAGCATCTGTGTGTCTCTGTGGGTCTGTGGGCCTAAACCTTGAGGCTAGGCCCAAAAGTCCGGGTCAGAAACCTCTTACTACACCTGTGCTTATCTGATAGGCATGCAGAATAAAACCTTAAACCAAGATGCTAACTACTTAAGTCATGACTGGCCAAGACAACAGTGACAAGAGATTAGCCAGTCAGCCTGTGTACTGGTTGTGGTAAAAGACCGTGACCAAGGCAACTTATAGAAGGTATCACTTGGCCTTCAGTTCCAGAGGCACAAGAGTCCATCACCATGGTGGTGGAGAAGCATGGCAATAAGCTGGCATGGCAGCAGGAAGAGCTAAGAGATAAGAGTTCACATCTGGGTCTGCAAGAAGGAACTGGGGATGGCAAGAAGCTTTTAAGCCTCAAAGCCTACCCTGGAGATGAACTCCCTGCAGCAAGGTCACACTTCCTAAGCCTCCCTAAACAGCACCACCAGCTGGGGATCAAGTGTTCAAATGTCTGAGAATAGGGGGTACATCCCATTCAAACCACCACAGTCGCTTCCTGCCTCATCCTGGCCCACTTGAAAGCAGTTTCGTGAGTGTCTACCACATAGTAACTACTGAATAAATATTCATTAAATGCATAGCTGGAAGCCCTAAAAAAATGTTTTTTTTTAATTTTAAGAGATAGACAAGAGTCCACTCTATGGTTCTACTCAAAGAAAGATGGAGAAATGAAGACAAGGCCATGTTTTAAAAGATCTTCAAGCTCCTCTAAAACACTGCAGCAACTGATGTTTGGCCCATATGATATAGACAGTAGTTAAGAGTAGTTAAGATTCAGGCAGACCTGAGCCTAATTTCTGGCTTACAAACTCAGGAAATCTAATGGCTATCAACCCTCACTGCCTCTACGCCTATCGTGCATAGGGATAGCAGAGAGCCTGAGGATCACTAAAGAACATGTAAAGCTGAGAGCAATGCTTATTACATGAATTTGTAGCTTTTATCTGTGGCTGGTTACTATTATACTTGTTGATAAGATCATAGAATATATTCCATAGTGTGCGCAGAGATAAAAGGATCCTTTAATATTACTAGAGGAACCAAAGAATCAGGTCTTCGGAGTCTGACAACATATCTAGTTTACAACTGAATTCTCTTTCCTAAGCAAATTATTCTGAACTTCAATTTCCTCTTTTGTAAAATAAGCATTTTTCTGAGTCATGACAGAAAAATGGAAGATTAGGGGTCATGAGAAGTCACTTGCCCTGGGATCTAGTTTTCTTTTCCTACTGACTGAATTGGAACTTCAATTGATAAAGTCAAAATTGTCTGCAGAGATAGCATGTATTTTCCTAAACATATTTCAAACCAAAGCTTGTTTAATGCAAGGTATGAGTATGCTGGTTTGAGTAAGAATGCCCCCCATAGGCTCATATATTTGAATGTTTAGTCATCAGAGAATGACACTGTCTAGGAGGGATTACAAAGTATGGCCTTATTGGAGTAGATTTGGCCTTATAGGAGAAAGTGTGTCATTGAGGAAGGCTTTTGTGTTTCAAAAGCCCAAGACAGGCCCAGTAACCCCCCTCACCACTTCTACTGCCCATGGATCCAAATGCAGAATTCTCAGCTACTTTTCCAGCACTGTATCTGCCTGCATGCAGCCATATTCCCCGCCATAAAACTAAGCAAGCCCCAATTAAATGCTTTCCTTTATAAGAGTTGCCACAGTCCTGGTGTCTCCTAAAGCATAAGAATACTGACTAAGACAGTGGGCCACCTCCTTTATGATTTATTGGTCAGAGAGACCATAGAAGACTCCCAAACAATATAAACTCTTGCCATTACTTCATGGTTGCCCACCAGAACTAGATGGTAAGGCCCTGTTGCTAAAGACATACATTTTGGTTCCATGAACTGGAACTGATCTTCCTCCCTGATTACTAGCTTTCACTGTGCCAAGGGTGATGGGCAGGATGCTGAAGGAGAAAGCACATCAACGATCATATCTGTTAGCTCTATGAACCATGATATTAACCTGCCAGGCCAAAATATGTTTCTGTGTACATGAGCAACATGACTGGTAATGGGTAACCAACTACTCTCTGGTTGTATCTGAGGCACTTTCTATGGAAGAAAATCCATACCTAGTACAGTAAAACTGCTCAAAAGCCTATAGCGGAGGTCAGAGGCCACAAATGGGATATGAATGGATTTTACTGTTTGGCTAAATTGATATAGCATCTTCTGTGGAGACAATTACCACTCCAAGTCTTAGTCATAAAACTTCTTTGCAGTGAAGTGTGGTAGATGAACAAACATACTGCTATATAAGATCCTGAGAACAGACGGCTGAGTGTTCAACCCTAAACAAGATGTTATACCCTTTATTCTGAGGTCCAGGGAACAATAGAGAAGAGGGAATGGCGGGAAAAATCTAAGAGCCGGAAGACAGAGAGAGGGCTTCAGAATGCCATCTACTGGGCAATACCCAGCCAGTTTAAGCACAAACTTTAAACTGGGAACAACTGCACTCTGTCTGTATAAGAATGAATTCATTAACAGCTAAGCATGGATAGATAAGAAGACAAGGGAGCCCTAGCCTTCACTGCTAAACCGTTCCCTACTGAGAGATTCTGGGAAATCAGTCAGTGCATTCAATTATAGCCACTGGTGACCCTACCACACTCCAATAGTCACACAGATGGCCCCGGTTAAATTAATGGGTTACAAACCAAAACCAGAAGCTATGAATGTGGAGTGGGTAAGGTGTATGTAGGAGTGTTGAAACAAGTGGGAATATGTGACCGAATTCACTTTACACGTGTGTAAAACTGTCAAAGAACGAATGAAGGTAAGTAAGAAAGGCAGGAGGAAGGAAGGAAAACTGGAGGAAGGGAGTAATTTAGAAGCTGCACGCTTATATGCAGCTTAAGTGCAGTTCTTTTTACAGAAACCCATAGCTGAATCTTGGGGTTATGTAATCTCCTTTTCCCATATGGGTCAGCAAGTACTTAAGACCCTGGCTTGAGCCTTACCATTGCAAATACATAAAATTGAAACTAACCTTTGCCTTAGCTGAAAATAAAGAAAACAAAAACCCAGGGAGTGGTGTTTTATGCCCTCCTGCTACAACAGAATACACTGTAACCCTCCAAGAGCTTTAGGACTATGCACCATGAAGACAACTGTCTTCAACAAACCTTCCTATAACTAATAATCTCCATTCATAGCCTACTTCCCTGGCCCCATATTTAGTCTAATCACAGGCACCTCTGACATATCCATGTTTTTCATTTATATGATTTGTTCTGAACTTTGAAAAATAATTCTATCAGTACTTTTAAATAATCATCTTGTGCCCTTTGTGACTCAGAGGCATTAAAAAGGAATACACACAATAAAAATTAGCTTCGACAGCTCCAAGTATCTTCCTAGTTAAAAATATAGTGGACCTTTAAAACTTTTCTGTAAGTCAAAACTTTTCTAAAATTGTTTATTTAAAAAACACATTGTAGCCAGGTAGTGGTGGCACACACCTTTAGTCCCAGCACTTGGGAGGCAAAGGCAGGTGGGATTTCTATGAATTCAAGGCCAGCCTCATCTACAGAGCCAGTTCCAAGGCTCTATAGAAAGCCCTTGTCTCAAAAAACGTGTGTACACACACACACACACACACACACACACACACACA
Organism: Phyllotis vaccarum; assembly: GCA_033318265.1. Classification (NCBI taxonomy): domain Eukaryota; kingdom Metazoa; phylum Chordata; class Mammalia; order Rodentia; family Cricetidae; genus Phyllotis; species Phyllotis vaccarum. Next base: position 63,735,511 of record JARWLC010000015.1, on the reverse strand, counting down.
CACACACACTTCAGTTTTATAGTATTTGTTTCCTACCATTGATACCTTTTGAACGCTCACATCTACTCCTAGTCTACTAAAACTGGAACAATTTCAAAATACTGAAGAGATGTAAGACTGTAACATTATTCTGTACTTAAAAACTAGTAAATAGGATGACAGAATCACAATGAGATAAACACAATGCTTTACAGATGGCGAGCGCTGTGAAAACAGAGGAGACGCGAGGAACAGCCCAACCTGCACCGTATTCAACTCCCAAATTTGTACAGAAATTCCAGGATTACAAGACTTCAGAACATTTTTAACCACAAAATGTAAAAGTAACATAAACAGATGGTAAATAAAAACCATTTAAACATGACAAACAGATGTATTCATCACCTTTTTATAGATGTCAAGCAGAGCTAAAGTCATAAAATCAGTCAACCATGTGACTTACCAGGTTGGACATCCCCTTGAATATGGATGAGAAAGACAGATTGAGATGACTGTCGGGAAGACTACCTGAAAGGCCCACTTTCTTGAGTCAGAATCTGCTAGCTCTTTCTAATGTCACCTTGCCTCTTCCACCTCCCACCAACCCATTAGCCTAGTTTGGAGAAGGGATTTACAGTAAATAAATGATTCCCCGAACATGGTTCAGCTTACACTGTGTACTAGCTTTAAACTGAGGGTTATCAAATAACAACTGTTAGTTTAATTATATAATTCCCACTGTGCTAGCAAGAGAGCCTATAAAAACTAAAGGGCTAATAAGTGTGCATGACCAACAGCTAAGACAATGGTTCTCAACCTCCAACCATAAAATTACTTTCGTTACTACTTAAGGGTCTAGGAGAGGATCTAGTGTGGTATTCATCATACAGATAGTATAGAGATAATTTTGGTTTTTAGCCACCCCAGATTCTAGTTGGGAGAGTCTCTGGCCATACAGATGATGCAAAGTCACCTAAACTATTAGGCACCTCTGGTCCTGCTCATGGGAGCTTGGCCCATCCCTTCAGATAGCAGAAATCACCAGGCTATTAACTACCAGCTTTCTTGCTGGAAAAACAGGTTATACATTCCTCCCTTTGAAAAGACAACTATGTGTGTCTAACATTGCTGGTTTCCTTTGTGCTCAACAGATGCTCAGTGGTTTGGGCGTGGGGGAGGGGTAGGAGAGGAGCAGAGAGGAATGAGAGACAGAGTCCACCTTAGGTCATGATGTGCAGGTCAGAGAACAGCTGCCAGCGTCAACTTTGATATTCATCTTCTACCTTGTTAGGATAAGGTCTTTTCTCTGGCTTTTCACTACCTAGCCCAGACTAGCTGGCCCCCAGGCTTCCGGGCAGCCACTGTCTGCTTCTCATCTAAAAAGGAGCATTATCAACATCCACTTGTATCTCTCATGTAAGAAGTTACTGCTGAAGTGATAGCTCATAGGATTAATTCCTTGCTTCCTTGCGAATTCTTTATATTTTGTCTTTATTATTTACTGGAATCATACATCAAAAAAGTATTATAAAATGTATGTATGTCATAATTCTCCACAACAGACTAACTTAGTTGCAAGTAACTAAATACTTAGTAATAGTGGGAAGAATATGCCTTAAACAACTTACTGGTAAAGAGCCTACAGAAATCACTGTGCCACTGAATAAGATGCAGGTTAGGCTGCAAAGATGGCTCAGTGGGTAAAAGCAGTTGCTGTCATGCCTGACGACCTGAGTTTGAACCCCAGACGCTATATGGCAGAAGAACAGAACTGACTCCCAAAAGTTGTCCTCTGACATCCACAGTTTGTCAAATTGTGTAAACATTCTCCCCACTACAAAATAAGTTTAAAAAAAATAATTTAAAGAAAAAAAACAATAAATGCAGATTATTTGTTCCACACTGATAGTAATTGAAAGGTTGCATTAGAGTGTTACTTGGGATCTATAGATAATCATTATCTAAAAGGTCCCCTTTTATAATTTTAAGATACCTATGGCTATTGCCTAAAATTATGTCTAAAAATCCTATAGAGATTGTTTTTTAATGCTTTTACAGATGGGTCTTCAAAAGGACAAGGAACATATGTTTTACATACAAATTCCATATGTTCCACAAAAAAGATTATACCTATCCCTAGTTGTACAGTCTGAACTTGCTGTAACCAACGGGCTTTTATTAGATGTTTCTCAGCCACTCAATATTTTTAAGTATTACATTTATACTGCCTCCATTTTAACTACTCAACTATGCAATTACAGCAATACACGAGCTACAGACAAGACTTATATGTCTGTGTTTCAATGAAACTTTATTTACAAACTATACGGCAATACTCCAAACTATGTAGAAAAACAATGCAAGCCTGCAAGATGGATGAGTGGGCAGAGAGGTGCTTGCACACAGACCCAACAACTGGGTTCAATCTTCTCATCCCACAAGGTGGCAGGAGAGAGCCATCCTCTCACCTCCATACAACTGTGCATACCTGCACTCACATGTATACACAAAGAGCCTTTGGATATCAGTGTTTATGTACACACCTTTGGATGGCCAGTGTTTATGTATAGAACTTTGAAACTAGATTAACATTAACAACAACACTCTAAGTGGTGTTTCCCCATGGTAAATTCTATTTGCCCAGAAAGATAATTACTAGCTATACTTTAAAAGAAAAGTATGTTGACTCTGTAGAATGTATATTTTGAGGGGAAAACTATGTCTCTTATTATCTCTAAAAAGAATTTATGGGTGGAGGAAACAGGGAAGACTGAGCGAAGAACTAGGTGAAAGACTACTAATCCATGGACTATTTGCAAAGGTTGATAATAAAACTACACACGAGACAAAAAAGTGCAAATAATTTTTGCTTCTGCAACCCAAAATCCTGGACATCACAGCATATGGAATTACAAGTGCGTATCAGGACCAGGGCTTCTTTTGAAGGCTGTTTTTAAGTAGAAATGTATACTTTTATAGACACAAGGATAAAAGACCTCACAAAAGTCATCTCTTATGAAGAATTCATTTTCTTTCCTCTTTGTTCTTTTTTCACATTAAGTATGCATCTTCATCAACAATTACAGCTCACTACATAGACATGGCCTCCTGAAAAAAGTTAGCAGAATGCTTTAGGAAGTGGGTGGGTAAGACCCAGGATGGATCTGGTCTCCTTTGTCTCCATCTTCCAATCCATCACAATCTTTCAAAGTACAGAGATTCTCCACTAGCAGATTCTTGACTCTTAAAATACAAATAACAAATACATGTACTTTCCTTCCTATTCAAAAGGTTAAGTTCATCTAGGATATGAAGAATTAATTTTTAGAACTAAATCTGTTACTAACTAGATAGCTGAGGCTTTTTCCTTCTGAAATTATTTTGGTGGCATCTTTTTGATAAAGGTAGGTACCTGTAAAACAAGATGAAAATAAGGAAATGTTTTCTACTTTTTAGTACAGGGCAGGGAGGTAAAGGTAAGTTCTCAGAATGTTGCCCAAGTTTACCTTCTGCTCAGGATCAAGTGATCCTCTGGCTCACTGTGTACAAGAGACTACAGGACAAGTTGTACACCACCAGCTAATCCTGTCACTCGGTAACTCGCAGGCTTGACCTTCAGCATGCAGTGTACAAACAAAGGAACACTGCACCAGTCAGCTTCTAGAGCCAGCTCATCCTTTAGCATTAACCCACCAGTTAATTTCATTTCATTTTTAAACCCCAGAATGACACTGGAACCCACCTGTAAGGACCAGATCTGCACATGGACTGGCACATAAAGGGGCTAGTGCTTTGCCCTTGGCTGACATCAGGCTCTGTAGTGTGAGCACTGTGCAGCAGGGTTCCCAGGGCTGCTGCCAGAGCCCGCCACACAGTAATCGACTCTGGTTATTCAGTTAGGAATAATTCTAAAGCAAAAATTCTGAATATTTAAAGTGACTAAACTATCATTATGTTAGATCTGTTCCCAAATACTTTTAAAAACTAGGTACATCTATGTTTAATTCTTTCTTTCTTTTTTTTTTTTCTTAAGAACATACCTATCCAGAAGAATTCTCTCATTTTCTTTGGGAAAGAAAACATAATACCAAAATTAGAGACTACACTGACACCACCAAAAAAATCTGTTAGCTAATTATAATTGGCATAGAAGAGGAGTTTTCTTAGTTGATTATATATTATTTTGTGTGTGAGTGTATATGTGTGTGAGAGTATGTGTGTATGTGAGAGTGTGTTTGAGTACATATGTGTATGTGTGAGAGTGTGTGCATTTGAGTGTATATGTGAATGTATGCGTGTGTTTATGTGTGTGCGTGTGTGTTTGAATGTGTATTGTGTGTGCACACGCATGTACATGAACCATTACATATGTGCAGAGGACAACTTTCAGGGTTATTCTCTCCCTCCACCACCGCATGGGTTCTATGAACTAGACTCAGGTCTGTAGACCTGCATGGCAAACATTGTTCCTCCTCATTAGTCACCTTGCCAACTCAGCAAGAGAAATTATAACTTCAGTGTTAAAAATATGAGAATACAATCCAGATTTTGTTTGTCTTTTCTTTTTAATAAATAAGTAACTTACAAATTAAAAAATTTTAAGAACTTCTCGACATGTGAGAATAAGAATATTGTTCCTAAGCAGGAACTTATTTATGACTTTTTCTTTAGAAAAAAAAAAAAAAAAATCGATGGTTGACTCTGCTAGCTTAAACTGCTATAGCTGGTTATACTATAAAAGTAGACCCCTGAATCCTATCTCAAAACTGTTAGATTAAGTAAGATTACAGACAGATAAAAAAAATAAACACCATATAGGGTAATAAATAAATAAATCAGCTCTACAAAATGCTTCAAGGTCAATTCTATTTTATCTGTATTCTCTAAACAAAGCTCCACAACAAGCTGTGAAGTACACAAAGCACCTGTTATTGTCCTCATTTTACACAGAACAAAGCAGCAGAGTGCAGATGGAAACATCTAATACCCCTTCTCAGCGGGGCTCTCTGCTAAGGGCCAATGACAGGTGAAGACCTCATAATGCTTAGAGACAACAACATATGCAAAAATCTAGAAGCAGGAGTGTAATGAAGGGAATGCTAGGCTGGTTAGATAACACAGACGTGACTACAAAGATGGATTGAAAGTGTAGTGGGAGCTTGAAAATCTGGATAAGTGCCTGCAAAAAGAAATCTAATGGTTTGGAAGGGAGAACACCATGAAATTCTTATGGTATATTTGTATTAAAATGGACTGTAAACTAATGACATGTTAGAAATGGGACAGTGCTGTGGTGAGCTCAGACTCTGAGAAGCCCTCAGCAAGGCACCAACTGGTCTAAAAGAAAGAAAAATAGCCGAAGACTACCCTCACATTGCAGCACAAAACCACTGGTCACAGACTGGAAGCAATGTGTTTGCTGATATGGTTCTTGAGTCCTCATAAAGGACTTAAGTTAGACCAACATCACTAATTACCTTGAATTTTCTTACTCTATCTAAAACTTACCGAATCTTCTGGAGGTCTCTGGATTTTTCCCCAGTCTACAGAAGGTCCCTTTTCTTGCAAAAATCTATGATACAGCTTCCGAAATCCATCAAGATCTTTTTTAGTATGCTGTCAAAATAGAAGCAATTGCTATGAACAGCAGAATGTTTAATGCATAGTAAAATTAGATACATACTATATTTTAAAAATGCCTTTAAGTAAAATTCTCATATATTAGTATATAAAGTAGAACCAATTTTTAAGACCTGTTTGAAACTGAAGTAGAAACACTAAAAGACATTATATTTAAAGAATTCTTTAATATACAAGCCAAACTTCTCCCCATCCCCCACCAGTTATCATGTAATCTGAACAATATTTGGTTCCTAAGAATTTCAACATGTCTCCTATTACATCATTTCATATTCACTACTTCTGAGTGCAAATAAATTGTTACCAACAGAACAAAAAAAAGAATAATGAACCTCTAAAGATTAAGTACAAACTGAAACAGAAAAATAAATATAATGTGCTAACAGAAAAGTAAAGCTTCTCAAGTCTGGGAAACTTTTACAATAGCTGCTGCACAGTTCTGCTAGATTTGGCTTTGGGGAAAAGGCATGAAGAGTACACAGGTGACAGAATAACTCCTTCCAGATCCTACTAAGCACAGCAACCATTTCTCTACCTGATGATATCAAAACACAAAACATAGTATAATTCTGTTCATAGACAATAGTTTACTATGAGCAAATATTAAAAAATACTTGGCTGTTCAGTTAACTTTCTAATGTTACATCCTAAGTTTATTTCATGCTGGATGCTCACCACTCACAGTAACTTAGCATGCTGGCACACAAAGCAAAGACACGATTAAGTCCTTACCTCAAATTCATGTGAGGTTGCTGTTGTAAGTATTTTTTCTAATTCTTTCTTCACAGATAATTCTAGTTCTTGGAGAATAACTTCTTGGAACTGAGAAGCACCATCTTGAGACATAGCTTTGCTAAGGTCTTAAATAAAAAAAAAAGTCACTGATTAAAATCAGTCAGAAACAAGGAGACTTATGAATTTTGTTATTTCCAGATTGGTTAGGATAAAGACTTGCTGGCCTTCAATCCTAAAGAAAGTGTGTTCTGTTCTGGCTGTTAACTTGACAACATCCAGGCTGACTAAAAGTCAATTGCTGGGCATACATTTTGCTTAATAAAATCATCTGAAGTAGGAAGATTCATCTTTAACTGGGACCACACCTTTTGTTGACAGCCTATGTAAAGAACACAAAGGAAGCTTTTGCTCTTTACCTGCTTGCCCTCACCCTCACTGGTAAGTTTATTCTTTTACTGACATCAGAACCCATTCCTTTGGCATTCCAGTGTACCAGTGTACTGAAGACCAACTGAAAGACATCCACTCTTACAAACTAAACAATGATTCCATTCTCAGACTTTCTGTTGGGATACAGCAATGTTGAACTAGCTGGATCACAGCCTGTAAGCCATTCTAATAAGTCATATATATATTGTACTGCCCAGTGTTCCTGATCTCAAGGAATCTGCCTAGCAACAAGCACTGTCAGATCTCCTGATTGTGCCCAGGAATGAGAGGCGACTTTACAACATCTTCAGACAGGGACACAGCCTGGGTGCTAAAAGGGGAGTATATAAGGCTTTCCCCATTGTTGAACAAAAGTCCTTTGCTTTTCAACTGACTCTCACAGTCTGTGTCACAAACTCTACAACTTCTCCCCTAAGGAAACCATTAGGACCCAGCAACTATGCACACACACACACACACAAAACATAAATATAAACATATTGCATATAACACAAATATCACACATATAGTATATTATATGTAACATATACATTATATAATAGTATATAGGTAATATACCATTAAATCATAATATATAATTTACATATTGTATTATACAATTAAATGAGTTTTATTATTGTATAATTAAGTATTATATACTGTAGTAGGACAGGCCCATAAGGCCAAGGAAATTGGCTCAAACCACTTGCCAAGGCATGTACATAATGTACTTCCTTATGAGCCAACTCAGAGTCAGCCGGAGGGCCTAGCAACAGCTGCTGTCCAACTTTCCCGATTTCTCTAAATCTGCCTGGCAATATATATTATTATTATATTATGTTAAATAATATTCATTATTTATACATACACACACATACACACTCTATTGGATTTTTTCTCTAGAAAACCTGAATGCAAAAAGAAGGCTATTATAAAAAGACTTATGGATGACTAAGTGATTAAGAAAGGATTATCAGTAAGTAAATACCACTATACACTTTTAAAAAAAAATCAGGCAGCAAGGGGAAGGTTAATTAAAACTAAGGATGCATGAAATAGACATAAAAATCTACTACTTTGTAAACTGAAAATAAATTTAAAAATGTTTAGGGCATGGACCAGAGGCACATCTCATGGTTAGATAATGCTGCTTCCAGATGTCATAGAGTTTTTAAACAAGAACTCAGTATCAGGTGTAGGCCATCTTTCTATAACTCGTTGGCCAAGGAGGGCTAAGCTTTGCCCAAGGAGTACAGGCTATTGTCATTGCTCTTGGTTGCCCCCAAGAACTAGATGGTAACAACATATTACTGAAGACACCACACAACACTCTTTATTATAGGACACAGAAATGAAGATAGAACTGATCTGGAAACTCTCTCTCCAGAAGGTGCTATGCAGGCTGTGAGGGACTAAAATACATCAACCACAGACCAACACTAACTCATCAAGTAAGATATATCCACTGGGGTAATAGTGATGTGACTAATTTGAGGATAGCCAACTGCTTTGTGATTGCATTTGAGGCCTGCTTCCAAGGGAGGGAATACACACTTGATACTATAAACCTAAGGAGAGCCTGGCCCCAACAGGAAAACACTTAACATTGTTTGCCCATATGCATATATAGTCAAATTGACATCTAAGTATTTATTTTTATACTCATTGACTCATGTATCTCTCAGCCCGAGAAAAAGCTCCTTTTTGTGGAGGCTGATGGTTAGTGAAAAGACTCATATGATTAAGGTGCTAGGACTAAGTGACTCACGTGCACTCAGCATTAAACGAGACATCCATTCACACCTTGCTGTGGGACTATGTTCTGGTGCATTGTAAATACTTGTCCTTCCTACTTGTTTAATAAAACACTGATTGGCCAGAAGGCAGACAGGAAGTGGGGGGGGTGTTACCAGACTAAAAAAAATTCTGGGAAGAGGAAGAGCAGGGCAGAGATGCCAGACAGATACAGAGGAAAGAAGACCAGAATGCTACTTTGAGGACAGGTACCAAGCCACATGGCTAAACAAGATAAGAATAATGGGTTGATTTAAGATGAAAGAGCTAGCAACATGTCTGAGCCAAAGGCCAATCAGCATGTAATTAAAATGAGTGTGTGATTATTTGGGGCTAAGTGGCAGCAGGACTGTGGCTAGCCCAAAAACGCCAGGCCAGAAACTACTTACTACAACACCTCTCCTCTCAAAGCCTACAGAATATCACAAAAAAAGAGAATGGAAAGAATTTAAAGGCCAGAGGATGTGGAGTGTCATGAAATGCTGTTATCGGATGTGATACTACTTACTGCTGCAACCATGAACACATACATGCACAAGACTAGGCCCTCTAACTTCCTACCATGAATAGAGGAGATGCTCAATCAGGCCTTAGTTCTTTGTAAGAACTTAACAACTATTAGTGGCTGCTGAAGAAGGGTATGTTATTTCTCTAATGATATAGCCACTGGGGAACTAGGTGGGAAGAAGGGGTTTTGAGAGAAATGGGGGAATACTAGAGAGTAATGGGGAGTGAATATAATCACAATATATTGTATATTTGTATGAAAGTGTCAAAAAATGGGGTGGGGAGTTGGAGAGATGGTTCAATGTTTAAAAACATTAGCTGATCTTACAGAGGACCTGAGTTCAGTTCCCAACTTCCACATGTCAAAATCAACTGTTAATTCCAGTTCCAGGGGATCTGAGACCCTCTTCTGACCTCTGCAAGCACCAGGCACACACATGATACACTTTAACACACACGCAAATAAAACATTCACACTTATAAAATAAGTTTAACTGTAATCTCCATTTCACACGGAGTTACGTTTGAAATTGTCAGAAATCCTAGAAGACACAAATTTTATACAATTAATATACAAAGTTTAAGTCAGAGCAACATGATTATGCCAACTGATGCTCCCAGCAAGAGAGAGAGAGACAGGAAAGTCACATGGTCATCTTGTTCAACAAGAGCCATCCTCTGTAGCCTGTTCGTAAGGGTGTGATCCCTTGGATTGTTTAAAACAAAACTGCATGATAGCTGCACACTGAGAATATGCTGATATCCAAAAGAACAACTTTAATTAAGAATCTAATTGTAAATAGATTAAAAGTAAAACGGTATGAGGGCGTAATGACTGAGCACCAACAGTATCAAAAGAAAAATAATGAAGAAAACTGAAACATGGAGTAAACTTACAACCACTGATGACAGGTTTTTAAAAATCTACCTAAAGAGATTCATATAAATAGAACTTATCTCTGTGTTATACCTACAGCCAATGCTACCCACCAAGCTAGTAGCCCATAAACAGGATTTAATGGAAAGGCCTGTATAAGACCTGAATTATTGTTTCTTTTAAAGTCTAGTTTTATATTATTATCAGTATTTTTTTGTTTGTTTCTGCTTTTCTGTTGGGTATTTATAAGCAAATGTAAATAGTGCCAAATTAATTTTTCTATTACTATTATTGCTAAGGCCAGGCAAGGGTCTGATCCCAGGGGTAAGTTGGGAGGAGCTTTTGCCTCCTTCAATTTTCCTCATCTGTGTTATCAGCTGGTGTGGTAAAAAGGCCTTCTATGTGCTTCCCTTGGATGCACTGAAGATGCTTTCCTCTATCTTGACCCTCGTTTGTATCATGTACGCTGGTTTTGAGTCCAATTTCTGGATCAACAAGACAGATGCGTTACCAGAGCTGTAGGTGAGACATGTCCACTATCTCATGGAATGTAGATGCGCTGGAGGCAAGGGCTAAAATACTGGCTGCCTCTTTAATCTATGTTACATTAGCACAGATCTTCAAGTATGGCTACCCACAAGGTCAGTTACCAGGGGCTGAAAAACAAACCTCACTTTCAAATTTAGTTATTGCTTGACAAAAACCAAACAAACAACAAACAAAAAACCACATATTTTTCAAGTAAATCTGATTTAAAATGTATAGTCCTTTTTAGGTATATTATTTAAAGAAAGATGAAAGCACCAGGGCAGTTGTGGTGCACACCTTTGATACCAGCACTTGGGAAGCAGATGGAAGGGAATCTCTTGAGTTTGAGGACAGCCAGGGCTACAAAGAGAACCTTGTCTCAAAACAACAGCGACCACAAAAACAAACAAAAAAAGGAAAGAAAGAAACCCTGAAAACACAGTGCTAAGTAATTTTCTCAGTGTTTATTTAGGAATAACAGAGCCTAGAAAATAACTGTCCAGATAGGGGCACCTGTTGAGGGGGAGGAGTTGAACCTTGAACAGAAGCCCTCAGGCCCCAAGAGCTAGCTGATTCTCTTTATACAATGCTTATAGAATCAGAGCTGAGACAATGACCAACTAAGCAGTAACATTTCAACCAAGACTTTATTTTTTACTTTAAAATTTTACCTTATTAATTAAAATGAATGTTGACAGTTTTAATTAACACGACCATTTAATTATAAGCCAGTATGGTATTATGTAAAAATTATAAATTTACAGCACACAGACACACATACACCCTAATGCCAGATATAAAGATATTTTTAAAAATACCCAAGATTTTGTATCATCTGTAAGTTAGACGGCTGATCATATCTTTTATAACCTCCCTTAATCTAAATCTATACTTTAATGATATTAAAGATTAACATAAATAAAGCATATGAGTTTGTATTTTTAAAGACATAGAGCAGCCTGACTGAAAGTTTAAAGTAGGCTGAGCAGGAACCAACAGATTGGCTTCTACTCGGTCCTTTCTTCTGTCCTTTTTTTAAAGCTTAAGTGATAAGAAACTTGAAAAGCCTGTCTCTGAAAGATGAGATCGCAAGTAGATGGGCAACAGTTTTTGTCTTTTAATGTTACGTTCAAATTTACCTTAAAATATATTATTAAAACTAAGAACATAGTTATTTTTATAATACACATCGACAATGAGTAAGCTTATCTAGGTATTTTGAATACTACTGTTTGTTGGTATTTTAAGTGGCCACAATTATTGTGGAAAACTCTGAGAGTGGACTGAGTTTTATTTTGTGTTAACATAAAATTACACGAAAGCAAATATAAACACATATGACAAGCAAGTTTCTATGTTGTCAGAATGAACAAATTTGACTTGGGAAGTCTGTAAAACTGTCTTCTGTCAATCTCTCTTCAGAGAGAGCTTTTAACCCTGTAAGGTGGTCAGTCATGTTAGAGTGTGTTTTCCAGGTCTCAACAGCTAGGTCTGTGGAGCCCGGGGTCTGTATTAGTAAAAGTTCTTGGGCTACTTTAGTTATTCAGTTAAATTTTAGGAATAATCTTTGGACGCTAAAAGCAGCAGGCCTAGAGTAAGGAAAAGTTTCACCCATGTGGGAAGGTAGCAGGAAGACCTGTTAAGGTACAAGGAGAAAAATCAGGCTTTTTGGAAGTCCCCATAAAACAAAGAGCCAAGTCAGACAACAGACTTAAGATATATCATCCTATATGAACCAGTTGACAGTGATGTCTGGGGCTCCTATGAAGCTTTCTACATTTTCTTGTGTTTTTAAAGGTCTTTGGTTGGAAAAGAACATGAAGTTTAATGCTCCTGATAGTGCAGGCAGAGGAATGGAAAGGTTGCAGGAAACTGCTTCTAGTGGGGCCTACAGAATTGAGTGTGGTTTTCTTGGTAGAGATTGGTAAAAGCCAGTACTTTAGGCACTTTTAAGAGAACTTTCTTTGATTTCTACAAAATATGTCTAGCTGTAGGATGGTATCTGAAGTTAAGCTTTGATACTTCAGGCAAAATTCTCCTTCACCAAGCTTGTATTGGAGCCAGACAGTAGACATTTTCAAAAATTCCTGTTTTCAAATCTTTGATGTTGCATCATGGTATGTATAATCCAAGAGATACTAAGTAGAGACAAATACCAGGACCTCTGCAGTAGGGAGAACCATCTCTTTCATCCATTCTTAGAGTCCTCAGAGATCAGACCACAAGCATATCCTCCTTCCAGTCTTCTGCCCTCTATCCCAAGTTTCCTTGGGAGCATTTGAGCATAGCCCCAAAATGTTTGGAAACTCCTGTTTGTATTCCAGATGTTTTGAGTCTTTATCATACCCAGCCTGGCCGGGGTTTTATTTAAACGTCACACTGTAGCTTTCTGCCAGGATTAATCACAAAAAAAAAAAAAAAATTGAAATATTAATCTGTTATAAGCATTTCTGAGCCAATTATGGCAACTTAGGTCTCTTCCTAAAAAGCTGCTGTGGGTGGAAGAGAGAAAGAGAAAGGATAGACAGACATAGATGATGGATACTAGGTTCAGAGAAGAGGGTTGCTTCTGTGAATAGCTTTGAATTTTTTCATTTTAAACTGCCACACATGTAGGTGTAGGTCAGCAGAAGAGTATGCGCTTAGTATATCTGAAGACTATGGTTCAATCCCCCAGTTTAAAACAAACCCACCAACCCAACAACTTTTGCTAGATGTGGTAGTGTACTCTTTTTAAGCCCAGCACTTGGGAGACAGGCGGATCTATGAGTTCAAGACCAGGCCAGGCTACTTACTATACTAGTAAGACTCTCAATGACCCCTCCTGTCCCCAAATTGCCATTCAAGTTAAAGGTATATATAGCTGGGTGGGCCTTTAGAGCTAGTCCTCAGGAGAAATCTTTTTACTTTCAGAACTAAACCCATGTTTATTCTCTTTAAGATAGGGCTGTGTTTAGCAAATGAGCAGGGAAAAGCTCAAGGCAGTTTTGGTGTTTTGAACCAGAAAAGTGAATAGCTCATAGTAGTAGTAAAGTGGGGAACAAGTTAACTGGTTTTTGTTTTGTTTTCGTTTTCTTTAAGGCTTGGCATAAATTTTCTCCAAGAATATAAATATCTGAGAACCCAATCAACAAAGAGTAAGAGGGGCTGGGAACTAGGTCCTGAGTTACTTCAGCCAGCAGAGATTAAGTTTCCAGACAAGCTAAGGGCAGGATCCACACCTTGTCTGAAAACCAGCAATAGCATACACTGCTCTGGTGTAGGATGTCTTTTTGTATGCTGTGAATACCATTGGTTAATAAAGGAACTGTTTTGGCCTATGGCAGAGCATCTTAGAAGCAGGCAGGCAATCTGAGCATATAAAGCAGAAGGAGGGCAGAGTCAAGAGAGAGGCGATCCAGCCACCCATGAAGCAAAATGTAAAGAAATAGGTAACCATGGGAGGCATGACAAGACAGATTAGCAGAAATGAGCTGAATTAAGATGCAAGAGATAGCTAGCAGTACGGCTGAGCCATAGGCCAAAAAGCATGTAAATAGTGTAAGTGTCTGAGTCATTTTGGGGGTGCTAATCAGCGGTGGGCAGGTCTAGACCATGGAGCTAGGCTGGGCCAGAAACCAGTACAAAAATGGTACCCCACATTGCGCGCCAGATATTGCATGAATTATTTATTGGCAATTTATTATATAAAAGGATTACTATTTATTAAGGGGTTATATCAACACTTAGTGATATAAGACTAAACCTTAGGGGAATTTTTGGAGAGTTGAAATCTTTCACATGATGGTGGCAGGAATCTTCTCTCTGAGAGTGCAGGAATAAACGAGGTGCAGGTGGCATGCAAACAGGTCTTTAAAGGGGTTAGCCATGCCCCATTTGGGGTCCTTGAGACTCTAAAGTTATGCCTCTATGTCTCTTTCAATAGCACCTGAACCTTACTACATCTTTTTTTTTTTTTTTGTCTAACAATGAAAGTTTTATACCTAAGTATAAGACTATACATAATAGAAATAATTATAAGGTAATGTCTAGGAGAGGGAAAGGCAGTAACATAAATAAGGTCAAACTATAACTAATAAACATAAGGTATATCTTAAAAGTCTAGAATATTGGTAAGTGGCAATACAGAGATTATTTTTAAAGCTGCTTACCTTGAATAATGTGAATCTAATATTTGAATGTTTTAGCTAAGATATGAGAAGGCAGTAACTTTAGCTATTTAGTTTTTAACTCCATTAAAGGCTTAAGAAGAAAAATTTATTACCCGAATAAGCTGGAAACATGAGAGAGTAGCTTTTGAAATTTAGGAGAGAACAGTGACAGCCAGCTGCCTGGACAGTCACCCACAGCTTTTTTGTAAAGTTGGAGCATCTACTTTTTTTGGCTACATTTCTTTAGTTGCTATAAAAATATATTAAACATAAAACTTCAAACTTACAAAAATAAAATAAAATATTTTCTTTAATTTTACTAAATACAAATAAACTAAATATTACAATTGTAACTTTTTAAAATAGCTTTTTATACATCATTTTACTATATTAATATTAAAACCTTCCTTTTTAATTAGACAAAAAGTGATATAAAATGTCTTTCTATATGCTGTAAATGTCATTAGTTAATAAAAAGACTGTTTTGGCCAATGGCAAGACATCTTAAAAACAGGCAAAAAATCTAAACATAGATAAAGGGGAAGGAGGGCAGAGTCAAAAGAAATGATCCAGCCACCCAAAAAACAAAATATAAAAAAATTAATAAGCCATGGGCCATGTGACAAAACAAATTAATAAAAATAAGTTAAATTAAGATACAAGAGCTAACTAACAATATGCCCGAGCCATAGGCTAAGCAACATATAATTAATATAAATGTCTATTTAAGTCATTTTTAAGAGGCTGAACAACAGCAAGCAGGTCCAAACCATAAGGCTAAGCTAGGCCAAAAACCAATATATCACTCCTCAGCTTTAAAGTTACTTTTGTTTGTGAAAACCAAAGCCCAAAAGGTAGCATGTTCTCAAAATCTTAGAGATAACTTTGGTAAAAAACAGAACTGAGTTTCTTGCCCATAAAAGCAGCCTCCAGGGGAGAAAGAAGATGTTAAGTTTACAATTCCAGATTACAGTTCATTACTGCAAAGAAATCAGGAAGAAAGAAACTTAAAGCAGCCCAACCAAAAGCAAACAGACATAACAAATTCTACCAAATTCAATTTTCAAAACAGTTGACAAATAATTTGTAAGAAAACTTTAAATACGAAGAAGAAAAAGGCATGTATTTTTAAAAAATGAACTGTTTTGTTCTGTGCCACAGATGAGTTTGAACAGATCCTGAAATAATGATACAATTGTTTTTTTAATCAAAAAAATTATCAGACTCCTAAGTTATTTATAGACTGCAATTCCCCCCCCCCCCCCCCGAAGTAAAATATGATAGTTATATCCCTAAAATACAGTGAGTGAAACATCTAACTTATACTCTGGGCAAATATCAACATGAGCTAAAATTAACTGTAAATGCAAAATTCAAATATAACAAAGTGGCTACTTGAGATTTAGCTAAATGAAGAAAATTAAAACTGTAAAATTTTGTCTTCTCCAAAACAACCTACCAATTAATTTACAGGCTTATGGTGAAAATACACAAAATTTATCATGGCAGTATCCTCCCTATTAAGCAAAGTAGGGAAGACTGGCTGAAAGATATTATCTTACATTTCTGCCAACTTTAGTAGGTCCAACCTTCAGACATATCTATAAAACATTCCTTTTATTTCTCCCATTTCCTTGGTAAGTACTAGATGCACAGAAGGAGCCGTTTTTACTCCTTGTAACTGTTTTCAGATCTAACCAGCTCCTACAAAGAAAGCATGGCAATGGTCAATTACGCTCCTCCACCCCACTCTGCTCTAAGTCTTCCTCCCCAGTTTCACTTCAGGGCCCTGGACAGTGCTACTACTATAAAATTACAGTTTTGACGATTAAGGGATAGGATGGGCCTTAAAAAGTAAAGAATATACAGAAATAGCAGGATGCGGTGGCATACACCTGAAACCTCAACACTCAAAAGGGGAGGCAGGGAGAGTAGTGAGCCCGAATTGCATAGTGAGGTCTTGTTTAAAATTAAATTAAGTCAAAAGGATGAAAGGATGGTTGGTCCAGCAAGAGCAGTGATCTTCCATGGTGGTGTAGACCAGAAGGAGCAGAGCTAAAATCCATTTTTTCTTTTCAGCTAGTAACTTACTCATCTGGAATTTTTAAGGAAAGGTCTGGAATTTCTGGAAGGTAAAGTGCAGGCTACAGAACTTTTCTAAGACTCAGCATTATCAGGTCACACTTTTGGAAATGGCAACTATGTTTCTAGGGAAGGTCAGTGAAAAGAATCCCAGAAATAATGGTCGATTTCCAACCCCCTAAAAATGGATTTTTTTTTTCATTTTTTCCTTTCCACTTCCTATCAAAAAGACAAAGTAAATTAGGAGCCGGCATTTCATCACCATAGTCATAAGCCAAAACATTTTTTAAAGAAAAGAGAGCAGTGAATCCGCTCTTTTACGATGTTCACTTTCTGGAGGAATCTGAGGCTCAATAGGTAAGTGAATCAATCCAAGGTCATGGTGTAGGCAGACGCTGAGGCCTACAATTCTCCATCCCACCACAGTAAATCAACACATCCCATTCCTTTCCTCTAGTCTGGCCTTATTTAAATTTTGGAATAAAAAATCCTCAAATATCACCTTCCCCCAAAGTCTATCTATCCAACCAATAGAATAAATCCCCATCACACAAAACAGCTTACTAGAATGTACTAGAATTATTTGGGTGGTTTCATTACACTTTAGTAAACATACAGAGGGAGCAGTAATTATTCCTCTCAGTCCCACTTTTTGCTATAATCTACTTCTTCCTTATTCACAAGAATTGAAAATTTAACATTATAGTCATTTTGCTATCCAAGTGAGGAGAAGGCGGGAGTGGAGGATGAAATATTCCTTTACACGGTGAATATATGTAGCTGTGATTAGTTTAATAAAGAGCTGGTCAAAAGCTGGCTGAGAGGTTCTGCCAAAACTATAATTTTATAGTAGTAGCACTGTCCAGGGCCCTGAAGTGAAACTGGGGAGGAAGAATTAGAGCAGAGTGGGGCAGAGGAGCGTAATAGGTCTCCCAGACTAGGAGAATGCTGAGAAGAAGGGTGGAGTCTAGGGGCCTCCAGTAAGATGCAGAGGAAGCCGGAGGTAAACAAACCTCATTGAAGGAAGGTACCACCATGTGGCAGAAGGTAGATTAAAAAATATGGGTTAATTTAAGTTGTAAGAGCTAGTCAGTAACAAGCCCAACCTATTGGCCAAACATTTATAATTAATATTAAGTCTCCATGTTAGCTATTTGGGAACTGGCAGGCGGGAAAGAAAAGTCTGTCTGGGGAGGGAGGCTGACATTATAGAACATTCAGTAACTCAGCAAAAAACAGAAGGTAGAAGGCCTGGGCCAAAAGCGGTGAAACCATGCTAGTTTACCTCACCATTTATTCCTTCTATCTCATCAGTATAAACCTTTCTTGGGAGCCTGCGGATCCAGCCAATGGTAGCTCTGGCTGTCCTGGAACTCACTATGTAGACCAGGCTGGCCTAGAACTCAGTGATCTACTCAGCTGTGCCTCTCAAGTATTCAAATCAAACAACAACAACCTTCCAGCACCTAATTACAACGGAAGGGAAGTAACAATGAATGAAGTTCAAGTATATAATGACTAGACATGTCAATTCAAGCTAACCAGAGTTAGCTTGTCCTTCAAATTTGTTCTTCAAATTCATGTATGAAAACACTTAAATTAGCTCTTCTTTGGACTCTACTACCCTCAAGTATCTGACATCTTGGCTTACTTTGTGATCATGTCTCCCCTCTTTTCTCCTACTGAGTTCCCTAAAGACTGTCTCCAGACATTTTCTTTTCATGTATTCCCTCACTACTGGTGGGTAACAGTTTTCATAACAGCTCTCATGCAGATGTTGGAAGACAGAGATCAGAAGACAATCTACAGAACCGGGTTCTTTCCTACTGTGTAGGGACTCAAGCTTGGTATCAAGCACCTTGGCCCACTGAGACATTGTCTCTTAGGCTCTTCTAAATGGCATACCCTTCCCTCTCATGCTCCAGACCAGCTTCCCATCCCGTTCTAGGTCGTTTATAACCTGGACACGCAGGATACCTCAAACTCAACTCTGTCTAAAACAGAAGCCACTACCGACACTTCCTGCCCTTCCTGCTCCTCCACAGACTAAAGCGGAAGTCACAGAGAGGCTCCTCCCTCCCGTCTCCGCCTCCCTCCCATCTTCCTCAGTCCAGTGATAACGTTCTATTTTCAACCCTGCCTTAATCCCAGCATCTTCATCCTTCTGCTCAGGACAATGGCCTTCTAACCAGCCTGCCTACCACTTTACACTGGCGATGACAAGCCATATGGCATCCCATCTCTGTACTGTCTTCCTTATTTGGTGGAATAGTCAACGTCTACTGAAGTAAACACAATTCATGATCCAGGCATTTCTTTTTTTCTTACAATTCAAAAAGGATATTTAAATATTACTTTTATCTTATGTTTATGAATGTCTCGCCTGCATGTGTATGCACAATGTACATGCCTGGTACCTGGCGGAGGCCAGATGTGAGCATCAGATTCCCTGAACTGGAGTTATAGATGGTGGTGAGTGCTGAGAACTAAGCATGGGCCCTTGCAAGGGCAACAAGTGCTATTAACTCTTAAGCCACCAGGACCACAATCCAGGCATATCTTAAACTCAGATTAAGGTAACTTTTTCAATGGTCATAGCTAATAAAAGTACTAAAAATGCACAAAGGCTGCATTTTCCTACTCTGTGATTTCTAAACCATCTCTTCTAAAACTTTGATTTACATAAAAATAACCCAAAAAGCTAGTTAAAACACTGACTCCTGGGCCAGTTCCCAGGCATGCTGACTCAACAGTTTTGGGGTGGGGAGCATATGCATTTCTAATAAGCAAACAATGCCAGGATTACTTTGATAATACTTCATTTATTTTAATGTTTATTGAAACTATGGTCCTGGTTCTTGTCACCTACCCTATGCCTCAAGGACCTGCTATTTCTGAGATGGCACCAGGCCCTGAGTGGTCTAACTTCTTATCGTTAAACATGAAACATAATTCTGACTAGTGACACACAATTGTAGTAAGTTAACAAAGAATTTTACAGAAATGTGTTCCTGAGAGATTGAGAGAGAGACACAGAGACAGAGAGAAAGAGAGGAGAAAAACTCCACATGAATGTTTAATAAGTGCTTGGGGTGAGACCTGCCAGAGATCTAACCCAGGGCTTTGTTCCTATTAGGCAAGTGCTCCAGTCTAGGTTATATTCCCAGCCAATAAATGGCTGTGACAACAAAAGTAAAAGTATCTAAGACTTTAAAATAGCAGGAGAATATTCAAGAGTTTTGCTAACCATGCACTGCTCTCTATAAAAACTGGTACCCTTGTCTTCATATAATACAACACTGTCCATTTCTTTTGGGAGTACTCGAGGTTGAACGGAGTTGCTTCATACATACTAAACAAGTGTTACACTACAGAAAAAAACAACATTTCTAATCTAGACTAGTTCTTAACGTCTCAAAGAATAAAATTTCACTTGTGGAAAACATTCAAAGTACCTTCACTAAAGAGTATTGCTTTATTTTTGGAGTCAGTAACTGGGAAGAAAGTCATGCCAAGGGGAAGCAGTATAATATAAAGTCACCAAAGGCCAAAAGTTACTTGGTAGCCCTGTCCTACATCTTGATAAATGTACACTTCAATGCACTTTTAAGCCTGGAAGGGCCTTTAAGACCAGGGAATCCCACTCCTTTCCTTAAGGATAAAGAAATGAGCCTAGAGAGAATGATTTCCCAAGTCCTGCTGTCCAACACCCAGCTTGCTTTTCTTTTAACTCACAGTTACAGTGCATTTTCATGATTTATTATTCCAGGTACATGCTACCAAATCAATATAAAAACCAGAAGCCCAATATGATGATGTCAGGTGACAATAAAACTAGACATTAAAGCATTCTCTCACTGCATCTTATGCTCTTCTACTTTTCCTTAAACATTGTTTCCTGAACAAAGGGAAAATTAGGCAATCTATAAATAGTTTACTACCAAGCTAATCTTTTACCCAAGTGTATGATTTGGATGAAAATGGTGCATAATATCTATGTAGCTGTTTTTCTGTAAGCGTGAAGCTTTATAATTCTAAGCAAATCTACAACACAAACAAAATATTGTTATCAGGTTTTGCCAAGGCAGCAACTCTAACTGCTTCTCAGGTTACTGTGTCCAAGGAGAAAGAAGAGCTGTTCTCAAAAGGCTGCTCCCTAAAACAGTGTTTTTACCACTTGGTGACTATCAAGTAAAGAGCAGACTAAGCAGGACACGACTATTTCAAGTCCATGAGTACAAAGACTGGGTTTGTGTTGTTTTTATGATACAAGTAAAATCACAAAAGAATTGGAAACTCTTGATTTACATAAGAAAAACCAACAAAAATATCTAGAAATGTTTGGAGAAAATCAAACATTGTGTTGTTTAATCTAAGACAACATAGCTTGTTTCTCCACAGTTCTCAGAAACAATCCTTAATTGTCAAAATGGTTGGGGGGACACAACCAATTTCTTTTGGCCATGGCCGAGAAAAATAGCAATGGGAACTGTTGGCAGAGGCAGAAGTGGAACAGTAGACAATTACTTCAATAAACTAAAAGAGATGCCTGTACACCAATCAAAAGGACTGGGAAACAGTTTTCAAATGCATTATTACGGTTTTGCACAAAAACTGTTCAATAAAAAAACACACAGTTTAACTTTCTTGTGATGTTTAGCAAGCCCAGTTCCCAAAGAAGTTATGAGTTGTTAATAAAAAAAAAAAAAAAAATCTATGTCTGATAAAATTTTAGAGATCTTAGAAATGCTGCTTCAATTAATAGTAACCATGCCTGGGACAATCTACTAAAGGACCAAAAATGTTCACAATTCAAACACGGTCTCTCCAAGTTCAAATTGAATATTTTAGAAAAGAAATTGTAGGTTGTTTTAAAAGGGTCATAGTCTTTAGAAAATCCTCAGTTTCTAAAGAATCCCACAGTATCAACGAGCTTAACTCAACCATCTTTCTTCAGTCACTTAACTGAGTACCTCCACACAGACAGTCTAACACTGTTAGAATGTATTCCCACAGTATAAATGCAGAAACAAAATCACCATTTTCTCCAGTGTACAAATAATATTGAGATGAATAGAATGATAGGAAGTTAATACATCTCTCTATTCCTTTTCACCAATAAGAAAAGGTTAACGTCCAAGTATTTGTTTCTACTAACTCTCCAGACTTCTGAGAACTCATAATGCCTGTATTTGTGCAAAAAGTACCAAATAAAGCTTGGTGGAAAGTGGAAAGCTAGCGTAGAATATTCTTTTATATAAAGCATTTTTATTATCAGGCTAGTTTATATTCCTTTCAACGCTGTCTGTTTTAAGATGGCTACAATTCATCTCTGAAGAAACAAACACATACAAACATATACAATGGTTTCTGTGAAGGTCTACTGTAAGAAAAACTGTTATATTACAGAAACTTTCTGATATATCTTCAGAATTTTAAAACAGTGCTTCCAAGAAGTCTACCCATTAATATTTATCTAATATCTCCTGGTGATTTTTTTCTCAGTAGTCCTTTACAAGTGAAAATCCTCTCTTACTTAGAAGAAAGGCTCAGTAAGGGAATTTAACCACAGAGATTACAGAGTACATGGAAGATAGACTTTATCAGACCAATTCTTCATTTTGAATTCTCTAAATATTTACAGCTGTGATTGAACTGAACTGAATTCTCACCCCACCCTCTAGCACCATAATCTATAGCCCTGAGGAGTGCTTCAGTCCCCACTGCTGCCACTACTCCTGACTCAATCCATACCACATCCTACCAGGTAAAAATAGCCCAGTTATTTCAATGATAAGCAAGAGGTTTTAGGATCTGAGAAGAACCAGACCAAAGCTTGACCTTGACAACCAAGTCACTCTAGTGCTCATCTGAGACCCTTCAGCTAGAATTAGCTCAGTAATCTTTACTGACCACCTGCCATCTACCCAACAGGAATCACCAAGCCAAAAATTTCCAACAAGTGGTAATGTTGGCAGGCCAACAAATATTTTTTAAGCAATATAAATGTATTAATATGGCATTCCCTGAAATATAATACTTCAACTTTTAAGACTAAAGAACATTTTTACATAGCTTAGATAGACACTGGTATATTCATAGTTGTAAAAATGCTTCTAGTATTAAGCATGTAAGCTGGCCTTAGCTGGCTGGCTCAACATCATCAGTCTCTTCACAACTAACAAATTTCCAAACATTTATGGAGATGATTCTCAGAACTTTTTAGAAGGAAAATTCCAAATGGCATCCGTTGACAAACCTAGCAGAAACCCGTAACTGCTGATGATACTACCTCCAAATATCAGGCAAGAAAGAGGTAGTATTTACTCATTTAGAAAGCAGAGGCCCTGCAATAATCCCGGCAACAAGGAAAGCCAGCTAGACAAGCAATTTCACAGGTAGGCAAGAGAATACAGCAGCTTGATATGTTTCCAGCTGTAAAAGCATTACCCTATTGAGAAAGTACCACTTGGCTCCTGAAGAACACAGATACGCAAAGAAACTTAGGTTTTTATTGGCCCAGTAATTACTTATGGAGAACTCACCTCTCAACAGTATGTTAAGTGTTTTTATTAACTGAAAACTTCCCACTAGTGGCTGAGGAAGAAGATGACTAGTTTTCTTATAAAAGTAGTGCTTAGATTTGAAGTCCAGTTAAGTGTAGCATTCCCATGTTCCACATCACCCAAAATGTGCATTCTCAATGTATGTTCATAACATGTGGATCTACTGAATCCCATGTAGAGACATCTAATATAGTGCAATGCATACCACAAACATTCAAGGAAAACTATATTAACAGAACCTTAAACTATACCTTGTACTTACCCTACTACCCAAGCTTTCCTTGCTCTGCCTGCCCCTTCCGCCTCTGTACAGGGTTAGTATTTTTCTTTTAAATATACCAACTTTCAAGTTACTAGACCCAAATATTAAATCTGGAATATGTTTTGTGGTTTTGTTTCCATCTCCCTCCCCCTGAGACAGAGTTTTTCTGTGTAACCAACAGCCTTGGCTGTCCTGGAACTCTCTTTGTAGACTAGGCTGGCCTCAAACTCATAAGGATCCGCCTATCTCTGCATTCTGAGTGCTGGAATTAAGGGTGTGCACCAGGAATATCCAAATTTTACATAGGTTCAAAAAGTGTCCAAAATCACCTTTCAGTAACAGAACTCAAAAAAAAAAAAAAACCTATATTAACAGAACCTTAAACTATACCTTGTACTTACCCTACTACCCAAGCTTTCCTTGCTCTGCCCGCCCCTTCTGCCTCTGTACAGTATTTATGCAATTTAGGGTATGTCATAGCAAACTACAGTTAAAAACACAGGATAGGCTAACCTAATTTAAAATTATATGGAACATTTTGAGGTGTGAACATTTGCTGCCTGTGACAAATTCTTTTAGAACATCTACTTTTAAAAATCTGTATCTCCCTCCCCCCCCCCCCCGCCCGGACATATTATCTTTGTCAACAGGAAATGGTAGTCTACTTGGAATATAGCCATTCCTAAACTTTAAAAAAATATATTTATTTTTATTTTATGTGCATTGCTATTTTGTTTACATGTATGTCTATGTGAGGGTGCTGGATCTCCTGGAAGTGTATAGACAGTTGTGAGCTACCATGTGGATGCTGAGAACTGAACCCAGATCCAGCACTCCTAACCTCTGAGCCATCTCTCCAATCCCATAAAATATTTAATGTAGGAAGCAACAAACGGTGTTAGAAAAGACAGAAGTTTTAATGAATGAGTTTGAGGGCTTCTCCCCAGCTCATCTTTGGACAAGATACAACTTTCATCAGCTGTAAAATCATGTTCATAAAAGTATTTCTTACGGCTCTTTGGAAGCTTGAATGGATGATATATGAACATAGTTAAGCCCGGGCTCTATTAACACTCGCCTATGAAACAGTGTTCAGAGGACCAATGAGAAGGAGACAGCAGTACTTCAGGGAGGAGGGGTCTAAGAACTGATTGCTTAAAAAGAGAAAAACAGAACTTTCCAACTTTTATATTTGAAAATTGATGTGCTGACAACTCTGAAATTAGCCAATTAGTTTTACCATTCCTAATTGTAGCTAAGGTAAACACAGACGGTTCATACTTGAAATACAAAAATTATGCAATAATAAACAGCATGATTGAGTTAAGAACATTTGAAGTGTCATCTTTTTGTGCAAAACTGCCTGTTTATAAGGAAAGCTACTGCTCCAAGTAAAAGGGGTTAGCAAATAAACCAAAAGGGGTATCTTGGGTTGCATTGTGGGAGTAGGGCTCAAGAGTTGAGTTTATGGTTTAGTTAATATAACTATGTTAATTACATTTTCCTGTGCAAGTTTTTGAAAAATAAAAGTATTTCAAAATAACAGGCTTTTTAAAACTGGATAAAAAAAAGTAAGATAACACATGTCCGTAGCCGCTTGGGTATACTTGATTTAGAAATCTGAAGATCACCTCAACAGCAGAAACTATAAATGTGCATCAACTCTGTAAGCTATCCTAAAAATTAAGTTCAATACTTTTTAAATTTCTAAGATAAGTGATTTGTCTGCTTTTCTCTATTGAAGTCTTACAAACACTGGCTTTATGGTACTTAAAAGACCAGCACACGTCTAGGTTATCTCTGTCTTCCTAACTGTGACTAAGGTATTAAGTCAGAACACAAGAAGCTTCTCTAGCCATATACAAAGCATAACATCAACTTCCAAACATAATGACAAAATGACATTTCTGAGCTTAGTGCTGAAGGCAGGCAGGCATAAGGGTCGCATCTGTTTCCATAATAATGTAGGCAGCAAGAATCTTTTAATTATACAAAACTTAGGAAGAGTTAATAAAGTGAGGCATAACTCAGCAGGGCATCACTAGTATAACTGAAAGGAGGGGGAAAAGATACATCTACTGTTACTGAGAATCAGAGTAAGTGGTCTCAAACTTTACTAGCTATGCTAAGCAAGATGGCTGAAGCTTTCACACTGGGGTCCTTAAGGAAAAGTTACTTACATAGCAAAAGGCAAATTTTAGAGTTAGAGACAGAAGCTGAAGGCAACACCAACTACAATGTGTGTACCACACACACAGGCAACGCTACAACGTGGGTATTTGCTAAATCCTTTCTTCACACACTTACAGAATTTAGATGGTAATTTTAAATTAAAAAAAAAACATAATCTTTCCATATTTCAAAAAAGAAAAAAGCAAACAGCATTGCAGCAAAGTCATTTCTCTGACTGAAATGACCTCCACTATCTACAAACTACTCCTGATTTCGCAATAATGAATCTGAGACTCATTCCACGTACACACAGTACAAGAGCGAGCAGCGGAGCTTCCTCAGTAGTCTTGGCCAACCCATCTGCCTGCCCCTAGCCCTCTGGATTTCCATTTTCCCACAAAGATAACATACCATCGACCACAAGAAGGAAACAAGAAATTAATCATCAGTTAAAATCTGTTTTAATTATTACAGTAGCTATCCGTGAAGTCAGAGTACTATTAAAGTTGATTTTAGGAAGGCAGAACTAACCCCCGTAGGGCACAGGGGCATAAATATACGTATATGAAACACCAACCCAGCAATCGGCGCAAAGCGACTCAGATATCAATTTAACCAAAAAGGTTTGGCAAACGGAATCACAAGTTAAAATTTACAGTTCCAAACTGCCCACCAATTTGGAGACTACCAGTACAAAGTACCAGTACTACTTGGACGAAGCAGCCAAGAGATAAGAAGCAAAATGTCTTACCTTGCACAAATCTCGACATTTTAGGGTTGTATTAAAGAAATAATCTCGGAGTTGCGTTATAAGGAAGGTCTCTTCTCCTTCCCAGCAACAACCGATGTGTTCTTTCTCCTCCGATGTTTCGCTACTTATGAAAGGACTCGTTCAAAACGATCAAAAACTGGCCTTTAAAAAAAAAAAATCTAGAAGACGGAAACTTGGTGGGACCGAGTTAGCTTGGGAACTCCTGGCTACTCCGCGATCCCGACACCAATGGGGGCTCGATTGGAGACTCCGGAAAAGGTAAAACCGCACGAACTTAAATTTCATCAATGAAGAGGCGGACCTAGAGCGGCCTTTTCACCGCCCCCCCCCCCGTCTCCACGCCCTCTGGGGCAGGACAGCCGCAGGCCCCCAGCCGCACCCCGCGGCCCCTCTCCGGCCGCCGTCCAGCCGCGAGCTGCAAGCACCCGGCGCCGTTCCGGAGGCGGGGAGACCGGCCGCAACCTTTCCTCCAGCCCATAAATAGCCCGGGACTCGGAGGCGCTAGAATTCCGCACTCCGGCAGACAGCTGGCCGCGGCCTCCGGTGTCCCGCCTCCCCCACGCGGCGGCTCGCCACTGGAGCCCCGGGGACGCCGAGGCCCAGCTCGCCCTTCCCCCGGGGACAGGCCTCCGGGACCCCCCGGGAAGCCTTCCCGACACGCCCTCGGCCCTCCCGCCCCCCACTCTTCCACGCCCCGCGATCGGCCTCCGGCCACGCCTTTTCGAACAGGACCCCGAACGGAGGTCGCTCGGAACCCGCCCGCCCCTTAGGCTACACATACCTCCGTCTCTCCCCAGCCGCTGCGAAGTTGGGAACCCGGGATCGAGTCTCGCGGGCTGAGCCGAGCGCGACTGCGGAGGCCTCCTCTCCGCTCCCGTCACACGCAGACACCTGGAGTCCGGCGCCGGCGCTCGCAGCCCGTGCCCATCCAACCCGCCGCCTCCCGACACCCGAGCCCCCAGTTCGTCCACACGCCTCCCCTCCCCCTCCGGCGGAGCAGCCGCCCCCCCATCCCAATGCGGAAATGTCTCTACCGATCAGAGCGACGGGCGCAGCCGCCAATCAGGAGCCGAAGTCCGCTCAGGGCCTGGCCAATCACACGTGCGGAGGTGGCAGGGGGCGGGGCCCGAGGGAGGAGGGCGCCGAGGCGAACGCGGGAATCCCTCGCGTGGGAGCTGCCCGGGAGGCGGCACGCGGCCAGGCGAATCTCCTAGGCCGTGGCGGCATGGGGTTTCCTGTACACACCGCCAAAATTGGCCCGTGGAGGAAATCTTGGCCGCTGGATTCTGGGTTCCCCACCAGCGGCGCCCTTCTCAGTAGGACGACCTGACTAGGGTTTGAGGAGAGCTGAGGCGGAATGCATGGTCCACCAGCGGGAAGAGGGGCGCAGGGCGTCGAAGGAAGTGCCGAATGAAGGCGCCAGTCACCATCAGCACCATATTTGCCTGACCTGGGAGGATAGGTTGTTCTCCTTTGAGAGATGCTCTCCTCAGAAGTCCTCGAAAGAAAGATGATGTGAAAAGGCCGGAGCAGCCAGAGGACTCCCCCAGGTGTGTCCAGTCACAGCTAGTCTTGCCAACTCACATGACTATAAGTTTGCCTGTCAGTGTATCTCACACTCATCATTCACACTTTACCCAGTCTGACCAATCATCATCAGTTCCCTTTCAAGTGCCTAAAACCAAGTACTTACAGAAAGGTTTACTACATTCAGCCAGGGTAAATGAGAATTTCTAGATTATTTTTTAAACAAAGGAGCTTGTATTATTCAGTTCCTTAGGCTTATATGGAAATGTTATTAGCGCAGAAAAGGATAGTGATCATGTTGTTTATGTGTAATCCAAAAACCTTAGTCCCCCCCAAAATTTCAGCTGAGAAAATAATTTTCTCCAAAGAAAGTTTCTACATAACCAATATCTTAGGTTTAATAAAGGCATTTGGAGATTGGAGATTTTGCTTAGACTTTAAATCCTCTATGAGCAGTAGAGAAATTGTCCCAGCATTAAGTGAGTTGTGTTTATCCGTCAGCATTAGCACTAAAATAGCACCGAAGACCTGGGCCTCCTGGTGTAAGTTACACTGAAAAAAAAAATAGGTGTAACAAAGAACCTTTAATTTTACCAAGCATATGGCAAAAAAAAAAAAAAAAAGTTGTTTTTTATTTCCACAGAAGATTAGAGAGAAAAATATAAGCTTAAATCTCGTTAAACATTTGGTAATTCCAAGGAATGGCATCTTATGTGTGGTTAAATATTGAGATAGGACACAAAGAAGGCTTGTACATTTATTATTTCTTAAAAGTCCCCAGAAAGTAAACCACTACTCATCTTAAGTGGTTAAATTTATAGCTAGTCAGCGGTTGGTTCTTGGCCAAGAAACTACATTTCTAAATACTATTCTCATATGGTGCCTTGCAAATGGAATTTCTTTAGAAAGGGGCTTGAATTTAAATTCCAATTCTTCAGAGACTTTGTAGAGTTTCCCAGTCTCAGGACGAGGAAAATAGCTCACTTGACAAGACATGAGATAAGAAAGCGAAATAAATCCTGAGGCTCTTCAGGACCATAAAGCAATTACTCATTTCCCTCTTTACATTCAGGCATCCCCCCTCTCTGTTTGATCTGGATTTTTGTTGGTTTGTTTTCTTTAAGTTTTTTTTTTCCTTTTAAATGCATTTTGTGCACCATGTATATGCTTGGTTGACTCACGAATAAATGAGACTCAGGGATAGATCTCTGAAGAAGTTGGAGATACTAGAGGGAATAAGCACCACAGTCAGATCTTACCCAGCTGTCTTCTAACTTCCTCAGCCTCGCTTCCCTTGGCTTGGCTTCTCTGTGTTTCTATCCTGTCTTAAGTACCCTTTTGTAAATTAAGGCATGGCTCCACCACTGCCTGCTTGGGAGCCTGGAATTCCTTCTATAATCTAAAGTGACCTCGACTCAGTTGGGATTAAAGACGTAGGTCACCACTCCCAGGATACTCCCTGTGCTGGGATTAAATGTTTGAATCACCACTCTCTGATTCTCCTAGACTGACTGTGGTTAGAGCTCTGGGACTTCTGGAGCTTCTTTTAACTCCCCACATAGACTGTGGGTAGATTCCCTCTGATATCTCCAAAACTTCTGAAGCTTTTATTGAATCCCCACACTTGGTGCCTATGGAGGTCAGAAGAGGGCATGGGATCCCCTGGAACTAGAATTATACAAGGTTATAGGAATCCAACCCAGGCACTCTGCATGAACAAGTGCTCTTAACTACTAAGTCATCTCTCTAGACCCTGATTCCCCCCCCCTTTTTTTCCATAGTAGATTACTGTACTATTCCTTAAGGTACATAATGTTGATATCTTCATTGTTAGAAACCTGTTACATGGTAGTTTTACAGAATAAACTTTTTAGGAACTTAGTTGGAGGGTGAATTTAGAGAAAAATGAAGATGGGAGGCTGGGAAGTAATGTGTTAGCACAAAGAGGTCACGTGAAATAACAAAATAGAAGCTAATTAACCAGTTTTCCTTTGGTGAGCTATGCTGTGGTTCAAGGATCATTAGTTTTCTGCCTCTATGTTTTCTTAGTCCGTCTTCCTACTTCTCCGTAGAATAATGAGCAAAGCTCACTTTGGTTTAACTGATCTCATGTTTTGTGAGCAAACCCAGGGCTTCATACATGCTGCATAGGAACCCTGCCATAGCTACAGCCGTAGCTTCCCAGACACATCCTAATAAGAACAACAAATAATAGTGATGCCCGCTCCCTTAGTTTGGATGACTCATTAGTGCTTGTCAGTGTCTGGTACATGGTAAGATTCTGTACCTGCATATTGAATGATTGATTTAGTGCTATGACATCTTTTAATTCATACTATTGTTTTCTGGTCTCTACTGTCAAGTGAAAAGTATTTTGAATCCCTGATACAAGGTTTCTCTGCCGATGCAATATGGCAAATCAAGCCAAATTAATAAAACCAGATTTAATCTGAGCAAAGCATTCCTGGGTAATGGGGGAGGGGGCAGGGAAGCAGGAGAGAAATCATGTGATAGGTCTATAGACCAGAGCTTGAATACCTTGCAAGTTCAGTCTTGAGCACCTCTGGGGAGGAGCTGCCACTTTTGAGGGGCAGGGTTTGGAGAGGAGGGAGGAGGGGGGCTGAGGCAGAGCTTCCAGCAGAACATTACAGCCTTCTTGGAAATATGGGCACCGGTTCAAGTCCATCTACTTCCTGCTTGTATGGAACAACATGGGAAAGGGAAGTCAGGAGTCAGTGGGCTCACACTCAGCTGGAAGTAGAAGTGAAGAAACATTCAGTAACTGCAAACAGGACTAGCTAGCCATGGGGAGAGTGGAGACTGCCAGTAAGAACAGAATAGTGATGTGCCCTGCTTGTACTGACAAAGATGAATGCATAAGACACAAGAGCACATAGACCCTTCATTGGGACAGTTTAGAAAACTGGAGGCTGGAGTGCCCCAGTTGCTGGACAAGCCATCTGTCCTGGATAGGTTCCCACTTGAGCCTGGAGAGGAGATACCAGCATTGATGTCTCAGGAGTTTGGTGGGACGGCATGCCAAATGGGGGGATAATGTGTTCCAGGAGTACCTGCACCATGATATCTGCTATTTCCCTGGAGGTGGGGAGTGCTTCCATCCATCCTGTAAAGTTGTCAATACAAATTAAGAGACAACAGAGCTTTTTATGAGTAGGCATGTGCGTAAAGTCAACTTCTCAGTGCTCTCCTGGTTTGTTGTAGAATTTTATTTTAAGGTGTGTTACTTTTGTTTATGCTGTGGAACATCTGTTTAATGAAAAAATGTGTTGTCTTTGTTTATGCTGCATTTGTTCAACTCTGTGAAGCTGTGTTACTGTGCCTGCCTAAAACACATGATGGTCTAATGAAGAGCTGAACAGCCAATAACGAGGCAGGAGAGAGAAATAGGCAGGGCTGGAAGGCAGAGCGGATAAAGAGAAGAAATCTGGGAGAAAAAGCAGCAGCCAGAGAAGGACATCATGACCAGCCACCCAGACACCCAGCTACACAGCCAGCCAGGAAATAATAAGATTTACAGAAATAAGAGATCAGGAGAAACCCAGAGACAAAAGAGAGACGGGATAATTTAAGAAAAGCTGGCTAGAAAATAGCCAAGCTAAGCTGGACATTTATAATCAAGAATAAGCCTCCCTGAGTGATTTGGTAGCAGGGTGATAGAAGGGGGAGGAGGGCAAAAGAGCAAAAGCAAACAATGCCAGTAGGTGCCAGATTTCTTGGAACAGCAGAACTTTCCCAGGAACCTGCAGGTGGCTGGAACAGATTTACACCTTGGTGTCATAGCAAAGGCTATAGCTTTGGGGTAAAACAGTTTTCCTGGGGCATGGTTTTAGCCCAACTATACATACCTTTAAGTCTATACTTAGAGAACAAGAGGAAATTTACTGGACAAAAGAGGCTGAGCAAATGGAGGAGGAGGAACAGAGTTGAACAGGCCTGCAACTTCATACCCTCTCTAAGGCTAATCTATTTTATAGGAAGAGGAGTTGGCATTTTGGCAGAGTTTTGCCATATGTGGCTGGAGACAATACAGTAGTGCTGAATAAAACGCCTACAAGCTGGACCAGTAAAACCCACAGAAATTTAAGGACTCCTGAGAACTGTAGTCAGTGCGCTACCAGTTTATCAAAACTGCATTTATCAACATAAAACACGGAACCTTCGAAGTTACATCTGAAACCTGATTATCCTGTACTGTGAAGCCTGTGAAGGAGGCAGACATGTCTCTTTTTAACAGGAAATTTAACCAATGAACTAATGAGCTATCAAGGTGGTTGTAGCCTTGAGGGTCAGGGGGAGAGCTGTTAAACTGGTAAATCTATCAGCAACCTTGTCATCAATCACCATCAGATCTGAGAAGGATAAATTTCACCAGAGTAAGCAGACATGAGAGTGTTTTCTGGCTATGTAGGCAGTTATCCCAGTTTCCTCTGAGGCCATTGGGGACAGAGGTACCAAGGTAGTTAGTTATGGATCAGTCTTTAGCTGCCGAGCCCAGAAGATATGGCAGACTTTGCTGTGGAATAGGAATAGACCAGCCTACCTTGTCTTAGTAAAGAGGGGCAATCCACTCCTCAGTGTCCTGGTTTTTCACAGTCTGGGTAGGGTCTTGGCAGCAGTTAGGATGGAAAGCAGTTTTCTGCTCTGTGGCTGCTTTGAGACATTTAAAGCAAACTTTGGGTGGAAGTTCTTCTGCAGTCATCCATCTTCCTTGGAGGAGACACAGGATGTTGCCAGGAAGTGGCATGTCCCTATCATGGGAAACTCTTTTTTTTTTTTTTTTTTTTTTTTTTTTTTTTTATCAAAATGCCATATTCTCAGGTCCCTGGATCATTTAAGGATCAGGGGATCATTATTTGTTAGGTATATCTAACTGGACACATGTTGTTTAGACTTAGCTTTACATATATACTCCATATTCTTCCATATGTGTGTGTGTGTGTGCATGTGCTAAATCTGAACCTATCAAGGAAGTTAACCCTTTATGAGGTAAATTGTGTGTTAGGGCAAAATTATAGGACATAACAGCTTTCTGTATGACTTGTTTTACCAAATTAGCGACAACTTACAATGTTAGTAAAAGCAAGAAGGTTAGTCATCAAGAACCACTGATTAATATTTAGAAGTAACAATTCTTAAGCTTCATTGATTTTCACCTAGAATATGGATGTGGAACAAAGCATAAGAGCAGCAAATATATCATCTTGGTGAGTTAATACGTTATAGTAACTACTCACCATGAGGTTATGTAAT
Organism: Phyllotis vaccarum; assembly: GCA_033318265.1. Lineage (NCBI taxonomy): Eukaryota > Metazoa > Chordata > Mammalia > Rodentia > Cricetidae > Phyllotis > Phyllotis vaccarum. Next base: position 63,702,219 of record JARWLC010000015.1, on the reverse strand, counting down.
AACGGGTTATTTAGGTAGAATTTTGTTGGTTTTGTCTGTTTTGTAATGGGGATTGAACCAAGTGCCTGGCCTATGCTAGGCTAGTGCTCCACCGTGGGACTGTATCCACGGGGTAACTTATAAATTGCTAAAGTATTAAATAAGTATAAGATAGGATATGTGTGTGGTTACTTCTTATTTGCTTTTGCCATCCCTTCCTCATACTCTACACAAAAAAGAAAGAAAAGATGCAGTACAGGTTGAAGAAACATGTTATAAAGAAAAATTCTATGACATGTCTGAAGACTTAAGCCAAGAATCTAGGCAACAATTAACCGCTGGACTTCTGCCCACACTCAGAATGGGCTCCCATCTACCCATCTTAATCTTAGACCACCCACGGAAAAGGGATGACTGTTAGCAGTTGCTAGTTACTGGTTAGATTTAACAATGAGGTATTTTTAATCAAAATATAATTAAACAGGGCTAAGTAGAGAAATATACCAAATTAGATCGTTGAGGTGAACTGCTGATGAATACAGTTTCCAAATACTTGGGGAAAAGAAAGACCTCACTTTTCCTGTTGCCAAACACTGTTATTAATGAATTAGGAAGTTTGCTGAAAGAGTTGAGAATTTAAATTTTGACATAGGCTTTCATTTTTTTTAACAGATACTTTATAAACTAAATCTAATAGTTCTATAACTTGTATAGTATAACACCAGCATTTACTTCAAATAACTGAGCTGTTAAAAAACAAAATATTTGACATTACAGATAGTTATCTAAAGAGTTGATAAGCCAGTCTTATTATTGGTTTTAAGTTGTTAGGCTCAGATCAGCTTAAGCACAACTCCATTGCTCATTGACATTTATCAACAATTTTCTTCTAGCTCTCCTTTGAGAGCCGAAGAGGGCAGGTTCTTACTGTGACAACATCTGACTCTTCTTCCAGTCTACATATTCTCTAGACTGAACATGTTGATGAAAAATGGGGATGCACATGAAATTGTTTCTGTCATATGTACCAACCTATATCTCTAGATTTCTTTTGATTTTAGAGATAGCTGACTCATTTCCTTTAGTGCACAGGTCAGGAATAAGCATAAAGACATACCATATGTGTCTTCAGGGTTTTTATTAAACATAGATTGTTTTGTGAGCATAGTTTAGAGATATTTTTAAAGCTCACTAAGAAATAGCACATTTCTTACTAAAAATAAATATTCAGGCTTTAAAAAGTACTGTGAATGTATTATTCTTACTGACTTTGAAATCCACAAAAAGAGATGCCATGGAATAGACAAGGTACAGTCTAGTCCTGTTTTTTCTCTTTCAGCCATATTAAAGATTCCTTGTTGTGCACCCCATCAAACACCGTGTGTGACTTGATGAACTTCCGAACATTCCCACCTCTTGTCTAACTCATTAAATGCCCTGTGAGTGCATCAGTGGGAAGTATAAAAGAAAGGGCATCGGTTTCCTAACTTAAGAGAGTTTGCTTTAAAAATTTTATACCCACCTCAATAACTAGATATTAAAGAGATCGTCTTTGAATGACGTTTAACTAGCTGAGCAATTATATCATTAAAGTTATATGATTAGGAAATAAAAAGAAACTCTTCACTCTCTAGAATGAAAAGGAAAAGAATTGTCAAATTTAGAGGAAAGACCATAGGCAAAATGCTACATTCTGCTGTTGTTTTAAATTGAATTTTATTTAAATATAAGGATAAGCATCTTTTAAAAAACAAATACAAATAGAGTAGTATCCAGCATGCCCACAAAAAGAGCAGTACCCTGCTGCTCTGTCTGTCTTTACTCCAGTCTTGAACCACTGAAGCCTTTTTTGCTTGTTATCATTATCTGTGTAACTCTAAAATGCTTCTATTATGTTATATTTCTTTCATAAAGTATATTTCTGAATTCTAGATTTTAGACATATTTAGAATTCCTAACATAATAGAGAGAATGTGGGGGTATTGTGTTGTTTCATGGTAAATAATTGTCCCACCCACTGGTTTAATAAAAAGAGCTGATTGGCCAAAGGCAGGCAGGAAGTGTAGGCAGGGCTACCAGACTAAGAAAATCTCTGAGAGCAGAGTGCCAGAGGAGCACCAGAGAGACCACCAGAGAGAAGCTGCAGGATGCAGAGGACAACCATGCGGCTTTAAAGAAAGGTACTGAGCCTCATGGCTGAACAAGAGACATGGGATAGCTTAAGGGTAGAGAGTTAGCAAGTGATATGCCTGAGCCATTGGCCGATTCAGCCTAAAACTATTGGAAGCACCTGTGTGTCTCTTTGGGACTGCGGACTGCGGGTCTATGGGCCTAGACCTTGAGGTTAGGCAGGAAAGTCCGGGCCAGAAACCTCGTACTACAAGAAACTTAGCTCATATCTCCAACTTGTTTTCTTTTCCAGAAACCTCGTACTACAAGAAACTTAGCTCATATCTCCAACTTGTTTTCTTTTCCATTTTTAAAAAATAAACTCATAATTATACTCCCCAAACTTTACCTTATTACAGAAGCAGGACAAAACGGTGCTTATATGGAATGCTGGAATAATCCAGAGGAAATATCAACATGTGTTTTAAACTTGTTAAAGAATTGTTTGCCTTTTAAATATATATAATTATTAAAATAACAATGACTGAAAATAGAGGAAATGTTAAATATTTAATCCATATAATAACAGACAAGTCTTTAAAAATATTTAAATAATAAATGTGAACTTGTTTACCTGAATTTAACCTTTCTGAATCATGTTTTAAACATTTACTTTTTTGTTCTCTCTCTCTCTCTCTCTCTCTCTCTCTCTCTCTCTCTCTCTCTCTCTCTCGTGAGTGTGTGTGTGTGTGTGTGTGTGTGTGTGTATGTTTGGAGGTCAGAAGACAAAAAACAAAGAAGTTGATTCTATTCTCCACTGTGTGTGTTCCAAGGATGTAGGAATTGATAGCAGGTGCCTTTACTTACTGATGCATTTTTCCAGACCCTGAATATTTTATGTTTCAGAATCCTCAAGATTTCAAATAACAATCCTTTCAAATTCTTGATAGTTATTGTTATTCCTAAAGATATCCAGTTTCTTCCAATCTCTGGAATTTGTGGATATTACCATTTGTGGTCATGAGAATTTTACAAATGTGATTTAATGCTTTCAGATGGAAAAGTTACCTTAGATTGTCCGCATGAATCCTAAATATAGTCACAAGTTCCTCATAAAATATGGTCAGAGGAAAACTGAAGACAAAAGAAGAAAGCAGTGTCCTATAGGTCCACAGGCTTGCCTCCTGAAGAGAGGACTGCCTCCTGAAGAGAGGACTGCCTCCTGAAGAGAGGACTGCCTCCTGAAGAGAGGACTGCCTCCTGAAGAGAGAGGACTGCCTCCTGAAGAGAGAGGACTGCCTCCTGAAGAGAGAGGACTGCCTCCTGAAGAGAGAGGACTGCCTCCTGAAGAGAGAGGACTGCCTCCTGAAGAGAGAGGACTGCCTCCTGAAGAGAGAGGACTGCCTCCTGAAGAGAGAGGACTGCCTCCTGAAGAGAGAGGACTGCCTCCTGTATTCATTGCTTTTTCTCATTGTTGTGACCAAATGCCTGACAAAAAGCAGTTTAAAGGAGGAAGGTTTCTTTTGCCTACAGATATAGGGGTATAGTCCATCAGAGTAGGAAGGCATGAAGGTAGAAGAGTTAGGCTGCTTTTTTACATCTTTAGCAGACCAGGAAGCAAGGATGAGACAGGAAGCAGGGCCAGCCTATAAACATCAGGCTCCCTCCCCATTGTGTTACTTCCTCTAACTAGGTTCCACTCACTCAATGATCCCATATGTTTTGTTTCTGGCCTGGACTTTCTGGCCTAGTCTCATGGCCTGGACCCTCAGACCCACAGTCCCATAGTCCCACTGAAATACACAGACACTTATATTAATTGTGCACTGATTAACTTGGGGCCCAGGCATATAACTTGCTAGCTCTTGCTCTTAAACTAACCCATGACACTTATCTTGTTCAGCCATGAGGCTCGGTACCTTTCCTCAGAGCATCATAGTTGTCCTCTGCTTCTGTGTCATCTCTGGCATCTCTGCGGCATCTCTGCTTTGCTCTTCCTATTCCCAGAGTTTTCTTAGTCTGGTAGTCCCATCCACACTTCCTGTCTGCCTTCAGGCAATCAGCATGCTTATTAAACCAGTAGGCGGGACAATTATTTACAATGTAACAACATAATCCCACTACACCCAGGTCCTCCCACAACAGCACCAACTATACCCAGTCTTTTTTTGGACAGCCAGCTCCCAAATAATGGCACAGAGACTTTTGATTAATTAATGAAAGCTTGCCCTTAGTTTAGGCTTGCTCTTAAAACCTAAATTAGCCTGTTTATGTCAATCTGTGTTCTGTCACATGGCTCATTATCTCTCCTCAATAAAATATGTCCTATTTTCTCCACATTTGGCTGAAAAATCTCCCATCTCTCAGATGCTTTCCCCGAGTTCCTTTCTCTCCCCAGAAGTCCTGCCTATCCTCTCCTGCCTCACTATTAACAGCTCAGCTTTTTATTAAGTCAATCAGTATCATCCCTATCCTTCTGAAGAGTCTAAATTAGTCTTCTGAGACTCAAGGCAAACTGTGAGCTATTTTAAAGAAAGAGTTACATACTTCCAACATACAATGACAAAAAAGTAACCATTCCCTTCCAAAGAGGAGAAATAAGAGCAATGGTAAGAAAGCATTTATTGAGGGAGGAAAAAAAGGATGAAAGGGCAAACATCCAACCCAGTAGCTCAATGCTGAGCATCTTCAGCTTTTGACAGTATTTTCTGTGCTGGAAAGGCTTAGTTAATCCCTTTCCAGCAGATCTGCTGCCTGCCTTCCATGTGGCCTCTCTTTTGGGCCAGCTCTATCCAGTGCCTGCAGATTTCCTCAGATTTCTAATATCCTAGAATCTCTATTGAAATTTAAGCCTCACCTTCATAGTTTCATGCACAGTCCATCTGAAAACAGTGCAGAGAATCTGATTCTGTTACACATTGCCTACCCTCAGCAGCTTTCTGGAAACTGAAGTAATTCTCTGTGATCTCTCTTCCTGTCTGGATTTTCTCCACAGCCTCCAGAAGTAGGTAGCACTTCTGAACCACACCGACAGAATATTCTAGACTGGTGAGAATTGATGTATATTGTTCTAAACTGCTGTTTCATGATAATGTGTAGGGATCAGGTACAGGTACCATTTCTGAGAAACTAGAAAATAGGCAGAAAAGTTTTTTAAAAGTAATTTCTTTTGAATTCATTTAAATATGTATAAGGATTAAAAATAAATCCAGAGTTCAACAGCTTTTTGCTATTGTTGTTGACAATGTATTGCTGAGGGGTGTGGCTGTGGCCTCCCTTTCTTGCATAAAGCCCTGGGTTCAATTTCCACAATCTCAAAAAGTAAATGTGAAAGCAACAGTGGAATTGAATGTGAATGGCAAATTGACTTCTAATGTAATTGAGCTATTTCATAGAAAGCTTTTTAATTTGTAAAAATGTACATGTGTTTTGTATCAATCAAATCTATGTTGGATACTGTTAAAAGGGCGTATCAGCAGCGAATATTGAGAAGTATCTAATGCTGTAGAGTTAGAAGTCTGAGCCACCAGAATTGTATCATCTAGATCTGCACCAAGCTGGCGCTGGTGTGCAGAACACAGCCAAAGAGCTCTTCTGTCATGTGGGCATCAGATACAGAAAACAGTGCCTGAGTGTATTGCTGTTCACTTTGAGAAAAAGGCCTGTGAGCTAATGGATGCTTCATTATCCACACCACTTGTGCAGACTTCTCTTTCCCACCCAGACACCTCTGATAGAAGTGCTAGCTATTGACACACTAGTTCAGATGTTCCTAAGTGGTCTGCCCAAGCTACAAGTCATTTCAAAAGACGATGAGAAGATTCCAGTCTTACCCTCCCCACACTGCTGGACAGCTAGGTGGAACGGGAGACTAATGAGAGCGAATTAACAGCAAGTGCAGTGCTGAGGGTCAGACCATTCTCAATGACTTACTTAGCAAGAGATTTATAGAAGAAAAAAAACAGTAGAAGTCAACAAGCTGTTGAAGCCGTGCAACTAGATCTGCACAGATTTGTACAGTAACACACTTAAAACTGAGATTATTCAAACAATAGAAACACCAAAGATCCAGTCTTTCAGTTGTTGGATTCAGAAACCTTTCTAATAAAGACCAGCTTGCATATGTGTGTAAAATTAAAATCTGTCTTTTCTTACTCTAAAAGGAATCTGAGGCCAAGATGGATATATCCCTAGTTAAACTCATTGTTCAATAAAGGTATGGTGTAGTTTTTTCTCCAGTAGAGATTCTATTTAGGCATTATCATCTAAACTTTTTTGTTGTTTTTATGTAAATATGTTAATGATCCTTTTCATTTTTAAATGGCCTTTTTGTTAATGTAGTGAACCCATATGATAGTCTAGTTTATGGTTTCAGAAATTTATGAAGTAAGCAAATTTGTTATAGTTAGTAGACTATTATGTCTTACATGCTTGGCATGTATGAGGCACAGAAAAGAAATCTGTTTGGTGAGTTATAAGAGAGACTGTGTGTGTGCATGCTCAAAGATTATAGCATACAGTGGGCTACTTGCTGCTGCCTCTCCTGCCTGCTACTACCACTTGCTGCTGCCACACACTGAGGGAACTGAGACTGCCAGAAGTCAACAGTGAAGGACTACCCTTTGCTGCTGTGAGACTATGCTCTGTGCACTGTAAATATTTGTCACTGTAAATATTGCCTTAATAAAACACTGATTGGCTAGAAGCTAGACAGACAGGAAGTATAGGCAGGGGAACCAGACAAGGAGAATTCTGGAGAGAGGAGGAGCTGAGCAGTCAACTGCCAACTCAGAGGAAGGAAAGATGGTGAGCATTCCGTGCTGAACAAAGGTACCAAGCCACGTGACTAAACATGAGTAAGACTCATGGGTTAGTTAAAGAGTAAGAGTTAGCAAGTAATGAGCCTGAGAGCCATAGACCAAACAGTTTATGATTAATATAAGCCTTTGTGTGATTATTCGGGACTAAGTGGCTGCAGGAAATGTCATACTACACCTTGCCTAGTTATGATTTTTATCCAGGTAGAACAAAAGAACCCTCTGACAGCTGATTGGTGACACTCTCTCTACTTTTTTGCAGTATGACTTTGGGATGTGAAAAACACAGGGTTGGCCTTTTTTTTTTCTAAATGTATACAACAGAAGTGATGTTCAATGAATCCCAAACATTAGCTTTAAGAAGCTTTTCAGGGGAAAAAAAGTAGCCTTTCAGCTTTAGCTATTGACTACTTTCTGCTTTAAACTACATGAAAAAAGCCGTTCTGATTTGTGGAAAAATGACAGGCCATATAAAGAAAGATGTTTTTCCAGTTGCTATTCCTCAGACCACCAGTTCTCAACGTTCCCAAGGCCGCAGCCCTTCAATACAGTTCCTCATGTTGCAGTGATCTCAACCATAGATATTTTCTTGTTATTTCATAACTGTGATTTTGCTACTGTTATGAATCATAATGTAATATCTGATATGTGACCCGATATATGCAGGGGTCACAGCCTATAGGTTGAGAATGGTTGCCTAGACCACAGAGTTTAAGTTTCTAAACATACATTATGATCTATTTCAGTCATACTGCCTGATAAGTCCTGAGTGATCCAGGTTAGTCCAATAGAAGAATTACCCAGCTAAGCTACATTCATTACAGTGTATTGTTACCTTGTACAGTTTAGCTTGTATACTACAATTTTGGCATCAAAGAAAAAGGCAAATCATAATCATAGAACTCCTTGATCTTTCCACACAGCTCCTGTATTTTTTAGCCCACATATTTATCTCCTCTAAACTCTGTTCCTTAAAACCTTCTGAGGAAGAGATTACCTTTTATCACTTTTGTTGTCAAATTGGTACTCTTGACTTCAAGATCTGCTTTTGGGGGGGGCTGGGGTAGAACTTTTGAGATTCCTAAATGGAATGAGAACTATCTTATTTAAAAATATGGTTTTACATATAACTTGAAATATGTTTTTAAAAAGCTGAAAAATCAGAAAGTCCTTTGATCTAGGCAATGTTCTCTTAGGTAGAACATTAGCAAAGTAGCTTAAGCCCCACTTTAAAGTATCCCAAGGAATTATTTGATTTATCAGAAATCCCTACTTGCATGCTATACCAAATTGGTTTATTATTCTGACTCTATCCTGCCATCTCTTTATGTATTCAAAGTAGCACCGGGTAGATCAGTAGTGGGCAGGCAAGGCTGGCACTGGCCTTCCCTTCTAGGGGTGATGTTCAGTTGTCACATCTCTCCTGGATTGGATATTAGGCTGATGGTGACTGTCACAGGTTTTCTCTCTCACTGTCTTTCCTTAGTGTTCTAACGATGGGTAGGGGGGCACTGCTTCCAATTGTTGGGCCTCCAGGGTCTTTAAAATGAGAAATTCCTAGTCTCCTTTTGACTCAGTTCTTCTTACCTCCAATTCTGGAGTAAGGAACGATAAGAATTAAATCTGATCTGTTAAATGAATGTCTAAGAAGTAGAGAACAGATAATTTCAAGAGAAATTAATTTTACAAGAAAATATGTTTTCAGATATAATGTCATGTGAAAATTTAAACTGGAAAAATAAAACTATTTTCATGTTTTTATAAAATTTCAGAGCACAGTTTCACCCACTCACTGAAAATAAATGTTGAAGCCTCTTATGTTCCAGGCACCGTAAGAAGCCCCTAGTAGACCTGTAACAGTGATTGTAAACACTGAACATGATACAGAAGTCATTTACCCAGGGGAGAGTGACAGACTATAAACAAATAAAATGAGAATTTGCTAAGTAGTTAAAGACTGTATGAAAGTCTATGAAGAGAGAGTTCCTTGTCTTAGAATAAAAAAACACAAAACCAGTTACTTGGGGGCTGTGGTGAAGCTGAGCTGGTAGGAGGGAGTAGAGGGCTGGACTAGTATGCAGGAAGCCCTAGGTTTGATCCCCAGCTCCTTATAACCAGGAGTGAGTTCAAAACCATTCTAGGCTTCATGAGGTCCCATCTAAAAAAAAGTAAGTTAAATAAATAAAAGCTTCTTCAAAGACTGAAAATATAGCTCAGTGGTTGAGTTCGGAGTTCAACCCCAGCACCAGAGGTGGTCTGTCTAGAGGCGCCATTTCCACCACTGCCTTCTTGGGGCTGAAATCCAGCCTGTGTGTGGTCTCTTTTCCTGATTCACATGGAACCCCTGTGAGAGTTAACGTGAACCATCCTGAACATGCCCAGTACAACCTAGAAGAAGAAAGCTGTGTAACCATGTATCATAAAGCATTAGGAGAAAGTGCACCAGACAGAGTAGCAAATATATAGGTTTTGAGAAAGAAAGAACAATTGTATAAGAAATAACAGACGTTAAATGCGGAATGAATAAGTGAAGAATGGCAAAAGATAAGAGATGAACTTGAAAACATAGAAAGACATCAGAAAAAGGGCTGCCTGTTGGGGGGCTTTTAGCCAAACTGCAGTGGAAAACAATTATCATTTAAACAAGAGACGAGATTTTGAAAGTGGAAATACCAGGAATCGATAATGGATTGGAAAAGAAGAATAATGAGATATGAAAGAGGAGAAGGGAGAACGGTTAGGAAGCCTTGTATTGAAATGGTAAAGGCTAAGGAGATCCAGATTTAGAAAACATCTATTTTGGTTAGCTTGAGTTTGAAGTGCCTGGGAGACATTCAAAGGGATGTCCGGAGATATTTAAAGATGTGAGTTTGGAACTCAGAAAGAGAATCTAGCTTATTGATACAATTTAGGAATTGCCAACAGATGGTTTTAAAAGTATGAGAACGAATAAGATCCCAGAGAGAGAAGACAGAGTGGAAATGAGTACAGAAACTCTAAAGTGGATGTTACACAGACAAGAGGCACACAGGGAGAAAGAGGAAGACCGAAGAAATTGCACCTTGTGGCATGGGAGCTGGACATATGGAGTCTAAACAACATGGCCGCCTAAACAATGCCTGAACAAGGATGGCACCAACAGACACGCCAGCGTGAAAGGCAGAAATCTCGTGGGGTCCCAACCCTAGCCAACTGAGGCAACAAGGATTGCTGAGAGGGGAGAAATAGTCTTCCCCAGGGAAGAGCCTCCCTGTGGGTTATTCAGTGGTCTGCCCTGAAATCATGTACATACAAGTAACTTTATACAGATGATTCCAGTTTAACAAAAATTGCAGAGGGGGCCAGATGGCATGGCTTTGAGAAAAAGAGCAATATAATTGGAGGTTAGGTGTTTTGGGAGAGGAGTTGGTGGGAACAAAGGGAAGGGGGAAATTATGTAATTTCAGTTTCAAAAAAGGGCAAAATTAAAAAGAAATTCAGGATAGTGGTGTGTGATACAGAGCACAGAAAGTGGGCAGTGGAGAGAGCTCAGTTAAGAAAACAAAAGAATCAGACAAGAGAATTTCCAGAGCAGCAGCATGATAGGGAGACTGAGACAGACTGAAGTGTTATTTATCGGTCATGCCGACCTTCAGACGACTTAGTAGCTTGCTATTGGGGTGATATTTTCAGTTAAAGTTTTCTGAGGGAAAACTGTTTGGGACCTAGAACTCTGTAAACAAACAAAATCCTCAGAATGAAGAGGAATTAGGGATTGTTTTCACATGTTTCTTGCTCTACTCCACCGCATGCATCTTATCAGGAAGGAATGACTTGCTTGGGCAAGTCAAGGAGAACTCCAAGACTGTGAAGCCCAGTAATGAAATCTCAGCAGTGAGACGTCATGAGCATCTACTCTAAGGGCGCAGACAGTATTTCCAAAGCAGTATTGAAGTCTTCAAAGTTATCAATAGAACAAACAGGGGGTTACTAGATTTTTAAAAATGCCTTTAAAAACAGTTAACTTTATAAAAATATTGGTTTAAAATAAAAGAGGAAGAATGTCAAATTAGTGGTGTTTGTCTTAGCACAAACCCTGGGATGAGTCCCCAGCACCATTAAAAACAAACCTCTGGTGCTTACAGTAAAGAGTAACAAATGTTTCCTCCCATCAAGAGCAGAGGCAACTGAAATCTCCAGTAAAGGCAAAAACGGGTGAGCCCTGGCCCAAAGATGAAACAGGCTAAAAGTGACAATACCAGTAATTAGGAGTAAACAATGGCATACATATAGGGAGATACAGTTGACACTGACATCTAGAAATTCTCTTTCAATAAGTGTAAGTTTAATAAAACGGTTTACATTTTTCTTTCCACAAACTGTTTCATACCATTTGAACCTATAGCCATTAAGACTAACAAAATTTTGATATTGAAGATCTTCAATTTTTAAAACAAACTTGAAGACAAAAATGAAGATATGATTATTTTAATAGCAAACGCAAATATTTAACATAATGAGATCATGTGGGAGGCAGAGACAGGAGGATCTCTGTGAGTATGAGTCTGACCTGATCTAATAGTGAGTTAGAGGCCAGTGAGGGTTGCACAGTAAAACCCTATCTCAAAAACAAATAAGTAATGAACACGTAAAATAAAAACATGCTAGTAACAGTTGAGACAAGGAGGAGTTAAAAGAGTCTAACATGAGTGGACCAAGAGTATAGGATAAACTCAAAACTTTTCAAATAGAACTTAATGTAATATAATAAAAATTGTAAAGAAGAGTCTAGAAAAATAAAAATGAAGTATTTTAACTAAGCTAGAATCTATAAATGTGTGGACTTCTTTTTAAGTTAGGAGATGAGCCAAGAGTGGTAATGTGTTTGTATTATTCTAAGGCATGGGACCAAGTAGCAGAAAATAGTTTGATATATCTATTTTTAGAGAAGTAATTTTCAAACTGTGGGAGTGAAATTGATTTTGTAGAATGTAACCTGTGGGTTTTCAAAGAAGAAGAAAACAGAACTACCAGACTGAAAATTGTTAAGTGTTTTTACCTCTCTATGGAAAAAAATTGTTCTATTTGATCTTGATCAATAAATGGAAGTAGAATTGGTTGGGAGGCAGTGATTAGGCTGTATTTTTCAGGCTGCTTAATATCTTTAATTTTTCTACTCATCTCTGTTATTTGACTTTTAAAACATGCACTTTTATTATGATCATTTAAAACATTTTTTAATATAAATATCTCAAATTTGTAAGTTTCTACAATACAGGTAATGCATTCCTAATAAGTGAATATTGGGCAATATCCTTGAGAAAGAAAATGGTAAACTATATCCAGGAAGAAAAAGTTTAACAACATAGTGTGTGTGTGTGTGTGTCTTTATGTCTATCTGTCTGTGGACTGGAGTCAGATGTCAGGTATCCATCTCCATCACTCCCCACTTTATTTCCGTAAGACAAAATCCATTATTGAATCTGGAGTTAAGATGGCAATCCAAGCAGTCTTGCTATCACATCCTCCAGATTAGAGGCACCTGCAAAGCCTCATCCAACCTTTTTATAGATAGGCAGTGGAGATCAAACCAAGGTAACACAATCACCCATCTAGATATCCTCCCAGCTTCAAAATATTAATGTTTAGAGATTACTCAAGCCTTAATGGAAAAGAGCTGACTCAAATAAGGCCAAGAGTTTAAGACATTAGGAGTCCAGGCAATTAGATTTGGTAAGAAGAAAGTTTAAATATATTTGTCACAAAGGAAATCAATTCTAAAAATAAACTTGAGTGGATAGATTTGTGTTTGCTTTTGAGACAAGAGCTCACCACGTAGCTGACTCACTGGCCTCAAAATCACAGAGATTTGCTTGTCTCTGCCTCCCAAGTTGTGGGATTAGAGGCACCAGCCAACATGCCCAGCCCCTCAGTAGTTCCTCTTCTTTCTTTTTTAAACCTTGATTTTATAGAATAGCTTTTCACTTTACAGAGAGTATGTTTTTATCTTAGCTTATTTTAAATAGGTAATTAGGTGGTAGATAAGTAGACAGATTGACTGATTGACAAATAGATGGATGATAGATAGGCAGGCATACACATGCCTGGCCCAAGAAAGGAAAGAAGAAAGTATAGACAACTTTTATCTGTTATGTTATAAAATATTTGGGTATTAAATATCATTGTAAATACTAAGGATGTCATAACAAATAAAAGTTTCTGCCTTTGTGTATGTATACATATACATACATATATAATATCAACACTTAAAAGGCTGAGACAGGAGATTTACTGAGGGTTAAAGGTCAGCTTGGATTACTCTGTGTGTGTGTGTGTGTGTGTGTGTGTGTGTGTGTGTGTGTGTGTGTGTGTGTGTTTGTACATGCACAGAGGCGTGCCTCAAACACAGAGTAACCTGGAAAACCTGTACGGGTATGCTCTTTCCTTCCATATATGGATTCTGGGGATTGTCAGGCTTGGCAGAAAGTACCTTTATATTTTGTGCCATTTTGGGAGCTCCAAGTAATAGATTTGCTTATTCAGTATACTGTATGTTTACTATCTTGCATAAGATGTAATTTTGATAAACATCTCAACAGACTTAAACCACAAATTATAGATGGCAGGTCTGCTCCTACTGGCATTTGCATTAGGGATGATGGCATGATCCTGTATCTCAGCACTTAAAGGCTGTGGCAGGACAATCAATGAGAGTTGAAGTTCAGCCTGACTACCTGTTAGGTCTGAGGTGAGTCTGGACTATGTAGCATGGTCCTATCCGAAGAAAAAGACACTAAAGTCGTAATAGTAATAATAGTAATACTACTAACAATTTCTCTATATTTAACTTGAAGGAGTAATATAAATACTTTTAAACAGTAATTATAGGAGCCTTTCCAAGTGAACTGATACGGACAAAAAGGCGGAAACGAGAGTGGCATACTTTAAAAAATACCCTTTCAAGATTTAACCACTAGATGTGTCTATTAATGGAAGTATTAAACAGGCTAAAAAGGAACAACAGTTACCAGAATTGCTTAGTGTGTTGTTGGAGGCCGCTGGCTCCAGCTCCTCAAGGTGGCGCTATTATCTGGTGCTGGCCAACCCGCCTGAGTCAGTAGTCGCGAGACTGGTTTCTCAGCCTCTTCCGTGGCGTCATGTGGGGTACTGGACTGCAACCTATAGGAAGATGTTACGTCTAAAGCAAAGGCCGTTTGGTCGACATAAAACTGGGTGCTTCCTACCTCGTGGCTCTCTCTCTCCGCCCCGCCATGCGCACAGACGCTGGCCCGGCTCTCGGGCGCGGGCTCTAGGCCGCGTGGCGGGCGGTCAGCCCGGGCCACGCCGGGGCCTAGCTCTGTCCCTTTTCGCTTTCCCTTTCCCCACCGGGGCCTGTCGCCACGCGGCCCCCATCTCCCTCGCTCTCTCTCTCCTCTCTCTGCCCTCCCCTCCATTTTCCGTAAGCTAAATGCTCTCCCCAAAGACCCATTAAATCTGTACTGCAGAAGGATTCTATGTGTGTACTGCGTCTTTCCTTGCTGGTGAGAGTGTGTCTATTATACCATATTGTGGCAACATATTTATTACTCAGTGTGTGTTGGTTTTGTTACATTAAATGTCTGTTTGGCCTCAACAGAAAAATTTTCAGACTGATACATCTGATATTCTTACCTGGCACTTACTTGAGCAAAATGTATGTGTCTGGTGACTTTGCTCGTTTGTATTATTCTATGTCAATATTTGTTGATGTTTCTTTAAGAAGGGGGTCCTATTGGGATGTTTTTCATAATATATATTAGAAGTTGAAGTAAACACACAGATGGAATGAGGAAATTGTAAGAACTGTTTACAAATGTCCCAGTTTTCTTCCTGAATGTTGGAAAAGAAAGCTCTTTTTCCTGACCATTTTGAAGTTAGCAACATCCATGTACCTTGTTTTTGCCAGTAAAATGTGAGCAGAGGTGATAAGTACCACTGTAATAGGAGGTTTCTGTCCTGGACTTTCAGGCCTAACCTCAAGGTTTAGGCCCACAGACCCACAGAGACACACAGATGCTTACAACAGTCTTAGGCTGATCAGTCTAAGGCCCAAGCATATAACTTGCTAACTCTTTACCCTTAATCTAGCCCATGATTCTTATCCTGTTCAGCCATGCGGCTCAGTACCTTTTCGTAGAGCAGCATAGTTGTCCTCTGCTTCTTCTGGCTTCTCTCTGACATTCTGCTCTTCTCTTCCAGTTCCTAGAGTTTTCTTAGTCTGGTAGCCCCGCCCACACTTCTTGTAGGCCAATCAGCGCTTTTTATTAAACTCATAGGCAGGGACAATTATTTACAATGGAACAACATAATCCCCCTACATATCCCCTTTTCTCTTCTAAAGCAAAAAGAACTCCAAATCTAATATTCTTTTCCCCCCTTATCTATAACAACTTATAAACAACACTATAAATAAACACAAACATCCATAATCCATGTTTTGGGAATGTGGGCGTCATTCTCTAGGCTACTTCCTGCTGAATGGGAGTGCTAGTAATCTCATGGGAATCCAAAGAAAAATGTAGGATTATGCACAAGTCTTTAGTAGAGCAGTCTGTAAGGCTAGGTCATCTCAGCCAGTCTCCCTGAAATTATTCTGGATGCAGAGCTCGGGAAACTTCAACAGAGGTGTTCTGAAATACTGAATCATCTGGGCCATCCATTTGCATTGAAGATTTTTCAGGGGTTCTTCCTCTATCAAGCTCTATGTTCTTTATCCAGGAATAAATCCACAGCTTCTCATTTTCTGTGAAAATAAAAAGAAAACCTCTTCTCCAAAGTAGCATATCTTTGGATTTCAATTTTAAAGTCAACTCATTTACAAAATATATAGGTTGAATTAATCCAACAGCATTTATAATCAACTGTCTTTTAGCAGCTTTTACTAAGTCATTTTCAGTTAAGCTTAAAGATAATAACATACAGTATCCAGACACTCTTTGTATTTCCCATCTTTACGTGGCTTATTATTTATTTATTTTACTCTTTCTTTTTTAAGGGCTTTCTCTACTTTTTCTTTTCTTTCTCTAAGCCCATGTATATATATTTTCAACACACTCTAAACCACTTAGACTTTTTTTAAAAAAACTGTCTTTACTGTATATTTATTTCTTAACTTTCTCTCTCTCTGACCACACATTTGCTTGTCTAGGGTGATTGACTCCACCCAGATTCTTCTATTTCTTTCTGTTTCTGAACACACCTTTAATCTAAGGATTCAAGGTTGGTAGGATGGGTGGATGGTTCCACCCAGCTCCTAGTCTAATTTTATAGAATTTATCTTTTTAGCCCAGGTACTCTGGGAATTTTAGGGTCCATATAATTACCAAGTAAAGCTTTGCCATCTGCTGCTCATTAACTCCATTTAAGTATTAGGCAGCAGGGTGGCTTAAAAAACTCACAAATGTTTCGCCTCTAAGGCTGAATCAGGAAGCTTCTCTTCAAAAAGCCAAGCCTCAATGTGCCTCTGGCAAACAGAGCTGATCCAAGAAAACACCAACACTAAAGCCATCTTTGATTCTGTTCCCTTTTTGTCCTTAGGAACAGAAACCTTAAATACATCATTTACAACTCTTTGCTTATATTGAGGATCCTGTGAGACTTCAGGAGCAAACCATTTTACACCTTAAGCTGCACTCCAAAAGCCTGCCATTGTAGCCCAAGCCCACATGCCTCACCAGGGCGTCTCTGTACCACGACTCATATGAGAGACCCAACTTAAAAGCTGCTTTAGGCTCTAGACCATTTTTTAAGCTTTCTCCAGCTTTATGTGGGTGTATATCATGTATATCACCCACGTTGGGCTGCCATTTATAGTAGGGGGTTTCTGTCCCGGACTTTTGGGCCTAACCTCAAGGTTTAGGCCCGCAGGCCCGCAGACCCACAGACCCGCACAGACACACAGAGACACACAGATGCTTACAATAGTTTTAGGTTGATTGGCCTAAGACCCAGGCATATAACTTGCTAACTCTTTACCCTTAAACTAACCCATGACTCTTATCCTGTTCAGCTATGCGGCTCAGTACCTTTCCTCAGAGCAGCATAATTGTCCTCTGCTTCTTCTGGCTTCTCTCTGGCATTCTGCTCTGTTCTTCCAGATCCCAGAGTTCTCCTAGTCTGGTAGCCCCGCCCACACTTCCTGTCTGCTTTTGGCCAATCAGCACTTTTTATTAAACTCATAGGCAGAGACAATTATTTACATGGAACAACATAATCCCCCTACATTACCACTTTAGGGCAGATGTTTTCAGTGTAAGTGTCATCCATTTCTGTTCCTTTCTCCAGTCACAATTAAAGAAGCACATCGTTAAGAGGGAGTCTCCACCAACCCTGGTTAAGAAGGATGAGGAGATTTCCTGCTCCTGTTTCTAGACACAAAATCTAAAGCCATGAGTCAGTGGAAGAATGTAATTAACAAAGAGAAAGGGACAGACGTGCAGAGGAAGAGGAGAGAGCCCCTGACCTGGGCTCACTCTTGGTTAGAGTGCTCCTGGGTCTCACAAGTCTAGTACTGACTCCTGTATGACCCTAGAGAGTGAGCTAGGGACCCCATCTTTAAATAACAAGAGGTTTCAACAAAACACTTAGCAAAACGTTCCCAAAGTGAATATTGAAGATTTGTGGAGGCAAGCAGTACGAGCAGTTTGGATCTGAATGGCCCCAGCTGTGGGTGCTGTTTTTTTCAGGCTGTGGACCCTTGGACATGTGGAGCTTCCTGACAGAAGGAGGTCTCTGGGAGTAAGCCTGTGCTTGCTGCATCAAGGTCTGTTCCAACAGTTACTTAGTCACAGCAGCATAAAAATAACAATGCCCCATTTTGGTGGTGGTGGAGGGGGCTGACTCTCTTGTAGCCCAGGCTGACTGAATCTGCAGGTAGGTATGCAGAGGAGGATGGCTTTGGACTCTGGCTCCTTCTTCCTCTCCCTCCTGAGAGTTGGAATTCATGTTAACTTCCAGTTTCAATAGGCCCCCCATAGGCCTTGATGATGTGAAGGCTCTGATGCTGGTCTGTAGTGTCACTGAGAGATGGTGGGCATGGTGCAGTCATTGGGAATACGCC
The DNA here is from genome assembly GCA_033318265.1 of Phyllotis vaccarum. Taxonomy (NCBI): domain Eukaryota; kingdom Metazoa; phylum Chordata; class Mammalia; order Rodentia; family Cricetidae; genus Phyllotis; species Phyllotis vaccarum. The sequence goes on along the minus strand of JARWLC010000015.1, from coordinate 63,684,237 downwards.
CTTGTAAAGGGCACTGGAAACCCAGCCCCTTTTCTCCCAATCTTGGCCCCAGCTACCATCCGGTGAGCCCCACACTCCTTCTCACGGAGAGTTTCCGCTGTAGCGGGTACACAGCAATGGGACTAAGCAGCCATGGATGGAACCTGAATCCATGGCCCCAGGTAAATCTTTTCTCCTGTCAAGTTGTTTATCACAGGTATTTTGCCACTTCAGTGGGAAACTAACCCGATGGCTTATACCCATTAGTAAATGTTATGCCATAAAACACGTTGTTACATTCCTGGTCCACCCTTGTATCTAAGCCTAAATGTCTTATCCAGCCAGAGATTATTGTTCATTCACTTTCATATTTCCTCTGACTCTATCTCATGCTTGACTTTCTTTCTTTTTTACCTTTTGGTTTTCTGAGTCAGGGTTTCTCTGTGTACCAGCCCTGGCTGTCCTGGAACTCACTTCATAGACCAGGCTGGCCTTGAACTCACAGAGCCTCTGCCTCCTGAGTGCTGGGATTAAAGGTGTGTGCCACCACTGTCTGACATGCTTGACTTTCTTTATATTGTAAAAAAAGGTATTCATATCAATTGAGTCAGAATATAAATGAAAAGCAAATTAAAGTGAAAATTATTACTATTCTCTTTAATAGTACAGTTTTAAAACCATAATTCACTGTGTTTAGATTTTAAAGTTTACTGTTCTGTGGCAGATGATAACAATTTAAATGATTTTTAAAAAGATGTCTAGCCAATTCTGTCATTATATTATTGAACCATCATTTATTTTCTGACCGAATATATTTTTATTTCAATGTGCCCATTTCATATTTTATAATTATTTGTTTCTTTCCGAGAGTATATCTTTTGAAAGACTGAATTGAATTCAAAATTTGCTTACTGAGATACCACTTCTGGTATTTTGGTTTTGCTGATCCGTTTAGGGAAAAGTATTAATATCAATGAGGTCTATGGCTCAGTTTTATATGTTTAAGTATACAAATGTCCTGGAGCCTCGTGTGCTAAAGGTTTGGTTGCTGGCTGATGGTCTTTAGCTCATATAGACTCTGGCTCATCAGTAGATATTGTCAATTATTGATGAGATAATAGTTGAAAGGAGGGACCCAAGTGGAGAGGAAGCAGACCGATGGAAACACCCTTGAAAGGAATATTTTCTCTGCCTCGTGCTTTTGTTTGTTCTTTGCCTCCTAGCTTGCAAGAGGTGAGTTTACTCTGCTGTGCATTCCTGCCACAGCTTACCTTGACACAAGCCTGCATCAGGAGGTCAAGTGACCATGTGCAGAAGTCCGTGGGACTACGAGTCAAATGTGCTGTTCAAAAAGTCTCCTAGCTGTCCTTAGGTACCTTGGAAAAAAGAGGAAAGCTTGTACTTGTAATATGGCGAGTGCAGTGTTCACTCTGCTAGTCTTTTAACTTCTATGTGAGTTCGGAGCGTTTGGGGCTTTTAGTGGAGTGAAAGTTTTAGTAAACTTTTAAAAATTGAAGCAAAATTTGCTTACAATGAAGTTTGAAATAAAGGAAACCCTGCTATAAGGAAAAGAAGAAAAAAACATGAAGCAATCTCTAAAGCTTTATCAATAAATATAAATCCTGTAATTTGGGGGGGGGTGATGTCTCAGCTCTTAGGAGTACTGGCTGCTCCTGCAGAGGACCTCAGTCTGTTTCCTAACACCCACATCAGGCTATTCACAACTACCTGTAAGTTCAGTTCCAGGGAAACTCAGTGCCTCTGGTCTCCACAAGACCTTGCATTCATGTGTCTGTGCACAAAAGCACAGAATTAAAATAATTTTAAAACTATAAAAATAAATACATATCCTGTAATTTTAAATAAATGTAGCTAAACTTAGTATGTGTTTTAATTTTGTTCTGAAGTGCTGGTGGTTGAGTCCAGACCCTCACACAGGCCAGACAAGGACTCTTAAAGACGTTTATTCATGTATTATTGTGTGGGGATATGGTGTGTGTGTGTGTGTGTGTGTGTGTGTGTGAGTGTGAGTGCACGCGTGTAAGTGTATTTGTGTTGGGAGCATGTGTACCGTAGTATACTAGTAGAGATCAGAAGACTGTGTTTGGGAGTCATTTCTTTCAGTGATGTTCAGAGACTGAACTCACATTATCAGGTTGAGCCATCTTTCTGGCACATATTTAAAAAATTTGTTTGAGACATTGTATCACTGTATCACTCTGGCTGGCCAAGAACTCACTAGACAAGGTTAGACCTCAAGATTTCAGGAATCCTCTGCCTCTACCTCTGTAGGCTGGGTAGTGAATGTGTGTGCACTCTATCTGGCTTATATAGACTTTTTTTTCTCTTTGTTTAAGTTTATATAGTTTGCAGAATCTGTAACTGTCTAAGGATAAAGCATAAAAACCATAGAAATAATATTTGAATGAATATCTGAGATATAAATATTAAAGAATAAGATTGTGCCAAAACACTAAAAAAGCAAAAACCTTGTTTGAAAGGACACATGTTTTGTGTGTGTGTGTAAAGCAAAAGCCTAAAATATTTAATGAGGCATTGCAAAATAAGTTCCTCCACCCTGTCACAAGGGAGGCAGAGTCAAGGTTCAGACAACTTTGTTTGGAAACTTTGGAACCATGTGTTTCAAGAATGAGAGAGGTTTGCCATGACTTGCTGCCAAGCACGTCACAAGCTCAACATGTGCTTACTGCCTGCTCCCAGAAGCTGTCCCCACAAGCCGCCGCTGACATTCTGAATACAGTCAAGTTAGATCATTCTGAATACAGTCAAGTTAGATCTCAAACTGTGTCACAACTCCATTTTCCAAAAGGGCTCTAGAAACTTATACACTGTCTTCTCCATCTCTAGGATTGTTGGCTCTGTTCTAGAAAACCACTTAATTTTGACGTTAGGTCATAATTTTAAAATTTATAAATAAGGACATCAGTTTAATATTTATGTTTCGCTCATGTCCTGTTGTCATGTAGCATCCCTCATCACACACTTCTTCCCAAAGAAAGTTTAAGTCATGACAAAAACAGCTAAACATGCACTAAGTGCTCTGAATATCTCAAGCATTGTGCTTTTGAAAAATCTCTTTTAAGTCTCATGGGCATTTCTAAGAAGAAAATCACTTGAAAATATCTTCCTGAACCCTACCCCCACTTAATGAAACAATTCAGGGACTAAAGCAGCCACCAGAAAACCCTTGATATATATAACCTGTGCTTTTGGAAGACTGTTTTAAGGGCAAGGTGGTGCACTCTCTTCCCTGGAGCCTGAGAAAAACACTCTCATACGTGGAAAGCTGAAGAAAAATCTTCTTCCTCTTTCAAGGAGGGGACCTGATTTTCCACCTTGTCCGAATTTGTCATGAAATAGTAGTTCTTAAAATATTTTCCCAGACCATAAGCAAAGACTGACATCACCCGGGAACTTGTTAGCACTTGTTAGAAATGCAATTTTCAAGCCTTAACTGCAAACCTATGAGTCAGATCTCTGATAATGGGACCTAGCATGATGTATTTCAATGAAGCCACCAAGACTGATAAACAAGACTAAGGAACTGTTGGCTAGGAAAGACAATATCCTCTGCTTGGCTGATTTATCAGCGTTAGAGAAATAAGCCACCGGGCCTGGCATGTTGTAACCCGCATAGCCATTTGTAAAGTGCAGAAAGTTAAGCCACGCGTGATGAGTTTAGTAATTTCAGGGAGACTCACCAACTGACCACTCAGGAAGGGAGGGGTAGAAAAATAAAGATGGGTAATCAATTTAATAATATTAAATTTAATATTTAGTAATAGCTCTATTACCTTCTCTAATAAAACTTTAGACCTAATGACGTTTAAAATTTATTCAGTCATACCACCAAGTAACAGAATCAGAATTTGAACTCTGGACTGTCTAATCCCGAGGCCTTTGTATTGCACTTCATATTCTAATTTAGTCTTAAGTATTCCTCGACTGTTTCTGTAAAATGATGTTGTACATTTGGCTTTGTTTTAAATTGTGATATAACATTACAGAGATTGTACAAGGAAAGCCCATATGTCTGCATGTATAAGATACATATATATGAATATATATGTATTAGAGAAAGGGAGATATCATTATATTTATATATATTTCACTGCCCAAGTAGCTCTTATATAATTACCACCTCCCAAAACAGCACCCAGAAGCCTTCATGCCTCTTCTCTCCTTGAAGGTGATCATAAACCGGACTCCCATGATAACTGTCTGTTTGTCCTTGCTTTGATAATTATTCTCAAATCACATTGTTGTTTTCTTTCCCTGCGAACTTTATAGGAAAGGACTCAGACTGCTCGTGTTGTTTTGAACCCCGCTCTGCTCAGCATTGTTAGTGACATTCTCTAATGTTGTCTGCCATCATGCATTGTGTGTGTGTGACTGAGCTATGGTTAAACATTCCCCTAGGATTGACTTCACCATGTGTCGCTCTTCAAGCTAATGGATTTGGTAAAAAAAAATTTATTAACTAAATTTTCCGGGTGGCCCTAACTATACTCTTCATCTCCAGGCTGCCAGACTGCAGCCACAAGAATCTTTCTAAAAATCAACATGGATCGTATCCCTCCTATTAAAGGAAGCTATGGGAGAAGAGCTGAGAGATTAGCAGTCACCACACTACTCCAGCACTTTTGAGGATTGTGGATTTTATTCTAAAGGCAATAAAGAGCTCAGTATGACCAATAGTCTTTGCTTTCTAGTTTCAGAAACTCCTACCCCAAAGTTCCCAAAGTATCTAGTTAGATGCTTTGATGATTAGATCTTCAAAAATACAACCAAGTTTCTCAGGTTTACAACATGCTGGCGTGTACAGTCCCTTGGGATTTTAACCAAACACAATGGGTTCACCACTTGGTTATCATAAAGCTGACAGGCACAATCAAAATGTAAGAGAGTAGTTGCTTGTTGTACAAAGAAAGAGCACTGTGGGGTAAGTCCCAAAGCAATGCCTCTTTGCAGAGAAAGACAGTGAGGGCTTTCACTAGAGAAAATCACGGTCTTCACTTTGGAAAGGAAGACTGATTATCACATATGGAAGTGCACACATTCCTGAAGATCATGTTTTATATGTTACATGTTCAAAACTGGCGAATGAAAACAGTATCCGCATATATGAGATTACACTCTCAGGTGTGTCCAACCTGCAGCCCATAGAATCACTGTCTACAAAATGGCCCATCACCCTGACTTGCCTTCTAGATGACATGGAGTGAGCTTTGCTCACTATAATGCCATCTATTGTTTAATGCTCCACTTAGGAAATCTGCCAGTCTTTAAAATATGATATATGAAGAAGCGTGACATTAAAAGTGATCATGCTTGGGGATGTGCCCACCTCTACATATGGTAAGCAAATTTCCAAAAATGCATATAAAGCCCCCTGCTTGCTCTATTTGGAAGAGACATTTCATCAGCAGTTGTACCAGTGTTCATCTCTTCTACATTATGGTGGCCCAGGTATCCTTGGCTGTGACGGCATAACCTCTGTGTCTACGGGGCCCCTCCCTGTATCTGTGTCATTCTTTCCTGTGTGGACAGTGCCCTTGGACTTATTACTAATCCTAGTCAAGAATATTGTTGCAAGATCCTTACTTGTATCTACAAGAATTCTTTTTCCAAATAAGGTCTTAGTTGTAGGTTCTAAGTGAACAAATCTTTTAGGACACTATTCAACTTTCTGTAGAACCTAAGTTGATTAAGTTACCTATTAATAAGCATCTGGACTATTTGGGGGCTACTATGAATGAAGTTACTCTACTATTCATATGTAGTTATAGCTTTTGTACCTATATTTTTTGCTTTACGGTCTCCGAATACCCCAGTTCAATTGTCTCAATATGAAATATAGCCAATTTTCTTTTAAATAATAATTACCTGTTGTTGGTCTACTTGTTTTTATTTATTTATTTATCTTACTTTTTAAAGGATCACCACCCAGATCCCAATAAATCCACAGAGACTTATTCTTATTCATGAATGTCCAACCTTAGCTTGGCTTGTGTCTAGCCAGCATTTCTTAACGTATCCCATCTACCTCCCACCTCTGGGCTTTGACCTTTCTCTGTTCTATGCTCCTCTTCTTACTCCTTGGCTGGTCGTGTGGCTGGGTGGCTGGCTGCCCCTTGGCATCCTCTCCTCTCTTCTTCTCTATTTATTCTCCCTGCCTACCAGCCCCGCCCGTCCTTTCTCCTGCTTCGCTATTGGCCGTGCAGCTCTTTATTAGACCACCAGGTATTTAGACAGGCACAGTAACACGGCTCCACAGAGTTAATTAAACAAATGCAATATAAAAGAACGCAATACACCTTTGCATCATTAAACAAACATTTCACGGCATTAATGAAGGTAACGCGTCTTAAACTACTATTCACAACTACTCATAGTGAGGTTTTAAATTTTGTCAGAAATTCCTGTAAATGTTGATCAGTCTACACATAGTGTCTGAAATATTTTATATAAGTTTAAAAGATCATAATGCTAGGGGAAATGGTTTAAAATCTTCCTTATTTTTGAAGAAATTAAATGCCTTCACTTTTGTTTCCCCAGATGCTAACTACTAAGTGGGCTGGCCGAGGGTGCATCTCCATGCTCACAGAACCTCACTTGTCTAGTCCAAATCACCAAACAACAGGCAGTTTGACTTCATTCTATCATTTCCTTTGTTCTGAAATTTTTATTAGTACTTTCAACCATTATCTATGCTAAATTTAATATATTTATCTTATATGGGAATAGCCAATATTGGCATGACATGGAAGTTAAGTATCATTCCTAAATTAAAAAACAAAACTAACCAACTATCCAAACAAGCAAAAGCAAATAAAACCATCCCCTGGCTTCTCTATCATGAGTCTGTCCTGTAGGTTTGTCTTTAGCAGAACTACTTGCCTATGGACTAAAGCCTTCTGTCTGTATTTACATGTATGTGTCTGGACGTCATGCCATTCCACAATTCTACAAGGAAGCTTCTTCAAGGGTAGGTGCTCTGTAACTCTAGGCACAGCTCAGTGCTTACTCAACCTCAGCAAATATTTCCTTAGTGACGGGGGCGGAAGAGGGGTGCACCAAGGAAGAGAATATAAGCAGTTTCAGTAAAGGGTGCACCAAGGAAGAGAATATAAGCAGTTTCAGTAAAGGCCATTCCTTAGAAAAGGTCTTTATTAAGAGTTCATAGGGTTATTATTAGTTGCAGTGGTGGTTTTTGTTGAATATTTGCTTCTTTTACTGAAAAGTTCTAGTAACCAATTAGGCCCACGGCTTGGCAAGGGTGAAACAGAAAAGCATGAAGTTGTTCTCGTACTTTCCAAACAGTTCTTAAATGGTGTCAAGGTTTCCTAAAACAAGCACAGAATTGTGCAGTGCACTTTGTCCTTACTACTGTAGTCTTTCGAAATGTCTGTAAGTCAAACACTTCGCTTTACTTAAAAAAAAAAAATCCAACTCTGTTGGATTACAATTACCTTGAAACTCGAAAGTTAATACAGTTGGATTTTTTTGCTAATGCCAATTTTATATCTTTACTCTTAATCTGTTCCTTTAATTATCATGTTAATAAGCCTATCTCTGAAGTCAGGGTTGACAAACAGTCTTTTGAAACCATAGTTTCCTCATTTGGGGAAGTTTCCCACAGGATGAGGTTTAACAGAAAAGCTAACACCCCCCCACACACACACACAATGAAGTCAAAAAGGCTACTTTAAAAAAATTTTAAATCAAATATGCATCTTATAAATCAGTCTATAAGTACTATTTACCTAATTGTATGATTAGCCTTGTCTGTAACTACTTGTTCAACTACTTTATAAGTAACAGAAACAGACTAATAGTTCTTAGAGCACTTATATGTCGGACATAGCATAAGGTAGCTGCTTGTTGGCAATCAAGGATTTTAAGGACAGGACTCTGGATAGCTCTACAGTTTGTTTTGTTCTCTCCACAGGGCAGAAGAAAAGTACAGAATCTCCAACATCACAGCTGTTTTCAGGAGACAAGGTGCCACCGGACACCTTTGCTTCTTTTTTCTATCAGGGAAAAAGAGTAATCTTTCTCAAGTCACCCACTTAGTATATTTCCTTCTGCAAAGACTTGTCACAGTACTGACTATTCCTGGCCCTAAGAGAGGTGGGAGAAGTGGGTGTCCACTTTAACCTCTGAAAGGAAGTAGAGAATGGCTCTTGGGTAACCATGGTAACCATCTTGTGTAAGGCACAGAGAAACTGGGTGTGGCTTTACACATGATATTTATCAACTCAGTCAGAAATACTTATTGAGCACCTGATATGTACCAAACCCTGTTCCAGGTTTTTAGCTATCTGTAGGAAAGGGAGCCCTGAATCTTGATGGAGCCCACATCCTAACAGATCCTTATCCACATTTTAAATGTGAGTAGTATTTTTATAAGTGTGCAAGTGAATATGTTCTATTCAAAGGGGACATGTGAGCAAAAACATGGACATGTGCATCTGTATGTCTTGTTAGAGGAGCATCAGGTAGTTCCATGAATGACAGCATATATAACCCTCACCTATATCGGAAGCATAGATGACTGTCAGGTTGTCATAAACTATGACAAGAAATGTGAATTTTGCCAGATCCACTCAGACCTCTTACTAGTAATTGCCAGCTAGCTTCTCTAAGACCACTGACAGTACTTGGACCTTTTCCTGTCACAAATGGACTCTGTACATTTATCCAGAAACCTGCATTTCCTTCTTTGGTAAACGGCACTACAGACCCTGCAGGCCTCCAGCCTCTAATCTCACACCCATCTAACCCATTCTCTCAAGTTATTTTTATTGTTGTTTCTGGTTGCTTATTTGTTGATTTGTTTAAAGTAGAATCTCATTTTATAGCTCTGACTGTCCAGGAAATGATTATGTAGATGAGACTGACCTTGAATTTGCCTCTACCTCCCTAGTATTACAAGTGCCACACATCAAGCTACTTTGAATGTGACTTTTTCTCTTAAAATTTAAGGAACCCACAAATCATTGTTGAGCACAAAAGAAATACCCATAAATTCAGGGCCTGCTGACTATGGAAAGAGCTATTACATGTGTATTGATTTGATGTTGCTGTATAAGAAATTACCATAAAGTTAGAAGCTTTTGCTACTTTTTGCATCTGTGGATTGGGAAGCCAGGCACAATGCTGCAGGTCCTATACTTGAGTCACACAGGAGTAAATACAATGACTGACAGGTCTGTGTACCCACTGGGATGCTTGACTGTGGAAGAATTTGCTCCGACCTGACTCTGTTTGCAAAATTTATTAGATATGATTTTAGAGCAAAGAGCTCTAGTCTGTTTCTGGTTATCAGCTAAAGGCTACTTCTCTAGCATCTAAAGGCCTTTGGTATTCCTAGAAGCTGGCCTAGTTAGTAGTCTAAAGCGAGTCTGCCAGCAATACAGAAATGTAATTATGGGAGTGACTCTAGTGCTCTCAGCTTTGCTATGTTTTATTAGCTCTATAAACAAGTTACAAGCCCCCACCTATCCTTAGAGGGCTATACACTCTGGAGATGTGAATACTAGCAGGTAAAGATCTGCGCCATAATCTTCCATAATCTTCGCTGGCCTTGGGACTTGCTGTATGTATTATTTCTAGGCTGATTTTATGAGGCTTAGTGTCCAGGGAAAAGGCCAGTGTTTTAGAGAGGCTAGAGGAGTGAGCCTTTGGTCAAGTTGCTGTTTTTTTCTTCTCTTCCCTTTCTACACTTGTCCTAGGAAGTGTAGGAGCCCCGCCTTTCTAGCATTTGAGTTGCAAGCTTGTACAGAAACCTCCCTCAGGGCTAAGCAAAAGAATTCCATTATGCTCTTTATAAGGCAGTCAGAATTAAGGTATAAAAGGTTTTTTGTTTTTAAATTTAAAAACACCCCCTTGTTGCTTCTCTGTTGACACAGACTAAGAATAAGAAATGTGGAATAAATTCAGATTCCCAGATGTGGCACATCAGGCCTTGTCTGTTTCTAGCCAACCAAGTTTTGAAGAATTATTTTTCAGATTGTTTAATAATTCAGAAAGTTGACTGCTACATGTCTCTCTCCCTATGATGCCAGACTTCTTCCTCTTTCTGTTACATCCTCCCCACTGCAAGACTTATTATATCCACAATGCATCCTCTCATGCTTTTGTAATTCTCGACACTCAGATTGTATAAGTCTTATGTTCACTTGCTTGTACACCTTCATCTTTTTGTGAAACTGTAAACTTCCCCAGAAGGTTGGGGGTGGGGTGGAGTGAGTTAGCACAGCAGGAAAGGGGTGGTAGATGGAGCACATACCTGAAAGAATTTCATGTGTAAGGTTATATGTTAAATCACAGGAGTAGATGACAGGCGGTCCAGTAGAGGCTAGCACAGATGAGACAGTTCAAGGCCTATAACTGAAAATGAAGTTGCACTTACAATGTCCCAAGTCTTTGAGTATTTATAATTACTTAGTGCATGTGTATGTGTGAATGCATGTGTGCTCGATCCACACACCCCCACCATAGCACATGTGTGGAAGTCAGAGATGAACCCGTCCTCGGGCTTTGTGGAACGTGCCTCTTTTCCTGCTGATCCATCTTGTTGGCCCAGGTCTTTAGATAGTTATGCTACTCTTTAATTATTTTAAATACTTTCACTAAAGAGGTTACAAATGTTATGCAGTCTTTTAGACTCTCACTGCAGTCTAAGAAAAATGCAGATGAAATTTTTATTTAATTGAAAAAATGTTTCCAAGAAAGGAATTGAATTGAAACAAGTCTTAAATAAAATATTCTTTTTTGTATTTTGAGCAACTTGAGTAATTTTTAGCATCTTTACAACTAAGCTTTAGTAAATACCTGTCAGAAATAGAACTTCTGTGGTATTTGGACCATATGGTCTATGCTCACTGTCTTGGCATAGTTAGATCAAGTGAGGATTCTGAGTGACTTAAAGGCCACAACGTTCATTAATAAAACTTAAATTTCTTATAATCATCTGACAAGGACATTGGCTAACCTCTGTGGACCCACTGCTGCCCTTGATGGTGGGACTGTTTTCTGACAAATGGTTCCCATAAAGTATCTGTGAGCTTTATTAATCTAGTGTACCCTCATTTCTTGAGATTTAATTTGGATTTAAAATACTATAATTTAGGGTTAAATTAAAAGCAAAATTCATCTTAATTTTTATCTCAAGGTTCTTTAACATAGAACAGCTCTGTTTTTTGTATTTTTTCCTTCAGGATAAAATTTTTTGTGTGTGCACAATTTGACATGTTGCCATAGTAATCATAGAGAAGAAAGCATGCTTCCAGTGGTTAGTTTACTAATCTTCATTAATATATTTCTGAAATAATAGTAAAAGCCTCTCATATATTATTCAGAATAGACTAGAGGGCTGTGTTAATAACATATTGTTGGGGGGTATTCTCCAGAGAAGACTCCTCACACATATGTCTAAGTCAATAGAAAGTCTTAAGTAGCCGGCTGGTGACTACACTGGGTGTTCAGGACTGCAGTGAACCACTGAGCCTTTCTCAGGGTGAGCACAAAAACCAGGTTCTGGGTTGACGTGCTTCAGTTAACGAGAACAGTTTGCCAGAAACAGAATTACAGAGGCCACAAAGCAAGGCTAGAACATTTAGAGACTTCCCTCTGGCCGTAGACTGTTGTGGTTAAGCCTTTGTTCTCATTTTTGCAGATGGTGCTGTCTGTGTGCTGTATTTTCCAGCCTGAATGACACTTCCATCATGGAGTCGGTTGTGCTAAGGTCTGGGGCCTGTAACAGTATGATATGTTCCTGTCAAATTTCACTTGCATTCTAGCAGCACTGCCTTCTGGGAATCTTGGATGCCTGTACTATTATTTGTTTCTATATAAAGGTACTTCCCCAGAGTTCTCTCCCCGTTTCCTTTCCCTACTTGATTGGTGGCCTAGAGCTATGATCCACAGATCACAATTGGGTGAGGCTTATCTGCAAAGTGACTGTAAACATGTATTCTTCCAACCACAGGCCAAACAGTCCATTTCAAGTTATGCCCCAGGGACTGATTAGGGGCGGAGTTAGGAATGAGGAAAGCTGGACCATTGCAGAAGATACAGCTTCAGTTTATCCTCCATTGTGTCATTCCACAAGCAGCTTTGTCAATACTAAAGTATTTTTACCCTAATTCCCAATGCCTCTAGGGTAACTAGGATCTCCTGCAGTTTTGAAAAGCAGTGATCTTAAGTGGAATTGGATGGAGGGATTTGCTGAGTTCATCAATTTTCAGTAAAAAGCAATATTCATGTAAAAATGTATCTGCTTCTTGATTTAAACTGCTGCTGTTGATGCATTCTCTGAGGGGGAACTAATTGCACTTTGTGTGTCTGATGTAACACGTGCAACATTTTCCTTTGCACTCATCTCTATAGCTGGTTTCTGCTTCTTCTCCCTGGCACGACCTATTTATATGACAAAGCTAAACCAGCAGGAGACTGTCCTGAAGAGTAGGGTTGGGGAAGTGGCCTTCCCACCACAGTCTTTGAGAATGCTCCTGTGTGTGCTGGCAGCTCTTCATGGTGATTTGTGAAGATGGGATCCAGCGGCCTTGTAGCAAGAAGGAAAATCCAGCTACCTTGTAGCATATATATGGAGTTAGGATAGGAGCATCTGGCTAGTTTTCCGGGACATTTTTTATGCTCCAAAAGCCTGAAATATGAACTAAAAGTAGTGCTTTTCCTCAATACACTTGGGAAAGTATGGTGTAAGCACTGTTCTGGATTGAAGAGAAGATTAGCTAGGCAAAATTTCAGTCCCAAGCACATGAACAAGAGAAGTCTTACAGCAGAGAAGCTTTTCTTAAGGGAAAATCCCTACAGAGGCAGCTAATTCAGTGTCACTTTATTTGCGTTATGACACACGTAGTTTTCTAGTGATAACTGAAATGTGGACGTTGAAAATTGGAAAACCAGTATAAAACTAAATGTAGAGGCATAATATTTGTCAGTAGTATTTCCCACATTTACAAATCTAAACATTAAAATTGTGTGTGCCTATATTCAAAAATGCAAATCTCCAAAACATGCTTTACATGTAGTTGAACACTGAATTAAAAACACAGAAGAGTAAATTTGAGGAGCACTCAGGGCCAGGTTCAATCCTCAGAGTGCTTCTTAGCGGTTTGCTAGGATGTGTTATCTTTTTCTTTCTTCTTTGTTTTGTAAAAATAGTGCAACATAATAAGCATAACATTTTAATTGTAATTTACATATTAAAAACTTTTAAGCATATTTTTTTTAAAATAGAAAATGAGGTAGGCAGTGGTGGTGCATGCCTTTAATCTCAGAACTCAGGAGGTAGAGGCTAGCCTGGTCTAATGAGTAAGTTCCAGGACAGCCAGGGCTACACAGAGAAACCTACCTCAGGAAAAAAAAAAAAAATAGGAAAATGAAACATTTATGACCTAAGCAAATGGTAAGTGCTGACGGATTGTGTAATTTATGTGTAACACAAAGTTACACACAAAAATTTTAACATGTTATCTTTATGCTTTTCAAATAATATAGTACAGAAGCTTGTACTTTTTAAGTTTACCTTGTACAAATTCTGTTTTGAAAAAAACATGTTAATTTAGCCTGTATTCTGTGAAAGTTAGCTTTAAGTGTTAACTTGATGCAATCTAATAGCCATCTGAATGGAAAGAGAGTCTAGATAAGGTATTGTCTGCTTTGGGTTGGTGGGGGATATGTTTCAAATTTAATAAAAACAGCCTGAGATATCAGAGAAGAAACACCACAGGTCAGATCTCACCCAGCTGTCTTCCAGCTTCCTCAGCCTCGCTCCTCCTGGCTTCTGCTTCTCTTTCTATGTCTGCCTTAAACACTTTCTTCGCTCAATTAAGGCGTGGCACCACCACTGCCAGCCTGGGAGCCTGGAACTCCCTCTGTAAACTAAGATGACCTCAAACTCAGTTTTGCTGGGATTAAGGGTGTAGGTCACCACTCCCCCATATTCCCTATGCTGGGATTAAAGGTGTGAGTTACCACTCTCTGATCCTCCTAGACTGACTCTGGGTAGATCCCTCTGATATCTCAGACTGTTTTTATTAAATTTGAAACATATCCCCCAGAGGTTGGCCTGGGCATGCTTGTGTGGAATAGTTTTCATTCTGGTATGGGAAACCCCAGCTTACTGTGGATAGCACTGTTCCCTCTGCAGGTGACCTTAACTATGTAAGAGCAGAGAGAGAAAGGGAACCAATAGGAAGTGAACTAACTGCTCTCTGCTATAGACTGTGGATGTGATCTATGGTTGAAGTTCTTGACCTGACTTACCCACAGTGCTGAGCTTTATCCTGACATTTTAAGGCAATCAGACCCTTTCTCCCCTGAGTTGATCTTTGTCAGAGTATCTTATCACAGCAACAGAGCCAAAACTAGAATACATATATATATATAATAAGTTATTTATAAATTTAAGTGATAAATTAATGATTGAGGATGGGATATAGTTTAGTGGTAGAGAGAGCTTGCATGGCATGTATGTGATATTAATGCTTTATTAAGGTTATACAGTTTTTACTACATGTCATTGAAAATGTTTGTTCCCTTATCTAGTCAAACACATGTATATCAGAATGTCTTCTGTTATTGATAACCTATGTAGCTTTAAAAAGAAGATATGTGAACATATGATTTCCATTGAAAGAAATTAACATCTTTGAGCGTGGTGTGTAGTTTATTTTACTCTTTGGCTCCTTTGGGGAGCTGACCAGCCAGGTCAAAAATAAAACACACAGAGTCTTATTATTATTTATGAATGCCTGGCCTTAGTTTGGCTTATTTATGGCCTGCTTTCCTTAACTTAAATTATCCCATCTATCTCTTGCCTCTGGATGGCTGTGTGGCTATGTGGCTGCGTGGCTGGATGGCCATGTGGCTGGCTGGCTGTGTGGCCATGTGGCTGTGTGGCCGTGTGGCTGTGTGGCCGTGTGGCCGTGTGGCTGGGTGGCCGTGTGGCTGAGTGGCCGTGTGGCTGGGTGGCCGTGTGGCTGGGTGGCCGTGTGGCTGTGTGGCCGTGTGGCTGGGTGGCCGTGTGGCTGAGTGGCCGTGTGGCTGGGTGGCCGTGTGGCTGGGTGGCCATGTGGCTGGGTGGCCGTGTGGCTGGGTGCTGGCCCCTGGTGTCTTCCTCTCCTTCTTCTCTTACTCCTCTCATCCCTCTTTTCCTCCCAGAGTTCTCCTGCTTATCCTCTCTGCCTGCCAGACCCTCCTATTTTTCTCTCCGATTCACTATTGGCTGTTCACCTCTTATTAGACCAATCAGGTGTTTTAGACAGACAGCTTCACAGAGTTCAACACATGCAGCATAAAAGAACGCAACACATCTGTGCATCATTAAACGAATGTTCCACAGCGCAAACAAATGTAACGCACCTTAAACCAATATCCCACAGCAGTGGTGGAATATGCTTATGATCCCAGACTGAGACAGGAGGAGGCTCTCAAGGTAAGGCTAGCCTGGATCAAAAGAGGATCAGAAAGAATAAAGGGGGCAGCAATAAATAAAAGAGAGAAATCCCATAAGTATTACATGAATATAATCACATATACATATAAAGTCCTAGTCGTATGCATATACAATTTAAAATACTTTGATGTTTTTCATATAGAAATTGAACCTGGGGTCTTGGGCATGTTAGGCGAGTACTCCATACTGAACTAAATTCTTAGCCCTTAAAGCACATTCTTAAGGAAGTAGTGCTTGGAGCTTGGGACATTATTCAAAGCATGGAACAAGAGGTCTTGAGGTTTGCTGTGATCACCAAAGGATTTAGGGTGACAATCTTGTAGTCTCTGATGTAGAATATTACTTTAAGGTGTGTTACTGTTCTTTATGCTGCATTTGTTCAACTCTGTGAAGCTGTGATACTTTGCCTGCCTAAAACACCTGATGGTCTAATGAAGAGCTGAACAGCCAAAAGCGAGGCAGGAGAGAGAAATAGGCGGGGCTGGCAGGCAGAGAGGATAAAGAGAAGAGGAAAAAGGAGCTAGAGAAGACGGAGACCATCAGGAGCCCGCCACCCAGCCACACCACCAGTCAGAAGAAAAGGATAAGCCCAGAGGCAAAAGGTAGACAGGGTAAGTTAAAGTTAAGGAAAGTTGACTAGAAACAAGCCAAGCTAAGGCCGGGCATTCATAAGTAGGAATAAGCCTCCATGTGTCATTGATTTGGGAGCTGGTGGCAGTCCTCCTAAAAGAGTAAACAGCAAAACCAATAATAATAATAATAATAATAATAATAATAATAATAATAATAATATCCTGGCAATTCACTAGGATAAACCCTCACAAATTCCCACTTTGCTTTCTCAGGTTTCTGCAGGGATTGCTATCTTTGTCTACATTTCCTGGCTTCTTCCGTCTTTTGACATTTGTGTGGAAGCCTCCATGATTCTATAGCTCTTGCATTGTGTATTTTCAGCTCCAGCGATGTAGTCACATGACTCTAGCAGCCCCTGATGTGACTGGATAGTGGTAACAGGATACCTGGAGCTCTCTGTTCAAAGCAGTGTTTCAGATGAGTTTAAGGCCCTTATATATTTCATCCTGGAACGGGTGAGCCTGGCACACTCCTGAGATGCCCTCAGGAATGTTTCCTAGTGCAAAAAACTTGATTTGTTTACAGTTCATCTAATGCTAGCAGCCCCACTTTCCTTGTCTACAGCTTCAAACATGATTCCTTTTTGAGCCAACTGTTAGTTTTTTTTTTTGAGATCTTTTTCTTCCTCCTCCAACCCCATTCTAATTATAAACCTGGCAGAAACCAGTTAGCAGTGCCCATGCTATGGCTCAACTACTATGCTGCCTTGAAATGTCCTTCACCAAATGAATTATACTATTAAGTTTACATTCAGCCTCATTCAAAGCTTCAGGACCCATACAAAAAGTAGACAAATTCTTGACTAAAATGATCCATGCATAGCCTCTATCCAGTTCCCAATGGAATCCTGTTCTCACAGTGGTGCCTCGCTGTGTGCATGCGTACGGGAGGATGGGGGGGGGCAGACAAAAGTACAAATGGAGACCAGAGGTTAAAACTGGGTGTCTTTTCTCTATTACTACCTTTTATTTGAAACAGGGACTCTCTCTGAGCCTTTTCTCTATTTGGTCTAGACTGACTGGCTAGTGAGTCCCTGGGATTTGCCTGCCTCTGCCCACCCCACCCCACCCCACCCACCCTCAGCACTGAGGTGATAGGTGCACACTGCCTTGCCCAGCCTTTTATTCGAGTTCTGGGAATCTAAATTCAGGTCATTCTGCCCACTTAACCGTCCTTCATGCGTAGTCACAAGGACAACTGTGCTTTTCCCATACCAGGTCCCTTCACTACCCTGGGCAGCTGTGAACAAAGTTAACAGAAGAGCTGAAAAGAAGAAACCATGTTTCTCATAGTTTCGGAGGGTTCTGCTCATGGTGGCTGGTTCCCATGCTCCGGGTGGCACACCTTAGTAAGAGGGGTTAACAGGAGGCAGAGAGCAATGACAAGGTACAGGACAAAGTCACATCCCCAGCGACCTACTCCCTTCAATTAGACCTTGCCTCCTAAAATTTCCAGAACCCCCCAAAATAACTCCACCACCTGGGGGCTAAATACTCAACATATGAATTTTCAAAGCACATTTCATAGTTACAAAAGTAGGCAAGGAAACAGCTAAACTTCCAGTTGGCGTGTAAAGTAGCTTGTAGAGCCTGACTTATTTAGCGTTTAACACCCGCCGGATCTTTCTGCCTCTCTTTCCTCAGTTAACCAGCATATGCACCATCCAGCAGTTCAAATACCTGGTACCTACAACATGTTACCGTGTTCAGTCGATGTGTGCATCACTGCTTTTGGATAGTAGTAGGATATGGGCTGTGATGCCCTCAGGGTTGCAGCTTTGCAGTAACAACAAGAGGGAAATAGCACTAATTAAGCGGAATGGGCAGGAGAAATACCTCTTTTGGAATATGTAACAGACCTGGTTCTTCAGCTGTGTGCACTGAATGGTCCCATTTTTTAAAATAGTTTTCTTGTGGATAGTGAAATAGAAGACAGTTACTTAGCCTGGTTTTCAGGTCTCATGTGTTGTTTTATACTCTTCAAATCTAAAAGAACTCCATTACATTACAGTCTACTCACTGATTTATTTTTCACATTGTGCTCTTTCTGCCTGAGGCTAGCTCATAAGTATTACTAATGTTAATAATAAATGTTATTCTCTGGGCTGTGCATGTGTTATCCATCAGTTGTTGAGAACACAGGAGTGTGTTGTCCTGAGAAGATAGCTGTTGTTAAACAGAGTGGCAGGTGTGTTGATTCAGACCCGGAGGACCTATTAAAACATCATGGTTCTCCCAGAGAGGTCGCTGCCTTCTGTTTGTTAACACTGGGGCTCCTACTTCTGATCAGGACAAGTATGTCCTTGGGAGTTCTGTGCTAAGAAGGAAATTATGTAACAGGAAAAATATCTGTGAAGAATAAAATAATCCTTCTATCTGTTTCTTCCAGATTGTATTCTGGCTACAGTTGTCCATGATCTGCATATGAACCCTTTCTACTTGATTCTCTGGTGATTGACACTGGTCTCAAGGTAAAGTGCTGATTCCAATGTTTATTTAGTAAGCACAATGTTTATTTAGTAAGCTCCACTCCCGTGGACCAAGCACTATACACAGGCCTGGAAGTCAATCTTTGGCACTCCACATTTGGGGCTTCAGCAGGACAGAGACAGATAGTTCTGCATAGCTAAAGCTTGAGCTCAAGGACATGGGCTGAACATAGATTCAAAGGCCAAGTTGTCAGGAGCTGAGCAAAGAGCTGTGGGGGCATTTTAGGCAGATGAACAAAGATGGTTAGCAGAGGCTGGGGGAGGAAACACACAATAACTCCAAAAAAGCAGTTACTCTCGTATTTTATTTGAAAAGTGGAAACAGATTTTTCTAATACAGACAGGGTGTAAAGCTTTAAAAGTTGAAACTGGAATAGATCAAGATGCAGAGGTTCTGAGTATCAAAGGTAGATTTGAAGGTAACAAAACATTTTTTATTAAAATAGGTTATGTATTTTTAAGACTGAGAAATTTCACTCGGCCTAGTAGTGGGTCCTAATATGTAAAGAAAATGTAGACTCATTGCATAATATGTTCATGAATAATTTCCACGGAGCCATAACAAGAAGTGAGGCACAGAGACCAAGAGCAGGGGAAGCGGGTGATCCCGAGGATGCAGAGTTTAGCTGGCTCCTGAAGGATAAGCAGAAATTCAAGTCAAGGGAGACCTGTGGGCAGAGTTAACGCAGCATGCTCCTGAGCTGCTTTGTTTTAGGGGGTGGTATTTAGCTCCCATGTCCTTATGAAAACTAGAACAGTGATCCTGAGTGTCAGAGGGTTTTTCCATGACATAATATGTTGGGCTTTTTTTAAATCATGCTTTTCTAACACATAAAAAAAATTGTCTTTATTTTTGTTATGTAGGAAACAATATAAAACATTTATGTTAAAGTGTCATAGGCTTTCAATTAATTAATGAATCAATATTTTTAAACTGTCATAATTTTAATTTCTAGCATAAAAATATTGGTTAATTTTCTTTAGGGTTGTCAATAATTTTAAACATTTAAAGAACCTTATAATCAGAGAACCAACACAGTTATTTACCAGTGGGAATATTGAAGAAAAGGTAAAGCATTGTTAATCCTGAGGGCTGCAGAAGAAAAGCCAGTTTCACAATTTTGAGCCCAATTTGAAGCAAGCTTTAGTTAAATACTGGCCAGGATAGAATTTGGTCAAGACCACTCCCTGGAATTTGCAGCTAGGACACGTTATAGGGACTTTTAAGGAAAAACCCATATGGTCCCCGTTTTTTCCCCATGTTTCCATTTCTGTTATTTTCTAAGAACTACAACTTCCAGGATCCCAGAAAGTTACCTGGTGGTTGGGCAGGTGGGGCTTACAGGTTAATTTTTGGTTTTATAGCTTGACTCTCATAAATATCAGCAATAGAAAGGAGATGTCACTGTATATTACATGGGCATTAAAATATAAGACACTATAAGACCTTTATCCTGATTGATTTGAGAAAATAAGCACAAAATAAATAGAAAATGTAGCTGTATATCATTCTGTACCTCTATATCATCTAATCTATATTTAAAACCATCCAATGGAGGCATATAAAAAAACCCCGCCAATTTTCTGGTGAATTCTATCAATTAAGCATCTATTCTACACTGAATTAGTTTAAGAGAATTGATTAAAAAAGGATACTTGCTAATCAGACTAATTAAGCCACCCAACATGGTTCCAAAACTCAAAAAAGCAACACAAGATGGCCTATATTTTCCCCAACAGATGCAAAAGTCCTCAATAAAGCATCCAAAAGCTTATCAGAGTATGATAGGAGGCCTAGGCAGAAGGAGCTCCTTGACTGCAAGGCCAGTCTGGGCTGGGCTACACAGTGATTCCCTGACTCAAGCAAAGCAAAGATACATACATAGGTGTAGAGAGCCTCGTGGCCGCACCTTAAAGATGGTGCTGGCTTCTGCCTTCCACCTTCCCCATGGTGAGAGCTCTCTGAGATAAACAACTCCTTATTTAGCTAAGGCTAAGCTCGTGGCTTGCTTCCAGGTGTGGCTTGCTTCCATGCACCTCGATCTATTGGCATGGCCCACGTGGTGCCCTGTGACTAGCAGTCCAGAGGGTATTTAGCTGGGAGCGGGTTTTCCCCAGTGGCAGAAGTGGCAGAAGTGGCAGAAGTGGCAGAAGAAGTTTCAAGGTCCTGAATAAACCACTGAAAGAAGAGCCTGGTGTCACGTCGTCCTTGCTAGCGAGGTTGCGCACAACACATAGGCATATATACAAATTAATCCAAGGACATCTAATAGAATATTATATTTAACCAGATTGGTTTCAGTGTGTTTAACAATATATGTAGGCCTAAGAAAAGAAAAAGGATATAGACGATCATAAAAAAATGAGTAGTTTAAAAATAATAAAGTATTTAGAGAGAGAAGTATAGTAATATAAAAAAGAATAAACCATGTAGAAATGAGAAATGCACAGAGAGTCTGGATCCTGTATGTTGCTGCATTGACCTTGAATTTTTTGAGTGTGGATAAGCAGCCAACAGCTGTTGGCAGATGTGAGATTGTGAACTGGACTACTGAATTGAACCAACCTAAATACTATAGGGCTATCTTAACTTTAAAAAAGAAGTAAAAAAAAAAAAAAAAAACTTTGTTCTTTGGGAAAGAGGTTCTGCTTTTGTTTCCACAGGAAACAAGAGGCTGTGGCTTCCTTCAGGATTGATATGGATCAGGTTTGACCAAGAGAGACTTCCTGAATCTTGACAGATGATATATATCAACAACGGTTACAGCTGGTCTTTCCAGGACTTGGCCATCATTTCAAAAAGATAAATATCACTTCCACCTCAAGAGTTAAAATCTAAAACATTTTTAAAGGAACCTTTGACTCTTTTCACAGCTTCTGCTGCTGTGAAGAGACACCGTGACCACAGCAGCTCTTATAAAGAAAACATTTAACTGTGGTGGTTGCTCACAGTTCAGAGGTTCAGTCCATTATCATGGTGGGGTGGAAGCAAAGCAGTGCAGGCAGACATGGAGCTGGAGCTGAGAATCCTACATCTTGATCCAAAGGCAACAGGAAGTGAAGCGAGATACTGGGCACAGCTTGAGCATTTAAGACCTCAAAGCCCATCTCCATAGTAACCTACTTCCTCCAACAAAGCCACACCTCCTAATAGTACCACTCCCTATGGGGGGCATTTTCTTTCAAACCACAAAAGCCTGATGTGTCCTCTTGATACTTAGCTGAAGTGGCTTTCCTTCTAGATTTGGGACAGCAGACAGAGTCTGACTTGACAGTTTGAGCTTGAGCTGTGGATAGAGAGTTGATACTAGTTAATGTTGAACCTAGGAATCCAGATCTCAACTAGCTAGAAGTTACCAAACTTTTTTCCCCCCGACCATAACTTTATCTTCTGGGAGGGGGATTCTTAAAAAAATCATTCTGGATTATGATTAATGTTCCCACTTGTTTTTAAATTCCTTAAAGTAATTCAGGAACAAGCCTGATTTTTTTGTGTGTCCCTCCTCCATATCAGTCTTTCTACTCACATAACTTTCTTTTTTGGTTGTCATGGCAACACTAACAAAGTCGCTATGAGCAGCACGGAAGAGTTGACTAGAGCACATACATACAGCTAGTAGCTGTCAGTGTCATGGTTTGGCAGTTTGATCCTAGGTTTTATGTGCTCAGGAACCCTGTGCTGCTCTTGGTATATCTGGAAACATGGGAAGCTCAATGAGAATGTCTTTATCTTTTTTAGTTGAATTTTTTAAACAGAACATATTTTGATTATGTTTTCCCCTTTCCCAAGTCCTCCCACATCCCCACCTCACTATGCACCCGACATTCCTTTCTTTAAAACTCAAAAAAAGAAATATATACACTGAAAAACCCCCCTCACAAAAAACCCCACAAAAAATCAAAATCAAAATAAGCAAGGAAAAAAAAAGTTCAAAGAAAACAAAATAAGACAAAAGGTCTGCAAAAATAGTTTGTTTTGTGTTGGCCAAACTGTTTTTGGGCGTTGCCTGTCATGAGGTTAACATACCCAGTGAGACTCCATTGGGAAACTAATTTTTTCTTTGATAGCAGGTATCACTTGCAGAGAGTTTCTTGATTAGGAATGAGACCCTAGGTGCACGGCCCCCTTTCAGAGCTGGACCAGGTCTGGCTAGAACCTGTGCAGGCTTTGTGCATGCTGCTGCTACAGTTTCTATGAGTTCATAGGTGCACCAGTCTTGATGTGTCTGGAAAAGACTGTTTCCTTAGAGTCAACCATCACCCCTAATCCTTAAAATCAACGCATCCGTCTTTTTCCACATGGATTCCCAAGCCTCAAGGGGAAGGCTTTGGTGAAGACTGCCCGTGAGCACTGCGGTCTCTGACTGACATAGCACCATTGTCTTCAGCTGCATTTCTTTTAAGGGAGCTCAAGCATCATTGTCAAGTATACTTTGTTCCTGTTCTGCTTCCTGGTGGCTGACAGATGTCTTTTAGAAAGTGTGGGCAAGTCCAGTCACCTGTGTAGAAACAGTCACAAGAGCAAGAAGCTGAAATTAGTATGAGCATAATCTTCATTAGGAAAAGGGAAGAATTGGTCTTTAGGTCTGTCACTATCGGTTGCCTTTTAGAAAAAGAGGATGACAGTGTTTCCTCGATAGAGGTTTCTTTTAGTCTTTCCAGAAGTATAAGAGGCCTGGATCATGCTGACATCATCACAACACCATTTCTCTTAGCAGTGAGAGCTGTCAGTGTTAACGACGAGATATGAATGGTGAATAGCGAGAGTTCTAAAGTGTCCACTAGGAAATGTAAGTGAGAAGGCTTCAGATTTCATTCATTGATTGAGGATTTAAACTGTGTTCATAACACAGAAATAAGTGTGATCAGTTCTAATAACATATATGCTTTTAAATTGAAATTCTTAAAGTCTGTTGGGGACATACCATATATATTTAACCTTTAATGAGGTTTTGAGTATATTTTAAATCATTCAACAAATATTGAATACTTATTATGTGCTAGGTACTTGTCTCAATGCTTCTATCAGTGAACAAAATGAAGAGCCTGTGTTAGCCAGGGTTCTCTAAAGTAGTAGAACCTATAGAGTGTCTCCATGTGTCTAGAAAGGAGCCTTATTAGAATGACTTACAGGCTGCCATCCAGCTAATCCAACAATGGACACTGATGATCCTGTAGTTGTTTAGTCCACAAGTTTGGCTGTATCACCCTCTCTTCAGTAAATGCTGGAATCCTGAAGAAGTCAGTTACAGTGCCAGTGAAGGAGTGGACTTGTTAGGGAGGTGAGAGCAGGCAGAGAGCAAGCTTCCTTCTACCAGGTCTTCACACAGGCTGCCAGCAGAGTCATGGACAAATTAAAGGTGGATCTTCCTACATCAAAGATCCCAACTAGAAATGGCTCTTCCTACTTCAAAGGATTTAATTTAGAAAAAAAGGCTCTCACAGGTGTGCCCAATCGCTTAGGTTTTTAGTTGGTTCCAGGTGTGGTCCAGTTGGCAACCCAGAACAGCCACCACAGAGTCAACCTGAAAAGGACTGAACTGTAACTTTGGAGCAACTGTGCAGTAGCCTTGCTGTGGGTAAATTCATCAACTGAAGGCTGTGTTTTATATTCAAGAGTAATTAGTACACTTCCAATATGTCCAATTGTTGGGGTAAATGCTCACAAATAGTCCTGATGTATAGAAGGGCCTTCTTCAGACAGCATGAACCTACACTTGGGAGGGCCAGTCATTACCCCAGAGGTTTTCAAGACAGCTAATTAGTCACATTTGTGGTCTTAAATATTCTTACCAAAGACTCATTTGAATGTCATCTCTGACTTTTGGGAGGATGCTTTAAACAAATCATAGTTAACCATGAGTTTTCCCTATATCCCCCCAAAGTAACAGCCTGAAAAGGAAGCCGTAAAAGAGAACTCTTAGAAATTGTGATAAGAATGGCTGAAGTGTAGCTCTCCATAATTAATGGCTTCTGGTGTGGGTGTAAGTGGAGAAGGACTCGTTTTCTTTAGGGGGCTGGCTACTGGGAATTTATGGGCCACACAAATTGGACTCTTTTTAAATTTTTATTTTGTTGAGGAGGTCCCAAGGGTATGGGGCAGACATGGAAGAGCTGGGAAGTGAGTGTGACCGAGGTGTATGATTTAAATTCCCAAAGAAACAATAAAAATATTACTTTGAAAAAAATAATTGACTTCCCTTTGTAACTGACATTTTGTCATTCTTATAGCTATCAAAAATATTCACCAAACCTAGGCTTCTAGAGGGACATTGATCTAACAGCAAGTGTGAGGATAAAGACTTGTCCTATGTGTCCTTGTTTTCAGCTGGTAAACATGTATGGGTGTGTGTGGGTGTGGGTGTGTGTGTGTGTGTGTGTGTGTGTGTGTGTGGGTGTGTGTGTGGGTGTGTGGGTGTGTGTGTGTGTGTGGGTGGGTGGGTGTGTGTGTGTGGGTGTGGGTGGGTGTGTGGGTGTGGGTGTGTGTGTGTGTGTGTGGGTGGGTGGGTGGGTGTGTGGGTGTGTGTGGGGGTGTGTGGGGGTGTGTGGGTGTGGGTGGGTGTGTGTGGGTGTGTGTGTTGAGGGGAAAGGCTTCAAAGACAAATGATGCTATTCAAAGTCATATTGTGACTTCCAATAACAGGAATGTATTCTCTCATAGTTCTAGAGGAAAGATGTCTGAAATCAAGATGTAGGCAATACTGTGCTCTCTCCAAAGGATCTGGGCGGGGATTCATTCCTTGTGTCTTCCACATGTGGGTATACACAGCTGTTACCGGGTTGTGGCTGCTCCACTTCTGTTCCATGTCTCCAACTTCATGCAACCTATTTGTATGCTATTCATTCTTTACAAGGACATTGTCATATTTAGGATGCACCTACATAGTCCAGGATGGTCTTGCTGCAATATCCTTTATGTAACTGTATTTGCAAACACCTTTTTCTAAACAAAGTCACATTAACAAGTTAAAAAAAATCCACCAACCAACCTATTCAAAATTATGGGGTGGGTGGTAACCCATAAAAGCTAGAAGTAAATCATGTTATTAGGTAAAATGTTTTAATTGCCCTCTCCTCTCCAGGATTACCATTCTTAACTGAAAAATGGATGTAGCTCTGGATTTAATTCTTTCTGATCCTGGTTCTGTGACCTAGTTCTTCACTTATTGGTTTTCATTTTGGCTTATCCAAGGAAAACTCTAGATATGCTGTGGAACAGTAGGCATCAGAATAAGGGAAGCACCTAGGTTAAAGATTTGGAACATTAGACAGGTTTTAGCCCCATGTAAGTCCTCGAGCATTAGTTTGGGCTGCCCTCAGTCACAGTGAGTTTTGTCAGCCAATGAGCTGACTGTCTGGTAAGTTGCTATCTTTTATAGTATGGGGTCTGGGTGTCTAACCAGCAATCCTGGCTGACTTTTGGCGAGGATTAATTAACTGGATCCCAAGGGTCCCTTCCTGTAGCATAAAATCTGATTCCCCAATTCTGTTTCTCAAAGACTAGAATCTTTTTAAAGGATTTTTTTTAAAAGAAAGCCTTAGTTTTATAACCCCAATTTTTGTAATAGAAACTTTTTTTCTGCCAACCAATGAGCCCAGCCATGGGGCATGAATAGAATTGTAAACTTTTTATTCCTATCTCAAAAGATAAACTTTATATCTTTTTTTCATATAACCAGACATTTAAAGTAAGCATCAGTGAGTAATGATCAAGATGGAATATGGGTTGCTGGTCTGTAGTCACACTTGCTAATACCTTCTCTATGTTTGTCTTTCTCAGTTTCCCGTCTAGGCCTGAGGGTAGCAGAGGTTGGACCATAATCCTGTATTCATATCAAACATAAGTCTTAGGAGGAGGTAGAGGAACAGGGAATGGAAGGGCCCAGGACCCAATGGAACCTTAGTTTCAGTGTATCCACAGTCCAGAGACAGTCAGTTTGCCAGCATCCCTGAATGGAACCTTAGCTTCAGTGGGTCCGTAGTCCAGCATCAGTGGCTTCCACTTTCCTGAAGTGGTTTGATGGATTCATGGTGTAGTGCCAGCTCCCCTCATAGCCATAGGTGTGGAGAGAGCCACCACATAGAGTCCTTTCCAAGTTGGCTTCAGTGCCCCTGTGGCTGCCTGCCTGACCCAAATAGTGTCACTAGACTGAGACAAGGGATCACTGGTGGTGTGCTCTTGTACTTTGTAAATATTTGTTGTTGGCATTGGTTTAATACAACGCTAATTGGCAAGAAGGCAGACAGGAAATGGGCGGGGCAACCAGACTAGGAGAATTCTGGGAAGAGGAAGAACCGAGAACAGGCAGCAGCCAGAGGCAGAGGAAAGAAGATGAGAAGCACTGAGCAAAAAGTTACCAAGCCATGTGGCTAAACATAAAGAGAAATATGGGCTAACTTAAAGTATAAGAGTTAGCAAGTAATAAGCCTGAGCCATAGACCAATCATCTTGAAATTAATATAAGCCTTTGTGTGATTCTTTGGGACTAAGGGACTGCGGGTCAGGACTTTGGGGCTAGGCCTGGCCAGAAGCTTCTTACTACAGTGGTGGATTCAGAGGATAACTGGGTCTGTCAGATAGTTCAGTGAATAATCTGTATGGAGGACTGGAAGGCCTGTAGGTCCTTGAGAAAGGAATGGTTAGTTCTGCCAACTGCTGGTCTCTGAGCCTAGGAAGCTGTGGGGGAGGTCTCCAAACATAATCTCAGGCGGGAAGGGGTAAATCCCTCCCCACATGGGGTGCAGTGAGGCAAAGCACAGGAAGGAGGACTATCCATCTTTTGGTAGATTCTAATGTAGGTGGATAGTAATCACAGGGAAATGGGTTGATATACTAATATTTATTTAAAGCAACTTACAGCAGTTAAGGGAGAGAATCCTAAAATGATCTCATGTAGACCTCACCGTTTCTAAGTGGTGGAAAAGCAGAGACACTGCTGTGGTTGTGACTCTGATCTTTAGCTCTTAGGAACCACGCCCAAGGCTACAGCTTCAAAGGTCATAGTGAAGCCCAAACCTGCACTGGCCCAAAGGCCATGCCCTTAAGTCAGGGAAGGGCTTGAATTCCTCTCGCTCTGATCAGAATCCTGTTAATTTTTTTTTTTTTTTTAATGCCCAGGTTTATTGCTTTTACTTGGCTAGAACTCTGAGATCTAAATGCACAATGTTTTTAATCTATGTCTAAAGCTTTAGCTATTAATTGACATGTTTTGGCCATGAGAGCCAAGGCCTTTGTTGGACCCCATTGCTAGGGAGAAGCCAAATCAGTGAACTAGTTCCAGGAAGAACTTTTTAGCTCCTATTTGGGAAGTTTAGTTCTGGTGGAAAATGTTTCCACTCACTCAGAAAAGCTATATAAATTAGCAAATCTTTTTACTCGCCCCCAGCAGAATCTTGGTAAAGCCAGTTTTTCCAGAGTTCACCAGGGTAAGGATCTCTTTCTGGGTAAGGGCTCTCCGTTTTGGATTCACTTGGGTACAAATCTGGCATCTGGCTGAGACGCCCTGCACTAGACTGTCCAGTCTAGGTATAACATACCTTGGTCTGAGCAACTCACAAATTTTTGTGGAGCCCTGAAGAGTAGTTTGCTGAAGATCAGATCCCAGATTCCTGTCCGTTGTTTCTGGGACAATGATGGTTCCCTCTGGTGTCCTCCATCAACCTTCAGGTTTGGGCTGCCCAGTCCTTATTTACCAAGGAGTCTTAGGCAGCACCAGGTCATGGTATGTCATCAGAATATCAATAGCCCCCCTGGTCTCAGGGCCATTTGTGGACAGCCAGGTCAGCAGCCCAGCAATGGAGGACAGTGATTTGTAGGGGAAACCAAATAGTCTCTAGGAGGGAGACAGTTTCTTAATGTCCTTTCCTCCAGCAGTGAGAAGCCCCCCTCCCCTTTTCTGTAGACATACCATGGACATGCCTGGTAATAAAAGGTACCCACTGATGATCCATATGGTACGATGGTGGACTTCCCATCTGAGAGCCGGGGTCAGATCAGTCAGTTCTGCTCCCCAGGCTGAGGTATTGGGCTTGGACTCACATCATTTTACGGCTCCCACATATCTGGTTTCATCTTTCATTTCCTAAGAGTCAAGGCTGAGCACCTCTGTCGTTAGGTAGCTGAACCGATGGTGGGAGTGAGCCAGGAGTACAGCCAGTACTCTGGTGCTCCTCAGAGGAGGGCCTCAGCGTGCTGTGGGGGGCTGTGAGTATCCGATCTTGACCCAGAGTTAACTTGTTTGCTGTCTTTCATTAAACTAGCAGTAGTTGCCAGAGCTCCTACACTGGATCCTATAAGGCCTTACAAGGTTCAGCAATCACAGGACACATCCATGACCCCAAAGTTTGGGTTAAAACCAACCAAGTAACCAACATAAAAACAAACCCTTCATCTGGAAATTCCAGAACTGGGCAGAAGTCAGAGCTGCTTTAAGGCCCCACATGCCT
This sequence comes from Phyllotis vaccarum, assembly GCA_033318265.1. NCBI lineage: Eukaryota > Metazoa > Chordata > Mammalia > Rodentia > Cricetidae > Phyllotis > Phyllotis vaccarum. The sequence continues at coordinate 63,655,180 of JARWLC010000015.1, read as the reverse complement.
TTTGTTTGGTCTCATCCAGGTAAGGGCTCAATGGCCCCTTTATGCTGGTATATTTTGTTTGGTTGGTTGGTTGGTTTTTGGTGCTTTGTGTCTTGCTGCTTCTACCAACTCTGGTACTCAGAGGCAGCACTATCCGCTGCACCCTGAACCTGCTGCATCTGACCTCTCTGGTGTGTCTAAACAGAAGGCACCTTAACCAGACTTAACCTCAGGAGGTGACAGACCAGGTGACTTTCTAATTTGTTTTCTTTGGGGATGAAGGTGTCAGACCATTTTGTAGTGCTAGGCAGTGATTAATCCCAGGAAGCCCTGGGGACCTGGAACATCCAGGTGTCACCTCCAGGAGTCCTCTGACTTCCTGCATTCTTTCTTACTCCAAGGTCTCTGAGAGTCCTGGTGTCTCAAGGTTGGGTCTGTGAGATCTCACCTGGGGCCTCCAGAAATGTTGTTGGGTATTCTTCTAAGAAGACTGCTCCAACATAGGTTAAGCCAATTAAAAGTCTTTATTAGCCAGCCAATGACTACACATTGGGTATTTAGGATCCCAGTGTAGCGCCCACACAGAAAACAACAAAACAAAAAACAACAACAAAGCTATGTTTTGGGTTGACATACTTCGGCTTACAAGAACAGCTAGCCAATAAGCAGACTAGTACATTCAGAGACTTTCCCATGCTATAGACTTTGCCTAACACTATGGACTTTGATGGAATAGACCTTTGCCTTAGTCTGGCAGGTGGTACTTTCTATGTGCTAAGTTTTACAGTCTGTATAGGACTTAGATCTCAAAGTCAGTTGTGCTAAGATCTCGGGACCAAACTAAGGCTGGGGCCCTGTTACAGCTACATCATTGCATAAATGCCTACGTCTACGAACTCAGCATCTGGTGCTTCCTCCCGTGCTCAGCTTATTTTCTCATTGACCAGCCGTGTTGGCAATAGGATACACCACAGCATCTCACTTGGCTTGCACACATTAGAGGACCTAGGAGCCAATACCCCCTACACCCTTGTGGTTTCCTTCATAATAATGTACAGGCCTAGCTTTGTCTTAGAGCCTTTTGCCCCTAGCATGTTCCTGGAGCCTCTGTAGCCCATGACTTCCTTGTTTCCTAGGGTTCTTTTCACACTAAAGGATTGATTTTGAGTGCTGGGGATTTATGGTAGCCTGTAAAAAGTTGCATCTGAGTTATGGCTTCCGACAGACTCACCCGTTCCTTGTCTAAATCTAGTATTCATTTGTTTGTATGTTCATCTTTTGCTCTCTGGGTGGTCTCCTTTTTAGAGAATGAACCAACTATAATTTTTAATTTCTCATTTGTTAACACATTTCACTATCTGTTATTCCCTGTTTTCTAGATCATTTGGTGAGAACTGTGTTGGATACTCCAGGGTATGGTAATAGAATTTTCTCTGAGTGAGAAGTAAATATAGACACAGACCTAGCGTTTGGCTGAAGCCTCAGCACTAGAATCCTGAACAACCTGTAGCATGTGATTTTGACTGACTCACAGCCTGACCTTTCCCTCGCCAGAAGTAGTCACAGAGTCCACATGTCAATCACTGCAACCTTTGCTCCATAAAGACATGGAACAGCCATAAAGACAAATGTTATATATATTGCTGTTAAGATATTTAAGTTTATCATCTTGCTTTTGTACTACTATGTTATTTGAAATTACTCTCATAACTAGGGAAAGTAAAAAATTTCAATTTGATGAACATATCAAATTACTACTGGAATGAAATGAAGATTTTTTGCTTAGTTTTTTTTGTTTGTTTGTTCTCACAGTTCCTGCATTAATATCAACACTGTAGGTTTACTTTTTATTAACTGGGCTTCCAGGTATAGCAGCTAATTTCATTAGAGTGTCGGCTTGGTACTAAGGTACTCCTAAATTCATACTTCATTCTGCTGCTAATTGGTTTATGTAGTATGTTGATCTTGCCTTGCCTAACCCTGTGGGCTTAAAAAATATAAAACAATAAATGTAATCCAATGAGTCCATCATAACAACTTTCATTCCAGGGCCCATGTTTATTTTCCGATAGAGCATGCACAAAGGAACATATCAATAGTGTCTCCTTCTAGGTTCAAGTTATAGTTGACCTGCCCATCTAACATCTACCACAACTTAAGTTTAAATCCCCAGAATATGTGGTGCAGGCTGTTACACTACCTATTAGAAAGTGGATCCAGGAGGATCAGACAGTGTCATTCTTGAACATATCAAGTTCAAGGACAGCCTGGGATTGTGAGACACTATCTCAAAAGTCTCCCCTGCACTCTCTGCTCTTCCCTCGACTACTCTCTCCATTCCCCAGTCTTTTTCCAAACAAGGGTTTATCTACGGCCCACCACATCGTAGCGACTGCCCTTAGAACCAAATGTGTGCAGAATTCAAATATCTTTTTATTTTGCATGGTAGTTTTTCCCGTTTCCGCCAAGAATTTTACTGATTGATACCCTGAAAGTAAAAATTAGAAAATAGCAACCTATTGAAAGAAAAGATAAAAAATAAACCGTTCTCGATCGCCTCCCTTTTCTGTACAAAATGTGCCTTTACCTGCATACATCACCAGAGAGATTGACATATGGAAAATCTCTATGAAAGACAGCTGACACCAGGCACCTGACTCATACCTTGGGTATACTTCTCTCTTGGCGAGCAAAGGAAGTCTTTTCGTGGCCTATTGGACTTTTTTTTATAGGGATTTATTGCAAATTTTTGCCTTTTTTCTGAGGCAGATTCTCATCATGCAGTCTTGGATGGCCTGGGATTGAAGGTAGGGACCATGTGGCCTTGTTTTACAATTTTTTAAAAACAAAATATTTAAAGACTTCTCTTGCTCTTACCATCTCATTTATCCCTTTAAAATTACAGACTTAGAGATTCTCCCCTAACTATGATTAAACGCAGTACTATTAAAGAATATATGATAAAAAATCATTTAAAAACGTTGAGCATTCATTCATTCGTTATCAGAGTACCCAGTTCAGTTGTCTAACAAAAATGCTTAAAGATCATATGTTGTGGTTATGTACTTAGATATTTATAGAAGTTGAGTCTAAAGTTCTATTGTTTTCCAAAGCAAGTAGCAAAACGTTTACTTGTTTTAACGACTGACTTTCCTTATTGATCACAAACCCTGTTGAGACCCAGAATTTGCATCTTACACATAGAATATATTTCAAAGAGAACCAGCCAATTAAGTGCTGAGGTGTCTGGCAGAATAGGATGCTGATGAAGTCACAGAAAAATCCCCACGAAAGTTTGGGTGCCATTTCCACTTAAGAAACAGGTAGTATAACAACCTACTGAGTTTAGTGGTGACCATGTTGGGATGTTTCTATGGATCTGCTGCAAGAAAATGTCATTGGAAGCTGGCATCAGTAGATTCAGGATGCTAAGCAAGCATTTACAACTTTATCTTCTGGGCAGGCCCCAGTCTGGGGCCATATAACAGTGGTCTTTCTGGCCCAGCAGGAGTTCTTTAGCAAAGATTGTTTAGGAGAAGAGTTTTTACTTTCTCTTGAGGAATCATTAGGAGGAGCATTATACTAGCTATATCCTTCTAATCCACCAGAGCATTATTAATTCTTCCCTCTCCTTATCAGATATATAGAGAGATTTACTCTGCAAGTTCCATAAAACATCTTGCCAGCAGTAGCTGGGTAGCAGATAGACAGTTTCAGTTTCTTATTAAAACCTTGAAGGAACTCCACATGGGCACACAGACAGGCATGCCCCTTTATGGTTCTTTGCTGGCTCTAACATGTCTAACAGGCTCTCAAAGTTCTGGTTCTTAGCATTAATGACGAGAAAGGGTAACTTTTCTGCAGACTCAACATCATCCATATCTTTGCTCTAGGCAGAAAGGTTCTCAACACTGTCTACTGAAAAGGCAGCCAACGTGTTGTTATTTTTGACAACTTCTGTGCCAGCTTCATGGTTCTGCCAACTTCTGTGGTAAACACTGGGCAATGTCTCATGAGTGAGGGAGGAGAATTCCCCATGAGTCTCCCAGAAAGCTGAGGCACAGTGGTAGCCTGGAGGCATCTCTCATGAAGGGCTTGTGTGAGGCACTACAGAGGTGTCGCCCTAGGTATCGGTATCCTCCTCGTTTGTAGAGAAACGGACTGTCATTTCAGAGTCCTTCAAGTCCCAGCCATTCCTCCCCTTTGATGTTTTGAGACTGGGTATGATGATGTCTCCCAGGCTCGCCTCAAACTCGCTATGTAGCTGTGCATGACCTTGAAGGCCCAATCCTTCTGTAAATATTTATATCCGGGTCTTAAACATCTCCTGAAGTGTTGTCATCTTGCTTCGTGTCTTATTTCACTCTCCCTTTTAATTTGTGCAGCAAACATATCACCATTATATCTTAAGTCTCTGTCTCTCTGCAGGGAAGAGAGGTGGAGGTCACCACCCATGACACATAAAGTACCTCAAATACAGATTCTAAGTTTCAACCATTGCCTTTCTTTTCTCCCCCGGCTCCTACCACTCATTGGCCTTACTTCCCAACACCTAATTAATATTCTTGCCTTTCTGATTTTTTGATGAATAAAGATCTTGTCACTCTTTGACATGGAGAAGTAGAAAATTCTTGGCTTTAATTTTATGTTAAGGAAGTAGATGCAGGGAAGGTAGGATAGCTCAATGGGCAAAGAACATTTCCTGCTAGACTTGACAACCTGAGTTCAATCCCCAAAACCCACATGTTGGAAGGAGATAACTGACTTCTACAGAATGATCTTTGGCCTTCATATGTATATTATGGCATGCACATGTGCACACACACACACACACACACACACACACACACACGGAGGGAGGGAGGGAAAGAGGGAGAGAGAGAGAATTTCAAAGAATTTAAATTCAAACAAACATGAATAGAAATAGATAATTTTTATTCTGTTCATCCCAATTCCATTTTTTAAAAATAAGAAGCAGTTTATTTCCTATGGAAAGTACATTTTTGTGTCTGAAACATTAAAAAAAAATTACTCCTGAGCTCTGTAGCTGTTAGAGAAATGAATAGCTCTTCTGTTTTGAAATAGCATCCAACAAATATGAGGACTGGATATAATTCTTCTGTTGAGCTCCTGCTTGCGAGTTGGCTGTGTCCCAGGCAGCTGGGGTAGTCTCTCTTCAGGATTGGTAATTGGTATCCAGGCTCCAAGTCTGATTGCTCTGGACTGCAAGGTGTTATGAGTGCACAGTGATTCATGTAGAGAATTGAAATATGCTTCTCTACAGCTGGTTGCATTTCCTGTAAGTCAGCCATTTAAAGCCAACAGTTACATCCAGCGCATTTACAGCACTGTCACTCATGAAGAAATTCTGTGGTAGCCACAATACCCTTGCATATCAATCCTCTTCCTGTATATAAATGGAATCACACAATGTGTGACCTTTTGTGTCTGGTTTTCATATAGAATAGTTTCTAGTTTGTCTACATGGTAGCAGGTATCAGCCCTCCGTTCTTTTGTTTTGACTGAATACTATTGCATTGTGTGTTTCATCCACAGTTTGCTTATCCATTCAGCCACTGACAAGTACCTGGATTGTTTCCACCTTGTGAATGGTGCCAGTATGAACATTTGTGCAGTAGTATTTAGTTGAATACCTGTTGTGAATTTATGGTGTTACATTGTAAATAATTGTCCCACCTATGAGTTTAATAAAAAGCGCTGATCAGCCAAAGGCAGACAGGAACTGTGGGTGGGGCTACCAGACTAAGAAAACTCTGGGAACAGGAAGAACAGAGCAGAAATGCCACAGAGACTCCAGAGTTGCTAGAAGATGCAGAGGACAACTATGCTGCTGTGAGAAAAGGTACTGAGCCCCATGACTGAACAGAATAAGAGTCATGGGTTAGATTAAGGGTAAAGAGTTAGCAAGTTATATGCCTGGGCCTTAGACCAATCAGCCTAAAATGTAAGCATCTGTGTGTCTCTGCAGGTCTGTGGTCTAAATCTTGAGGTTAGGCCCAAAAGTTCAGGCCAGAAACCTCTTACTACAAATACCTGCTTTTGATTTTTTTTTTTTAAGGTATAGTGGAATTGCTTGGTCATGTGGGAATTTATATTTGACCTTTTCAGAAACTATCAAACTAGGTGCCTACATTTACTCTATAGACTGTAACCATAGCATTAATGAAATAAATTTATCTTAGCAAAGGGAGCAGAGGTCTCTGCCCATGTAGAAACATTTATCAAGAGTCAAAAGTCACATAGTTGTTTACAGCAGAATATTTCATCTCACTGACTCCTGCTCCAGGATATCCAAGGCCAAATACAGTCTGAATAACCCACAATGGCCACTGTGTCCATAGGATACAAGGGAGGACTTTGAATCAGCTCTAGAAAAAGTCTACTTAGCTTGTCTGGTTTCTTTTTTTCTTATTTATCCTCCTGCTCTTTCTTAGTCCTTTTGAGACAGAGCCTCACGTAGCCCAAGCTGGCCTTGAGCTATATAGCCTAGGATGACTTTGAACGGATCCTCCTGCCTTCTTGTTCTGAGGGCTGGCGTCACAAGTGTGTTCTACCAGCCGCTCCCTGGCTCTCTTGTGTTCTGCCTTCTCCTGCTTTTCTTGCTTGCTTGCTTGTGTATGTGCAGCACACGTGTGCCTGATGCCCATGGAGGCCAGAGCAGGTGTTGGATCCTCTGGAACTGGAGTTACAGACAATTGTGAGCTGCCCAAAACTGAACCTGGGTCCTCTGGAAGAATAACAAATGCTCTCAACTGTTGAACCATAGCTCCGTCCCTGGTTATTTCTTTTAGATGTTTGTTTAATAGCACAGCCTTACTGCCTTTGGCCACAATGCTGTATAATTGATCATAAACACAAGTAAAATAATGCCCTTGAGTGAGGAAGCCAACTCTGCTGAGCTTTACTCTGGGAAGACCTGAAAAGAGGTGTCAAAAGTCAGGCTAATTACCAGCTTCAGACTGTCTTGTCATCCTACGGATCTACATGGTGAATTTTGACTAACTGTAATGGTCTGTATGTACCTGCTCCCATAATCTCATCGGGAGGGGCATGTTGTGGCTTGTTGGAGTAGGTGTGCCATTGTTGGAAGAAGTGTGTCACTGTGGAGGAAGTCTGTCACTGTGGAGGAAATGTGTCACTGTGGAGGACGTCTGTCACTGTGGATGTGGGCTTTGAAGTCTCATATGTGCTCAAGATACGCCTGGTGTTTGATACCACGTTCTGTTGCCTGCAAGATGCAGGAATCAGAGCTACTTCTCCAGGTCCATGTTGGCCTGCACGCTGTCAGGTCCCACCATGATGACAGTGAACTAAACCTCTGAACTGTAAGCTGCCACTTCAATGAAATGTTTTACTTTATAAGAGCTGCTGTGGTCATGACGTCTCTTCACAGCAACAGAAACCCTAACCAAGACACTAACTTACCAAATTCTTAATTTAATTGCCCTATAGAAAAAAATTGTCTACTTTCCTAGAAACTATTACTCTGAGCAAATTGGCATAAAGGCTGCTCTAATTTGGCTATCATAACAGTAGCCTTTCAAAAATTCACGCTTAATGTTCAATTTTTTTGCTGTTTTCATTGAGTTTGCCACTTAGGGCACTATTTTTGACTTGTATGAGGCCCGAGTGATACACAACTAACACCCATCATGCAGTGCCAGTAAAAGGCTATAGGGGCAAAGAGCACATCCTATAATTATCCACTTGATCAAGTCGTGCTGGCTGGCTGTTGTACGCCATGGAATCACAACCGTAGCTGTCTTACAACAGTGTGAATCAGAGCCTAGATCCTTTCCCTTTACTGGAGTCTTGTTCAAAGTAATTAAGATGATATGTCCAAGTAGCACACCCTAAAAATGAGCTTACCACATGAATCTTGTAATTTCTTAATTCAGAATTACAAAGCTATTGCAGTCAAATGGCATGGTTGCCTTGGAGCAAGTCCTCAGGGAACCCTAGATAGCCTAGTCCAAGAAGTCACCCCTGGCTGCTGACACACTGTGTCTAGAATAGTTCATCCCTGATCCCTTGACATTATGCTGCCCAAGTCACATGCTTTGGGAAAAGATGACTTCAGGGTTAGTTAGAAAGTTCAAAGGGGGACAAGGAGGCAGATGGCAGGAAGCTAGGTGGATGAGATCTTTGATTAGATAGGGATACATTAGGCCCAACTACCTTTATGGAAGTTTTATTTTCTCAAGTACGATGAATTCCATCTAAGAGAGTAAGTATTATGTCTGCAGAAATAAAAACCTCTGAAGTAGGATTATTTTGAAAACTCAATCATACATAATTGGTTGTATTGTAACACATAGTAGGAAGCCTAACACTTCAGACTTCAAACATACTAATAAATATTTGGTTCACAAAATAATTTATATTCAGACTAGAATTACTAGAATATGCCTAGAATTACTGCTCATATAAACGAAACCAGGGTTCCTCATTGCCTTAGAGATGTCAGATGATGTTTTTGGGCACATGGGCCTTTCTCTTGCCAATGTAGAGGGCAAGTTCTTGGTAAACCTTCAAGGCTCGTATGACTAATGAGAGTTGATTTGGCTTCTTAAAAGATTCCAAAATGGGGGAGGGGGGATTCCAAAATAGGAACCTTGATGTCACATCAACTTGAGAAGTATCCACAAATTATTCTTGTCTCTAATAGATGGAAAATGATCGATAGGATCTAACTGAAACCAAACATCTACAGATTCCCACTGAATCATGCCTTCTCACCCTGCCAGCCGTTCCAAGGAATTTTTCAGAAGGAGGGCCTGGTTTTCTAGTATCATTCTCAAGAGATCAGGAATGTGTTTCTACCAATAAATTCCTTCTAATTTGCCAGACACTTTTTATATAAGCCTTTAGAACTGACTTCTGTAATCCTTATATATCCAGCTTTTCAGTTTTTTCGATGTATACTAAAACCACCACAGCATTCTCTGCTGTCAGCTCTCTCTCAGTGTGCTGCCAACTATCTTGAAACATTGCTGGTATGACGTCACTCCAGGTCGGAACCTCCCATGCTTTCCTTCCTTTGGGCCTTCTCAGCTTTGACCTTGGAGGAATTCACTCAGTCACAGACTCCTTCCTCTCCCCTGATGCTTACTATTACATTGCCTCCCCTTCATTTTAGGAAAATAAACCTTTTCCTTTGCTCCAGAGAGAGCATCCTGGCAATGCATATGCTTTTGGATAGAGCTAGAATGCAGACAGACATAAAGGTGGTGGAGGCTCATGCCTTTAATCCCAGCATTCTGGAGGCAGAGACAGTCAGATCTCTGAGGCTGAGGTCATTCTGGTGTATATAGTGGGTTCCAGAACAGCCAGGGCTACACAGAGAAACCTGTCTCCAAAAATAAATGAAGGAGGAGGAGGAGAGGGAGGGAGGAAGGAAGGAAGGAAGGAAGGAAGCAAGCAAGCAAGCAAAAGCAACAGACGCAATACCTTTTGAACCTGTGGGTTCTTTACCTGCAGTTCCTTATCAAAACATACCTGTTTTCTTCTCTGGACTGCTGTTTTCTGCTACTATTTCTGACAAAAGCCAAAGGTTGGGCAGCTCAGCCCCAGTCTGAGCCTCCTTCAGATCTCTCTGTACTTCTAAGTATAGCACTAAATGGGTCCTTAAGCCAAAGGGAGACAAAAATCTCCATTCCCGTGGGTCATATTTCCAGTTTATTCCCCACACGGGGACTGTGCAATGAAAAGATCCACTCTTTTTATAGAAGAAGCCCATTTCCCTATCGGTTCCCTTTAGTCCCCCCAAACCATCCTCAAAACGGTCTTCTATTGGCCTGTTCCAAGAGCTAGTGTTAATTCTCTTGTCCAGGTCTTTCTGCGTTTGTCTTCTGCCTTCAGCGCTCTAGCTTCAGGGACCTCCATGTCTATTAGTATCTCAGGATTTAGTCCACAAAGATCTGTACCACTCAATATGGGTGGTGGAGAGGCCTTAACAGTTTGTTATTTATAAGCCGTTAGCACTGTCTACAGAAATCAGGAAGAGTTCATGTAGTACCCGGGTTCACTGGAAGACTTTATCAGAACTGAGAAACTATGAAGAACGTTTCCAACAAGACTGTTGACCTTGGAAGATGAACCCACCCAAGACTGGGCACTGTAGCAGCAAGAGAGAGCTGGAGAGGCTCCCTCACCTCCACGCACCCATCCTCACCCATTCACTGACCCAATACTAAGGTAAAAAGCAGGGGTGTGATGGCGAGTCTAAGCATCTCTTGGGGTGAACAGAATGGAGGAAGATAAATGAGTCTGGAGGAGCCAGAGGCGGGGGTGAGCCCCTACAGTTATTTTTCCCTCTAACCTATTTTATAAACATTTCAATAATGTTCCATCCAAGGATTCTACCAGCTGACTCACCTCATCCTTCCCCTTGCTTCCAGCTTTAAGCACACATCTGTCCTCTAAGTCACTGGCGTTTCCAAACTCAGAGGCCCAGTACCTTTTGCTACCTCCTAGTCAGCAGCAGCCCTTTCTCTTCAAAACATTTCCTGTATTTCTCTGCTTATTCTGAATTTCTCTCAGGAACGAGAATGGAGCGTTTTACCTGGAACCATACATCCTAAGGTAACAATGGAAATATGCTACTTCAATCATGACAGTTTAAGAGCAGCGAAATCGAAATGTAGTTTAGGGAAGTGATGCAGTAGAGTTAGAATTTGAAGCAATTGTAGTTTAGGTCATTAGGAACTGTGAACTGAAGGGCAGCAAAGGTGTGTGTGTGGGGTCTCTGCTAGCTTCCCATTACTCCTACTAATTGGGAGTGTTTTTGCATGACACAAACAACACCCATGACCATATACAAAACGTACACAAATCTAACACTCAAATATAATCCTAAATGTGATACCACGAAAGCTTTGGATAGGATGGGAGTGAGGATGAGAGTGAGGAAGAGGGGAAAAATAGCTTCCACTCTGTCTGTGAAGGGGTAATGGTTAACTTTGACAAAAAATATAGGCTGAAATACATGGCAGATGTTAGCACTCTAAAGATGAGAATCACATTTGATTTTTTACAGTGTTAGAGGTCAAATGTAGGTCACATGTGTTAAGCAAGCACTGTTACTGAGCCCTGCTCCCTGTGTCTTTGCAATATTTTTTTATATTTTTTAATATCATTGTTTGTTTCCCTGCCTTCTTTGATGACTCATATCTTTTAAAACTACACAGAGGAAGAAAAGAATTTTTAAAAATAGCACTTGGTGGTAAAAATCAGGAGGTGAGCACTTGCCTTTTATCTCAGCATTCAGGAGGAGGAGTCAGAAGGAGTGAAGTTCAGGGCCAGCCTGGGTTACATAGCTGGACCATGGCAGAAAGAAAGGACGCCTGGTCAAGGGGAAAAGTATATCCACCAAGGAAGCAAGCTCCTCCACTCTCTCTCCGAGCTCTCATTCGGTCACTTTGCTGTTGTCTGCTCTTCCTTCCCACGCCCTCCTCCAGGTCCTCCACCTATACTAATATGCTGATTCTAGCACAGATATCCCAGGTCAGCCTATCTAAAGCAACTAGAATGGTTGTAAGGCAGACCATCACACCCCTGCTCTGCAGGCTTCCAGTTTGCTTGTTTGTTTACTCTCTACCCTTTCTCCCAGGTTTTTGAGAGCTTTTACTATATACAATAAATTCATGGCTCAGGAATATTAGTCCATTGGGGCTACAGGATCCCTCTATTATGGAAACAGGATTTTTCTGCTACCCAAAGATTCATTCTTTCAGAACTTCAAACTTTGTTATCTGTCTGTCTTTCCCTCCCCCTCCCTCCCCCTTTTCCTCCCTTCCCCTTCCCGTTCCCCTCTCTCCCTCCCTCCCCCCTCTCATTTCCCCTGCTTCCCTTCCTAACTTGGTCTGTGGAAATCCAGCCCATCTTTAAGGTCCAACCCAGAAGTCCTTCTGCCCTCACAGCTGAGCAGCCAATCTCTGAGGACCCTGGTAGCTGACATCTTGTACTTCCCTTTAGTCTAAATACTTGCATAGTACATGTTTGGCCTGCCCTCTTTAGAGTCCTGCAAATTGCTTGAGGGTGCAACTGAAATTGTGTGAGTCTATGAAAAAAAAAATGTAAGTTTGTCTCTCAACACAAACTGAAGATAATATGAACAGGTTCTTTGCTGGCTGGCTGGCTGGCTGGTTTGCTTTTAAATCTAAGCTCTATTTCTAAGCTCAGGAAGAATACTGCTCTGAGCTGCCCCCGTGAGGTAAATAGCGTCTGGGTAATGAGGTTTGCAAAGGAAGGCAGGGTGATGGAGAGATGCTGGCTGGTGCTCCTTAGGGAATGAGGGTGGGGGCTGAAGGAGTGGCTGCTCTTGGAGGCTTTCCTGGGCTCTGGAAGCAGCCTGAGAAAGGTCAAGTAGAGCTTGTTGGTTAGATGGCCAGCCCTCTCCGCTAGACATGAATCATTGCGAGGTCTTGGGACGGTGAGACCAAAAGCTAATAACTTCCCTCAGGAACTCCAGACTGGGCTGGAGGTTTAAAACGGGGCTCTACAAGCGCTTTGGTGGAGCCACTAATGTGACCCAGCCCTTTTGGAGGGTGTAGCCTGGAAAAAGAGTTACATAGCATTGAATAGCAGACTCATCACGGTGAGTGCGGACCGCCCTCCACAAGCCACACACACACAAATCTCTACTGCAGTAATGTGCATCAGCACCTCTCCCCACTTTTTCTTTCTTAGCAAAGTTGTGTGCTCACAGAAAATAAAAACCGATTCAAGTGTCCTCTTGCGATCGCCAGGGCTTTCTGTGACTACATTTTAAATAATTTGTAAATTTGTTGCAGTCACCGAGGACATTTTCTATAAGGGCTATACAATAAACTTGACTTACCATGTGCAATGTCTCCATAGTCAGTCTCTACCAACACTCTGAGGGGTTACATTTGAGAAGTTAGAGGTTTCTGCCTGAGAGAGCATCTAACATTTGCTTGGTACTCACCTATCCCCTACATTCATGCACTAAGGATTCTGAGGCATCATGTGATCTGGACATTTCCTTTGAAAGCTTTTTACAGTGTGGTACTCTCTTCACATTTCACAGCAAAAAGCCCCATACAAAGATCACGTGTGTGGAGCTCATTCTACCCACTTAATTTTGTCTTAAAAACATTATCCTCATTAAATTACCATAAATTTTATTATGGAAAAGGTAGGGAGTATAGAAAATTATAAAGAAATAACTAATTGTAACTGCTAGGAGATACTATTATTAACATTACAATATGCTTATGTAACTTTACAATAACCTGTTTAATCATATTTTTGAAATGTTTGCTATAGAATGGGAATTAGACTTTTCAAGCTATTTTAACTTGGTTGTTAATGTGTGTTTGGTACGTGTGTTCGCATGTGCGGGAAGAACACGCGTGTGTACAGATTCACGTGCATGAGTCTCATGTTCAACCTGTTTCAAGCCTGTTTTTCTCTCCTAATAATAAATGATTAACATTTGCTTTCTTATGTAACAGCTCACAGGGTGGACTCTCACACTTGCTCATCTACCTATGGATCTCAGAGGTCGTTAGTTGGCCCGAGTGAGTCCTTTGGGTGGTAGGGTTTTTAGGCTCTTATTTCACACAATCGTGAACATCCAAGTGAACATTTGACAAGGATTGAAGCCATACTTGCTGACAGCAAGGGCTTTCAAAGATTAGTAACAGCACTATGATTATTATGACATTTCCTTCTATAGCTTTTTTTTTTTTTTTTTTTTTGAGACAGTGTTTCTCTGTGTAGCTTTGGAGCCTGTCCTGGAACACACTCTGTAGACCAGGCTGGCCTTGAACTCACCGAGATCCACCTGCCTCTGCCTCCCAAGTACTGGGATTAAAGGCATGTGCCACCACTTCCCAGCTTCTTCTATCTTTAAGACTGAATAGGATTCCATTGTTTGGATGGAGCACAGTCCAAATATTGTTGGGCAGTGTTGGCAAAATATGAGAAGCTTCTTTTTGGTCTTTAAACAATGGTGAAACAAGCATCTTTTAAAAGTACATTTATTGTATATATTAATCTCTGCAATGTACTATTAAACACACATGAATATAACAACACAGAGTTTTGTATGTATATATAATGAATGCATATATAAAATGAAGTTAGCATAATCATCACCTGACATTTATTTTCTTCTTCCATGTCAAGAGAAGCTGTATCATTTAGTAAAATCTCTAAATACAATACCCTGTTATTATTACTGTTCTCTGTGAGTCTACTTGTTCATCTTATACTCCCAGATACTTGCTATTTTGTATTCTGGACATCTGTCTGTTGCTTTTCCTTCCCTCTATGCTGGTAGCTACCATCATTCTCTACCTCTGCGTGTTTGGCATTTCATTTTAGATTTCACATATAAATGAAATATGATAATTTTTCTTTCTGTGCTTGGCTTATTTCGTTTCGCATAATATCCTCCAGGTTCATCCACATGGTGGCAACTAACACAATCTTGTTGACTAGGCTGAGTAATGCTCCATTGTGTAAACTGACCAGAGCTTCTTTGTCTGCTTATGAGTGACAGGCACCTCGCTTGATTCCAAATCCCGGCTGTTGTATATAATGCTTCCCTGGGAGATGTGCTTTACTTCAGTGGCTTTGAGCCTGGTGGGAGCAGCAGAGAGGGCCTGCTGCCTCATTTTTTGCCAGGAAGCATGCTAATCAGAAACTGTCTATGCTCTCTGGTGCCACACAACTGAATATCCTCTGGTTCTTTCTAAATTGGGTCATTAGTGAGCCTATCTTCAGATTCTGGACACATGTATCTGCGGCTCCTCTTCAGTACCTGCCATTGAGTGACCCTGCCCTGGGTTTACTTGGGGTAAGCTTTTAGTAGATACTTTATGAGGCCTGGAACTACTGCCCTTTTTCATACTGGGGAGGATGTTTCCTTGGAGACAGCCACGTTCTCTGAGTTCTTCTCCTTTTCATCTCCTGGAGAGAAGCAGGAGCATGTTGGGATTCTGGGTCCTGATACGCATGTGTCTGTGCTTAAGAGAATGGTTGTGGCATATCCCTCTGGCCAGTGGAGAGACGTGGATGATAATGTGGCTACATGGGACAACCTTAAGCACCAAACAGTCGTGGGCTTGGATTTGCTGCTGTTGACAGACACTTCTGAGAGCGTTGCTGCTGTATTTGTCTGTGTTCTTGCCTTTTATCTCTTGTTGAGCTGTTTTTCTGTTATTCGAAACTTGGCTTGTAACTTTTAACCAGATGGAAGTTGAACTCATCTCTGGATAAACAGTGTTTCCTCTGACCTTTCTTATCTTTAATGTCCGTAGGTTAAACTTTGAACGTCATCTTGTTATCAGTCTCAGAGAGGTCATGTTCTCCGTTTTCTCTCCCCACTAATGTTGACTAACATGCATCAGATATAGTTCACCCTGGTTCCTACTGTCAGATTCCTTCTCCCTTCCTTTCCTTCCCACTGGGATAGAGTATGGCATGGATGTTCTGACAGAGACAGCATGCTTTGGAATCATGAGTGTCATAATTGTTTAGAGTGGACTTCTTAAGTCAAGAATGATTTTTTTTAGGGGTTGAGAACTGTCTTAGTTAGGGTTCCTCTTGCTGTGATAAAACACTATGGCCAAAAGCATGTGGTGAGCAAAGGGTCTGTTTCAGCTTACAACTCTCAGGTCACACTCCATTATCAAGGGATGTCAGGCCAGGAACTCAAGCAGGGAAGGAACCTGGGAGCAGAAACTGATGCAGTATCCCCGAAGGACTACTGCTTACTGGCTTGCTTCTCATGGCTTTCTCTACTTACTTTTTTACAGCACTAGGACCACCAGCCTAGAGGGTGGCACTGCCCACAGTGAGCTGGCCCCTCCTACATCAGTCATCAATAACACACACACACACACACACACACACACACACACACACACACACACACACACACACACACACACACACACACGTTGCCTACAAGCTAATCTGGAGTGGGGAGTATGACTCCAGCTTGTGTCAAGCTGACGTAAAATTAGCCAGGGCAGGAATACAGCTCTGTGGGTACAGCGCTTGCCTAACATGCATAAAACTCGGGGTTCAGTTCTTGTCATTGCATAAACTGGGAATGATGGCACACATCTGGAGGTATAGGCAGGAAACTCAGGTATTCCTAGTCGTTCTTGACAAGACAATGAGTTTGAGGTTCTATTGGTGTATGTGTATTATATGCATTCTATTTGGTATTATAATAAAAGCCTGGAGCCAGATATTGGGAAAAAAGCTGAAATACCAGAGAGACAGGGAACAAACCACAGCCAATTTTCACCCAGCCAACTCTTCAGGCCTGTCTTCCTAAAAAGGGAAGTGATGGGAAACTGGTCTCCTCCCTTCCCTTCCTCTACTGTCTTACTTCCTGGTTCAACTTTCCTAGAGCTAGGATTAAAGGTGTGCCACCACTGCCTGGCTGTTAGGCCTTCAACTCACAGAGATCTAGATGGATCCCGAGTGCTGGGATTAAAGGCATTAGTCACCACTCCCCTACCTTCATGGCTTGGCTCTGTGGGTGGCTCTGACCTCTGATATTCCAGATTATTTTTATTAAATATACAATATATCACCACCCACATATGTGAGACCCTGTTTCAAAAGAGAGTGATTTTTAAAATTATCTTTTCATTTAAATAATAAAGACATGGTTTAAAATGCTTGAAGGGGAGAGGGAAAGATGAGGAATATACCCACATCAAGGAAAATCATGGGGTGTCTCTCAGTGACTGTAGTTGGAACTTACAGTCTTAGGGCTGACTGTTCCAGTCTTTTAAAATATTTGTACTTTTTCTAAAGTGTTGTCAAGTAGTGCATATTTCAAGTATTACATCAGCAAGCGTTGATCTATGCTAAATGGCTTCAGGAAATTTTTTCACTAATCATCTTTCAGAGAACTACAAATAAGATAACTCTTTCTAAATCATAAAAGTGACATATAGTTACATAAAACCTTAGCCTCTATTACTGAGCTTCTCTGTTAGAATATCTTTGCTGAAAGTGAGAGCCAGAAAGGTAAAGAAATAATATGTGCAGAGAATAATTAAAAACACACCAAGATAAATTAGAGTGAAGAGTCATAAATGAAGCAGAAAACCGGTATTCATTTTTATGAAGTAGTATTAACATAGAGGCATAAATCAATAGCTCTGGCAGAACACTTCATAAGCATCAGGGCAAACTACATTAATCCAAGGACATACACGACAGCAAAAAAAATTAACACGAACATAGTATTTTCAACTCTAACATTTCTCCATACTTGCATTAGTTACTTTGAAAAGATAAAGAAGCTTTTTTCAAAAGTGGTTGGAGAGGTGGCTCAGAGGTTATGAACACTGGCTCCTCTTCCAGAGGTCCTGAGTTCAATTCCCAGGAGCCACATGGTGGTTATAATTCAGTCTGGTGTCCTCTTCTGGTGTGTAGGCAGAACACTGTATGTATAATAAATAAGTAAATCTTTTAAAAGGAGGAGGAGAAGAAGAAGATTCCAAAAGTGTGTTTTGTCATTTGCAAGGCTTATCAGTCACTTGTTTTTATAGTTCCTAATGTTTCTTTCTCTTTTTTTTTTTGTTTTTTATTTTTTTATTTTTTTGAGTCTCTCTATGTAGGTCTGGTTGTCCTAGAACTCATCATGTAGATCGGGCTGGCTTCAGACTTAACGGAGATCTATCAGCCTCTGCCTCTCAAGGAGTCAAAGGGGTGGGCCACTGTGTTTGATCATTCCAAATATTCCTAAGTCACTGAAAGGTCTCCAAAAATTGCTGGAAAATACTTCTGCAAATGTCTCTCACAGCCTGCTCTGTAAACTATTTTGCTAGATAAGGTACTGAGCCCCAGGAGCTCCCTGTCAAAACACTACTTTCACACTTCCTCCTGTCTGCCCAAATCCTCTCCACCCTTCAGGCCTACCTCAGCTCAACTCTCCTTACTACTGTTAAATTGTATCTGTCTATTCTTGTCCATACACATCATTTACTTTTGCCTAGCTAAACCTGTTAAATAATTGTATGCACCATCAACATGACATTTTATCACTGCTAATTTGCACCATCACCACTGTTCATTCCCTCTTCCCTTCCTCCCTCCCTCCCTTCTTTCCTTTCCATATCTAACAGATTTATTTTTAAAGGGAGGGCACATAAGTATGGACTAGAACATAATGTAAGCTGTTTTACTAATTATTTTATAATCACAAGCCAACACAGAGGATGATACTCTGTACAAAACATAACAGATTCAAACAAGCAGTTCCCTTAGCAAGGCTGAAGATTCCGTCTCTGGTATTTGGAATTTAGGATACAATCCAGGGCTGGAGAGATGGCACAGCCAGTAAAGGCCAGACTCACAGCCAAAGAGATAGATGCAGTCTTTGTTTTGGGATGGATCACTGGGTGTTTGAAACAGCTCATGCTTTTAACATATTTGAACAGAAGAATAGCTACCTCACCCAGTTAGTGAGGAGGAAGGAAGGAAGGAAAAAGCAGGTAAGTTTTGGATTTCATGGGTCATAACTACTGAAGTTCTGCCCCCCAATACAGTGCCAGGTAGGGTTATACTTCTTGTCAAACTCCTTGATATAGGCCGAAATACCCTTTCCTATGTCGTTCTTCTCCAGTGCCTGAGTAGTGACCTTATTGAGACTTATTGATGATGAAAAACATTGAAAAATAAGTATCTTTACTGAACATATATGGATTCCTTATCATTATTGCCTAAAATTCAGTTCAATATCTACTTGTAGCATTTACACCGTATTAAGAATTAGCACTTAGAGATAATTTCAAGTAGGTGAGCTACAAATACAATATCATATCATAAAGTGGACTTGACTGTGTGCAGATCTTGGTCCCCATGAGGATTCTAGAACCTATAGAGAAACAACTATAAATATTATTGTCTTCATTAATTTAATATCATCATGCCTCAACTGGAGCCTGGATTATGTTCTGCATGACATCATGGAGATCAGTGGCTGTGCTTAGCTGAGAAGGTGGATGAGGAAGCACTGGAATGAAATTGCTATGTCTATTGCTTGTATTTGTCCCTTTTCATCTGTCTGATTTCAAATGAACTACTCTAGGCCTGTTTCTTATCTGAAGAACAATACATCTATTTCACAGAGTAGTGCTGAAAAATAAATTAATTCACACATGTATAAGATACCCCAGACAGCTTTTATAGAACATAGTAAGCATTCAATCAGTGTTAGTTACTTGATGCTTGAGAAATAATAGATTTTATGCAAATTAGAATTCTAGATACGTCATCCCTAGAACTGTGATTGTAAAATAACACATATGTAAAATTGTTAGAGAAATTAGTGTATCTTCTTAGAATGCATTATTTATATATAGTTTTAGATGTGTTATTCCAAGTGAGTTTTATACCTATATCATTTTATATTCTTAATATTTTAGATATTTAAAGACAATATAGGAATGATTTTTGATTATTTCATATTTGATTTACATGCTATTTTCAGTGTCTGATTATGTTGTTCGTAAGATGGTGCTTGACAGTGGCTGCCAGCCATCATGGTTTTCTTTGCTGTCTGTACTGAACTGGTGAGAATTAGATGAGTAGATGGACAGACAGCCGAAGAAAAGCTTCCTACTGAATTTCTTGAAGCATATTTGCTTCTTAAAATCTATATGGATATTTATCTTACATAATTTAACAAATCAATCTTCACATTTAGCTAATTAAATGTAAGTATAAAAGTGACTCACACAACAGTGGCATAAAGGAATAACCCTCACGTCATTGCAAATCAGTTTTTGTTGCTCTGTGGAGCCATCTGCTGGTCAGTAGTGTATTACAGCTAATGCAAGCTTTTCCCATCCACCTGTAGTTAGGCTCTCTAAAGATCTTGTACTCCCCATGAGGATATAGCTAGGAATCTGTAGCCCAAATAAGACCAGAGGAACAGCTCATTCCAGAAACAAAGAATCAAGGTCACTCAAAATAATGAAGAAAAGAATCCTGTCTGGATATGAGTATGTACTATATATTTCAGAATATTTTTAGTCATCTAACACCTTTTTTGTACTTGTTCCTGCTAAAAGGATGGAAAAATACACTTACTGCATGAATTCTAGTTAGTGTATAATGAAAATCTGGAGCCAGGTATCGGGGGCGAGCTGATATTGGGGGTAAGTGATGTGGGATGTCTTTCTGTATGTTATGAATAAAGGGACTGTTTTGGCCTATGGCAGGGCATCTTAGAAGCAGGCAAGAAATCTGAGCAAAGATATAGGGGAAGGAGGGTGGAATCTTGAGAGACCAGCCACCAAAGAAGCAGTATGTAAAGGAATTCAGATAGGCTATGGGTCATGTAGCAGGACAGATGAATGGAAATGGGTCGAGCTAAGACTAGAGAGCTAGCAATAAGTCTTAGCCATAACTCGAATAGTTTGTAATTAATATAAGTGACTGAGTCATGTTTGTGGGGCTAAGCAGCTGCGCATGAGTCCAGACTGTGGCGCTGAGGCGGGCCAGAAACTCTCACTACTAAACTGGAATATCCAAGAGAGGAAACAGACCACAGTCAATTCTCACCCAGCCAGCTTCTCAGGCCAAACAGGGTAAATGCATCAGGGGTCCTTAGCCGGATTTGTCCTTCTACAGAATGCCTGAAAGTCTGCCTTATATATATTCTCTCCCAGCTGTTTCACTTCCAGTTCAACTCTGCATCATAATCCTAGAGTTAGGATTACAGGTGTGAGCTACTACTGTTTGGCTGTTAGGCCTTGAACTCACAGAAATCTGAAAAGATCTCTATCTCCTGAATGATGGGATTAAAGGCATGGGTCACCACTCTCTGACCTTCATGATTTGACTCTGGATGATCGACTCTCTGAAATTCCAGGCTGATTTTATTAAATATAGTCGCTACAGCTACACACACACTTATGCATATATATAAACTTAAAGATATGTATAGATCAATATCTTTCTACTTACAAAGAAAACTTTATATCTGTTCTTTTTTTCTATAGAAGCGACATTGTTATCTCTACATTAGCATTGTTCTTTTAGATCACCATGAACTCTCCCAGCTGTAACAATGTCACCCTGTCTTCACTGTTATTATCTCTTCTGTTTAGATGCTCACGTGACCCCAGCCTATTCAGGGGAAACCCCCTGTACCATGTCCTTCATCCTTTAAGATTTCTATCTTTAGGGAGAGATGGCTCAGTGGTTGAGAGCTCTGGCTGCTCTTCCAGAGGACCCAAGTTTAATTCCCAGAACCCTTTTTTTAATTATAAGGTTATGCATGAATGTTGATTTTTCCCAATGCAATACATAATATTAAAATTAACCCTCAACGTACACAAGTTCTGCACACATGCATTAAGATAACTTTGAATGGAAAAATGCATGGGGGAAATATGACTGTGTGTTAAACTGCCTTCTGTGTTTGTGCTATCATTCTCTAAATAATGTAGTGTAGAGCAGTCAGGAGCACTCACAGAATTGTGTTGCCAGTGGTCTTCCATCAGAACACAGCCCAAGACAGGAGTCATATGAGGAGAATCCTGAGTGCTTGTAAGAAAACTCAAAGAAACAAGATAAGAATCTTGTGACCTCAGTTTCTCCAAAATATAGAATTGTTCTTGGATTGTGATCTCATGTTTCTTACAGGTGTAGCAGATAGGAGTGGGTTTACTTCAGATTATTTATTACTGCTGGCTATTGTTATTTGTGTAACAATGAGGTTTCTGGCCTGGACTAGCCCCACAATTCGAACCTGCCTGCTGCTGCTTATCTGGATCAGCCATCCCAAAGTCCCAAAGAAACACACAGACACATATTAACTTCATGCTGTTTGGCCTATGGCTTAGGCACATTGCTAGCTAGCTCCTTCATCTTAAATCAACCCATTTCTATTAATCTGTCTGCCATGTAGCCCGTGGCTCACCTGTGTTCCTTACATGTTGCTCCTTTGGTTGTCTGGCTCCTTCTGTCTGTGTCTCTGCCCTCCTACTACTACCTATTCTGATTCCTCCTCCTTCTTCTACGGTGCCTGTCATGGGCCAAAACAGCTCCTTTATTTAAAGATTGATATTCACAGCATACAGAAAGACATTCCACATCACCACCTCATTTCTGTCTAATCAAAAAGGAAGGTTTCAATTTTAACATAGCAAAATTACATATAAAAAATAGCTATCAAGCAAGAATTACAGTTACAATATCTAGTCTATTTGTATTTGGCAAAATTAAAGAAAATACTCTATCATCTACCTTATCCTTGCGAATCTAAAATTTCATATCCAATATACTCTTTAAAATAACAAAAAACTATACATATAATTAATCTTGAACTATATCAAAGACAACAGATGGATATATTACCCAAGTAAATAGGAAGTGCAAGCAACTTCCAAAATCTAGAAATGACAGAGATGACACATATGTTCCTGGACAGTTACCCAGAGATCCATCTTCAGCCTACAGGCCTAGAGTCTCTGGCATACCTTTCAGTGAAGCAGGAAATCTGAAGGACTACACTGCCCAATCTGGTATAGTTCGCCAGTTGCTTCTCCTTGTGTTCTCAAGAATGTCTGACAGTTTTCTCTGTAAAGCAGGAACCTGAATGACCATCTTGGCATGTTCTGTCAAAGTTCAGAGGTCACTTCCCTATGGAACCTGCATGTCCAGTTTAAACAGCATACTGTCAAGCAGTCAATACAAGTACATGTTCTTGTCCAGTGGTTGTCACCACAAAGAAAGTAAACTCCATATGGAGTTTCTTTGATGCCCATTTTTCTCTTGAAATAGATTGGTGCTGCCAGGAGCAGATCTGTCTCACTGTCCAGAAAAGTTCTTAAAATATTTTAAATTCCATATTCTGTACACCTTAAAAGTATTTGAAGATTACCTATCTAATTGAAATATATCGTTGTATATCTAAAAATCTAACTAACATGACTATAAGTTTGTTTATCATAGGTGACTATTAATCTGCATTTAATTATACATTACAATTTTAAATGAGTTACATAAGCATCAGACATTAAACAAGAGTAGAAAAATACATACAGCATAACAAAATTGACCTTAAATTTGTATCAATAAGCCAAAACCCATACCAATGTAAAGTATTTTGAGATTAACAGCTGATTTTTGGATTAAAGTAAATTCAATAATCTAATTTTTAAAAAATCACTCATATACCATATCCCCTTTTTCTTCTTAGAAAGAGATTATCTATGAGCATTAACCATTTATAATGAAAACATACATTTATAAACAATATTTTGGAAATTTGGGCATAGTTTTCCATTACTACTTCCTGTTGATTAAGGGGCACTGACAGGGTCCTGAGGCTGGATCTTCTTAGTCTGTAGTCTTCCCATCAAAGAATTTTCAGGTGGTTTTGGTTGATGAAACCATATTTGCCTAGAGCAATCCACAGGTTCTCATTTTATGTGGGAACAAAAGCAGAACATCTCTTCCAAAGCAATATATCCTTAGACACAAATTTCAAAGTCAAGATACCTTTAAAATATATTTTCTTATTTAACTTAGTAGCCTTTGCAATCAATTGTCTTTCTGCAAGTAGCTCATTAACAGTTTAAAAAAAACTGAAATAAAGCACAATAATAACCATAATCCAGACTCTGTCTATTTTCCATTCTAACATAGTTTATCATATTTTTATATTCTATTTCTCTTTTTTAGGGACTTCCTCTACCCTTTCTTTTTTCTCTGAAGCCTATGTACATTTTACACACATTGTAACCTGTTTACATGGTTTTATTCCCCATCTGTATCTGTTTTATTGTGAATCCTTAATCATCTTCTAATCAGAAGAGCTTTTAAAATGTTAGACTGTGCAGTGCTGCTTTGCCTGCTGACTATGTCCCTCTTGGCAGCTTTTCAACATGGCAGAAGGGCCGGAGTCATGCTTACTTTCCTAATTCTGGGAAGCAGTATTACACATCGTGAAATCTTTTACCACGCAACCCTGGGGAATCTTAGAGTCTACACTAGCATCAAGTAGAGCACAGCTGCTGCTGCTCACTCTATTTAAGGGTAAGAGCCACATAGTTTTGCCACTTAATGCTGAGTCAGGAAGGTTTTCTTAAAGGAGCTGCGTCTGCTCACTGCCAGCAAACAGAGCAGACCCAAGAAAATGCTGCTACTAAGAAACCATCTTTGTTTGACTCTGTTTCCTTTTTGGTCGATATAAACAGAAACCTTAAATCAATCATATGCAACTTGTTGTTTATATGAGTCTTCTGTGAGACTTCAGGAACTGGCTTTGTTCCAGCTTACATTCCCTGCAGCAAGTCCACTGCCATTTTGTCCGTGGTCCAGATGCTACACTATCTCTGTACAAGGACCCACTTCCGAGACACAATTCATAAGCTGCTTTGACTGTTTCTGTGCTCTAGAACCCTTTTTAAGCTTTCTCCAGCTTTATGTGGGTGTTCGCCCACGTTAGGACGCCATCTGTAACATTAGGTTTCTGCCCGGACTAGTCCCACAGTTCCGATATCACCACTGGCTATTGTTATGTGTTTACTGTCTCTATGGACAGACATGTTTTTGTCTCATGTTTCTTGATCATCATGTGAGGCTTTCCCTTGTGATTGGACACTTACTCGTGTGACTCTTCTTAACCCTCAGAGTATAAATTCTCCGATGCTCTGAAAAAAGCTGGTTATTGCCTGAGACTTTAGTTCACCTCATTTATCATCTCCATTCTCCCACCACCAACTAGAGTGCTGAACAGTCTACTGATTACTTAAGAATAAAAAGGATTGTGCATATGATATAACAAATACCATACAATTTATAGAAGGGGTTTACTATAATACTCATACATTTTAGTATTTTTAATAATATGCCAGTAGATAGCAAGAAACAGTTTTATGATTCCATATTATGCTTTTTAATTATCTGGATTCCCAACTCCCATCACTGTGCTTATCTTTATGCAATTTAGTTTGTTTTTTTTTAAACTCTGCAATGGAATTATTATAGGTAAATTTTACCTATATCCATAGTTATTACCTTGTAGGTATCTACTTGGTGTTTTTAACATAGACTGCCAAAATGCACCAATCCTGTTGATGTAGAGGGCCGTGTTTCCTTAGTCTCCCATCCTCTCCTTTTCCAAGGGGTTCCCTGAGCTCCGAGGGGAGGAGTTTGATAGAGACCTATCATTTAGAGCTGTGTGCTCCAAGGACTCTCCCTGTTCCTTATACCTGGCTGTGAGTCACTGCATCTGTTCCCATCTGCTGCAGGAGGAAGTTTTTCTAATGATGACTGGAACAAAGCACTGACCTTTGACCTATGAGTATAGCAGAATATCATTAGAAGTCTTTTTTTTTTTTTTTTTTTTTTTTTTTTAAGAATGAGTTTCTCTTATGTAGTAGCTCTGGATGTCCAGGAACTTGCTTTGTAGGCCAGACTGGCTTCAGACTCACAGAGATCTGCCTGCCTCCTGAATGCTGAAATTAAAGGTGTGGACCATCACTGCCTGGCAATGAGAAGTCATTTTATTGATTTTTTTGGGGGGGGGGGGGCAGCAGTGTTTGGCTTTGCCCTAGGTCTCTCTGGACTATCTAGTCTCTGGTTCTTGGTCACTCAAGCAGTGTCAGATATAGGTTCCATCTCACAGAACGGTCCTTAAATCAGGCATTGGTTGGCTATTCCCACAAATTCTGTACCACCACTGCCTCAGTATATCTTGCAGGCAAGACAGACTGTAGATCAAAGGTTTTGTGGCTGGGTTGGTGTTTATGCTTCTCTTTTGGTATCCTGAAGAGTGCCTCCTCATGCCAGCGACACTAGAATGAAGGGTGAAGGTTCTATGTAGGCAACAGCTCAACTTCTCCATGTTCAGTTACTTGTGTGGGCGTTGCCCTGGGCAGTCAGGCCCCATTGTCAATCTGTGAAGAGCAGCCCGTTGTCTTGGCAACAGTCTGGGCTGTCTGGGATTTCCATGGGATCCCTTGGCCAATAACTTAATTGAATGCAACCCAGTCCCGGTACTGGAAGCCTTATATGATGACAAGAGTTGGCAATTTGGGACTTTGTTCTCCCATTAAGCGACCTCATTAGGATCACCTTCATATATTTTAGGATGTTTCCACTGCACTAGGTTTGTATACCATTTCTCAAATGCCCCTTAATTTCAGATGTGTCTCTCCTGATTCTCTTCCTCAACCTGACCTCTCCTTCTCCTCCTCCTCCCTGATCCTCCCATTGTCCTCCCTCCTAAATCCACCCATAAACTCTATTGTTTCCCCTCCACTCCCTTCCTCTATTCCTAATCTTCCTGTGCCTATGGATTGTAGGTTAGTTATCATTAATTTAACAGTGGTTATTTATATGTAAGTGAATGCACATCACATTTGTCTTTCTGGGTCTGGGTTAACTCACTTGAAATGATTTTTTTTCTCTAGTTTTATCCATTTGTCCACTAATTTCATGTTATTTTTTTTTAACAGCTGAGTATAACACATTTTCTTATTTCATTCTTCTGTTGAGGGTTATCTAGACTGTTTCTGGTTTCTGGTTGTTATGAATAGCCAACAATGGTTGGCTAAGTGTCCCTGTGGTATGACGAAGTGTTCTTTGTGTGTACGCCCAAGAGTGGTATAGCTGGATCTTGAGATAGATCAATTTCCAGCTTTCTGAGGAAGTGCCAGATTGATTTCCATAGTGGCTGTACAAGTTTGTACTCTCGCCGGCAGTGGACGAGTCTCTCCTCTATTTTACTTCCTGGCCACCATGAATTGTCACCTGTGCTTTTTATCTTAGCCATTAGGACAAGTTTAAGATGGAATCTCAAAGTAGTTTTGATTTGTATTTCTCTGATGACTAAGGATATTGTGCATTTCTCTTTAAGTGTTTCCCAGCCATTTGGCATTCTTCTTGAGAGTTCTCTGTTTAGATCTGTACCCCATTTTTAGTTGGATTATTGGGGGGATTTGATATCCAGTTTTTTGAGATCTTCATATATTTTGGAGGTCAACCCTCTGTTGGATGTGGGTTGGAAAAAATCTTTTCCCACTTTGTAGGTTGCTGCTTTTTCTGAATGACAATGTCAGTGCATCTGATTTAATGTTGATATTTTTGATCCATTTGGAGTAGAGTTTTGTGTAGAATAATAAGTATGGATGGCTCTGTTTGCATTCTTCTACCTGCAGACATCCAGTTTGGCACTATTTGTTGAAGATGCTGCCTTTTATCCTGTCTGTATTTCTTGCCTTTATTATAAATCAGACGTTTATAGGTGTCCATGTTTATGTCTGGGTCTTCACTGATCCTTTTTTATCCCAGTACCATGTGTTTATGCTGGGCTGTCTATGCCTCTTTCTGTGGATTTAGTAGAGTCTATGGGTAGGAAATTTAAGAACACGGCAGTGTTGACTTCCTTTATTCCCCAGCAGTGAATGCCTGTGAGATGGAGAATAGTCTTATTCATGTGGGATAGGATTAGTGGATGGTGTGCTGGGGTGGTCCTCATAGTGCTAAGCAGATGTAAGCTCTAGGGTAGAACAGGAGATAAAAATGCCCAGCATGAGCAAACTTTGGCTGTAGCAAGAAGATCAAAAAGCCTAGACAGCAAGGTGATTAGTCCCTGGAAAATCAGTGCACGTGACGAGTGAATTCACCAGAACAGTAGGGAAATTTGAGAAGGAAGCTTGCCTTTCAAACTGGAGTTTAGAAACCTACAGAAGAACCCGTTTCCATCAAAGCGTTTCAACTGTCTCTAGCAAAGAGCACGGAGAACACACAGCAGGCAACATCAGCCTTCTAAGGCTGACTACTGTCCTGCTGTAAGCTCAAAGACCATCTGTAGTCACAGTTATTAGAAGGCTAAATCCAGGCAGAGGAGAGTTTGTTCTCAAGAGTCACTTTATTTTCAAGGATGTCTGAAGCATGTCTGAAGCATTCTATCATTCATTTGAATTGCATTAACATCTAAGAGGGATTTGTGTGAAGGTTTCAGGGTCTGAAATTATGTCTGGTTTGGAACTGAGAAGCTTCAATGTAAATATCTCAACCCTGAATTTCCTAGGCTGACAATCACTAATGGCTGCCCCGCCACATGTTGTACAGATGTCAGCCCCAAATCAGCTGTTGAATGTAAATCACAGTTTCTAATATTTTCAATTCACACAGAGGAAATAACAATGCCGAGGCCATAGAATTCCTGTTTATAACATTGTGATTCTTGGTAAAGGCTATACAAGGGCCTTTATCCTGTGTGGGAAACACACATCTTTCCTGTCACATCACACATCTAAAGAGGGCTGCTTACCTTGTGACCTTCCCTCACTTCCTCTACCAGGCCAGCTTTCAAGATAGTGACAGTGCAGTCAGTAGGGCTGTTCATCTTAGAACATCTAGTAGTCAACAAGACTTTGTGGAAATTCTGAAAGTAAATAACTCCTTTGTGGACTCCTAGACAGAGGTAGCATTTATGTATATCTACCACAGGGATAAAATCCCCCCAGAATGTTTCCACATCTCTGTGTTACCTGGGTCCTCTGGACAAAATGTTCCAGGAACCTGGGTCAAAGGATGTTTGTATGACAGCGTGCTTAAGAAGTTTGACACTTAGTCCTGCTCTGGAGAGGTCTCAACACCTTTGCTGGAGGGCTTCACCTCTCACTTCTGAGGCATTAATATGCTAGTGTTCTCTCTCTCCCTCCCTCCCTCTCTCTCTACCTCCCTCCCTCTCTCTCAGAATAAAGTTATTCCTGAAGCCCTTACACAAGCGCCTAGTTTTACAGACATACACACAGTGATATATTACTCCTCTTTTTTTTTTTTTTTTTTTTTTTTAAAAAAAAAGCCTCATGTAGTGTAAACTTGCATAACTATTTTTAAAATGATCCAGCAAAAGAGATGTTTGCCTAAGGCAAATCTGATATGTGGCAGAGCTGGATTTTTAATCCAGGTCTTTTCCTTCTTCCTCGGGGCCTCTTTACAGCTTCCTGGTCTCTGAGGACATTCCAACTTAAACACATAACGTTAGAATTTCAGTGCTATGATCCACACATGAGAGGAAACATGTGGTATTTGTCTTTCTGGGCCTGGGTTATCTCAATATATTTTCCTATTCCATATGTTTTTCTGAAATTTTTATCATTTTATTTTTTACAGTTGAATAACATTCATTTGTATCCACTTTCCACATTTTTTTATTATCCATTCATCAGTTGATGGACATCTGGGTTGTTCTTATTTCCTGTCTATTATAGATGGAGCCCCAGAGAGTATGGATGTGCAGACATCTCTGTAGCATGGTGTAGACTCCTTTGGGTGTATGCCCAGGAGTGGAACAGTTGGCTCATATGCTAACTTTATTTTTAGTTTTTTTAGGCATGTCAAGACTTATTTCATTATGGCTTTGCAACTTAACATCCTCACTAAAAAATGAATAAGGGCTTCTTTTTCCCCCGTCCATTCTGATATGGAAGAGATGGAATCTCAAAGTAGTTTTAATCTCTATCTCCCTAATGGTCAAGGATATGAGCGCTTAAAAAGTGTTTCTTAATCAACTGTATTTCTTCTTTTGAGAACACAGTGTTCAGTTATTTAGGTCATTTTTTGGATTGGGTTGTTCGTTTCCTTGGTATTTAACTTTTTATGATTTTATTAGTTCTTTGAAAGTTTCCTGTAATGACATGTTTTGGTCATTTTTCTCTTACCCTCACCCCCTAATTCTTCCCTGATCCCCACTCCCACCTCCCTTATTCACTCAAAAAAACATCAAGACCAATCCGGATGTGTGGTCTTCAAGAGGAGAGTGTTTGGCTTAGCAGGTGCTACCCTCCTGCTGTGTCCGAAGGACACTGTCTCCCTGGGGACACCTACCACCACTTTTGGCTTCTTAAATCCTGTCCCCTCTTCCACAATGAACACTGAGAATTCTGCAGGAGCTTAGTTTCTGCACCTCCACCACTTGTGGGTCTCTGTGTCAAATAAAAGCTTTTTAGGTTAAGAGTTGGGAGATGCATTGATCTGAAGAGAGGCTGCTGGAAGGAATGTGGGTGTGGACACATGTCCCTCAGGCAGGTTGAAGGGATGATTGATACATATATCTGGCTAGGATTTCCTCCCACTTGAGAAGGGCATCATCACTCAACTGGCTTTTTGTGCAGACGCTGGTAATGTCATGTCTCATTTGTCTCTTACTGGCCTTACTTCCCGAGTAACCATGATTCTACTCAGAAAATCCTGTGATTCTGAAATCTACTCCCTACATTTTCCTTTCATTGTTTCAGGTTGTTTATAGATCTGTGATCTAGTTGGAGTTGATATTTTTTACAGAACGAGAGATAAGGATCTAGTGCATTTTTCTTTGTTTAGATGTCAAGTTTCCCTAACATTATTTAAAATACTGCCCTTTTTTTTCAATGTTTATTTTTGATGCCTTGGTCAAAGTCCAGTATCTGTAGTTGTGTGGACTCCTATGTGAATCTTCATTCTTTGCCATCAGTTCCCATGTTCTTTTTTGTACCAATGTCACTGTTTTATCTAATCACCATGGCTCTTAAATCAGACATTACAATACTCCCAGCATTTTTCCATTTTTCTCAGGATTGTTTTATGTTACCTGCACTGTTCTGTACTTTCTGAAGAAGTTTGAGATCTTTCCTATTTCTGTGAAAAATAACATTGGAATTATTATTGGAGTGCATTGAGCCTGTAGAGTGCTTTTGATAGGATGATCATTTTTCACAATATTAATTTTTCCAATCCATGAGCGTGGGTGTTCTCTCTGCCTTCTAGAATGTTCCTCAGTTGCTTTCTTCTTAAAATATTTAATACTGAACTGTTCACTGTTTGTATCAAATGCTTACTGTCTTGCAACAGACTTGTGAGGCCATAGGGTGACCCACTTGACACCTCTCTCTGTTTTCCTTTATTTAACATGATAAGATTAATTAAATAACCAGCATCCAGGACATTATATTCCTTCATTTTAGATTATGTGTTTCCTTTTCCTCTTGTCCCCAGATTCTCCCTGGAGATTCCCTTTTCCTTTGTCAAGCATTCTGTTAGGTAATGCTGCACTAAACTAAGACACCTTGCTTTTACGTTTATGTTAGGGTGATATTTTCCACCTGGAAGCTCTCCTTTCTGATTTCCATTCATAAGTGTCCTGCTCATATATCAAGGGACAGGAATCACAAAGCAAGCCTTGGAGGCTTCTTTTCTCTCAGAGCCCTATATGTGCAACATCTACTGACCTTGTACCACACTTGGCACCTGTTACTTCACTTACATTATTCTTTCATAGGTAAATTCAATATGTATTATCAGCACTTATTTATCTTCATAGTATTTAGCATTTGAATATGTGTTCAGGCTAGCAATAGGAAGTTGTAACAGAAGTTGGCAATAGTATATACTTTAATCAGAGGACTTAAGAGACAAAGACAGACAGATCTCTGAGTTGAAGGACAGCCTGGTCTGCAAAGCCAGTTCCAGGCCAGCCAGCACAAGTAAGACCAAGTCTCAAACAAACAAACAAATAAAAGTTGTAACAGAAATGATATTTATGTTTCTTTGTATGTATTAAAGATGAATGATAACCAAAATGTCCTTTGTCACATTTAAACTCCAGTACAAAGACCATATAAATATAGATATATCCTCATTCTGTCATTTTGACAAGCACATTGGAGTCATTGGAGTCACACTTTTCGTTGTGTAATAGATACTTGGAAAATTTATGAACAAATTAGTGTGGTTCTGTCCTAGTTTGCAGTCTAATGGGAGGCAAGGGGGCATCCACAGGGAGTCTCAGATCACTGGGAGTTCTGTCTTCAGGGCGTTTGTTCTTGCTGACTGACTGTCTCTGAACTCTTGGATTCTCTTTTGAAAGGATGTGTGGAAAGAAACCAAGAGCTCCAAAGGAACAGATGTTTGGTTTCCATAGTCTGCAGGGGGGCATAGCCTTCCAGTAATCACGTGAGTGAACTCAGAAGCCAATCTTCATTAGTTGACGTCAGATGAAGCCTTCCAGATAATACTTTGGTTGTTCCAATATGCTGAGGCAGAAATAGGCTCAGAGAAACCCTGAAATAGCCAGATGTGATTGTGTAGGTCTATAATCCCAGAACTCAGAAGATCAAGACAGAACATCAGGAGTTCAAGGCCATCCTTGGCCACATAGTGAGTTTGAAACCATATTACCTCCCACACTCCAAAACCAAGCCAAAACAAAATAAGATCCCCCCAAAAGAAAAAGCCTGAGATATAAAGATATGTTATTTTAAGCCACCAAGTTTTGAGGGGATTTGTTACATAGTAGATAATTCATACATAGATGTACATAAAACTACAGATGATTTGGAAAGCTGAGGAATAAAAAGATGAAAGATTATACTTTTGTTTTGTAATTTAACTTTAGATTTAGGCCTCTCTCACCATGCTGACTGTTTTCCTGTCAACACAAGGTGGAATCACTGGAGAGGAAGGAGCCTCAGTTGACAATATGGTTTTATAAGGCTGGGCTGTAGGCAAGCCTGTGGGGCATTTTCTCAATTAGTGACTGCTGTGGTGAGTTGGACTACCGCTGGGCTGGTGGTCCTGGGTTCTATAAGCAGGCTGAGCAAACCATGAGGAGCCATTCAGCAGCTTCCTCCATGGCCTCTGCATCAGCTCCTGCCTCCAGGTTCCTGCCTTGCCTTTCTTTGACGATGAACAGTAATGTGGAGGTGTGAGTCAAATAAACCCTTTCCTGCCAAGTTGATTTTGGTCATCATGTTTTATCACAGCAATGGCGACCCTAACTGGACAGAAACTGGTACCAGCATTGTAGGGGATCACTGTGACAGACCCGACTATACTGTTGTGGGGAGGATTATGGAAGGACTTTGGAACTTTTGGTAAGAAAAACCACTGAATGTTCAAAGCTTGGTGAGTTGTTCTGTGGGAGCCTGGAAGAAAAGAATTTTGAGAGGAATGCAGAGAATGGAGGCCTGGCTTGTGAAATTCCAGAGGAAGTCTGAGAGTTACTTAAAGACTAACTATCATGGCCATTGAATATTTGCTATTTTGAATTAAGAGTTTGTGGTCCTGGTCAGTTGGGATTGAGAAGTCAGACATGATTGACAAGTGACTGGCATCATTGATGTGAAACCTTTGCTTCATGGGTACAGTTTATACTGGTTTGCTGCATCTAAGAAATTAATGATGAGTAAGAAGAAACCATCATCTCTGAGGTGAGATCTTCTGGGAAGAGTTTCCTCAGAGTCAACGTGTACAAGCTGTGTTCCAGAAGTGGCCTGCACTGGAAACTTAGAAGTGTTAAAGTCACCCAGGTGGGGCTGGGTTTGAAGGTATGACAGAGTCACAAAGTGAGCTAAAGCTTGGAAATATGAGAGGCCAGGAGAGCTGCTGATAAAGTTACAGCAGCCCTGGAAGGCCCAGGATTAAAGGATTGTGAAGAGAACCTCAGAAAGGCTATCAGTGAAAGTGAAACCCAGTTGTAGCAGAAGACCCCAGCATTTTGGAGATGCCAGTACCATGGGACGAACACCAAGAACAGCAGCAGTGGAAGGGAGCCAGCTAGCGCCTCAAAGACAAGCTGTGTATGCTGCACAGGGTAGAGCTACAGAAGTCACCCAAACCCCTGGAGGAGCCCAGATGATTTTGAGAGAATCCCAGACACTGGACACTGAGTTGTTTACACTGTTGAAGTTTGATTTTGCTTGTTAAATTTGCATCCATGCTCTGGGTCTTCCCTTTTGAAGTAGGAAAGTTGGGTTTTGTTTTCTTGTTGTTTTGATTTTTTTTTAAAATTTTTTGGACAGGAGCCCACAGTTGTGATTTTTGAAATATACTCAAAAAATTTCTAAATATTTATTTTTAAGATCCTTTATTCTTTGAAGGCAGAAGTTCTCTTAAAATACACCAATCTAAGATTAATATTTATTAAAATATAAGCCAACACTCACGATACAGGTAACAGTTTATATAGGCACCTGATAGACTGGATTATCTATGCGATGGACGATTGATACCGGAACCGGTCTCTCCAGCAGTCAGGAACCAGAAACGGGGACGCCCAAGATCCCAGCAGCCCCTTTTGAATGGGGTTGGCCACTCCCCCTTCAGGAGCCCAGGACCCTGGATAAGTGTCTTTGGACCTTATCAGCTGACACCTGAATCACACCACAATTCTTGATAATCTTATGGATGTATACAATGTACTTGATTCTATCTACCCTTTGCTCCCCCTCCCATGTACCCTTCCCAACACATTCTCTTTCCTTCCTTTTTTAAGTTTTTATGTTCTTCCCTCTTCTTTAAAAGCAAAACAAAACAAAAAACAACAAAAACAAAACAAAAAACCCAAATATCCCAACTGATAAACAACAAACTTTTTAAAAAAGAGATTTGGAGGTTCTGCAGAGACTTGGGATTTTAAGAGACTGAGTAGTTATAAAGAGATGGCATTTATAGTGTTTGAGTTTGTAAGGCTGTGGGGCTTAAGTTTATAAAATGTTTTACACTGTGATGTTTATATTAATGTGTCATCTTGGAGATGAATGAGAAAGGAAGGGTTGTGGCTTGACAGTGATGTTTGTGTGTCAGGTGCGATGGATGGTTTTCTGTCAACTTGACATAAGCTACAGTCATCTGAGGGGAGGGAGCCTCGGCTGAGAAAATTCATCCAGAATGTGATGTAAGCAGAAAAGCCTGTAGGGCATTTTCCTAGTGATTAATGAGGGGGGGGGGGTCCAGCCTATTATGGGTGGGGACACCCCTGGGCTGGTGGTCCTGGGTTCTATAGAAAGCAGGTTGAGCATTTAATCAGGTTAACTGTACATTTTTAACATATATAACATGAATACTTCCATTCTAAGATAGAACAACCAGACATGACAAGGACCAATCCCACCAAGCAAGTTTCAGTAGGGCAAACCCTGAAACCTCAAGTTCTGTGCCTGCACCTGGGACTTGTAATCAACTGGACTCAAAAGCTTCCATAGCTGCACCCCTGGAGCTCTGCTGCCTCAACATGCACAGAGTCAATCCTGAGCTGTCTCAATTCTATGCTTTTTGCTCTCCTGGTCCTATATCCCATGGTCCTGGCATCTCCAATACACTGGACTCACTATTGCAACTAAAGTTTCTCTATCATAGCTTCACACAGTGGCCTCTCAGGACCTGTGCTCCAGAATTCCAAACCTGCAACACACTGGCCTCATCTGCTCTCTCCCTCAGTATTGTACCTTCCCATGTCCCCAAAACCACTTCTACATGAATGGCATTGTCCATTAATTCTCTTGCCAGCTCAAGACATCGCTGGCCTTCTTCGTGGATGTGTTAGCTTCTGTGTGCTTACCATGAGGGGGCACTTTTATACTGTCCCATTGATTAGTGATATATTTTATATTTAATAAAGTCATATTGGAATGTTAGAGAACAGAATCACACACACAGTCAATCCATGAAGGTGACTCACTCTTGTAATCCCATCCTAGGGAATGAATGAGTGGTGACATACACCTTTAATCCCATCACTCAGGAGACAGAGATATTTCTGTATTTCTGTGAGTTCAAGGCCTAACAACTAAACAGTAGTAGCTCACACCTCTAATCCTAACTCTAGGATTATGATGCAGAGTTGAACCGGAAGTGAAACAATTGAGCAGGGAAGATATTTAAGGTAGGAGGAGGCAGAGATTCAGGCTTTCTGTAGGAGCCACCAGCTAGGCTGAGGAACCTTGAAGAGAGAGCATTTACCCTGTTTGCCCTGAGAAGTTGGCTGGGTGAGAACGGACTGTGGTCTGTTTCCTCTCTCTTATATTCCAGCTTTTCCCCAATATCTGGCTCTGGGTTTTCATTGAATCCCAACTAGAGTTCATGCAATGCATTGAACACCAGGTCTTTTTTTTAATGGCATAATCTCTTTGGTAGTCAGAGTTGCTTTGTTATCTGTGATGTCTTTGATACATTCTTAAGCTTGCCTAGACACTTTTCCTTTGTCAAATAAATTCATCCATTATCTTCACATTCAACTCACTCAAGTTCCCAAGATACAGGCAAAATAAGCCAGATTCTTGACCAAAATATCACAAACAGCCTATAACACAGTTAGTTCCTGAAAGCATCTGCTATCCTCAGAAACCTCCACCGTCTGCATCTACCTCAGCATTGCTCTCTTCCAAGCATCTACTAAAGTGCCGCATTAATCTTCATATATAGTGTTCAATGGCCTTCCTAACCCAAAGTTCTCTTCCACATTCTTCCTACAAAACAGTTCTAAAGACGTCAAAGCCACAAGTTCAGGTTTATTACAACAATGACTCACTTCTCAGGACCCATCTCTGTGATAAATCACTCACAAAAGTAACTTGAAGGAGAAAGGCTACTTTCACTAACTGTTCCAGGCTACAGTTTATCATTTGTGGACAGTCACAGAGGCAGGAGGCTGAGACAGTTGGATACTTTGCATCTGTGCTCAGACAGCAACCATGTGATGGTGGCCCCTAATGCCAGCACCCAGAAGGAAGAAAAAGACAGATCTCTGAGTTCCAGACTAACTTGGTCTACAGAGAGAATTTCAGGGCAGTCAGGGTTACACAGAGAAAACTTGTCTCCAAAAAATCAAAAATAAATAAGTAGACAGCAGAGTCATGAATGATGCTCAGTAGGCTCTTTATCCATTCCAGAGCTCCGTCCATGAAATGGCACCATCCACCATCACAGTGGATCTTTCCACTTTACTCCAATTAAAAAAAAAATCCCTCATGGCATGTTGAGTGCATATGCACAGTTTATTTATGCATGACTATAATGATGCATTTTTTTTGTGTCAAAAGACTGACAAATGCCCTCAGTAGCAGCTTCTCTGCCCATCTGGAACAATAGGTTTTGTTTTTTTTTTTTTTTTTTTTTTTTTTTTTTTTTTTTTTTTGAGATAGTTTCTCTGGGCAGTAGCTTTGCTTATTCTGGAGCTTGATTTACAGACCAGGCTGGCCTCAAACTCACAAAGATCCAGATGCCTTTGTCTCCTATGTGCTGGGATTAAAGGCATGTACCACCACTTTGCAGCCCACTAATTTTTTCAAAGCAGAAAGAAGAATTGTGACTATTCCAGCCCTGAGGGCTGCTATCAAGCCACTCCCTGTATTCAATTCTTATTCTCTCAGAGAATACCTTATTTTAGATAGTTTTCATTTCCTTATTCAGGTTCATTGATTACTGTTGTTAGTTATTTTTTCTCTTTTGGGGGGCCCACCACCCACCTCCCAAATGAACCACACGCAGAGGCTTATCCTTAATTATACACATCCGGCCTTAGCTTGGCTTGTTTCTAGCCAGCTTTTCTTAACTTTAAATTATCCCATCTATTCCTGTATACCTTTCTTACTGCATGGCTTACTGTGTAGCTGGGTGACTGGCCCCTGATGTACTCCTCCTTCTGGGTTACCTCTTATTCTTCCCTTCATCTTGCTGCTTCTCTTTATCCTCTCTGCCTGCTAGCCCTGCCTATTTCTCTCTCCTGCCTTGCTATTGGCTGTTCAGCTCTTCATTAGACCATCATGTGTTTTAGGCAGGCATAGTCACGCAGCTTCACAGAGTTGAACAAATGCAGCATAAACAAAAACAACACATTTTTACATCATTAAACAGATGCTCCACAGCATAAACAACAGTACTACACCTTAAAATAATATCCTACAGCAGATTCTTTTCTTTATAACATCTAAACTTGTATTTATTTTATGCTGTGAAATTTTTATTTTAGAATTTTCTATAAGATTTTAGTTTATCTCCTTACTACTTTCATGTATTCACTTAAATCCTTGAGCTTATCTATACTATTTCCAAAAATTCTTTTAAACTTCTTGTCTAATACCATTGTCTGTGATTTCTGGGTTGGTTTCTATTTATTTATATTTCCATACTATGGGACACATTTTCGAGTGTGTGTTTTTGCCTGTAGATACTTTTTTTTTGGATGTTGGACTTAAATTCCACACTACCAATGGTCAAACATTATGTTTTTAAACTGTTTTATCTTGCCCTGTCAATAATTGGCTTGCAGATTGTCTTAATACTTCCTAGGATTTCTTTCAGTTTTTTAAAAGGTATGTCTGGTGTAGATTTGTAAGTCTAACTTAACCCTTAAGCTAAGATCCGACCTGTCTGAGGTCTACTGAATTCCTCATTCATGTAGCAAGGATTCGCTGTTTGATTGAGCTTCAGCCCTGTGTGAGCGCTGGGCACTGTTCAGCCTCACTGTCTGAGCAGCTCTGCCGTAGCTCACCAGTCAGCTCAGATTCCAGACTTCTGGATCTTTGTTTGGCTGTGATCTCCCCCGTCACCAGGAGAGCACTAGGCTCTCTCTGGGCTCACCCCCTCCAACCAATTCCAGAAAATTGCTTCAAGGAAGAAAGCAAGAACAGCCATAAATCAGATCTCTCTGGCTTCAGACTTTTTCCATCAGGTGTTAATGTACCACAGTGCCTGTTTTTTAATGTCTGAAAAATGGTTGTTTCATATTGTGTAGTTACAGCCTGGGGGTTATAAGAGAAATGCAGATTGTAAGGACTCTTTTAAGGGCCACAATCTCACAATAAAGTATCACTTTCCTGAAAAAAGAAGTATTGCATTTATATTTAGTGTGTGTGCACATACACCCTGGCACGTGTGTGTTAGTCAGAAAATAACTTGAGGTCCTGGGTTCTCTCCTTCCATGCTGTGAGGATCCTCCTCAGGCTCCAAGGTGTGCGCTTCACCATTTGAGCTGCCTCAGCAGCTCTTACAAACAAATTTTCCTTCAGAGACCAGATCCATTGTGTGTATATTCACCTTTTATCTTAGCAAACAAAGTGGGACTAGGCTGTCTCAAATGCAGTAGACCTGAGATCTGTAGGGAGGTGTAACTACCAGCTAAGCGTGCAGTAAAGACAGCAGAGACTATCTTTAGAGACAACAATTTCAGATCGCATCCCCAGGTTCCTGCCATCTCTCTTATATCAAAACTTTTTTCTCAGAAAGTCTAAAATATATATATATATTTTAATTACCAGGCTTACAGGAAGGAAAAGTATCTCCAGTGCTGATAGATTTAGCAGATGGTGGAGACTCTGAGGCAGACAGGAGAGCCATCTGGTAGGTCTTCCCATGCAGTTGCTGATGTATAGACACTGAGGCAGCACCAGTTTCAAGCAGATTAGCTCCTTCCTTTTCTTGTCAGATAAGAGTATTCCTCCACTCCACTCAGATCTGCTCCACAGAGAGCATTTGTGCATGCAT
Organism: Phyllotis vaccarum; assembly: GCA_033318265.1. Lineage (NCBI taxonomy): Eukaryota > Metazoa > Chordata > Mammalia > Rodentia > Cricetidae > Phyllotis > Phyllotis vaccarum. The sequence continues at coordinate 63,615,910 of JARWLC010000015.1, read as the reverse complement.
CACTTACTGCTTCACATACCTTAACTTCGCAAGCGTTTGTGACTTGTGTAAGCCATGTGACTCATCTATATCCAGTGATTGTGCCATTCAAGTTGCTGAATGCTATGTACAAAGCTCTAGACGTAACTGAAATAGTGTGTGATCACGAGGCAGAGCAGGGGAGGAAGAAGAAAGGAGGGGGAGATGGGGGGAAGAGAGACAGAGGAGGGGGAGAGAGAGGGAAGGAGGGGGAGAGAGAGGGAGAGGGAGAGGGAGAGGGAGAGGGAGAGGGAGAGGGAGAGGGAGAGGGAGAGAGAGAGAGAGAGAGAGAGAGAGAGAGAGAGAGAGAGAGAGAGAGAGAAAGCTTTTCTACTAGGTCAATATTCTCTTCTTCTCAGAATGTGACAGAAGCAACTGTGAACATCATGCTAGTGTCCCCATGGGACTGGTTGGGCACCATTCAGTATTTCACAATGTGGACAAATAGCTTCTCAATTGCAGCATTTATTCCTCTGACTGAACCATACTGGGGTTTAAATGATATCTTTTCCTCCATATGGAATCACAGCTTAAATTAGGCACTTTATATCAATGAGAAAAGCTATAGCTTCAAGAACACATGGCCTAATAATAAGTGTGTGAAAATCAGCCTGATAGAAGCCACGTGATTACTGCATTCTTATCCATTCTTCAAGCTAAATTGAATGCCGATTCCTATGAGAAGCTGTGATTGTCTGTTCTATAAATCAGCTAAACTGAGCTGTGGTCCTGGACCCTTTAATTAAACACCACCCCAGATGTTGCTGTAGTCATTTTGTAGTTGGGGCTAACATATTAAAACTTTAAATTTACTCTTGATAATGCTAGGAAATCTCATCAAATTCAGAGCCAAAACTGAAGTTGTTGGTGAAATTTTGCCACAGGCCTGCAGCATTAACTCCTGCCCAAGTTTCCAGCCTTCTTTCCCAACTTTAGACTTGCCAGTCTCCACATTGCATGAGCCAATTTCTTAAAATAAGTCCATTTACACACACATACACACTCAAGCATACACAGAGACATACACACAGAGACACATACACACAGAGACACACATACAAGCACACATACACAGACACAGAGAGAGACACAGGCACGCACACACGTGCACACACACACAGACACACATGTGCACACACACAGGCACATATATACAGACACACAGAGAGACCCAGACACACACATGTGCATGTGTGTCTGGTGTGTGTGTGTGTGTGTGTAGAAAGATGAGGTTTTGGCAATCTGACTGAAACGAAAGCCTTTGCTGATACCCTGTCTAGGGTAATTTTCCATCCCCTGCTCATTGCTTACCATGCACTACCTCTATTTTCATGATTTCATGACGTCTATCTTCAAATATTTACAGTTATATTTTTAACATACCCATACTTGTTAAGGACAGACTACAAAGAGATTTAAAAGTAAGAATTAAATTTGTCTGTGTCAACAGTCAAGAGGGCAAGCCGTTCAGAATAACAGGATGGCTTTGCTCCAGGAGATCAGAAGTGAGCCAGGGTCCACACTGTTGTCCTGTCACCCCCTCAAGTATGGCTTGTGTCTTAAGGGAGGCAGTTCCTAGTTCTGTAGGTCTCCATCAGTGAGCTACTGCCAGGCCCCACGCTGGTCTCTCAGCTCATGTGGTAACATGACAGGAGAGCTAATTGAAAGCACTGATATTGCTTCACTTCTTACCAACAATGTAGCAATTGTTATTTATCTTTCCCACTGTGGACCTTGCCAGCCTCACTTCCCTGCGCCTTTTCATGCATGTGGGCTATAGCTCTCATTCTTCTCTCCTGATCTCCAGCTTTGGGGCAGTTGGCCAGTTCTTCAGAGAAGTCATGCTAGCAAGAAAGGCTTCCAGGAAGTCCTCAGACCTGCTAAGAAGTGACAGTAGGGTTTCAAATGGTTTCCAGTTCCTTCCTCTTCTAGTTTCAGAACATTGGTCACCGAGATCTTATCTCTCCCAGGCTCTGGTTTTCTCCATGTAAGTAAAGGGAGCATCTGTTGGTCATTAAGATCAAGAAATGGGCAGTGACAAACAGTATTAAATTCACTGAGATGGAAAAGGCTTAAAAAGTGGCAGAAACCCTTTTATGTAAGGGAACCGATGTAGACTAATCTTAGACTCAGTATGTGGGGCCCATGATTTGTGTTTGGACAAGCCTTTCTGGGAATTGACTCAAGCAGAAGACTGAGAACTATGGCCCTTGGCAAATAGTGGAAACTCCACCCCCCATATTAACAGATCTGGAGGATTACACACCAACCAGTTGCTGCACTATGTCATTTCAAACTCGTAGAAGAAGCCACAGTCTCTAGCAGAGTCTCAGCTATCCACCCCAGTGTCTAAGGCAATCTTTCTGGATCACCTCTCCTGGTTTTCCTTTCTCATTTCCTTCTTTCTTGACCCCAGTCAAGAGCCTTTTGTCTCAGACTTGGCTTCGGACTCATAACTTTAGGTCTTCAGTTATCTATTGCTTTGTCAGCTCTGCTTCTTTGATTTTTAAACGACCTCTCCCTGAACCTCATTTCTATTGGCTGGCTTAGCTATACCTCACACCTCCCACTTTCTGGGAAGAGTTAGAATCCCCCCTCTTCAGGTATGGATAAGCTTAGATATACTTCACACCTCATACTTCCTTGGAAGATTTAGAATCCCCCCCTTGTGGATCAGCTTAGTTATACCTCAAACCTCCTACTTCCTGGGGAAGACTTGGAATCCCCTCACTTTCCTGTAAGTGAACTCACCGGGCTGGCTGATCAAGCGAATAGCACTTGGTGAACAAGATGTATAAAGGGCTAATGGTAAGTGTATCTGTGGGAAATTTTTAGTAGTCCCTCAGAAAGTTAAAGAGAGTTTTTTTATGATTCAGCAATTCTTCTCCTACATGTGTGTGTATGCCTGATATAGTTGAAAGCATATACTTTAGAAAACTTATAGTAGATCCTCATGACCACACTATTCACAACATATAAAATGTGGAAAAGATATAAACTGTTTAAGAAACAAAAACCGGAATATGCATATTCTAGAACATTATTTAGGCATAACAAATGAAGAAATACTGTCATGTGTTACAACATGTGTGAACCTTGAAAATATATGATGAGCAAAAGAAAGTAGGCAAATATGCCATATGCTAAATGTTTATGTTGAAATGCAAAATCCAGAATAAGCAAAATTAGAGATAAAGAAAATTAGTAACTTCCAGAAGATGGAGAAAAGAAGAGGCAAACTGCTGAGTAGGCAGAGTTCTTTTTGGAAGTAATTAGAATGTTCTAGAATTAGATAATGGCCATAATTGCATAGCATCACTAATATACTGAAGCAAATACCGTAAAATAATGGACTTCCCGTTTTATGAAGTAGTATTACACTTGAATTCTAAACAGCAACTGGGCTCCGGCAACTGTGAGGCAGCAATCTATGCCAAGAGTCCATGAGATTTTTAGTGGACAGCAGATTAAATCTTAGGATCTCACTGCTGAGAAAAAAAAATGTACCTGTATTTTCTTTTTTGGGTCATCAAGCAGCTCCCAAATCCTGACACAGAGATTTGCCATTAGTTGTGAATGCTCAGCTTAGTTTAGCTCATTTCTGGCTAGCTCTTTTAACCTATCTTTTGCCCCAGGACTCTTTTTTAACCTTTCTTTCCTTCTGTAGATCTTTCTCTTCTCCTCATGTCTGTCTGTCTGTCTGTCTGGCCGCTGCCTGGCTTCTGGCCCCTGGCATCTCCTTCATTCCCTCCTCTCTCCTCTCCTTTTCTCTTTCCTCCTCCTATTTATTCTCTCTGCCTGCAAGCCCCGCCTACTCTCTACTGTCTAGCTATTGGCTGTTCAGCTTTTTATTAGACCAATCAGATGCCTTAGGCAGGCAAGGTGAAACAGAAGCAACACGTATTTAAAACAAATGCATCAACAAATGTAGCACACCTTCACACAATTAAAGTAATATTCTACAGCATAGGCAAATATAACACATCTTTGCCTAGCTAAACAATATTCCATAACATGTACTTTTTAATTGCAATTGACAGCATCCTAACTCAAAGAGGGAACAGCCTTTCCTGCTACTGTTTATAATAAGGCTCCATTCTATGGTGTTAGGCTTATCTCTTGGAATTTAAGACATAATTCAACAATTAGAAAGAAATGAAATATTTACTATGTATGCAATGGTCAAATCTCAAGAACATTTTGCTGACAAAAGGAGCCAGATTATGAATGGCAACATTCTTGGTGCCATTCAGATAAAATTCTGGAAAAGACAAACTTTTGGGTCAGAACTCATGTTGGTAGCTGATGAGAGTAACTGGAAAAGATCCTGAGATGATGTCTCATGATTGTGGTGGTTGTAGACGTAAGTTTTCTGTCCCACCTGGGCCCAAGATCTGGACAAATCTCTCCCACCTATGGTCCTACAGCTGTTTATAAACTAATTAACTTGGAGGTTTAATTTTATAGTAAATGCTGGGCAATTGTGATGTTCATCACCCAGGACTAAATTAAAAATGAGTGATATTGAGAAAGTCAACAAAATTTCTGTTTAGAAGTGTACCCAGTGCCACACTGTAGAATAGGGAGGCAGCTATGAGACTGGACCAAATCTCCATGGTCTATTTGGGAGGAAGACAGGTGAGGCCACCAGATTCTCTCTCTCTCTCTCTCTCTCTCTCTCTCTCTCTCTCTCTCTCTCTCTCTCTCTCTCTCTCTCTCTCTCTCTCTCTCTCTCTCTCTCTCTCACACACACACACACACACACACACACACACACACATACACAGAGTTACAGAGTTTCTCTGTGTAACAGTCCTGGCAGTCCTGGAATTCACTTTATAGACCAGGCTGGTCTCAGACTCACTGAGATCTACTTTCCTCTGCCTCCCAAGTGCTGCAATTAAAGGCACAGGCCACCACCACCCGGCTAACTGTGTCTCTTACACAGATACTAAGAAGGGCAAATGTGTTACCTGGGGAGAGGATATCTGTGGAATATTTGGAGGATCCCAGGAAGTAAGTCCTTGGAACAAAAATGATCTTTGCTGGAATTCAGAAGGAGAAAGGGTAGATCTAATAGTTTATCTTAAAAAGGTTACTTAAAGAAAAAATTCAGGGGAAATGTGTTACCTATTATTAACAGGCTAAATCAGTGCACAGTAATTACAGGACAGAAAGGAAAACCTGGGCCTCGTCACCAGCTGTGGGTATAGCTCTCTGTTACTGCTCCCAAGGCTACCTCATTGCCAAGGGTGATGGGAGAAGGTCACTTGCAGTGTGAGTTGGAGCCACATATGGGGTAAATGCTGAAAATCAGAGAAACAAAGGAGCAAGCCCTTTTACCAAATCATCAGGCTGAAAAGGGGCCAAGCATCTCCTCTTCCTTCTATTCCTCTCTCTGCCCAGCCATGTCACCTCCTGTCTCCACCTCCCTAGTTCTGGGATTAAAGGCTTGTGCCTTTTAAATATGGGATCAAAGGCATGAGATTCCCAAATGCTGGGATTAAAGGCTTAAACCTCTACTGCCTGGCTCTCTCTTTTAGACTGGATCAATCTCCTGTAACCCAAGCTGGGCTTGATCTGATCTTCTTCCTCCACTTTCTCTCAAGTACTGGGATCACAGGTGTGTGCCATGACTGCCTGGCCTCTGTGCTTAGCTAGTGGCTGGCTCTGCCCTCTAATATTCAGCAAAGCTTTATCTGTTAGAGCACAAATAAAATGTCACCACATTTCCCCTTTTTGTTTAAAATTTTAAAAGGTTATAAGAAAATATAGGTGATAACTAATATAAGAAAAATATTATGTAATAAATATATAAGAAAATACAGTAAGTACAATTACTATATATAATATATACAGGCTATAGTTAAATAATCACATCAACAATGTCTAATCCATTAACATTTGGCAAATTCAGAGAAAATACTCCATTATCTTTCTTATCTTGGGGAGGCCAAAGGATTGTTTGTACCTAATTTACCTTCTATCCTAATTTACATTATCACATTTATATTTCTCCCTTTTCTTTTTACATTGAGATCCCTGACTCTAATCTCTTTTGTTCAACTTTTTCTTGACCATTATTGATAACAACTTGTACCTAATTCCCCTTCAAGGATAATAAATATCCATGACTCATCTTTTGAGAACATGGGCATAGTTCTCTAGACTACTTCGTGCTGATTGGGGGTACTGGTAATATTTGTGGAATCTTGAGAAAATTCAGGATTATGGTCAAATCCTGACTGGAGAGTTCTGTGAGGCTGGATCATCTCAGACAGCAACCTTGAAGCTGTTATGGATGTAGAACTCAGAGGAAACTATAAAAGATGTGCTCTGAAACATTGGATCATCTGGGCCAACTGTTTTTATTAGAGATTTTTTTAAGGGGGCCTTCCTCAAACAGACTTGAATTTTCTTAACCCAGAATGAATCCAAAGCCTCTTATTTTCTGTGGAAATAAAAGCAGAACCTTTTCCCAAAGTAAAATATCTTTTGGCTTAAATTTTGAATTCAAGTGTCTCTCAGCAATTATCATTTGCCCATTAACAGACAAAAAAAATCCAAAATCAGCACAATAAAATATAGAATCCAGACATTCTGTGTATTTTCTATCTTTATATGGCTTACTATATTTTTATTGCTCTATTTCCTTTTTAAGAACTTTACTATTATTTTTAAACTATTTTGTTTAATCTATGACTGTTTTTATGCTTTCACTTCTCTTTACAGAGCCTACCCACATTTTTCAAACATACTTTAAACAATTTAGAGGTTGTTTTTTTTATGTGACTCTGTCTTCATTGTATACCTCTACCTTTTTCTGAACACATGAGCCTTTAAACTGCTAAGCAGCATGGATAGGACCTCCACCTCTGCCCTGGCTAGTTCCCCAAGAGATCAGCCTCATGGCAGAGGTATTATCAAGAGCCATGTTCAATTCCCCAACTCTGGGGAGCTTCTGGGTACACACCACAATTGAGTATCATGCCACATGCTGCTAATGAACCCCATTTAAGTGTTTGGTAGCAGGGCCTCTTAGAAGAGCTGTGCCTCTGCTTGACACTAGCAAACAGAGCCTACCCAAGAGAAAGCAGTTACCAAGGAACTGAGTTTTGAGTCCATTTTTGTGTTTTAGAATCCTTTTTATAACCTTTTGTCAGGTTTTACATGGAAATTCTTGCCCCATGTGGGGTGCCAAATGTAGCACAAATTCTAATAGGTCTTAATAATAAAAACCCGGAGCCAGATATTGAGGCGAAAACTGAAGAATTAGAGTGACAGAGGAGCAAACAGCCACAGCCACCTCTCTCTTACCTGGCCAACTCCTCACCCAAAAAGGGATGAGCTCCTATCTCTAAGAATCCTCAGACTGAGTGGGATTAGATCCTGTCTCCACTGCCTTATATTTCTGTCTCCACTAAGCTATATATCTTCCTGTCTCTACCTCCCTAGTGCTGGGATTAAAGATGTGAGTCTCCCAAGTACTGGGATCAAAGGCCTGAGCCTCCACCACCTGCCCCTGTTTTGCTTTTAAACTGGATCAATCTCATGGTGGCTATGAACTCCGATCTTCCTGCTTTTTTCATTCAAGTGCTGGGATTAAAAGTGCATGCTAACACTGTCTGGCCTCTGTGATTAACTAGTGGCTGGCTCTGCCCTCTGATCTACATGCAAGCTTTATTTGTTAGAGCACCAACAAAATATCACCACAGTCACCAAAGCCATGCTTTCTCCGTGGCTCATTGCCAGCTCCTCACCATCCAAAAGAGTGTCCCTTGGCTTTTCCCAGCTTCTTATTGCTTTACATCCCTTCAGAAAAGACCCTTTGGGCTAAGACACTCTTTCTAATTGGCTAGTGGTTTGGTGTCAATAATTTCCACAACTGCTACTAATGAGTAATTCCATTGCCTATTCATTACAAAACAAATATCTCATGGCTTTCAATATGTACCATAATTTAATTCATACACCAAAACTCAGATTATGAATGGAAAACAATGTTTTTGTTGGGCAGTCTTGATTTAAGTAAAACTGACTTGTAGTAAAGTAGATGTGATATTTTAAAAATAGCAATTCCAGTTGCATAAATACTACCACTTCCCTCCCTTTCTCAAGATAGGATTGAACTAGATTAATGAAGTTCTATGTTCCACAGCTTTGTTACTAAAAAGAAATCTGGAAAGTGGAGAATGGTTACAGACCTAAGGGTGATAAACAAGGCAATCCAGCCAATGGACTCTCTGCAGTCTGGAATTACTTTGCCTTCTCTGTTACCTAAAGAATAGCCTGTTATAGCTATTGATTTAAAAGACTATTTATAATACCTTTAGAAGAACAAGACAAAGAAAAATTCACCTTTACAGTGCCCACTTATAATAATTCTCAGCCTGTAAAGAGATTCCAGTGGAGGGTACTCCCTCAAGGAATGCTGAATAGTCCTACTCTGTGCCAGTATTTTGTTCAAAAGCCAATAGAACAAATATGTAACAAATTCCCACAATCTATAGTTTATCATTACATGGATGACATTCTTGTTGGCTGAGTCAAATATGGATACCATAGAAAGAATGTTTGAAGAAGTGAAAAAAGTTTTGCCTGCTTGGGGATTATAGATTGCCCCTGAAAAAATACAAAGAGGATATCCCATTAATTATTTAGGTTACAAAATAGACTAACAAAAAATTAGACCCCAAAAGGTACAAATCAGGAGAGATAGATTGAAGACACTTAATGATTTTCAAAGTTTACTAGGAGACATTGCTAAATTATGACCCACAATTGGAATTAAAAATGATGAACTGGATAATTTGTTCAAAACCTTAAATGGTGACAAGGACTTAAATAGTCCAAGAGAATTGTCACCAGAAGCTGAGAAAGAATTGGCTTTGGTGGAAAAGAAATTACAGGATGCACATGTGGATCGTGTGGATCCAGACCTTAACTGTATTCTAGTTATCTTGCCCTTTAAGCATTCTCCTACAGGAATTTTAATGCAAAGGGAAAATGTTATATTGGAATGGATATTTCTTCCACATAAACTGAATAAGAAATTATATGGAAAAGATTTCTGAATTGCTTTTTAAAGGAAAATTAAGACTTTATCAATTGACAGGAATGAACCCAGCAGAAATTGTTGTACCTTTAACTAGTGAAGAAATTGACCAATTATGGATAGACAGTGAACCTTGGCAAAGAGACTGCAGTAATTTTTTTTTTTGAGATATTAACAACAAATATCCTCAAAGCAAAAGAATTGAATTTCTAAAGAAAACTAATTGGATTCTTACTCATATTGTACTAGATAAACCAATTTCTGGAGCCCCTACATTTTATCCAGATGCAAACAAATTAGGAAAGGCAGGTTACAAATCAGAACATATAAGTAAAGTGGCTCACAGCCACTATAATTCTGTTGAAAAGTCAGATTTATATGCTATTGTAATGGTATTAATGGATTTTACCGAATCTCTTAACATAGTCACTGACTCTCAGTATGTAGAGATGTTTTACACATTAAAACTGCTGATTTTATTAATGATGAGTCAGAATTAACATCATTATTTATTCTGTTACAAGACATAATCAGGAATAGGAATCATCCCTTCTATATAACACACATTTGATCCCATATGGGTCTGCCAGGTCCTTTAGCACAAGGTAATGATGAAATTTATAAATTATTAATAGGATATGTGCTAGAGGCCTCAGTTTCATAAAAAATATCACATCAATAGCAAATGATTAAAAAAAGATTTCTCTATCATTTGGCAACAAGCCAAAGAAATTGTAAAAAGGTGTCCCACCTGTTCCTTCTATACCCAAACTTCATTGCCAGCAGGAAGTAATCCTAAACGTATACATAGAAATGAAGTCTGGCAGGTGGATGTATTTCATTTTCCAGAATTTGGAAAATTAAGATATGTACATCAATCATACAATAGATACTTTTTCAGGATTTCAATGGGCAACTTCTTTGAGTTCAGGAAAGGCTGATTCTGTAATCACACATTTGCTAGAAGTTATGGCCATCATGGGAATACCTGTACAAATAAAGACTGACAATGCTCTGGCATATGTCTCTAGTAAAATGAAACATTTTTTTTGCCTGTTATAATACAAAGTATAGTACAGGTATACCACACAATCCTACAGAGCAAGCAGTCATAGATCAAATCTAAATCTAAAGGATATGCTAAATAAACAGAAAGGAATAACAAAAACCCCTATAAATAGAATACGTATTGCTTTACTAACTTTGAATTTTCTCAGTGCTAATGAGAAAGGAACAACAGCTGCTGAAAGGCATTGGACTGTAGAAAAAAACAGCTGAGCTAAATCAGCCTGTCTACTTCAAAGATGTACTGACCTCAGAATGGAAGCAGGGTATGTGCTATGCTGAGGAAGGTGTTTTACTTTTGTTTCTACGGGTGAAGAAAATTTTTGGATACCATCAAAATTAATAAAGACTCAATTTGAACTGGAGCAACTTCATAAAAATAAGAATTGATGGGCCATTCACCCATACTACAATTCTTTAAGTTGTAAGAAAAACAAAAGTATTTGGGAAGGTTTTTGTTTTTGTCTTTACACAAAACTAGAAATATCCATCTTTGAGAAGTTAAGACCTTGGACATCTAGACATCTACAGCAGGAGGGAGGCTATCCAGAAAAATTTACAAGCAAAAGAATACCAAACCTATTGGTACCAGTATACTATACAGGGTAAAATCTCATTGCTTAACCTCTATATGTCTTTATTTGTAAGAGAAGTTGAAGTCCCAGTTTAATTATAATTTAAAACTGGCTTTAGAGTTGGAGTGTGGCTCTCTCCTTCTCTAAACTCAAGCATACTTATTAAAGGAAAATGCAAAGTCTCCGTATCATATCAGAAGAGTCACCTGATATAGGACAGAAGAATAACCAATATAAGGGACTATTCTATTGTTACTAATCCTATGTTGAATAAATACTTATATATTTAGCTTCCTGTACATTGTGTTGGGTTTTAGTCTCTTATCAGTTTTCTGCAGTGATACATGACAAGGCCTAATTACGAACTTGAAGTATCCAAAATGAAGATGGGGCCCCACAATGATGATTTCACACAGACTCTGACAAAGCCACTAGGCTGACAAACACCAATCAAAGATCAGATTTGGACTACAAACTGCTCAGGACAATTTTGAGGCAGCTCACTGAGATGAACCAGCTTCACAGACTACTATAGCCAGGACTTGAGACAAGCTATGCACTTTCCTACAATGCAGAGACTGGACAACAAATGACACAGCTACTTATTTCAGGACCTGACAATTAACAAAACTTTTCTTTTCAGGATCCCCTAAAGATGCTGTCTCCCCCCCTCCCCCCAGACAGCAGGAAGTAAATTTAAGAACACAGTACCCATATTCTGAAGAGTCAGGTGGGCAGTTTTTGGTCTTTCAATGGGTTATGGATGGTTGTCATTGTTTAGGGTAATTGGTTAATAATTGTTATTGTGTAAAAATAGTAAAATCGTGTAGCTCTCTCCCCCTTGAGCCCTTCATGAGGTCTCTGAAACTAGCCAAGGTTGACAGAGTTTCTGCTTCATTGTATCACTAAATTAGATGGCTGTTTCTCAGAAAAGCTTTGTTCACAGGATTGATGGCTGCTTGGGACACACCCAGCAGCCTGAGCCTGATACTTCCTGAATTCCTGAGACCCACCTGGTGAGCAGCTTGACCTTCTAAGATAAGGCCTTGGGACCACATTCCTGATCTAGCAACCTGGGTGGGGTCACCCAGGAAAGCCCTACCATGAGAACTGTTAACTGTTTGCCAAGGCAAGAACTTTCTGAAGCTTGCACAATTGCCCATTGGGACCATTGCTCTGGGAAATGAATATTGCCAGGTGGTCCCCTGCTCGAAGGTCTCCTGTTTGCCCAAGACTCTATTATTTCACAGGAAATACACTTGCCTGCCTGCCTGCCTGCCTGCCTGCATTCCTAAACTCCATCCTAAACTGACCTTTGGCCCCGCCCTGTTATTGCGGTGAGCCTGCCCATACCTCCTCCCCTACCCAAAGTAAGGTATAAGAATTCTACCCCGAAAATATGCAGGGCTCTAGGCTTTTCTACAGTGCCTGGAGCCCACACATATGTTTGTGCTGGTATTCATATACATATTCATTAAACTCTCTTTTTCTTTAAAGTTAACAGTGGTCATTAGCCGTGGTCTTGGGGTGTCTTGGGGTGCTCTAGAGGCACCCACCTATTACAGTTGGTTATGGTTAGAAAAGGCTAAATAAGAGAGATTAGATTCAGGGTTCTTGCTTTAAAAAAAAGAAAGAAAAAGGGGATGCAGATATTATAGGATATAAGGGTAGATTATTGAATCTTTTTTTTAAAGAACCATTACTAGCTTTAAATATTTTACATTGGATTGGACTTTTCATGTATTGTATACAAATTATATATATTGATATAAATTGAGATTAATTGTGTTACTGTACTTATATCTCTATGCTTGTTCATCTAACAATGTAACACAAATTGCTAGTCTCTGAAAGTTATTATTACCAACCAATTAGGATATAAAGATACGTAAGTTAGTAATTAGACACTACAATCAAGCTTATAGTCATATTAGATATGTTTTCAAGATTAAACATATATTTTAGATGAACATGTCTTCTTCAGACACTTCAGAGATTTTAACATATTTTAATAACATAGGTTCTTATTATTTTTATGACAATGGGATATCTGCTCCTGGTAGCACCAATCTACTTCAGAGAAGATTATAGACATCAAAGAAATTTCATATGGTGTTGACCTTCTTTGTGATGAAAATTAGCCACTGAGAAAGAAAGTGCTCTTGCCTTGACTGCTGACAGTATGATTGTTAGGTTTGGAGCTAGGCAGAGTCTTAGGTCTCAGTCTTAGAAAGGAAAAAAAAAAAACTTTATTCAACGCTGGTAGGGCCCACTGTATCAGAAACAATGGGACCCGATTCACAAATGAGTGAGGTTTTTATAGGGCAGGAAGTGAATCATGGGGGTAGAGGGTCAGGAATGTGGCTACCTGCAGCTTGGTAGGTAACCACGGTAACCACATAATCTGGCAGACAAAGCTTTTCCGGAACAAACAGATACTTAGTTAGATCTTATCATACTGGGCAGAAACTCTGTCAACATCTTGGGGATTTTACAATGCCCTGTCGTGGTGGGGGTTGTTGTGCACCATCTGGAAAGCCCCCCCCCCCCCCCCCCCCCCCCCCCCCCCCCCCCCCCCCGTTCACATTCCCACTTTCTCTAGCTCAGTCTCTAATCCTAGAGACCCTTATCCCCTCCTAATTCGGCATACTGCTGCCTGGCCAGCATCAGTTTAACACCCCCAATCTGCTCTCACAGGAAGATGACAGTTCTATTTAACACACAGGGTCCAACAGTTATTACTAAGATCAGCACAATCAATGGTCCAGCTAAAGCAGATAACAGTGTCGTAAGCCAGGGAGACTTAGCAAACTAAGATTTAAACTATCTCTGTTGTGCTTTATGTTTTTTCTTTCTCTCTGAGGAGCTCTCTAAGTTTGATCATAGATTTTTTTTTTTTTAACTATTTTTGAGTGATCAGCATAAAAAAAAAATTGTTAAACTGTCTGCCACGTGGCCTGTGGCTCACCTGTCTTCTTTACATGCTTTTTCTTTGGCGGCTGGTTCAGTCTGCTCTGACTCCGCCCTTCTTTTTTTTTAATCTATTCTGATTCTCTACCTACTTCTTTTATGGTGCCTGTCATGGGCCAAAACAGCTCTTTTATTTAAGATTTATATTCAGAGCATGTAGAACGACATTTTCACATTACCTCCCCCTTTCTGCCTAATCAAAAAGGAAGATTTTAATTTTAACACAGCAAAATTATATATAACAAAATAGCTATTAAGCAAGAATTAGTTACAATATCTAGTCTATTTGTATTTAGCAAAATTAAAGAAAATACTTTATCATCTACCTTATCCTTGTGAATCTAAAGTCTCATATCCAATATACTTTTCAAATGACTATGAAAAACTATACCTATAACTATCGAATCTTCAACTACATCAAAGACCACAGAAGGATATATTTACCTAAGTAAACCAGAAGTGCAAGCGACTTCTAAAATCTAGAAATGACAGATATGACACCTATCTGCCTTTATAAAGTTGGGGCATCCATCTTCAGCCTACAGGCCCAGAGTCTCTTTTTATTTCAGTGAAGCAGGAAATCTGCTCTGCAGTTCATCAGTTGATTTTCTTTGAGTCTTGAAGAATGTCTGACAGTTTTCTCTGGAAAGCAGGAACCTGAATGACTATCTCGGCTTGTTCTGCCAAAGTTCAGAGGTCACCTTTATATGGAACCTGTATGTCCAGTTTAAATAGCATGCTGTAAAGCAGTCAATATAAGAGCAGGTTCATGTTCAGTGGCTAACCAATGCCACAAAGAAACTAATCTCCATATGGAGTTTCTTTGATGCCCATTTTTCTCTTGAAGTAAATTGGTGCTGCCAGGAGCAGACATGTCTTACTGTCTATAAAAGTCTAAGTTCTTAAAACATTTTAAACGCCATATTTTATAGGTCTTAGAAGTGTTTGAAGATTACCTATCTAATTGAATTATATCTTTGTATATCTAAAACTCTAACATGTATTTCTTAATTATAAATTACAATTTTAAATCAGTTATATAAACATCGCATCTTAAACAAGTGTAGAAAAATATATATAGCATGAGAGAATTGACCTTATTAAACCAAAAGCTATATCAATGTAAAATATTTTGAGATTAACAGCTGAGTTTCTGATCTAAGTAAATTCAATAATCTAATTTTTTAAAAAAAGTCATTGATATACCATATCCACTTTTTCTTCTTAGAAAGAGATTAACTATGACCATTAACCATTTATAATAAAAACAAATATTTATAAACAATATTTTGGGAATATGGGCATAGTTTTCTATTACTACTTCCTGCTGATTATGGGGCATTGACAATCTCATGGGTTCTTGAGACTGGATCATAGTCTGCAGCCCTGAAGCTGATATGGCCATCTCTTCCCATCAGAGATTTTTTTTTCAGGGGGTCTTGGTTGATGAAACCATATTTGCCTGGAAGTAATCCACAGGTTCTCATCTTCTGTGGAAACAAAAGCAGTACTCTTCCAAAGCAATAAATCCTTAGATACAAATTTTAAAATCAAAATACCTTTAAAATATATATTTTTGTTTAAGATCCACTGTCTGTCTTTTTTCTTTTTTCTCTGAAGCCCATGTACCTTTTACCCACACTATAATCTATTTATAGGTTGTTTCTTTTTCATCTGATTCTGCTTTATTGTGAATACGTAATCATTTTCTAACCAGAAGAGCGTTTAAAATACTTGCACTCTCTTAAAGAACCACATGGTTCTTGCAGATAAAGCTGAATCAGTAAGTTCTCTTAAAGGGACTGCGTCTCTGTTTGCCGCCAGAAAACAGAGCAGACCCAAGAAAATGCTGCTACTAAGAAACCATCTTTGTTTCCTTTTTGTTCAAAGTAAACAGAAACCTTAAATCAATCACATGCTACTGGAACTGACCTGGGTGCAGCTTACACTGCCTGCCGCCAGTCTGTCGGCACCATTTTGAATGTGATCTGCATGCCACGCTTTCTCTGTACAATGACCCGCTTTAGATACAATATTTGGAAGCTGTTTATTCTTGGTTTCTGTGCTCTAGAACTCTTTCTAATCTTTCTCAGACTTTCACCAGATCTTTTAAGGCCAGGTCTTGCAGGCTGTCTAATCTTTGCAACTTTCTTCTGATATCTAAAGCTGACTGACCTATAAATGCTATGGCTACTGACCCTCTCTATTCTTCTGACTGTGGATCAAATGAGGTATACATTTTATATGCCTCTGTCAAGCATTCCAGAAACACAGATGGTGACTCATCTGACCCCTGCATAACTTCTTATCCTGACCGTTATCTACCATAGAGCCAAAAGGGTGCAGAGGAAGGGTCACAGCCATATCTGGGGGCTTTGTGTGGCTGGCGACTCCGAAGTCCTGCCACGGGTCCCTCGGGGACTTCAGTCCTGGAGATGGGAGGGCACAGAGGGCGTGGGAGGGAGAGGCAGAGGCAAGGCAGGAACAAGGGCCAGAGGAGGATGATAGGGTGGAGAGATATCAGAATCAAAGAGAATGAGGTTCTGAGTCTCAGGGAGGACAGAGCCAGATTTCAGTGAAGGAGGCAAGGGCTTAGCTGGGAGGATAGAGGCAGCTGGAAGAGGCAGGAAGGGCTGGACCCAGTCTGGTGGATTTTCACAGAGGTCTTCCCAGACCCAGATGTAGGGCTGCTGGTCAGGATGGCCGTGAGGGCCAGGCTGAAAAACAACAGCCTTCACGGCCTGAGCAAGAGGGAGATAAAAGGAACCTCCATGTGACCACCCGACTCCAAATGTGGGCCACTCTGCTGAACAGAACACCTCCATTTATGAACAACAGCAAACACAAGGACACAAAAGAGAAGGACAGAAAGACAAACACATACACACTGCCACCACGAAAAGCAAAAATAATCTAACGGATTTAATGGTTTGGACCTCCGATACTGACCAGAAGCTGGCAATAAAATGGTAGACTCTGCTACCTGATATCAGACACCCAGGCGTCCCTGGTCACCCACCTAGTCCAGAGTGTCCCCCAGACCTCATGTCCTGTGACCCTAGACATGTCTGTCAGTCGCTGCCGATAGGGGCTCACACCCCATGTCAGCGGCCACCAGCATACTCACCAGATACTCATGCTCCTCAAATCTCGGTGGGACCTCCAAATGTTAAGGTTGGAGCAAGTGAGCGAGACAAACCAAGGCAGAGTCTTAGGTCCCAGTCTTAGAAAGGAAAAAAAAAAAAACTTTATTCCATGTGCACGGGACCCACTGTATCAGAAACAATGGGCCCCGAATTACAAATGAGTGAAGCTTTTATAGGGCAGAAAGTGAATCATGGGTGTAGGGAGTCAGGAATGTGGAAACCTGAAGCTGTGTAGGTAACCCCAGTAACCACATAATCTGGCAGACAAAGCTTTTCCAGAACAAACAAATACTTAGTTAGATCTTATCACAACGGACAGAAACTCTGTCAACATCTTGGGGGTTTTACAATACTCTGTCAATATTTATCATGTGGTGGGGCCTGTTGTGCACCATCTGGAAAGCCCCCTTCACATGATGTTCAATGAGACAAGCAGGAGACACATCCACAAGAGAATTGCAGAACCTTGCCAAGACAAGGTAGCAAGGTCTTTGAGAATATCCTTCTTCACAGAGAAGTCTGTCAGATATGCTAGGCCTGTAGGCCAAAGATGGATGCTTCAACAATACAGAAGAACCTTGGGTGAGTGTGCAGGCAGCCAGCTGTTTTGGAAGTTGCTTGTTTGAACATCCTGTTTACTCAGTTAATATTATCTCCTTCTTGGATCTCTGAGGGAGTTGAAGATGAGATATTTATAGTTTTCTAGTGGCAGTTTTAGGGAAAAAAAACTCACTTAGAAGTTAAAGTGTATAAGTTTGGGAGACATCAAAATATAGTTTTCAATTAGTAACACAAGTTAGATAGACAGTGACTTAGGTATAATCCCTTGAACTCACCAAAATAGGATAAATAATGGAATATTATTTTTTAATTTGTCAGTTGTTAATGGACTTAATGTGAAGATAGAAAAATCCTGTTTGATTATTTACCCCTTGACCCCCTTCCTGAGGTCCCTGAAACTAGCCAAGGTTGACAGAGTTTCGGCTCCATTGTATCACTAAATTAGATGACAGTTTGCTCAGGGCTCAGATTCTCGGAAAAGCTTTGTTCACAGGATTTATGGCAGCTTGCTCAACTGCTCACAGGATATACTTCCTGAGTTCTTAGATCCCACCTGGTCAGCAGCTTGACCTTCTGGACTTCACTGGAGCGGGACCACCCAAGATAAGGCTCTGTGCCTGCATTCCTGATGTAACAACCTGGGTGGGGCCATCCAGAAAAGCCCTACCATGAGAACTGTTACAACTTCTATCTCACAAGCCGGATGTACCCCTCCCCTACCCAGAGTGCAGCATAAGAATTTTACTCTGAAAGCATTCGGGGCTCTTGGCTTCCACAGTGCCTCGAGCCCGCACATGTGTGTACCAGTATATCATTCATCATACTCTCTTTTTCTTTAAAGTTAACAGTAGTCATTAGCCGTGGTCTTGGGGTGTCTAGGGGTGCTAAAGTTAGAGGCACCCGCCTGTTACATTAACATTACTCTGTAATTATTGTTTTGTAATTATTGTAATAGTTATTGTACCTATTATATATGGTTTTTCTTATGTTAGTTTATAACCTCTTTATTTTTGACACAAAATGGGATATGTGGTGATATGTTATATATTTAATAAAACCAGTCTGGAGTATCAGAAAAGAGATCTACCCACAGTCAATCTAGGAGAATCAGGGAGTGGTGATTTACAACTTTAATAACAGCACAGGGAATATCCGGGAGTGGTGACCTACACCTTTAATCTCAGCAGATCTGAGTTTGAGGCCAGCTTGATTTACAGAGGGAGTTCCAGGCTCCCAGGCAGGCAGTGGTGGTGCCAGGCCTTTAATCCCAGAACTCCAGAGACAGAGATCTTTCTGTGTTTCTATGAGTTCAAAGTTAACTACCAAATAGTAGTAGCCCAAGCCTTTAATCTTAACCTGGATGTGAAACAACTGGGTGAAGAAGACATTTAAGGCAGGCACAGAAAGACAGATCAGGCAGTAGAAGCTACAAGGAGCAAGGTTGAGGAAGCTGGAAGATATCTGAGTGAGATCTGACTGTGGTGTTTCCTCTCTTTGATATTCCAGCCTTTCCCTGAGGTCTGGCTCTGAGTTTCCTTTAACACAACAGAATTTGTGCTACATGACCCTCTTGAGAAAAGTTGAAGGGTAAATGAGCTTTGTACTTTGAACTAAACGGTGACTACCTGGAACACTACTGAAAATCTGATCTTTGCAGATTTGAACACAAATTCAGCTCATTGAAGCCAACACAAGAAAGTTTTTATTTTTGGAAATGGTCAGAAAATGTGCTATTTGACCATCACTGGACTTTTCGTGATACTTTTCAAATAAAATCTGTAAGAATTTCTGAAACCTTACTGGACATAAAGCATGGTTTTAGGCACCAAAAGCCTGTGAGCTATAGACTGTTGCATGAATAAAGGAAAACTCAGGGCTAGATCTCTGGGAAAGTCAGAGATATTAGAGAAGAAACACCACAGTCAGATCTTACCCAGCTGTCTTCCAGCTTCCTCAGCCTGGCTCTTCCTGGCTTCTTCTGCCCTTCTGTCTTTCTATGCCTGCCTTAAATACTCTCTTCCCTCAGGTAAGGTGTGGCCCCACCACTGCCTGCCTGGGAGCCTGGAACTCCTTCTGTAAACTAAAATGACCTCAAACTCAGTTTGGATTAAGGGTATAGGTCACCACTCCAGGGATACTCCCTGCGCTGGGATTAAAGGTGTGAGTTACCACTGAATGAGCCTCCTAGACTGACTGTGGGTAGATCCTTCTGATATCTCTGAAATGTTTTTATTATAATACAAAATATCCACACAATAGACCAGACTCCTGCTGATTATAGTTTAGTAAAGGATGACATTGACCATGGGAGAGAAATAACACCAGCAGCTTAGCTTTTGAGTGTGGGTATTGCCACACAGCACCGAGTGACCAGGAGTAGGTAAATTATGTGTTCCAGAAGGTCCCTTGGGAGTTTTGCTCCTGTAGAGCAGGATTGGGCTTTGAAAAGATGATGGCAGTTGATTTATGAATGGTGAGGGAACTGTAGCTAGCTGAGGAGGAAATGGAGGAGCAGACCAAGCCTTGGAATTTCCTCTATTAGGATCTGTTAAAAGGATGCTGTAATTTTCTCGCATTATCTGGGTTATCCATGATCCAGCATACTGATACAAGCTTAAAAGTCTTCTTTAGCCATTATTGTGGGGGATGCTTTTCCTTCTAAAACAGCCTGCTGACTAACATGAGTTGGGGGAAGGGAGCAGCACCACAAAATGAAAGGTCCAGAGAGTAAAGCAATTCTGGGGAACTGGATAGTGACTGTACTTAATTTTACATTTTTAAGACATCCCAGAGTAAAATGATACCATACATCATAAAATTTACTGTCAACTTAAACAAAACAATTAACCCTATTTTAAAATGCTCAAGAGTAATGCATTTTGAAAGGGCTGCAGTGCTCATGCTTCAAAGTGAGCCAAGGGAATGTGGAATTGTGCCAGCCAGACCACAAGGGTCCTGAATGAAAGACTTTTCAGTGTCTTGGATCATCATCTACGAGATGGAGACAGAAGATAATCACCATTTGACAAGGACAACGGCAGTAAATAGATTCAGAAAGAAAGGAAGAGGCCTGACATCTGAGCAATTAAATTCTTAGTAACTTCTGACCGTGCTCAACTGTATTGTTGGTATTGGAAGAACACAGTGAAACCCATTTATATGAGGTGTAGATTGCACCCCCCCCAAGCTATTAAGTTCAAAGATGCAGCTACCCCAGAAACAAAGCCTCCACATACAGCCTCCCTGGCTCTTCCCTCCACTCCATGCTGGCTGGATTTTATTCTGAAAGCTCGCTTTAGCATTTTGAGGAATCTTCCTCTCAACAGGACATTGATATCTGAGCAGAACAGAAAATTGTCCCCATTTTCAACCTAAAGGTGGCATATTTACATAAGCTTCTCTTTCTTAAATCTGTCTTAATCCTTAAGGATTTAATAGTTGAAATGCAAAGTCCATTTTTAATAAATAAAAAGTCAGAGAAAGCAAGCTCCACTTTTCAAGTCATTTTTCCTCCTTTAAAAAGATGTCTTCTTTAAATGCTGTATGGTTTTACATGACACTTATAGTTTCCAGGATAAGGCACTCAAATGAAAATGCATATGTGTAGGTATTTTATATATATATATATATATATATATATATATATATATGTGTGTGTGTGTGTGTGTGTGTGTGTGTGTGTGTGTGTGTGTGTGTGTGTGTGTGTGCAATATTACATAAAGGGGTTCAGATGCTATCCTAAAAGTATGCTTTGTGGTTAAAAAGAGGTTGAGAATTAGTTCTTGACTTTAAATGCTTCACATATGATGTCCATTTTCTCCTGTGGTGAAGGAAAGTTATATTCTAGAAGAAAATTCCACTAGTAAAGATGTCCATGCCAGGAAGAAAGCAACTTCTGGAGCCATCTTTTGTCAGGAGTGTCTTACCTGCAGGACTGGGCAGAGTTATTCCTTGTACAATTTTTTCCTGGCCCTTTGTACTTCTCCATGACCCTGCAAAAGCCACAAACCCATACGCTTTCTGCAGCACCGGTTGATAATATGACACTCATCTGGCCACTTCCTTGAGTTTCATTCTTTGATGGAATCTCTGATATGTATGCATCTAAGTAAAATTGTTTTTCTCCTGTTTATGTTATTTTTAAGGCGTGGACCTAAAACAGGACCTACAAAGATAAAAAGAAACATTCTTTCTCCCTTACACATAGGTGAATAAATAAGGAAGGGCTGAGATCATAAGGCCATCTCAAAGTGCAATATAAATTATTTTAATATTACTTCTCACCTGTCTCGAAATGAGAGATGGTTCTGACGTTTGCTATTTTGCATTTGAGGCTGTTGCTCAGCTGCACCACTGCAGTGAATATTTTAAATCGCAGGGAAATATCTGCTCTTGAGGTTGCAGGAGTGTTACAGGAACTGTTTTGTTCAGTCTGTCTGGCCTGTGGATATTTGGGGCAACATCTGTACCTTCATTTTACATCTGTCTCTTTTGCTGCCCCAAATTTTAAGTCACATTTTGCACAAATCCTAGTTGTTCTTATAATAAAAACCTGGAGTCAGATATTGGGGTAAAGCTGAAAGATCAGAGAAGCAGAGAAATAAGCCAGTAGAAAAACTTCTCACCATTACTGAATCCTCAGGCAGAAAGGGAAAATCCTGTCTCCATGAATCCCCAGACTGAATGCTCTGAGTCCTCATCCTAAAGGGAAGGGAAGGCCCAGGGTTGAGCTCCTGTCTCCTCCTGCCTTGTATTCCTTTCTCTGCCAGTTGTGGGGATTTAATAAAGTTTCAGAAGTTTTGGAAGTTTTGGAGATATCAGAGGGAATCTACCCACAGTCTATGTGGGGAGTTAATAGAAGCTCCAGAAGTCCCAGAGCTCCAATCACAGTCAGTCTAGGAAAATCAGAGTGGTGATTCAAACCTTTAATCCCAGCACAGGGAGTATCCTGGGAGTGGTGACCTACACCCTTAATCCCAACTGAGTCAAGGTCACTTCAGATTATAGAAGGAATTCCAGGCTCCCAAGCAGGTGTGGTGGGGCCACGCCTTAATTACTGAAAGGGTACTTAAAGACAGGATTGAAACCCAGAAAAAAGCCATTCCAAGGGAACTGAGGCTGAGGAAGCTAGAAGACAGCTGGGTAAGATTTGACTGTGGTGTTTATTCCCTCTAGTATCTCCAACTTCTTCAGAGATCTATCCCTGAGTCTCATTCTTTTGTGCAACAGCCAGTCGTATCATTTGCTGCCTCAACCTTCCTAGTGCTGGGATTAAAGGTATAAATCTCCACTGCCTGGCTCTGTCTCTCCTTTGGACTGGATTAATCACTTGTAGCCCAGTGTGACCTTGAACTCATAGGGATCCAGCTGGATCTCTGCTTCTCCCTCCTGAGTACTAGGATTAAAGGTGTGTCACCACTGTCTGATCTCTGTGGCTACCTCTGTGGCTGTCTCTGCCCTCTGATCTTCAGACAAGCATTAATTGTTAGAGAATACACAAAATATCACCACAGTCACATTCCTGCTCAACTCTGCATGTGGACATGGTGATCATTTAAGAAATAGTCATCTAAAACTGATAATACTTCTCCCTTCAAGGCTAATATCTTAGGGTTTCTGTTGTTTTGAAGAGACATTATGACCAGAGCAACTCTTTTTTGAAAGATGTATGTATGTATGTATGTATGTATGTATGTATGTATGTATGTATGTATGTATATGAGTGCTCTGTCTTCCCATAGGTCTGCAGAACAGAAGAGGGCATTAGATTCCAGTATAGATGGTTCTGAGCCACCACGTAGTTGCTGGGAATGCAAGGCCTCTGGAAAAGCAATCAGTGCTCTTAACCATCGAGCCACCCCTCCAGCCCCACAGCAATTCTTATGAAGGAAAACACCAAATTGGGGTTGCGAACAGTTCAGAGGTTCAGTCCATTATCATCATAGAAGGACATGGCAGTGTGCCAGCAGACATGGTGCTGGAGAAGGATCAAGATCTGCATCTTATTCCACAGGCAGTAGGAAGTGAACTGTGACACTGGGCATAGCTTGAACACAGCAGACCTCAAAGCCCGTCCCTACAGTGACACACTTCCTCCAAGGCCATACCTACTCCAACAGAGTTACACATTCTAATAGTGCCATTCCCTATGGGGGCCATTTTCTTTCAAATCACCACAGCTAAGGACACCAATGTAATAGTAAGTATGATATTTTCAAGATTTGTAGGGACATCATAATCAGTAGATTCTCAACTACCAGCTTTTCCCACATCCTGTTTCAAACCACCAAAATGGCTCCTAGATGTCTCTAACTTTTGCCGTAAGAATGCAAGACTGCCCCACATCCATCTTCCTTTAATGGTGTACTCTTTGAGTCATTCTTGTGGTCACCTGGGATTCCATTACCTACAGGTCTGATCAATAAAACTCTTTTCCAACAGTCAAAACTACCCCCTGCCCACCCCATATACCAAGATGGCAGCAGCCCATTTACTGACAAGGATTCAGTAATGATCACATGGATGATCATGAGATCATTTGGTCAGGTGGGACAAGTGGCTAAGGCTAGTTAGCAGTTGACCCACAAAGCCAGCCTATACCCACAATTCTGAATACAAGATTGTATCTAATACGTTTTTTTTTTCCTCTCCTGATGTGCAAGAATTTACTCTGTGTCTTGAATAAACTAGTTGAGAGTTCTCATACATTTCCATGCAGTGAAGCGTTAGCTGTTGGAACTCGGTTCTGTTGCATAGAATCTTGCTGTAAAAGCAGAAAAGGTAAAAGCTCTGTTACATCCATTTGTGACTTATTTCTCTACTTTACTCAGCTCCAGTTTTAACTTGTGAGGTTTTCACTTTTGTTGCTTTTCCATTGTAACTAATACTTACATTTTTTTGGGGGACAGGTCTCTAGCTCAGGATGGCCTTGAATTTGTTGTATAGTGGAAGATGACCTTGAACTACTGGTCCTCTGACCCCTCTCTTCCCAGCTGCATTTTCCTTTATAATCTTTTTCTCTATACAAGGGTTGCTGTATCTCTCTAGCTCCTCCATATTTGAATTCTAATGAAGGTAGTGAGCATCCCTTTTTCTACCCAAGGTAATTCAAATTGTTCATCAATCAACATTCCTGACAACATCAAAACCAATACAGTCCTAAAATAATCTCTTTTCTCCTTGATGTCTGTTACTATGAGCTACCGAGTGAAGAATATATAAAGGACCCAGATGTGAACATTAGACTTCAGTTCGCATTTCAAAAAGAAGCTCAGCCTATATCAGACTAATGTAAGAGTCTAGTGTGGATCAGCACCTTTCTACTGCTCCAATTATCTTAAACCCTTGAACCAAACTTCCCAGAAAAAAGATACATCTATTATAGATTTTATAAGACTGGACTGACTGACTAATAAGCACTTCTTGATTATGGAGAGTTGGGATGCTGCAGACCTGGACAAATTATCCAAGGACGTCTTTATCACCATTTTCCACTCATATGGGTCTGACCTTATGTTCTTATGCCTATCATTTAGGATGTAGTAACTTAGTAGAGTATATCTTTCATTATCCCAGAAGCTAGGTGTATCATCAGATGATAGCCTCTGAAGACTATAGCAAAGACTTCCTGCCTTTGCTGTCATATACTTATCAGGTGTTTCCATCCCTGTGTTGAAGCCTCGTGATTTATGACTGCCTTTCATTCTCTAGGTATAAAAAGTTCAGGAACCTGTTCATCAGAACACGGTGCTCAGCTTTTACGGCTTACTTTGGGGGAGAAGAATTCTAGGTTCTGTAAGAGGAATTTAATTTAAAAATTAAAATTCTAGATTATGTAAAAGGAAGAAAGGGGTGATGATTCTTTTAGAGGCCGGAGAGATTATATGTTAGGTTCTTTCAATCTCCTTGCACCCAAGTAAGCCAAAGTGCCTCCCTGTGAAGTGTCAGACCTGAGCCCTGTAAAGGAAAGGTCTCAGAAAGAGGCCACACCTTACACTGAACCTTCTGTAAGGCTGATTAAATGACCAGTGAGTGTAGAGAGGTTAGAATGTTGCAGGTCCAGTGTATAAGCATTGCAGCTCAGATGGAAAAGGATCCTGTCAGGTGGGAATCAAGGAATACCACAAAGTCACTGTAAGCACAGTGGATTACAGTTCTGTCTCCTCAACGTAACAACTTTGCCTTGGTAGGGAAGGCTTTCCCAGCGAAGAAAGTTATTACAGTTCTACTCAGATCCTCTGAACTAACAACTGCTCTGCTAGGTGAAAATTTCCCCAGAGTAAGTGTTACAGTTCTCTCTGCTCTGCTCAGTTGTTACTTCTCTGCTCTACCCATGAAAGAAGATCGTCACCCAAACCTCATTCAAGAGATTTATTTGGTGGGAGGAAGCCAGGAGAGTGGCTGCCT
Organism: Phyllotis vaccarum; assembly: GCA_033318265.1. Classification (NCBI taxonomy): domain Eukaryota; kingdom Metazoa; phylum Chordata; class Mammalia; order Rodentia; family Cricetidae; genus Phyllotis; species Phyllotis vaccarum. The sequence goes on along the minus strand of JARWLC010000015.1, from coordinate 63,590,114 downwards.
CTGCCAGGACGGAAAAAGGCAGCTCCCAACCGAACAGGTACAGGGGCTTCTCTAAGGCCTATTAGGAGCAGAGATATTCTAGGATGGAGAGTTTTAGGTTGGAAATTGGCTGGACTTCAATTCTAGAGTTTGGATAAACTCAGAGATTGGCTGGATTTTGTGTTTGGGAGATTGGTTGGTTTTCCTGTTAGGGATTGGTTGGCTTTGTGCTGAGGGGGCAGGGTGTGTTTCTTTGGCTCTGTGCTTCTTTCACTGGTCTTTTTTCAACTTTTCGGCCCATGTTTCAGGGCCAGTGAACTGGCTCTGGTCTAAGGGTCAGGGTGTGTTTCCTTCATTTGCCCTTTTTCCCTACACAGAGCCTCATTACAATTTATGTTAGGCTGGTGATAACCTCCTTAAGAGCCATTACAAGCCCACGTGCATCTGATATAATGTCAAATGAAACCTTTTAGGATGTATTAACTTAGGTGACCACTAACTTGTACCAACCGGAAGCTAGAATGTTATAACATCTGAGGCTTATAGCAAAAATTTCCTCACTTTCCTGAAACCTGCCAATTTGGTGTTTCCAATATATTTAAAGCATCTAGATTTATGCTTTTTCTTTATTCTGTTTCTATAAAAACTTCATGAAACTGTGGCCATATTAAAACATGGAATTTGGGGTAACTTAAATCTGTGTGCCTTTGCCATGGTTACTCTTATTTGAATCTAGAATAAATGATCTCATTCCCTTTGAGACGAGAGCTGTTTCTTATATAAATAACCCCAACAGTACTAATTTGATGAGCATAAAATTATAGTTCATTTAGACCTCATTAGGAATGATTTAGTGAGTGGACAGAGTCACAGTGTGGGCTTTCTTTCACTCCTACAGACAATACTTGTGTTTCTTTCTGGGAACTATCCATGACTGCTTGAGACCTTTGCTGGCATTGCAGAGTTGAAGTGGTGGGGAATTCCATTCTCTATTTCCTGCCCAACAATTGAGAGGTTTGGGAGGATGAGCACCTTAGCTCCTTAAAGTTCCTAATTTACAGAAAATGGATCCATGCAATATAAAAACTGTGTATAAATAATATTTTAAAGGTTTATTTTACTCAATGGATGTTTTGCCTGCATGCATGTATGTGTATCACATGCATCATCAGATCCCCTGGAGCTGGGGTTACACATGGTTGTGAACCACTATGTGGGTGCTGGAATTGAACCCAGGTTCTCTACAAGAGCAAGTGCTCTTTAACTGCTGAGCGATTTCTCTAGCCCCTAAATAGTCTTTTGTTGAGATCTGGCTATATCCTATTCTACATCATTCCCTATCATTTAAAGTGGTGATTGTTGAAGCTGTGCATTGCTCTGGAAGAACTCAATTTCACAACTGCCTTTGACACCCTTTTGAGGATGAAGGATGACTCTGCAATTGGGTGGACACACAAATGGCACCATCCATCCAGAACTGTGTACACAGAAGACTAATGAATGACATCCCTCGGAGAGGAGACCAGCCATTTATAGAGGTGAATGGTTGCTTAGAGGCACACAGGTTTATTAAAATTGTATCAGGGAATCTATGCCCAAGAATTTACCAACCATACCAGACCAAGGAAATAGAGTAGCTCTCACCTGAACCATACAGAGGTGACCACCTCTAGCACTCATTAGCCTGTCACCTGACCACCCTGTATTTAGTAAAGCTAGGAGTACTGTTTGTCCTAAAGCTTGGCTCTGTCTCTACTGTTGAAAACAGCCTACTTCATAGCTGATGCCGTCCTATTTGCTGACGTGGACCTCTTGTCCGTCTGTTAATCCATTCCTTCATCTGGACTATTTCTATTTCTGCTCTTTGCCTCCTGTGGTGTGACTCACTGCCACTGTAACCTTTCTCAGGCTCCATTTGTTCATTGTCTTACTCTGGCTTCTCACCTTGTGTTTCTCTATATAATATATAGACATTCACCATGTGATGTGTAATGTGTGATCCGAGAATGCTAGATACATAGCAGTGGTTTGTTTTGGGAGTGGACACATGATTACCTTTTGGAAGTCAGGTGTATTAGGAGACAGGGCTTTAAGACCATGATCTGACCTTCAGCTGGAAGAATGTTCAGAAACAGTATGTCAAAAACAGAGTAACAGGCCTAAAAGGGAGAGAGACTTTCCTGTAAAACCTGGGTAGAAACTTCAAGAGTCAGCACAGGGAGGCAGAGACAGTTGCCGTGAAAGGAATGCCAGAGGATTCAGAGAAACCCCATCAACAAATCTGCTATCTGTAATTGTCAGGGGCTGGGAGTTTAATACTGATTTAGTTTGGGTAGCATACATGGTGAAGAGAATAGAGGAGCGTAAGCCAGGAGCTAGCCACAGCCCAGACAGCTATCTTAACAGAGAGATGGAAGCAAGAGTGAGATGACCTGATTTCCTAGAGCGATCACTGTCTTAAAGGGGTAAACTGTAACTTAATCTAGTTATTATGAAGATTAGAATAAAAAGTCCATGTTTTCCTTGGCTGGAGGTGAGTAGATCCAAGATGGCTGGTGTATTCGGGCAATTTATTGTCAATGAAACTGTCACGCCTTGTCAGAGTATTTTACTCAATACATTTGGCACTGAGGAAAGGGCAACATGTCCATGTGCTTCTGACATGGCACACTTCCTATGCCTTCATTGGCATTAAGTACAAAGATGAAAAGACAATACATCATGTTCTCATGGAAAACAAACTGCCTTAAAATCATTTTTATTTTTTAGTATTGTTTCCAATAATTTTAAATCACAAACATTAACACTGTGGTATTTTTTGGTCATGAAATATTAAAGATTCCTTATTTTGCTACAGAATATAAGATAGAATATTATCTGCAATCTTCTTACAGCTGATTTAAAATCAAATTATCAGCAAAACATAAACCAGCCTTTAAAGATTTAAAAATATAAATGATTCCTTTAAGTAATAAGCTCTCTCTGAAATAGATGCATTGGGCTTCCCTTATCATGTTATGCTTTGCTTTGTAACATTTCTCCATCTGTCTCTTCCTGAATTTGAAAAAGTAAAATTACAATCCATTGGGGAAAACTGATTTCTGAAGATACTAAATATTAGCTGAAATAGAGGCTGAGACATTTTCACTTGAGTACACTTTTATTTAATCAACACTAACTAGCAGCATGATAGACGTTCACAAATCTCTACCACAAAGCACATAATATTTAAAATATGTTGCTGTTCACAATTTGAGTATAGCATTATTACTGTTTGGGACTAGGCTCAAAGACGACATTTTGATTCCTCGGCTTTGGGATATTTACTGACATCCACGTGATTCTCTAGTCATGCAGAGGAGAGGAATTCAAAAGCAGTTTCTTTTTCTTCTGCCAGTTCCTTTGCAGTAAGGTCCATTTTCTCACGTGAGAAATCATTGATAGGGAGCCCTTCAACAAACTTCCAGGACTTATTCTGTTAGAGAACAAGTGCAAGAGATACGGGTAAAGTGAAAGGGACCTGTCAGCAAGGGACAGCCCAGCTAGACATGATAGCTCAAAGCACACCCATTTTAAAGCCTGACTCTAAAGAGTCACACTGGAGAGGAAACCCAGCCAGTCTTCTACATACTAGGCAAGAGCTCATCCAGAGCACACGGCCTAGAATCCAAGTCATAATTATTAATGATCTACAAGCACTTTAGTATGGGGAGCAAATGTACCCCATCTGAATTATGAATGCGTACTCATGAGCACCATCTGTCAAGGATACCAATGCCCCAACCCATGGAAATGGCAAGGCCTTCCTCTTGTCCCAGCACAGATACTGACAGTGCATGCAGAAAGTAACAGGCATGTCAAACACAGCTTCCTCCTCCTGCATGACTGCTCCTCTACAGAGACCTAGGTTAGTGCTCCGCTCCCTGCTGTATATATAACAAAGGCTGGTGCAATGTCATCAGTGCCTGACCCACCCAATCCAGCTTTCTCAACATTTCTTCATCCCCTCAGTTCAATCCCAAAGCTATGAATACTCTGACACTTGAGTTTAAACCTCATTGAGTTTTGAAAGAAACCCACACAAGTTATAATGAACTATACCATGATTACTCTACTTATGGGTACAATATAGAGTTACTGTAATTAACAAAGTGTCCAGCAGCAAGAGTTGAATCTTGCTTTCCAGATTAGTTTCAGTATTTAATTAATGACTCGGCACTAGAAAGGAACATCTACCTTAGGGATATAACATACATACATACATTGCACGAATATGTAATATGTGTGTGTGCATGTCTCCTCATGCCACCCCACCTTGATCACAACAGGGAAGGAGTAGAGGAGGTCCTCAGGAACACCGTAGGAGTTGCCGTCAGAGATGACGCCCATCGACACGAACTCTCCCTGAAAGAGTCACAATATCATGGCTCACAGGGATTAGTTTACACAACCAGCTAACACAACCGCAATGAAACCAGGTGACTTCCTTGATTGCATGGTAACTCCTGTGTGAGGAGACACAGCAGCGCGGGCTCACACTATCGCCTTATCCGCTTTTCCACACCATGTGGAAAGTAGGTCACAGCTTCACTGCTTTTTTTTTTTTTTTTTTTAAAAGATTAAACAATTTTTTAAAAAATTTATGTGTGTGTGTGTATCTGTGTATGTGCATGTGTGCACAGGCCCCTTGGAGCTGGAGTTACATGCAGTGGTGATCTGCCTGACATGGGTGCTGAATGAACTTGAATCCTGTGCATAAGAAGCAAGCACCCGTCCATGCTAAGCCATCGCTCCAGCCCCAAACACCACCCTTATTCTGTGTTGAGAATCCTATGGCCCAATCTTGGTTTAAAGAGGAATACCATATAGAACTGCCTCTAACTCCTAACAAACTTGTGATAAATGTCAATAACAGTTGACAACACGGCTTAGAAAGGTGAAGGAACATTCCTGTACTTCTGGGTTATCAAGGAAGTGAACTGAACTGGCACGGTCTCTCTCTTTGTGCTCTGGCACCAAGGGCCTGAAGAAATGGCCTGTACAAATGAGAAACCTCACCTCTGGGGTTCCAAACCAGATGTCTCGGATGTGGTCCGAGATGGCTTTCGCGGCAGACATTGCACTGGACAGTTTCCGGGCCTTGATGACGGCAGCGCCACGCTGCTGCACAGTCTGGGTGAGAGCACAGGGACAGTGTTATCTGAGCATCTACCCTTGACCATGGCTTACTGAGTCTCCTCCCGTGTTAATCTTTCTGTCCCAATTCTGTTATAACCACCAGCCTTTTTGGAAGAAAAAAAAAATTCCTACAGAACATGTGACAAACTGAACACAGAGAACAGACTGTGACATAAGCAAAACTAGAAGGCTCAGTTTTCTGACTTGGATAATAGTCTTTCCTGACTGTTACGACACAGGTCAGATTGGATGCATGTGACACAGCAGCTGTCCTCCAGGGTCCCTCGAGCCCCTCAGCTGAGCAGCATCTGCCTGACTCTTCTTACCGTGATGAACTCCCCCTTGAGCCAGCTGTCATCCTTGACGGCTTCGTACACACCAACCTCCTTCCCTTGCAGCTTCACCTTAGCATGATTGACATCTGGATACTGAGTCGATGAGTGATTTCCCCAGATAATGACGTTCTTTACATCATCAGCAGTCACACCGAGCTTAAGAGCAATCTAGGTCAATTTAAAACAAACATGTCAGTTAGACAACTGATTTTTATTGCAAATTCTGACTTGTATGACAGAGGCCCTTAAGTAAAGGAAGAAAAAAGCTTTGGAAACATTAAGCAAATACAAGCTACTTGGATTTTTAAAAAAGGCAAATTTTATTACTCAGCAATGTCCTAAGGCAGTCAATGGTGTCAACAACCGTGAGCCTGAAACACCTCAGTGAAGAACAGAATGAGCAAAGAATGTCCTGGAATTCATGACTAGATTATTAGCATAAAAGTTTAAAAGTACTAACCAACAGGTCATCAGATCCTTAATACATAAATATGAGCTTTGTTTTGTTACTGCATACATGGGAGGCCACTTTATCCACTGTTTAGATACCTTAGGTATAGTCATACTATTTTGGTGAAATTTTTATTACGTACAATGTACAATTTAGCTTTCTTTTTTTAATAAATTAATTTTCAGTTAATCTTACTTAGAGACACTGTTATAAAAAGGGACTGACATTGCCAGACTGTGACTGACCCCCTTTATAGATTTGAGGACTAAGATAGGAAGGCTTCAGGTGTGACAGAATGGTCCCTTTCTGATAAACTCACCAGAAGCTGGAAATATCCTAAGCTGAGACGCAGTTAAGACACAGAACATAATTAGCACGGCTTAGCATATAGACATACTAAGAACATCTGCACTAGCCTGTAGATAAACAAAAGAATATTTAATACGTTTATGAGTACTTACACTGATATTGATATCTTGGGTAAAAGTCTCAGGAGCACTAAGAATTAAGGAGCTCCTGACTCCTTGAATATCGGCTTTAGCCACTTGAAGCCAACGAAGGCCAACTGCCTGCAGGCTTCTCCTCACAGCAGGTACCTCACTCCTCAATCTCTTGGGCTAATAGTCCTTTGGGCAACAAAGGACAGATGTTCTGTGCCCAGCAGATGTTGCTTCTGAATGTTAGTCATGTCAGAACCAGAGAAATTCATACATACAAAGGATAACATTTCTTGCTTCCTTAGGCAAACTTTCAAGTCTGTCATATAGATCTGTTAATTTTTGGCTAATTCTCCATCCCTTGTATCATCTCCACCCTAAGAGCAGTGCACTATCTAATCGTCTTGTGCATTCATACATATTATGTATGTACATCTAGCATTGTTCATAAACACAGGGAGTTCAGAGGCGACAAACCAGTTTGAATAAACCTTGGAGGTCAGGCCATGAATTGTGAAATACTTTAGGTTTAATTACTTCTCATTTGGAGTAACTTCTATAAAAGGAAGAAAATGTTTCTTCAGAAGCTTCTGATGGTTCTCACTGTGCCAAACTGTTACCACCTAGCCAAGGATTTGTGAGTTGCAGACTGTGTGCCAAATATGATGTACCATGACAACTTCACTCTTGGTTCATTCGTGACTTTTGCCCCAACAAAGGAAATGGTTTCATGCACTGGGACAAAGTGCTATCCTGGGGCACTTTTAGACGCAGAACCTTCCAACTTGCTTTTGCTAAGGTAGATCATGGAGGAGGCTTGTCTGTGCCACTTCACCTCTTTAGACTCTATAGGAACCAAGTAAGACCAGTCCACATCTACAACTGCAGGGAACTTCTCTTCCCTTACAATTGATCTTCATGTCCAACTCACCCTCCAGTCAGATCCCATCCCTTCCCAGACACCACACTTCCCACAGCAAAAGCATCTCACCTTCTAAGTTAACTGGGGTGTTAAAAAAATTATTTACGGTATGGCTCTTTCAACTTTAGTCAATATATCTCTTAAAAGATACACATAAATCCCATATTAAAGTGAACAGATGCAAATTATTTTTAACTTTTATTGGATATTTTAGAGCTGGAAGAGTTGCCTCTCAGCAACTTTAAACTATCATTTTGTTGTTAAAAAATAGTTTTCTTCAAACTAAACTAATAAACAGTGCAGCTCCCACAGAAGTACACAGAGCACATCTGCGGCTGAAGGATGGACACAACCGTGCTAGAGAAACAGAAGTAGTACTGAGAACACCAACCTCCTAACACAGGAAGAGAAAGCTGCAGAAGTTGGCCTGAGTGAGCACCTAGGCCCCCAATGTTTTGAAAAGCTTTTGTTGATCTAATCACTGATTTCTCTGACATCTTTATCTAAGTCTCCAAGAAGTAAGGAATAATTTGATAATTTTAGTAATCACATAGAATCCTTTAAAAGATTAAAATTTAATATTAAATCTAAAATTCAAAGTCTAATTTTGATTGCTTAGCTGCAGGAAAAAATGAAGCACAAACACCACTCCAGTCTTTTGTTCTATGAGCTATATACATACATGGCATGATTGAACTAAGTTATGTGTCACATGTTATTTTATTTGTGACTATATTTTTGTTTTATTTATTTATTTTTCTGTTTTTACACCCCAACTAAAGTTCCCCTCCCTATCTGCCGCCTCCCACTCCCCCCCCCCCATGGAATCAGCCTGCTATGATATATCAAGTTGCAGTGGGACTAGGCACCTCCTTTTCTGTTAAGGCTGGACAAAGTAACCAGGTGGGAGGAAAGGGTCTCAAAATCAGATAACAGGCACAGACAGCCCCTGCCTCTACTGTTAGGGGACTCACAAGAGGACCAAGCTATACAACCATCACACAAATGCAAAGGGCCCAGGTCAGTTCCACGCAGTTCCCTGGTTGTTGGTTCAGTCTCCGTGAGCCCCTGTGAGCCCAGGTTAGTTGATTCTGTGGTTTTCTTGCAGATGCCCTTTGCCCCTCTGGCTCCTACAATCCTTCCTCTTCCACAGGCTTCCCCAAGCTCTGCCTAATGTTTGGCTGTGGGTCTCTGCATCTGTTTTCCTCAGTTGCTGGGTGAGGCCTCTCTGATTACAGTTGAGCTAGACACCAATTGGTTCTCATTGGTGTGGCCTGCCTTGCAACTAAATTTTAAGTACTACAGCAAGGCAACATTAGCAACTGTATTGAATTGTAACTGATATATTTATATAAATAATTGGTTCACAATTAGGTACTTGAAGGTAAAACTAAGGAGGAAGGCCAGCCTCTGGTCTTTAGAGCATAGATTCAAAGATTCCCTAACTTTTAATTTAAACAAAGGAATACTTTTCTGCTTAATAAAAACAACAAACACACAAACCAATATTAATTATTTTAAACTTAAAAAAGGAAAAAGGTTTCAGAGCCTACACTTTTTCCTTACTTGAGACTTTGCTCGGTTGTGGTCCAGGCGAGTCAGACAGCTGAAGTTCTCCTTGGGGATGGATGGGGCTGACTTAGAGGCCGTCAGGCAGTTGGTGTTGGCCGGATTCCCCACAACAATGACCTAGATGGGTGGAGGCACAAAGACAGACCGTGACCTGTCTAAGACCAGATTTCTATAACGTACAAGTCAGTTTCCAGTTGGCAATATACACAACCCAAGGGGACATATCTTTATGTTTTACTATGGAGACAGATCATTTGTCTATTTATGACAAAAAGCAAGAAAGAAATCTTTAGATTTACCTTTAGCTTCATCTCAGAGTTTGAGTCATTCATAAAAAATTTTTAAAGTTTTTTTAGGAAATCAAATTTTCTTCGTGAATTAAGTGTTTCTTAGAATTACCTGGATCATTTGCTAAAACACAGATTATCTTCCCAACTCCTCTGGTCTAATTAGTCAAACATACACATGCATCTCTTTTGGCCCCTGTGAGCACCAACTGCCTCTGAGTATCCCACTGTGTGAATATTCCCTCCAAGAAAGACTTTTTTTGCAGAGGTGAAATTACCATCTAAACAGGAGCACAAATCTCAAGAAGCCCGGAATTTTCCTGTCTGAACACCCTGTCATCTTTTACCAAGAAACCTGTGTGTTCCTAGTAGTTCTTACTTCTTGTTAATGATTACAGACAAAAAATAATTATTGAAAATGAAATCTACAGGAAGCAAAAATGTAGACAACTATGAAGTATTATAAACAGGCCATGTGTAAAGAGTGGTTTTGGAGCTGAGAGGCAGAGGCAGGTGGATCTCTGTGAGTTCGAGGCCAGCCTGGTTTACAAAGTGAGTTCCAGGACAGCCAGGGCTGTTACACAGAAAAACTGTCTTGAAAAACAAAACAAAAACTCAAAAGTGGTCTTGGAATATTAAGACAAATTTAGAATGAGTATAAATAGGTAGAGACAGAAGTGGGACTCTTGCCAACTCAGTTTAAGAGACAAACCGTAATAATTCTATTTGGAAAATATGAACACTCAGAAGCTGTGTCTTCTGTGGCTGAGAACAAAGGCATCTTCTTACGCCCATGTCTACCTGCACTTATCGACCTCTGTGTAGACTGGAAACGAACACAAGCAGTTCTCCGGCACTTGAATATCAACAGCAGAAGTTAGAAAACGCGAATAAGGAAAACACCCTGTGAGTCACCTTCACGGATTTCTTGGCGTATTTCTCCAAGGCAGTGCCCTGGGCTTTGAAGATCTTCACATTTGCTTTCAGAAGGTCTTTCCTCTCCATGCCTTCCCTTCTTGGCATGGAGCCCACAAGGACAGCCACATCCAGGTCTTTGAAAGCAACCTCTTCTTTGTCTGTTGCGATGATGTCTGTGGATATGGCAGAAACACACAGAGCTACTTAAAGGCCCAAGTTTCCCTTTTCATATTAAATCTACTTATTCTTTTAAACTGTGGTAGATATTTAATTTTATAGTTCACATTGATATACTTTTCAGAGGCCTAAAAAGATAATACATTCATTAAACCTCCCTAAGAGCACAGAAGAAAGTCAATATCTTGTATTTCTTACATCAATAATTACCGCAAGTAAAATAGCTCTATAGCCTTTATCATTTACATAATTATGTATGATTCAGTCTTTAAAAACAGCATTTGCTTTTTCATTTATTACCACAGATAACACAAAAGAGAAACCAAATCACCTAGTCTTTAGATTTTAATTAGTTTAAGGTTTAATATACCAAGTACAAATTGAAAAATAATGTTTGCTGGGGCATACTGTACCAGGGATAATGCTAAGAACTGTATTCTATCTAATGTTATCTTCACATTTCACAGATGAAGAACGAAGGCTAAGGAAATCAGCACCACTATGATAAGATAGAAAGGTCAGTCCAGAGCTCAACTAGAATGCCATCGTGTCGATGGGACAAGCATATTATATCTAACTAGCATTATAAATTATATGATGACTTGTCACGGACTGCTTCTTGTTTTTACACTTACTTATTCTTGGTATTCATGTTAAACAGTGTAGTCCAAAAACAACAAAAAATACTTTTTCTTAATAAAAGAATTCTCCTTTGGTAAGATACAAGTGACAAATAATCTGTTTTCTCTGACCTCCCTGCTCACCTTTCAGAAGGGGAAGGGCACAGTCTTGCAGCTCCATCAGGACACCATCCAGAACACCCATCATAGGGGTGATATCCAGCAGCACGAGAATGATAGGCTGCCAAAGCACAAGGACAACAGTTGGTCTAGGGCATGGCATTCATACGCACAAAATCCTGCCCAGGTTTGGTCTGTATATATTTAGCTTCTACTAATTACTCTTAATTATGGAAGAAAGATGTCATAGCTTACTTTTATTAGAAGCTGTAGATATGATTTCACTTTAGATAGCTAACTAGAACTACAAAATTCAACTATCTGCACTTTAGAAAAGGCAGATTCAACAACTTCCTCATAGGACTCCCTTGCCCACAGTGATTCTCTCCTCTGTGGCACACTGACCGGTACCTGCTGGTTGTAGTAAACTAAATAAACACATCAGCTAGAAGAACTTTGCTAGTCATCTTCAGGGCTTACAGGGTGGCCTATGCACATCTTACTAGCTTCTACTTAAAGCAAAGGACTCAGTACATTTACTGGGATCGCCTGTTTGTTCACTGTTTGCAACTAGATACAGAACCTGATTAAGAACATCCTTTACTCTAATGCCAAGGTTTACAGACGTGCCCCTACCTGGTCTTTACCAAAGACAGATCCATTTCCAATACTGTACAACAGTGAATATGCAATCTGACCAGCTGCTCCCGTCACAAGGACTCTGATTGGCTCAGACTGTAATGAAAAAGACCCAGACACAGCTTAGTAAAGGGTTAGTATAGGGCAATACATGTTTTAAAAATGAGTACGAGGCCTTCAAGTCTCCTGACTAGCTTAATAGGAAGCTAACTTACAGGCTTGTTTGCAGTGGAGACACTTTACCAAGCGTGTTCTTCGCCGGCACAGTCATGAAGTGCTCTTTAGCTTACTAACCGGGAACAAAAAGTGCAGAACTGGATTTATTTATGCAATTGTGTCCATCTTTGGGGGGACATTTTGCCAAAAAATAAGCCCACAATGCCATGTCCATATTATGAGGTGATATAAAGCCTGGCAGGTCAGAGGAGCCTCACAAATCATCATGCAACCCCAACTCCCACCTCATCAGAATCCTGCACACTAGGAAAAGGCACAGCAGTGACTAAAACTTTCCCTTTAAACTAAAAAGTTTTAGTGAAACAATCCTGCTTTGACTTAATATTCAAAGAGTAAATGCAATCCTGCACTTATTTACAGGCAGAGTCCCTATGTAGTAGATCAGGTTGACCTTAAACTCAGAGATCCACCTGCCTCTAACCCTGAGTGCTGACATTAAAAATGTGGACTACCATGCTCAGTGTTAAACCTTTATTCTAAAAATTATATTTATTTAAAGTATATGGGTGGCGTATACATGACACAGCATGCTACAATTTGTAGGGGTTGGTTTTTGCCTTCCGTTATGTGGGTCCTGGGGATTGAACTCAGGTTGTCAGACTTGGCAGCAAGTTCCCTTTACCCAATGCGCCATCTTGCTGGTCCAAGCCTTTAATCGTTTTGAAGAAGAGAATTATTAATATCTGGAATTTAATACATTTCAGCATCAAATACTGTACTAAATCACAACAGCAATAGTTGACAATCTGATTCCAAGGGAAAAAATATGTTTTAAAAGAAGCAAGAGAAACCATGGGGGGGGGGGGGAATACAATAGTTATATAACAGGAAAAAAAGCAGTATTATAAGCTAAGAGACTCTGAATAAATCAAGACACACAGATTAAAATAACAATTTAAAACGAGAGCTGAGCAATGGAAAAAGTTTAAATTAAGTTCAGGGAATTTATAGAATCGAATCAAGGCAAACTGTTCTGTTCCTTGACAATGCCAAGCTCTGTACTTGTACTCTGTTACTCTGGTCTCTCCTTGCATGGAGAAATGACCCACTAAACTGCCTGGGCATTGAAGCATTTGATTTCTTTCTTCTTCTTTTTTTTTTTTTTTTTTTTTTTTTAGAATAGCCTCTTCTAGGTGAGCCATCCATCTGAGATGGGAAGATGGATGGCCTGAAATCCACAGCACTCAGTAACTTGGTCCCCACAGACCAAGAAGTAGGAGCAGAAGGATATAATTAAAGATAAAACCTCAGAAAGCTGTGGAGAAAAATTCTCCTTGATCCCTGGATCTCTCCCCTACTTTTTAAATTTAATACCTATATAAACCAATTTTAATAAAAACATGTATCTAGCATACATTATTCTATATGGTTCCTTTCTGCCATACACAAGCCCTACACACAGTACCTGCATTCTGAGACAGGATTAGTAGGAATCATTACTACTACAGACTTGTACATGTACTTTTCTTGTCATCTTTCCTTCTGAAGCTGGGAAACGAGAAGGGAGGAACATTTCCCTCTTCTGGGGGCTTTGCCTATCTCATCTTCCTACAATCTGAATTAGACTCACTGCTACATCTCAACTAATAGATTAAAAACAGGTGCACAGCTAGAACTCAAGTACTCAATTAGGAAATAGCTGGATCATGTAAATACTGCTACCACAAAGACTAAGATGTATACAACTGGAAGCAAATTTAAGGTACTTAAAAATGTGATGATACTTTATTCATGTATACATTTATTGAGAAGGCTGGAAACTGAGGGGTTGTAATAAACAAAACTATGTCACAATTTTTAAATATTTTCATTACACTTATTTGAGTGCGTGAGTGGGGGAGCACCATGGCCATTCCTCTGAGAGTCCTACAGCCTGAAGTTATATATTTACATTTCTAGGCTAGAGTGACCCTTGAGAGTGGTTTGCCTTTGATTAAAATCTGCACTCTTCATACAGGCGTCAGCATAGATTACGTAATGAATAATGTAAGGGTAAAGCTAAAAGGGAAGTGTAAAGAAGATAAAAACCAGAAATGAAACCGCACTGATATCTAGGCATGGCGGCACATCCTGCAATCCTAGGGTTTGGAGGGGATCATGAAGGTCAGGAGTTCTAGAGTGAGGCCAGCATGGGCTATATGAGACCCTGCCTCAAAAACAAACAAATGAATGTCACCCCCCCCCCCCCCAGTTTGGGATAAGAAATGAGGAGGAGCAGAAAGGTGGTAGTGCACACCTTTAGTTCTGGCACTAGGGAGGAGGCCAGAGTCTACAGAGAAAGTTCTAGAATAGCCAAGGCTACACAGTACCAATCACATCTACAAAGTTTAACTTTCCAGAAAGTCTAGTTGATGGTTAGAACAGAGTGATGCAGCCATTTATCAGAAACACGTTCCCATTCCCAGTGTCACAGTCTGTAGTGAAGAGATTGTGGGCAACTAGTCAACAGGTGATTCTGCCCCATGCTTATCTTCTGTGTCCGGGCAATTTCATCTTAAGGGTTACCTTGGTGTCTGCGTGGTGATGAAATAGGTAAAGGAAACACCAGTCTGGTTCTTACTGCTCTTTTGAGACACTGCAGTTGGAGTCCCACTGACTGAGTCCCACTGACTTCCCACAATGCAACAGTGCCAATGCAGGTTACTATTCTCTGCTCAGTTATCTGGGCATTCTGCCAAAATCCAAAAAGGAATGGCTTCTCTTTTGGCAGGGCATTAATGACCTTCCTGAGGATACAGGCTGTCTTTAGAATGTGCTATTTAGCTGAAAACCCTGTTACCTCACAGACTAGCATTCCTCGTTTTTTACTTTCTAGTTTACATGTATTACTGCAAGAGGAAAGGGAAGAATCGTGTCAGGCTTATAACAAAGTAGCTCCTTCTTTCTTTCTGACACAGGCTCTCCCTGTGCAGCCCTGGCTGGCTGGAATTTGGTACATAAAACAGGCTGGCTTTGAAATCACAGAACTGCAATTTAAGGCAGCAACCACGCTGAGCAACACTGACAAGAATTTGCTCACATACCCATCCCGGGAGGGAAGAAAGTTCTGAGCCATGTGAGACTGCAATGTGACAGACCTCCTCTGCCTGGACCATCTCACGTCACCTGGGGCAGCTGTGACCTTGTAGGGGTGAGGCTGGGAAAGCAACACTATGGTCAGGGGCCCTGGATCTCTGTGACCTTGGGAAATCAATCACCTTGCCAGGCTCTTTTAAGATTAGATGACATCATCTCCAAATTCCCTTTAAACCTCAGGATTCCAAGGTTCTGAATGATGAGGAATAAAGCTATCAGTTATTACATAATGACATCATGGGATTATATCCTAACAAGTAACTTCAGCTACAGAAATTACAGAATGACTTGCTAACTGCACGATACAGCCCAGGTGAAATGAGAGTAAGAGATCTTAGGTACAAACTGTACGACCTTGAGGAACTCCTATTCTGGGTCTCAAAGATCTAAGTTTTAGTATTTTAAGTGGGGTTTTGGTTAAGATAATTTTTAAAAGGTTTTCATTTAGATCTGAAATTCCAAAGTCTGAAGTTCTTGGATTTCCCCCCCCCCCCCCATTTTATGACTAAAATCATTACAGCAGAAACTGCTTAAGCCATAATTTAAATAACTACTTAAGTGCCAAAATAACTAGAGAACAATCACTGGGAATTAGTAGTTGTCCCTTGGGGTCAAAAAGGTAGAGAATTTTTGTCCTTGCTTTAAAACATATATTTTCGGGTTCTGCAAAATTTAATTCATCCAAATAGTTTCTTAAGATTAAAGGAGAAAAAGTATTTTCAAAATATGTTCTAAATTACTGTAGCAATTTCCAGTGTGGTAATAAATGTCACCTTCAAACAGCAGGCAGATTATTCCTACGTCAGAGTTCTTTCACCCACCCCCTTCCCCCCTCCCCCTTCCAGCTGGGACAAGACAGGAAGATGCAGCCATCTAGAGCTTCAACAAGATGGTTGCGTTACATCTGCAAGTAGGTATTCTGAGATACAAGAAAGAACAGTAGAGAATATCGAGTCTTGGCATTACAAAAGAAGGTAAGAATAGGCATTCAGTAACCTTATTTTTTTCTTTAAAATTAAATATGGCGGTAACATGTCTCATAACCTGAAGCACTCTACCTACCTCAACATCACAGGCTCACACCTTCCAAGAGTTTAAAAGACAAAATAGAGGTTAGGACAAAATTCTTTCCCTCCCACCACGTCTCATCCCTGTCAAATCCTTAAGCGTCCTACAGAGAAAATTTTTTCTCTCAGCCACGTTTGAGCATGATTGAGACACGCCTCTCCAAGGACAACAACTTCTCTAGAGTCCTTTTAAGAGCCTCCAAATGGAAGCGAACCCCTTTCTGGGTTACTGCGACAGTACGCAAGGATGAGTAGGGTTTTGCAAACCGCGCTAAGAACAGTGCCTGGCATTACCGCTTCTCTAAAGCGTTTAGAGCAGGGAGAGGCAGAGCGGCCGGAGTTGCTGCAGGATCCAGGAGCCCACACTCACCATTATTGCGAACTGCGAGGCCGATCTCTGCACCTGCAGAGGCTAGCTCCAGAAGTCAGGTCACCTTTACAGCGGAACCGACTCTGGGAGTGAGCGGTGTGCTCGCCAGGAAAGGTTCGGCTGGAGGTGCCGGACTTTCTGGGAAGTGTAGTTCGTCTGGCGCGTCGCTAGCACCCACGGCTGTGCATTCTCGACAGTGAGAAACTACAGTTCCCGAAAGGCCTTCTATCCATCTCGCTTCGCGGACTGCAAAGTAGTCCTGAGGGTTGAGCCTCTGTGATTGGAGGACGACCGTGAGCGGAGGGTTCCTACGGAGGTTGAAACGACTGACTGATGGCGCTCAGCAATTGGCGGGAGGAGAGGCGTTAACTCGAGGGAGGAGAAAGACCCCTGAGCGACAGCACCCTCCGCTCCACCGAGACTATCCTTCTCCAAGGCTAAACAAGGGAGGATGAGATTTCAAGTTGCGTAAAGCCCGCCCGACCCGGAAACAAACTGTTTAAAAACCCACTCTCGGGCGGGAGGAATCGACGCGTCCGGAAGAACGGACAGCTTCACCGTTGCTAGGCGACAAGCAGGCGCACCTGGGTGCTCCCGGGACCCAGACCAGTGGAGCCGCGTCCCCGGTGAGCTCAGCCCCGAGGGTTTTTCCTCTTCATCGTGGGTCCAGAACAGAGTGCGGCACGGTCCCCTGTTGTCTGATCCCGGGTCAGACCTAGCGGGCGGGTGTGGGCGACCTTCCCGATCGCCTTGTTAGTGTCAGGAGCATGTGGATGACACAGTGTTAAGGAGAGAGGAATGTCCTGCATTTTGCACCAGTGAGACTTTTCCAAAGCAAAGTTAGAGAATTGTTTGTGGAGTGAGCCCCGTCCTTTGGTACGTGGATCTAACTTTCCGTGAACATTGGCACTTTTTACTCGTTCTCCTTTTGGAAACTGGTTGAGCTTTTCAAACATCTTGATAAAGTTATGCCAAACTCGTAATTCCAAGGGAGGTTGGGAGACACTGGTTGTTTCAGGCAGAATGTTAGCTGCTAAAACAACGGAAGAGGCGGTTCATTTAAAATGAAAGTTGCTAAGGGAACTACTGTGTTCTCCGTTTGTTTTGTGTGGATATTCGAAAAGACGTGGTGCTTTGGAACAGACCAACTTAAGGATTTCCTGTCACTAGTAAAGAGATGCTGAGTGGCTTCAGTTTTGTTTTTGGAAGATTTTGTATTTGGAGAAACAAATACGATGCCTTTGGGTCTGTCTTAGGGTTTCCATTTCTGCAATGAAACACCATGCAAAAGTAAGTTGGAGAGGAAAGGGTTATTTGGCTTACACTTTCACATCACTGAAGGAAGTCAGAACAGGAACTCGAAGAAGGCAGGAACCTGGGGGCAGGAGCTGATGCAGAGGCCATGGAGGGTGCTGCTTACTGGCTTGCTCCTCAGGGCTTGCTCAGCCTAATAGAACTCCAGACTACCCATAATGGGCTCAGCCAGCTAATGAGACTAATGGTGTGCGTCATCACTGCCTGGCTTTTAGGCCTTGAACTCACAGAGATCCAGACTGATCTCTGTCTCCCAAGTGATGGAATTAAAGTCGTGGGACACCACTCCCTTACCTTCCTGGCTTTGCTGTGGGTGATTCTGTCCTCTGATATTCCAGACTAATTTTATTAAATATACAATATATCTCCACACTGATTGTCTTAGTTAGGGTTACTATTGCTGTGATGAAGCATGACCAAAAGCAACTTGGGGTGGAAAGGGTTTATTTGGCTTATGCTTCTACATCACTGTTCATTATTGAATGAAGTCAAGACAGGAACTCAAATAGAACAGGAACTGGAGGCAGGAGCTGATGGAGGGCTGCTATTTACTGGCTTGCTCCCATGGCTTACTCGTTTTTCTTTCTTATCAGGACCACCAGCCCAGGGGTGGCCCCACCTACAATCAATCACTAACTAAGAAAATGCTCTACAAACTTTCCTGATCTTGTGAGGCATTTTGTCAGCAGAGGTTAGGCCTTAGGCTGTATATGGAATGTAGTTGAGTAACCAGCAAGCAGTGTTCCTCTGTAGTCTTTCCTTCAGTTCCTGCCTAGACTTCATTTAATGATAGACTGTAGTGTAAGTTGAAATAAATCCCTTCCTCCTCTAAGTTGCTTTTGGTTAGTATTTTTCATAAACTTTGGTGGAAGAAAGTTATCAACTAGAGCAGAAGCACAGGTAACATGTCTTCAAGGAACCATTTTTTTATTTTTTTATTTTTTTATTTTTTTTTTACCAATGGGTTTCCCAGGGCATGCACAACTTATAAAATGCTGACTGACCAGGAATGGACATTGCAAAGACAAGAAAAAGTCCGGGTTTTGCCTTAGCTGTTGTCTGTTATCCTGAAAGAGTCCATATTTACAGTCCTGATGTGTTTATTTATAAGCCCGTTCAGGTTCAGATTGTACCTGGAGAAAGAGGAGTCTGCTAAGGTGTCTATATTTTAATATGTGCTTCAAGTCTGGAGTGGTTTGAATAAGAAGGGACCCCATAGGTTAATACATTTGAATCATGGTCCGCAGTTGGTGGAACTGTTTGGGAAGCGTTGGGGGTGGGTGGCCTTGTTGGAGGAGGTGTGTCATAGGGGAGGGCTTGAAAGTCCCAAAAGCTTTCAGCCACCCCCAGTGCACTCTGTGCCTCCTCTGCGAGGTTTGAGAGGTGAGCTCTCAGCTTTTCTGCTGCCATGGACTCTGACCCTCTGGAACCATAAGTCCAGATAAACTCTTTTCTAGGTTGTCTTGATTGTGGTGCTTTAGTACAGCAATAGGATGGTAACTAATACAAGTTCTGTATTCATATATGATTTTTATGACTTATAATAACTTTGTCTAGGTTGGAGTTGCTGTAACACAATGAATAGATTGAACAACAAACATTTTTTTTTCTCATAATTTTTGGGGTCGGAAAGAGTAAGATCAAATTTTCAGCAAATTTGGTTATTTGTTCACAGATAGATGTATTTTCTTTACCTTTTTCATGTGTAAAGCTTGATGGAAGAAAGATCCAATCCACAGCACTATATTTTATCTTGAGATAAAACTTTAAATGAGCTTATATTTTTTCCAAGTTGTTATTAAACATTCTTAGTAATTCTCATTCCTATGGAGGGAGGGAAAAATGTTACAAGAATTGGCTCCTATGGTAGGTCCTAACTGATGGGACTGAAACTATGTCACTCATGAAAAATTGCATAATCTAACTGAAACTTTAGGGAAGCCAATAAATTCCCCTCCCCCCGAAGAATTTTTTTCTGAAAAGAGATTTTACTTTACCAGAGAGTGAATAATAAAGTAGACCAATGTAATTCCTGTCAATCACTCACACACACACACACACACACACACACACACACACACACACACACACAATTCCCCAAACTTTGTGTTAGCCAGCCAGTCAGCTTTAAAAAGTAATTTACTTTTGGATTATAATGACATCATTTCCCCCTTTCCTTTCCTCCCTCCAAGCCTTCCTATATGATGGCCCTCCTTGCTCACTCTCTTGTTTTCTGTTTGGTTTCCTTGTTCCTACCGTGGCAAACCTACTATCCTTGCTCAGTGGGAACTCTCATTCTATTTTATAGGATAGAGTCTGCCCATATTCTTGAATTACAAATAATACCCCATTTAGCCTGTAACTAAATTGCTGTAATCTTGACTGACATCTTTAACCCCATGTCGGTGTGTTAGCTCTTCATATCCCACAGCTCTCTCTTCTCCCTTAACCCCCCTTCCTTCCCTGAGCCCAGCTTCTTACTAGCCAATAACTAGTTCTCTCTGTTTCTTTTCTGCCTTAAATCCTTTTCTTATTTTTCCGTGTGTGTGTGTGTGTGTGTGTGTGTGTGTGTGTGTGTGTGTGTGTGTGTGTGTGTGTGTGTGTGTGTGGTGTGTATTCATGTTTGCATATGTTGACTACACGTTTGTCTGCAGACACTCTGGTGTATGTGTATGGACGTGCATGTGGTTGGGCAGGCAGTGGTGGCAGATGCCATTAGTCCCAGCATTTTGGAGGCAGAGGCAGAAGGATCTCTGTGACTTCGAGACTGGCCTGGGCTACAAAGCAGGTTACAGGACAGTTACACACAAAAAAACCCTCTGCTTCCAAAAACCAAGAAACAACAAGAAAAGGCTGGAGAGATGGCTCTGTCCTCTTGTGTCCTCTCACAGTCCAGACTAGTTTTATAAGTGTATAACATATCACCACAAGGCCCAAAGTCGACTTTAGGAGCCTTCTTCGATCTCTTTCCACCTTATTCATTTAAGCAGGGTCTCCCACTGAACCCTCACTCGCCTATGCAGCTAGTCTAGATAGCCAGCTTGCTTCTGGGATCTCCTGTGTCTGCCCTCTACTACTGGAACTCCAGGCGGGCCACCATGCCCACCTGAGTCTATGTGGATCCTGTCTTTATGCTTATGCAGCCAATGCTTTAACCACTGAGTCATCTTCTAACCCAGGCTTAATGTTTTAAAGGAACATGACTATATCTGTTTTGATATATATGTTTCTAGGAAAATGATAGATGAGTTTATGCTTATATATCAGTATTTTTACATGAAAAATCAATTAAGAGTATTAAATTAATTTTTTTACAATATTTTGTGCTAGTAGGTAGAAAGGGGAGGTATGAATTGATTTATTATTAATAATTCATGTGACTTTTATAGTATGAAGTTTCTGGCCTGACTATCCCCGAGATCCAGACCAGCAGTCCCAAATAATCTGCCCACAGCTGCTTGGTCCCAAATAATCACACAAAGTCTTATATTAATTTCATGCTGTTTGGCCTATGCTGAGGCATATTGGTAACTAGCTCTTGCATCTTAACCCATTTCTATCAATCTATGTCTTGCCATGTGGCTAATGACTTTACCTGTGTTCCAGTAGATCTTGCTTTCTTGAGCAGCAGCTTGTCTCTGTCTGACTCTGTCCTCTTCCTTTATCTATGCTTGGATTTCCTGCCTGGCTATAAGCTGGCTTGCCATAGGCCAAAATAGTTCTTTTATTATGCAATGTTAATTCACAGCATATAGAAAGACATCCCACATCAGACATTCCATATCACTTTTTATAACAACAAAATATATCCACATGTAAAAGAGTAAGCACCAGCACATTTACCCATGAGGCATCCTAGGGCTCACAAGATCTTTTATAGTATAACTCTTTTTTATCCCTATGTTATTTTTATTTGTATTATATGTGAAATCGGCATACATTTTATTTTTTAGTGTACAATCAAATGCCTTTTGTTTTGCCTTCTTTTTTGTTGTTGTTTGAGACAGGATCTCAAACTAGAATTCACTAGATAGTTTAGGATGGCCTTGAACTCACAGCAACTCTCTTTTTCTTAGCCTCCTGAGTGCTAGGGTTACATGTGTGAGACCCTGCACCCAGCTGAACTGTCAAACTTTTACATAGCTATTTTGTTACAGTTTGATTTCCTCTTACTGAGAGTAGATGAGTGATAGATAATAACAGAAAGAAATCCTTGCTGTTCTCCTAATTAGTTTCATTTTTTCAAATCTGTACTTTGCTGCCTCAACCGATATAACACAGGAATGATAACACAACCATAATAGATGTGTTAGGTAGTAGAGTATGAATAAAAATAGAGTCATTTAAAAAGAAAGGGTACCATCTGTGAGATAAATCAAACTGATTAGTTTTTAATTGAAATATATTGATAAAAATATATTGGTAAATATTTTTTAATTGAAAGAGTATACAGGCCTAATAGTGATTTAGCTAAAAGAAAGTTCGACATATCCTTTTTTAAATGTAAGAATAGTGTGATTAATCTTGGAAGTCCATTGGCTTAGATGACATACAGAACACTTTTAAAAATAGTAAAGCTTTCTAAAATTGATGTGTAGCATATTAAAAACAATTATCACATTTATTTAAGCAGGTCTGAAGCAGAGTTAAACCTCAGATTAAACTTAGTCAAGGCAAAAAAGAAATCCCTCCGTAGCACATGTGCACAGATACACACACACACACACACACACACACACACACACACACACACACACACACACACACACACACACAAGCGAACACTGCATGATTGCATGGCCTGCTGTGTGGGCTGTGCTGGCCTCTGTTCTTCCAGCCTTGCCTAATCTGCTGCCGAAGCAGCTCTAACTGAACACTTTTGACCAGCATTTTCAGGACTGCTCAAGTTCAGAACTTTTCAACAGTCATGGGGTCTTTATGTAATCAAGTTGCTGTTAGTGGACAGAGGAAGAACTCAGTGGAGTTAGAAGCTAGGTCATTCTTTCTATTTAAAAAAGTTGACTGCATTTGTATTTATTGCGATAGTGTGTGTGTGCATGTAATGTGCACATATGCAGATGTGTCACAGCATGCACATGGAGGTCAGAGGACAATTTGTGGAAGTTGGTTTTACTCCCTCCACAATGTGTGTCTCGGGGATTCAACTCAAGTTGTCAGACTTAAATCCTTTTACCCACTAAGCTGTCGGTCTTTTTTAATTTTAGGTAAAACAGTAGAAAACAATTAGGATTTTTTTTTATAATTACATTTTTTTGGGGGGAAGCTATTTAATCTTGATTTTTTTTTATTTAATCAGAAGAAATAAAAATTAGTTTTTATTCTACTTAGTCATGTGACCTTGAATGCACTTCTTGGTCTCTGTAAGCTTTAGTTGGCAGTTCATATGATAACACAGAATGACCATCTGGAAACAAAATGGAGCAATTGTTCTTCCATAGATACCCACTTAAATCATGTGATGTAGATGATGCTTCTAAGTCCTGATTTTAAGAACAGAACTCTGAAAAAAGCTCATATATACAGAATTAATACAGAAGGCTGGCTCTTTTAATCCTGGCACTCAGGAGGCTGACAGAGCTACATGGTGATACCCTGTCTCAAATAAATAAAAACTGAAAAAATATGTAGGAAGTGAATAGACTGCAGAATATACATTTATATTGATAAATATTAAAAATGAAGCATTGAGTAAAAATATCATATTATATATGACCCTATTATATAAAAATGTATAAATGCTATGATCTGGACATAGTTTGTACCATCAAAAGTTGATATGTTGGAGATTGGTTGCTGGTGTAAGTGAGGTGCTGAAGACTCCTTTAAGTCCACTGCCTTCAGAAGAGATTAATGCCCATCTCTCAGGAGCAAGTCAGTCTCCCAGACTGGATCTGTCACTGGGATATTGTGGAGTGTAGTACCAGGTTTCTGGCCTGGACTTTCAGGACTAACCTCAAGGGTTAGGACCCACAGAGACACGCAGAGGCTTGCTATAGTTTTATGCTGATGGGCCTAAGGCTCAGACATATCACTTGCTAGCTCTCTACCCTTCATGTAACCCATGATTCTTTCTGTTCAGCCATGCGGCTCGGTACCTTCTTTAGAGCAGCATAGTTGTCCTCTGCTTCTTCCAGCTTCTCTTCGGCGGTCTGCTCTGTGCTTCCTGTTCCTAGAGTTTTCTTAGTCTGGTAGCCCCGCCCACACTTCCTGCCTGCCTTTGGCCAATCAGCGCTTTTTATTAAACCAGTTGGTGGGATAATTATTTAAAATGAAACAACGCAATCTCCCACAGTGGAATTTTACAGACCTACCACATTTGACTTTTAGGACATACATTTGTGCTGTAATCCCCAAAGAGACAACCCCAAATGTTATCATCTTGGGTGTCATAAGAGATCAAAATCCTTAGGCTCTAAAATCTCAGAGTATAATTCTGGAAAAGTAAACCAAGAGTAGTCACTTTTAAGACTTTTACATTTTTAGGAGAATTGTTTGAGAAACATAAAAATATGAGAAAACTCTCATAAGTCTTGTTTCACAATGAATAGCCCACATATTTTCATGAGCATAAACTCCAAGGTATTCTAGAGATAGTCATGTGGAGATGACACTGGTAAGCAGAGAAGTTGCATTCATAAATAGGCCAAAAGCTGAATGTGTAAATATACATCACTATGTGGGTAATGTCATCAGAAAACTAAGAAAAACACAATGCGATTTCAGGTTGCTTCAGTGGGTAGACACACTCGCTGTACAGCCTCACGACCTGAGTCTGATCTCTGTGGAAGGAGAGATCTGACTTTGTCCATGTGTGCATTGATATTTCATACACTCGGGACTCTCTCTCTCCTTTCTACTTAAAAAACAAAGCCCAGAACACATCCTCACTTCATCTGAAGCCACTAAATAACCAATACCTTGGCAGATGGTACCTTTCCTAATGCAGACACATGAAGGAGATGTTGCTTTATTTATTTGAGAGGTTTCAGCATACACACCACACACACACACACAAACACACACAAACACACACAAACACACATGCACACACACAAACAAAATCTTACAGTCTTTCATGTAAACCAAATTTGCAAATCATGTGTTGGATGAATTAGAACTCTTTAAATAGTTTTTCAACCATTTTGTGTTTGCACTCTTGGAATTTATGCAAAGATGAGCTACATCGTATCACAGATGGTAGAAAATAATGCTGGCCTGGTAGTATGGTGGTACATACTATGGTTTCAATAAGTGATTCCAATTCATTTGTAAAGCAAATTATTGGCCAGCCATTTGGAGGATCAGACATTGTTATCAAGGATAAAATGTAAGAGCAGAGAGTTCATTGTTTTTTATGTCCATTGCAGTCTTGAAAAGAGAGGCAGGCTCAGTCATAAATATGTCATTAGACTTTGTAAACCCCATGAGAGATTTCAGATTGTAACATAATGATAATGTAAAAGGATTCACATTACAGCATTGATTAACTGCTTTTGTAAATTGATAGCTCTTAGATTTTCTTCAGTTTTTTATATTTTAATAAGGACATTAGTGTACATAGTAGGTACTAGTTATTCAAGTCTCTTATGCCCTTTGAAAAA
The DNA here is from genome assembly GCA_033318265.1 of Phyllotis vaccarum. Taxonomy (NCBI): domain Eukaryota; kingdom Metazoa; phylum Chordata; class Mammalia; order Rodentia; family Cricetidae; genus Phyllotis; species Phyllotis vaccarum. Next base: position 63,564,794 of record JARWLC010000015.1, on the reverse strand, counting down.
GATTTGGAGTGACCTAAGGTTTTATATTAGGATAATGGTAAATTGTTCAGATAAATTGCTGTGGTGCAATTTAACCCTTAAATACACAGCCCTAAGCATAGCTCTCCTCCACAGTAGGAGTTGAGAATTTCAGGATTTAGTTTCCCATGATTTCAACAATTAGGAGTGTAATCGTTTAAGAATGTGATTGTGGGAGTTTAGACTTTAAAGATTTTGACCCTCTGGGATTTTAACAGTTGAGACTGTGGCATTTGAATTGCTTTTGGAATTATGATTTGTAATGCTTCCATACATGATGATTTTATTTTTATATGAAATTGGCATATATTTTAGTTTTTTTAATGCAAAATCCAACTTTTAAACCTTTTATTTTTCCTGCTTATTTTTTTTTTTAAAATTGTTTGAGACAAGATCTCAAACTAAAATTCATTATATAGTCCAGCATGGCCTCGAACTCAGAGCAACCCTCCATCCATAGCCGTAGGGCGGCTCTTACTGTTAGGATGTGTCACGGAGAGCTCACCAAACATGGTCATTTAATCTTGCACTTTCAGCCTCCAAAGTTATAAAACAAAGTAAGCGCTTTATGAAGTGCCCAACCCCAGGAATTTTGTTATAGCAACACAGATTTTGTACACATCTTGTAAACTAATAAGGAAGATTAGAAGATTGATTCATTCAGAATTGAGGATGTTGGTTGTTGATGGTTGAGAGGAAATTGAATTTCAGAAAATAATGTATGGGTCTGGGTTCCCTAATTAAACTACCTTTAGAATTTCACAGACCTTATTTTAAGGTTCCATTCATAAAGTAACTCAGCTTCTTTGAAAACTTTTCTCCCTTTCCTGGTCTTCCTTTGTGGGTGTAAGCATTGCTGCTTAGAGAGGCATTGTTAGGAAGGCCCGGGAAGTCAGCAGAGCTGATGTCTGAGCAAAGCTTCCCCTTCCTGATTTCTATATTGTTCGCTGATTTCCAGCCTTCTCAGATATGTGTGGAGAGAATCATGATATTGAAACACTATTGGTTTGATGTCCTATGACCTAAATCCCAGCCCAGCACTTATGAAGCTGAGGCAGGCAGATGTTCAAGGCCAGCCAGGTCTACAGGGCACGTTCCAGGCCCACCAAGGCTGTATAATGAGCCCCTATCTATAAAAACAACAACAACAACAAAAAAAAACCCAAGCAAACAAGAAGGGAAGTAACAGAAACGCGTGCTATCCATTTTTGTGGAATATCCTTTGGCTTTCCATGTAATGGGATAGGTGGAGGGCATTTCCTCCAGATGGCTACTGTGGTTGGTTTGGCAATATATATGCATCTTGTTCCTCCTCCTGCCAGAGCCATATCCTACTGTGTAGGTGATGTAATGAATGATTTATTTCCTGGGTGGTTTCAGAAATTAAAATTATGCGATTTATTTGACTTTATTTTGACTGATGATCACGCTGGGACAAAGAGTCCTTGGAATTTAGTGTTTAGTCCCTAAAATTATGAGACCATGACTATTAATTAAATCTGTCTTATTTAGTCAGATTATAAATATATTTTAGTATTTTCTTTTTATCTTTATGCTAGAACAGCATTATTATTTACTGTTTTTCTTAAAAAAGATAGTAATCGCTTATATAATATCTGTGTGTGTAGTCTGTAGACTATTTACAGTTAACAATTTTTAGAAGCCACAGTCAAATTTCCCACAACATATAATTTGCTTTTGAAATTTCCTGCTTTGGAGATCATTTGTTTGTGTACTTACTATTTTAATATGAATGAAATATTAATAATGAATTGTTTAAAGTACAGTATTCCAGTTAATTCCATGTATAATTAAAAAATTTAAATACATTAACATTTCACCAACATAGCCTGTGATTGGGATTAGGAGTGTTTGTGTTTGCTGTTCAAATACTCCCTGTAATATTTGATATTTGGATAAAATGCTGTTTTTATATCAAATATGTTTGTTCAAACTTTTAGAGGATATAGACTAGGGTTTTAGAATTTTTTTATTTAACATAAAATTATTTGTTTTCAAATATTAATAGGGGGAATAGTTTAGGGAATCTTTGTGTTATGTGACTATTAGGGTTTGCATCTTTTGCCTTCTTTAATGATATGTTCCTTTTTCTATCATACATAAACGTTTAATCTCCAAGCTGAGTAGAGAGGAGACAGGAGTGAGATGGGCTGTCCTGGCCGCTCTGCTGCCGAGAACCTGGACCTGTGTGGTTTCCTCAAGTTCACATACAGATGGGGAGGAGAGCGCTCTCCCAGGATGGAGCACAGGTGCTGTTAAAGCACAGGACTTCCTTATGCTTCTGTGGGAATGGTTTAGAGTGTTGACATGTAAAATGCTGCTTGACTGAACCAACTGTTTACAACAAGCCCAGGCAGCCACACTCCTAGGAATATGATGCAAGCTCACTGATGTTAAAACCACTGTCAGGCAAGATTACACTAGAGACAGAAAGTCTGGCTTTTAGCTTCAGGAAATACCACTGTGGAAATTGCTCTCCAGGTAGGATTAAATATAAAAAATTCTAAACATGCATCTACAATGAGTTAGGCTACCAAGATAGCTACAGCTAATTGCCGAAGGATTTCTAAGAAGCACTTGGTTATCATTATTTGAAAAGAAGAATGGTTAAAATTGTGGGACTAACTTTGTAGATTGAAAGAATGAGGTCCTTTTTGGCTGTGAAATTTGATTTTATTATCATGATATAACTATAAGAAAGTTATTAACTAGTAGATATTTCATCTATATGTGGTATAATAAATACATATTTAAATTCAGAGGTACACAGATCCTAAAATTCTTAAAATCTTCAAAATGGTGCATTTTACATGCTAATGAAAATATGGGGTGGGTCCTGGATAGAGGTCTTGGTTGTCTGGTGAATCAGCCACATTTTCTCCTCTGTTAGTGAGAGGAGAGGTTCTAAAAGTTGGGTTGATTTCCCGTGGCCAGTGATAAAGTCAACCAAGTCTAAAACCTAAAGGACACAGGGAACTTTGCACAGCTGAACATATGAAGGTTCCTGGAAAGTAGCTTATCCAGAGGGAGCATGGATGCTCCATGTCTCTCTCCACGTGTCTTACACTGTGCCTTCCTCTCACTTGACTGTTTATCAGTGTCCTCTGTGAGATTCTTTGCAAGATAACTAAAAGGAAAAGGGCTTGGCAGCCCCACTTGGTAGTGAGGTTCCTAAATAAAACCCAGTTCTGGGTGTCTCCCAGCCTCAAGAACATGCTAAAAGACTTAACCTTTTCAAACAAGACAAAAAGACAACATCGTATATATCTCATTTATGACAGGAAGACATGACCCAGCCTTAGGGGGCTTTTGTCACAGTGACAAGAAGAACACAAGATATTTAGTGTGTATGTGTGACAGAGAGAGAGAGAGAGAGAGAGAGAGAGAGAGAGAGAGAGAGAGAGAGAGAGAGAGAGAGAGAGAGAGAGAGAGAGGAGAGAGAGAGAGGGAGCGAGAGCGCTGTAGCTGTGTGAGTTTGTGAGTCTTCTCTCCCACTGGTTTGTCTTTGTTTTTGTTACTTTGTCCCAGTAGTATAACTGGTAATCAGATGCTGTGGTGCTGCCAGCGTTGCTCAGGACTGTTTGCATGTTTGGGGATTTGTTGTTGTTGTTTGTTTGTTTTTTTAAAATTTCAAAAATTCCCTGTGAATTTTTGGAGAGGATTTTTTTGTATGTGTGTTTGATGAAGGCCTTTGGCATTTTGGATGGAAATTGCATTGACTCTGTAGATTGTTCTTGATAACATAGTCACTTTACATATTAATTCTTCTGGTCCAGGAGCTTGGACTGCATTTTCTGTTTTGTCTATTGTTGTTGTTAAGTATTTATTTGTGCAATCTTCCAGTTCATTGGCTAGGATTATTCTCAGTTTTTTAGTCTATTGTGAGTGAGACTTTGCTGATCTCTTTCTCAGGAAGTTTGCTCTTGAGGGCTACTGGCTTTTGTATGTTGTTTTTGCATCCTGCTACTTTGTTGAGAATGTCAGGTTTAAGAGTTTCCTGGAAAAGTCTTTAGGGCCTTTCAGATAGAGGGCAGGTCTCATGCAAACAGAGACCTTTGACATCACTCTTCTTTTCCTGTTTCTTCCCCTTTATTTGATTCTCTTGGTTTAGTGAGTAACAGTATAGCTAGAGCTTCAAACTCCATATTCACGGAGGCTTTTTTTTAAGGTTTTGAAGAAAGTGCTTTGAGGCTTCCGTACTCAGCATGCTTGATAAAGGTTGATAGTTCACACTGGAAGTAGGGTCTTTCTGCTCCTAGTTTTTTCAGAGGATTTATCATGAAGGGTTGTTTAACTTTGTCCAAGGCCTTCACACATCTATTGAGGTGACTTATGTCTTTAAATCTTTGTATGTGCTTGCTGTATTACACTTATTAATTTGCATATGTTAAACCATGTTTTCATTCCTACAATAAAACTGACTTGGTCATTGTATTAGTCAAGCTTCTCTAGAGGAACAGAATGTATAGAATGTATATTTATATCTATGTATAAATAATACATATTCATTCTATAAGTTATATATGGATATGTAAGAAAATGTATGAGGTTTATGAGACTGTATTAGAATGGCTTACAGGCTGTGTTCAGCTAGTCCAATGGGAGGTTCAAGAATGCAATAGTTGTCCAGTCCATGAGGCTGGATGTCTCAGCTGCCCTCAGCATCTGCCGGAATCCTGAAGAAGTCGGCTAAAGTGCCAGTGAAGGAGTGGACTTGCCAGCGAGAGTGAAGGCAAGCAGGCAGAGACAGCTTCCTTCTCCTGTGCCCTTTACGTAGGCTGCCAGCAGAAGGTGTGGACAGATTAGAGATGGATCTTCCCTCCTCAAAAGATCTGGATTGGAAGTGGGCCTTTCTGTTTCACGTGATTTAATTAAGAAAAAGTCTTCACAGGTGTGCCCAGCAATTTTTGGATTTTAGTTAATTTCAGATACTGTCAAGCTGACAACCAAGAGTAGCCATCGCAGTCATGACACACACTGATTTCCTCATCTGTGCTCATCAGGAGAACTGGACAGTAGTTCCCCTCTTGCTTTCCTACTTGTCAGGTTAAATCCTGGCCTCCTCTTTGTTGTATGGATAACTTAGGGGTGCTGCTGTTTGTCTTCCTTAAGGAAGGCGGGTTCAGTGTTGAAGGCATGTTTTCCTTTTTATTTCCCAGTGACCTTCCTACTGAGGCATTTTATCTATCCATGTTTTATGTACTTATGAGGACTCCCAGAATTTCCCCTCTTGTGTGTCTATATGTCCCCTGATGCCAGGTGAAGTTGTCAGTACAATGACATGGACCTGACAGGAGGGGGACAGATGATTCTGTTATTTTCCTAGGTTTTTGAGCTGCACTCTGAGTCTGGGCTGAGCAATCACACTGCATTAGCCTGCCTGTGAGGTCTAGGACAGTCTTCCCAGCTTCAGTGAATTCAAACTCACTAATGTGACCCTGATCCTTCATCAAAGTTAGAAATCAGGCAGTGATTCTGGAGCAGAGCATGAGACAACCTAGAATTTGCTTTTCTATTCAGCATTGTTGACACTCTTGAGAGAATCATCTGGGCCATTTAGGCACATTATTGTGGTGTTATGGAAAGACTGGGAAGAGCCCCAGTGAGTACCCCCCCCCAGTCTCATTGATAGTCATTGAAAGTTATACATGTATTTTAATTTAAAAAATTGTGTTGATTTAATATTGGTAGCTGATATGGGGCAATAAGTTTATTCTTTCTTTTGGATTTTTCTGACTTTTCAGAGTATTCTCTGTGTCCTTGACAGTGCTGGTCTCTGCTGTGATAACTCTTTGCTCCGTATGCCTATTAACTTAAATCTTGTCATCCATTCTTTGTTTAGCCAGGCTAATGTTGTCAGTATTGTTTATTTTAAAAATACCAACTTCTCATTTCTTTAATTTGTTCCTACTGTTCTTGCAGCTTCTGCTTCATTATTTTATGCAATTTATTTCTTTCTAGCCACCAACTTTGTATTTAATTCATTTCTTGTTTTCCTAATACTTTACAGTGGATGTTTGGGTTATTTATTTGAAATCGCTCTGATTTTTAAATGTAAACATTTATGGTTATAAATCTATCAGAATTGCCAAAGACTCCTGAATGTGTTTTCATTTTCACTAGATTCTAGAAATTTTTAAAATTCCTCCCTGAATTTCTATATTAATCCACTGATTGTTTAAAAGTGTATTGTGGGATAGCAAAGTATGTACGCAAATATCCTATGAAACCTATTATCATATTATAATGACATATATTAATTTTTAACTCAAACAATCACTCAGGGTAAATTGTTAATTCTCTGTGTGTTAATTCTCTTGCTAGTGATTGATAATTTCAATCCAATATGTTCTGATGAGGTCCAAGCACTTACTTAGATTTGCTCAAACTTATTAAGATTTCTTTATGGCCTAAAATGTGATCTACTTTGGAGAAAGTTAAAAAAAAAAAGAGGCTACTAAAAAATAAAAATAAAAGGTGTGTTCTTAACTGTTATATGGACTGCATTTGATCTGCGGTACAGTTTAACTCAAGTTTTATTTGATTTTGGTCTGGATGATTGTTTTGTCCAGTAAATTATATACATTATATAATTCGTTATCGTATACAGGCAGCTCTGTAGTTCAAGCAGTCCATTGGCCACATTCATCATTAAATGATGGAACTCTTTCCTGCCACAGAGAGCAAAGCCAAAAGCCAGTGCGCCTTTCACAGTCTGAGCCTCCCACTGCGAAAACTTGTCAGTGGGTCTGTGTCAAGCACTGTCTCACAGTGGCCTTTGGTCGTCTTCTCCAGTCTAGACACCAACTTCTCTGGTTCCCTGAATTGTGAATAATCCTTGTTTCCAGTCCCTAGAGTAGCTTTCTTAAACAGTGGGCCACATTCAAGACTGTGCCATCCTGAGATGCAGGGAATGTTAAGTGGATTTTTCCAATGCTTGCTCACAGTAATGCAGGAGTCACTGTGTAAGTTGTGGCCAGTTCACATCTAAACCTAACAAATTCCTCTTTTACTATATCAAACTGGAAAACAAAGCCCTGCGTTCTAGCCTAGGATAACTCAAGGGTAAGTTGATGAGTGGAGGACAGCAGAAGGAAGGAAGGAAGGAAGAAGTAGGTTGCTGTTTATTAACCTTTATTGCTACCAGGGCTTTAGGCCAGAGCCTGGGCCCTGGCAGTCCTGACATGGTGGGCTAGGTGACCTGTCCTCAATAAATTAACTACAGGAACAAACAATGAAAGACAAGAGAGGGGGGCTTATTTAATGTGGCTACCCCAAGAGGGGGAACACCACAGTCTAATGGAACCCCTATCCCAGTCTGTCCTCTGACTTCTGACAAGGGTTTCGGTTTCAATATCAACAGCTATTCATTCATACCTGAGTAGCTCTGGTCAAGGTGTGGTCCCCACATCATTAACCCACATTGTCTCTGACTCTAGATTTTCCTGCCAGTGTCTGACAGACTGTCCTAATAGTGTGAGCACCGGAGACAAGCCTCCCTTTGGCTGGCACTGGGCTTCTTTGTTTTCTTTCTGTCACCATGGGATTCCTGGGGAAATTAAAGTTTGGAGTCCATTATTTCAATAGTCTGATAGCCCAAAGAAGGCACAGAAGTGTCTCTTTAGCATATCTTTATTCCTGACAGACTGGCTGTACTCTCAGGCTTATGAAGTAAACCCCAGTGTCCCTCCCGCAGTGGTGTGAAGACACATGACACTGTTCTGCTCTTTCTTTTCTTTTTTTTTTTTTTTTTATGAATAGCAGAGAACCTTTCCTTTTTTTCCAAGTCAAGAATTTCATTTTATTTCAGTGTATAAAACAGATAAAAGTAGCATTTATTTTGTTTGTTTATAGAGGAGAAAGGGAGTTTATTTTACAGTTCTAGAAGAATAAAACCTAGCAGAGCGGGAAAGGCCATAGGCAGGGGAGCTATGGCAACTGGAATAGGAAGATGGCTGCTGATCTCATTGTCTTGTCATACACACACACACACACACACACACACACACACACACACACACACACACACAGAGAGAGAGAGAGAGAGAGAGAGAGAGAGAGAGAGAGAGAGAGAGAGAGAGAGAGAGAGAGAGAGAGAGAACAGGATTGGGGCAAGGCTATAAACTCTCAAAGCCTGCCCCTACCCTCACCCCCAGATGATGTACTTTCTCTAGCAAGATTTTACTTCCTAAAGGTTCTCTGATACATAAACTACTTAATTCACCAGTTGGGAACCTAGATGTATGAATAGATTTAAGCAAATGAGACCGAAATGGAATCTGGCAGTCAGCAATCTTGTAGGCCCATGCCCAGTGGCTGAACTTTCAGTTCCACTGGGTACAGATGTTTCTGTCCTCCAGCTTTGCTGACTGCAGCTCAAATCTCCCATTCGGATGGTTCTGCTCCCTGTATGCAGCTCTCCTTGGAAGAGAGGAAAAGGGGAAGGTGTGAAAACATACAAGGAAAGCATGGTGAATGGAGCAAGAAGTTGACTGATTAAAATTTTGATTCACATACAGGAAGCACAGCAAAAAAAAAAAATAAAGCAACATTTTATGTGTGTAGATTTTTTTTGTAATTTCACATATAGAGTATTTACTTTGATTAAAGTAATAGTTGAAATGAATGTTGTAGATGACAGTGTGATCTCAGCTATTTTGTTTTTTGTTTTGTTTTGTTTTATTCACTTAGCATTAAGAAGTGTTGAGGCTTGCCTTACTCTTCATGGGTGAGTGAGTGGCTTATTTCATTATAACTCTGCTCCTTTTCATGATGTATTTCTCATGGCTGGAATGCTTAGCCTTAAGGGAGAAAGTCTGAGAAGACTTGTTTGTTTGTTTGTTTCTGGTGTTGGTGAAGCCAGGGCATTCTAAGCTGGCACTGATTGGCTAAGTCTTATCCTTCAGTTTGCCCTGAGATGTCTTTAGAATTACTTATTAGCTCAGCGACTTCAGTGACAACCGGAAACCCACAGATCTCCAGCCCACAGCAGACTGAGAGGTGAGTGACACCCTGCCCAGGTAAGCAGAGACAACAGTGTCTGAAATCCCGGCCCAGAGACAAAGTCCTTGGGACCCCACTCAGCTTTGTCCTAAATCCAACCTAGCAGAAAAAATTCCCTACAGGCCCAAAGCCCTGGTAAAACCCAGCTCACTGGACACCCCAGTTCCAAAAATCCCAATCCATGCTATCACCCCATGACCTCAGCGACTCAGACAACTGGAAACCCACAGAACCCTGGCCCCCAGCAGACTAAGAGACTAAGGGACTAAGGGACTAAGAGAGTTCCTCAGTTCCTATTGGATCAAGAGCAGCTACCTGAGACTCTTGAGTTTCTCAGCACCCACTGGATCAAAAGTGGCCACCTGAGACCCACAGTGTATCAGCACTTACTGGATTAAGAGGGGTCACTGTGACACCGAATATACTGCCTCCATCCAAGTGGACCAAGAACCCAGATTGGACTGAGAGGCTTACTGACACACAGATCAGATTGCACCAAAATCAGCTTTCTGAGATTCAGACAAATTCTGCAGTGAACAGAGGAAGCAATGGGCAGATGTCAGTGCAAGAATACATATAACAACATAAGGACACCATGGCACCACCAGAAGAATCTGGTGGTTCTACAACATCAAGATCTGAGCATGGCAATGCAGAAGAAACAGACGGAAATAACCTTAAAAACAGCTTTATGAAGATAATAGAAACCTTAAGAGAGGATATAAAAAATTCCTTTAAAGAAATAGAAGAAAATACAAATAAAAAATTGGAAGAGATTAACAAAGCCCTGAAAGAAAATAAAGAAAACCAAGAAAAGAAAACAACAGGCAAGGGAAACATATCAAGATTTAAAAATTGAAATAGAAGCAATAAAGAAGACACAAGCTAAGGCAATGCTGGAAATAGAAAATCTGAAGAAACTACCAATGTAAGCATAACCAACAGAATGCAAGAGAAGGAAGAGAATCTCTGGAGTGGAAGATTCAATAGTGGAAATAGATAAGTCAGTCAAAGAAAACACTAAAACCAAAAAAATCATAACACAAAACATCCAGAAAACCTGGGACACCATGAAAAGACCAAATCTGAGAATAATTGGAGTTGAAGAAGGAGAATACCAGCTCAAAGGCACAGAAAATATATTCAGCAAAATCATAGAAGAAAACATCCCCAACCTAAAGAAGAAAATGCCTATGAAGATATAAGAAGCTAACAGAACACCAAATAGACTAGACCCTCTCCACCAAAAAAAAAAAAAAAAAAAAAATCTGCTTGCCACATTTGCCACATAATAATCAAGCCACTAAACCTACAGAATAAAGAATACTAAAAGCTGCAAAGGAAAAAGGCTAAGTTACCTATGAAGGCAGACCCATCAGAGTAACACCAGATTACTCAATGGAAACAATGAAATTCAGAAGGCCCTGGTCAGTTGCTATACAGACACTAAAAGACCATGGCTACTGGCCCAGACTACTATACCTGGCAAAAATATCAATCACTATAGATGGAATAAACAAGATACCTTATGACAGAACCAGATTTAAATAATACTTATCCACAAATCTGGCCCTACAGAAAGTACTAGAGGGAAAACTCCAGCCTAAGCAAACCAGATACACCTATGAAACCACAAGCAATAGATAATCCCACTGAAGAAAAACTCGAAGGGAAACACACATACACTACCACCAAAAATAACAGGAAATAACAGTTACTTGTCATTAATACCCCTTAATATTGATGGACTCAATTTACCTATAGAAAGACACCCTAACACAATGGATAAAAAAACAGAATCCATTCTTCTGCTGCATACAAGAGACATACCTCAACTTCAAAGACAGACATGGGTTCAGAGTAAAGGTTGGGAAAAGACTTTCCAAGCAAATGGTCCTAAGAAACAAGCTAGTATAGCCATCCTAATATCTAACAAAATAGACTTCAAGCTAAAATCAATAAAAAGATAGGATAGACATTATTTATTTCAGGAAAAATCCATCAAGATGAAGTCTCAATCCTGAACATTTATGCCCCAACACAGGGCATCTACATATGTAAAAGAAACACTACAAAAGCTAAACTCTCATATCAAACCCCACACATTAATAGTGGGAGACTTCAATACCTCACTATCACTAATGAATAGGTGTGCCAGACAGAAACTCAGCAGAGAAACAGACCTAACAGATGTTATGACCCATATGGACTTACTAGATACCCACCCAAACACAAAAGAATATACCTGTTGTAGTGGGGTTTCTTGGTCCCGGCTGGCCAGAGGCCCAGACCCTGCCTCGCCAGACCCCTTAGCTGCCTGCCGCTGCTGCTCAGGCCCTTAGAAATGACTCAGACACTTACATTAACTTTATGCTGTTTGGCCTATGGCTCAGGCACATTGCTAGCTAGCTCTTACATCTTAAATCAACCCATTTTTATTAATTTGTCTGCCACGTGGCCCGTGGCTCACCTGTGTTCCTTACATGTTGCTCCCTGGGCAGCTTGCTTGATCTGCCTGACTCCACCCTGCTTCTCCTACCTATGCTCTGATTTCTCCTCCTACTTCTTTTATGGTGCCTGTCATGGGCCAAAAAAGCTCCTTTATTTAAAGATTGATATTCACAGCATACAGAAAAACATTCCCACATCATATACCTTTTTCTCAACACCCCATGGAACTCTCTAAGACTGACCACATACTCGGTCATAAAGCAAATATCAATAGATATAAAAGAATGGGAATAGCTCTTTGTATCATATCAGAGCACCATGGTTTAAAGTTAGGTTCAACAGCAACATCAAAGACTTCCTAGAATTCAATGAAAATGAATCCACAACATACCCAAACTTATGGACACAATGAAAGCAGTGCTAAGAGGAAAATTTATAGCACTAGATGCGTATATGAAAAACCTAGAGAAATCTCACACAAGAGACCTAACTGCACAGCTGAAGGCTTTAGAATAATTAGAAGCAAACACACCTAGAAGGAGTAGATGGCAGGAAATAATCAAATTTAGGACTGAAATCAATACAATAGAAACGAAGAGAACAATACAAAGAATCATTGAATCAAAGAGTTGGTTCTTTGAGAAAGTCAACAAGATAGATAAACCCTTATCCAAACTAACCAAAAAGCAGAGAGAGAATATCCAAATTAACAGAATCAGAAATGAAAAGGGGGACATAACAACAGACACTAGGATATCCAGAGAATCATTTGGTCATACTTGGAAAACCTTTACTCCACTAAATTGGAAAACCTAAAAGAAATGGACAGCTTTTTGGACAGGTACCACTTAACCAAAAATAAATCAAGACTAGGTAAATGACCTAAATAGACCTATAAGCCCAAGGAAGTTGAAGCTGTTATTAAAAATTTCCCAAGCAAAAAAAGCCCAGGGCTGGATGGTTTCAGTGCAGAATTCTACCAGACATTCAAAGAAGAACTAATACCAATACTCCTCAAACAGTTTCATATAATAGAAAATGAAGGAACATTGCTAAACTCTTTTTATGAGGCTACAGCCACCATGGTACCCAGTCTTACTCATGAACATTGATGCAAAAATACTCATTAAAATACTGGCAAACAGACTTCAACAGCATAAAGAAAAATCATCTACAATGATCAAGTAGACTTCATTTCAGAGATTCAGGGATGGTTCAACATATGAAAAACAGTGAATTTCATCCATCATATAAACAACCTGAAAGAAAAATAAAACACACATGATCATCTCCTTAGATGCTGAAAAAGACTTTGACAAAATCCAACACTCCTGGAGAGATCAGGAATACAGGGAAAATACCTAAACATAATGTAGTCATATACAGCAAGCTGACAGCCAACATCAAACTAAATGGAGAGAAACTCAAAGCAATCTTTTATAATCAGGAAGAAGACAAGGCTATCCTCTCTCTCCCTATCTATTCAATACAGTTCTCGAAGTTTTAGCTAAAGCAAAAGAGAATAAAAGGAGAAAAAGGGGATACAAATTGGAAAATTGGAAAGGTAGAAAGCAAACTCTATTTGTAGATGATATGTGTAATGATTCATGGCACATAGTAGCCACGTGGTAAACCCAACATGGTGTAGGATGAAATAAGAATTCCTTGCATGTAGCCCCCACATGGTAAACCCAATGTGGCACTTGCAGAACACCTCGCATGAGGGCACGCCCCTAGGCATGGCTATGTAAATGTGTGCCCACCTGCTCTCTTAAAAGGAGCTGCCAGATGAAAGTCTCTCCTTTCAACCCTCCTCTTTCCCCTCCACCTTCTCTCTCCTCTCTCTCTTTCTCTCTCAGCAACTCCCCTGAATAAACTCTCGTGTGGCACTTGGTAGTGTGTGCATCTATCTCATGCATGGAACTAGCAATATGACCGTATACATATATGAACCCCAAAATTCTACCAGGGAACTCCTACAGCTGATAAACCCCTTCAGAAATGTACAGGGTACAAGAATAACTTAAAAAAAATAGCCCTCATATACACTAAGGATAAAAGGGCTGAAAAAGAAATCAGAGAAACATCACCCTTTATAATAGCTGCAAATAGCATTAAATATCTTGGGGAAAAACTAATCAAAGAAGTAGCAGACCTGTATTAAAAAGAACTTTAAGTCATTGAAGAAAGAAATTGAAGAAGATATCAGAAAATGGAAAGATCACCCATGCTCCTGGATAGGATCAACAGTAAAATTGGCAATCTTACCAAAAGCAATCTATAGATTCAGTGCAATCCCCATCAAAATCTCAACACATTTTTTTATTGACTTTGAAAGAGCAATACTCAATTTCATATGGAATAAAAAGAAACCCAGGATTGCCAAAACAATTCTGTTCAATAATAGAACTTCAGGAGGGATCACCATTCCTGACTTCAAGCTATACTATAGAGGTACAGTAATAAAAACATAAAAACAGATTTGTGGGTCAATGAAATCCAATCAAAGACCCCAACCTTAATCTACACACTCATGAACACCTAATTTTTGACAAAGAGGCTAAAAATATACACTGGGAAAAAGATAGTATCTTCAACAAATGGTGGCGTAACTGGATGGTGGTATGTTGAAGAATACGAATAGACCCATATCTATCACCCTTCACAAAACTCAAATCCAAGTGGATCAAAGACCTCAACATAAATTCAGCTACACTGAACTTGATAGAAAAGAGAGTGGAAAACACCTTCCAATGCAGTGTCACAGGTGACCACCTACTAAATATAACACCAGTAGCACAGACATTAAGAACAACAATAAATAAACAGGACCTCCTTAAACTGAGAAGGTTCTGTAAGGTAAAGGACATGTTCCAAATAAGACAAAATGACAGCCTACAGAATAGGAAAAGATCTTCACCATCCTATGTCTGACAGAGGACTGATCTCTAAAATATATAGAGAACTCAAGAAACTAGAGGCCAAACCCCCAAATAATCCAATTAAAAGAAATTGGATTCATAGCTAAAAAAGAGAATTCTCAACAGAAGAATTACAAATGGCTGAAGACACTTAAAGAATTTCTCAACATCTTTAGCCGTCAGAGAAATACAAATCAAAAACAATCTTAAGATACCATCTTAAACCTGTCAGAATGGCTAAGGTCAAAAGCACAGATGACAGCCTAAGCTGGAGAGGATGCAGAGCAAGGTGAATACTCCTCCATTGCTGGTGGGAGTGTAAACTTGTACAGCCACTTTGGAAAGCAGTATGGTGGTTCCTCAGAAAACTGGGAATCAATCTCCCCAATAATCCAGCAATACCACTATTGGGCATATACCCAAGGGATGCACTTTCTTACCCCAAGGGCATTAGGTCAGCTATACTCATAACAGGATTAGCCAGAACCTGGAAACAACCTATATGCCCCCCAACTGAAGAATGGATTAAAAAAAAAATGATATCCTAAAATTTGCAGGCAAATTTGATTTGGAGAGTATCATCCTGAGTGAGGTATCACAGGCCCAGAAAAATCGACATGGGATGTACTCACTGATAGGTGGATTTTAGACAAAAATCAAAGAATATCCTGGCTGCAAACCATAATCCCTGAACAGCTTGGGAACAGAAGGAACTTAAGAGAGACATCCAGGGATGCCTATGGGAAGAGAAAATAGAGAAGATCTCTTGAGTAAATTGGGATCATAATGGGTAGTGAGCAAGGAGAGGTGGGAAGACATCATGAGATAAGGAGATGGTTGAGTGAGAGGAGCAACAAAGAGGGAGAGAAAAAGAGATGGGTATCTCAATAGAGGAAGCCAATTTGAGATTGGAAAGAAACCAGGTGCTAAGGAAACCTCTAGGAACCCACAAGATGTCCCTGGCTAGGACTCCAAGAAATAGTAGAGTGGGTGCCTACACAGGACTTTCCTTATAATGAAATGAATGACCACCCTAAGTGTCATTATAGAACCTTTATACAGCAATGAACAGAGGCAGAAGCAGAGATCCATAGCTAAACACCAGGTCAAGCTCCCAGTCCAGCTGGAGAGAGAGAGAGAGAGAGAGAGAGAGAGAGAGAGAGAGAGAGAGAGAGAGAGAGAGAGAGAGAGAGAGAGAGAGAGAGAGAGAGAGAGAGAGAGAGAATATATAAGCAAAGGGATCAGGATCATGAGGAGACTCACAGAGATGGCTGACTGGAGCTATTGGGAGCTCACTGAGTCAGAAACAAGTGCTGAGGAACCTTTACGGAAAGGAACTAAACCCTCCAAAGGTAGAGGACTGTGGAATGGCGTGGGCAGTTTGTGGAGCCTCTTGCAGTAGGATCAGAATATGTTCCTGTGCATGAACTGGCATTTTGGGGCCCATTCCCTACACACCTAATACAGCCTTAATACTGGGATGAGGAAATCAGACCTACCTCAAATGAATATATCAGACTGAACTGACCCACCTTGGGACTCTGGATGAGGGGATGGTTAGGGGGAGGCTGAGGGAAGACTGGGAGGGACTAGAAGGGGGGAAGGGAGGGCAAGCAGTGGAATAAAAAGAATTACCTATTAGAAATATTTTTGTTGTCATGGTGGTAACTGTCTCTGAAGAGCTTCGAAGTAAATTGAAGATACATTTGTTAGTCCCATCTCCCAGGATATAGCAGAGGTCATGGAATCAGGAAGTTTGGAGAGGGTTAGTAGTTATATGTATGCCATCAGTTTGTTTTATTATTATTTTAAAAAATAGCATCCTGCTTATTTGTTCTGACCCACTTATTCCTTGCCCAAAAACATTAAATGCTTGCAATCAGGTAACTGGGCCCAAACTCCCAGAGTACTGGAAAAATTTAAAGCTCAGGATTAGTTAGAGCAGCACTTACAGTGTTTGGATCTCCCCATCTATTCTGATATATGATATTGATCCCTGTCTTGTTCATTTTGTATTGATGACATAGTATAAGTTCTAGTTAGATAAGTAATATGTGGTGTTGGAAGCTTGAATCTGAGTTTCAGAATACTCGCCCAAGTTTCTAGGCTCTCATGACCCTGGACCAAAAAAAAAAAAAAAAAATAGAATAGAGACACACAGAAAGCCAGCTTACTAAGAAAGAGAAAGCACTTCTAAGAATGGAAGTAGACAGTAAGCTGAGGGAAAACCATGAGCTCCCAAGTGCTAGGCTGTGAGGCGCATAGCTCTTTATAGGCTATCTATGTAGCACCTGCTTCTCCCATGTTTGTATGTTTTGGGTTTTTCTTAAACATATGCCGCTGTTCATATGTGGCCAGACAGACAGCGTTTCCAGTCCTTCTTTACATTCTATTTTTTATATATTAATTTTGATCGATGTCTCTCTGTCTCTCCCCAGCCACAAATCCTGAGAGATGTGGTCCCAAGTGTTTTGGGGGTACAGAGTTTATTTTCTGTAACTACTCCCATGCTGGTCAGAGGCATAATCAGTAAGGGGAACCCCAAGATGAACAAATTGAAAAGTCTATAAAATGTGGCAAGATACAAACCAAAGTTCTAAGGTGGAGTCACGATGAAGTAGATGGAAAAGGGAGATGGTGTGACACTGTAGTCATTAAGTGGAAAGCAGTGTAGCAACCAGAGCACAAGGCTGTGATGGGGATGGGAAGGAGAAGCTGGGCGGGCAGCCTAGGGCTGGATCCTGAAGGTTCCAGCAAATCCAGAAGGGAGTTCTGGCTTGTTTGTCTTTATTCTTCTCATATAATAATCTTAACCAAAGCTCCCCTCCTCCACTCCTCCCACTTCCTCCAATACCTCTCCTCTCCCCCAGACTCACTCCTTTTTTATTTCCCTTCAGAAAAGACACTTCCCAGTGATATCAACCAAACACAGTAAGACTAGGCACAAACCCTCATATTAAGGTTGAATGGGTCAAATCCAGTAGGAGGAAAAGGGTCCCAAGAGCAGGCAAAAGAGTCAGTCACACACCCCCACTCCCACTGTGAGGAGTCCCACAAGAACCCCGAGCTGTACAACCACAGCATGTGGAGAAGGCCTGGCACATCCATGCAGGCTGTGTGATTGCTGCTTCAGTCTGTGAGCTCCTGAGCCCTGCTTAGGTGGTGATGTGGGCTGTGTTCTCCTGGTGTCCTGGGCCTCTCTGCCTCATACAATTGTTGTACTCATGTTGAGAGACCCCCAAAGACCACCAGGGATGCAAACACATGAGGGTCAGTTTATTCTTTTGAACAGGTTCGAACTCGGGCTGGAACCCTATGTTCTGATGCAGCAGGGTGAGGGTGGGGGAGGTGTTTCGGCCTCAAGCTCAGGGGTGAGAAGGTTTTTAAAGAAAAAAATACTAAGTGGGGTGTTACACATCTTGGCATTTCAGGATTGGGTAAAGAGTATGAGGTAGAGTAATTCTTGGAAACTATTGTTTAAACTTTGGGCAGGAAACCACGTTTTGAATCTATTGGTTGTCAGGTGCATTTCTGAGATTTTTCCTAGATTCTTCTTAGACCCGGGCCCTCTAAGTGGTCTTTCCCTGAGATAAGGTTTTGTAACTATAATTATATGCCTTCACACAATCATCGTTCTCTGCCCCCACCCTTACTCACTACTTCCCTAGAGTTCCCCAAGCTCCACTTAATGTGTGGGTGTGGGTCTCTGTATCTGTTCCCATTAGTCTCTCTGATGGCAATTGGGCTAGGTACCCATCTATGAGTATGGCAGAATATCATTAGAAACCAGATCACTAACTTTTACAATTTATTTTTAATATTTTAAACTTTATATAGATTCTTTGTGGATTTCACATCATTCATCATGATCCCACTCATCTTTGATTTTTATTGCAGTATTGATGCTAGCCCTCACTGGGACTCCTCTTGGATGCCCTGTTGTCCTGTGTCATGGATATCCTGAAGCTTTGGGTCTGCAGAACCAGCTCTTTGATGTGCTCCTGCAGATCATAGATGGGCTAACTTATAGCCCTGGTTTTGCATCTGGATGCTTGTTGGGTCGGTCAGCCAGTCACTTCTTTCTCATCCTCAATACCAGGGTGAGCTGTCCTGTAGCACCAGGACTAGGTCACTCTATGCAGCAAACAGCAAGGGTCATGACCAGTTATCCTGCTCGTATCTACACCACCAGGGCCAGCTCTACAGTGTTGCTCAGGTGAGGTGCAGCTGGTGAGACATGGCCAGCTCTCCAGCTCTCCCACCTGCCATAGGCAGTGGGGGGTTGTGATGGAGTTCAGGTGTTATTGAGGGAGACCTAGAGGCGTAGCTTTGAAGTCTCAGGATCCTGAATGGGCTGTGCCAGCCTGTGCCAGCCTCCATTGAGAGCCCTGTTGCAGGCTGCCCTTCCTTCTTGTTTGTTTCTGCGTTCTTGGGGAGAGGATTGGTACCATCACTGCGTGGGACAGTTGGACTCGCCAAGAATTGCCTTAAGGTTTAATTTATATCAGTAAGTGTTTATATATCCCCTTAGTAAATATTAATCCTTTATATAATCAGTTGTCAATAAATAATTCTGCAGTATCTGGCATCCATATATATTATCTATGTATAAAACAAATTGTTATGTTCTATTTCTCTGTGCTATTTATTTTTAAATAACGGAACAAGTCTGAGATTGTATATAGGGTGGAGAATATAAACCAGGCTGGTGGTGCACACCTTTAATCCCAGAACTCAGGAGGCAGGGGCAGGTGGACCTTTACAATTAGTCAGCAGTTACTCTTAAAGAAGTATTTTACATTTTTTTCATCTCTATACAACAATTCTTACTCTACTAAATGATACCATTTTTCTACAAGACAGAACAGTTATTGTTACATATTATATTTGTGGCAGTTTCTAGATAGCCCTCTGTCAGCAGGAGTACAGCTTCTTAAGCTAGCTCTTGGTTACGGCCCATATTGGGGTCACAGAACAATTTGAGTGTTATTAAAAACTTGGGAACAGTCAAAGACTTCTGAAGACACAGTAATAAAGTTTAATTTAAAATCAAACTTATAATGGATCTCTCAGATGTCTCTGACAGGTCTCCCTAGTGTGCTGCACAGCATCACTACAGCCTTGGCTCTGAACACAAAGCACGCACACTTTTCCCTATGCATGCCACCATGCTGCACAGCATCAGCCAGTGCTGCCTGAAACTGCTCAGACTCCAGTATGAACTACAGTGCTCTCATGGGAACCAGGGCTTGGTTACCAAAGTAAAGACCTCATATTTTCTTTGTATCATTCCTCAGCATATAGCAAATTATTATATCTCTGATTTGTACCATGTTAGGATGTTTGAATTTAAATTTTGCTGTTTGAGTTACTGACTCAAATTTTATTTAAGCACATTAAATGAATTGTGGCTTTGGATTAGGAAAGAATTTTCAGCAAATTTTTGAAATTATCTTAAATATACTTATTCCATTTTATACTATGTCTTCATATGAGGAAGTGGTCTTGGCATGGGAGAACATTTTAAAGTCAAAGCATTAATCCATGTTAGAAAACATTTAAGATGCTTTGTGTCCTACAGTATCAGATAATCAGTTGTTTAATTTTTCACATTAAAGCAAATAAGCACACTTGTCTCATTAGTGGGCAAATTTGTTTTTATGTTTAATAAGTGGTAAGATTATATGTATACACCACCTTTAATCTCAGCACTCAGGAGGCAGAGGCAGGTGGATCTCTGGCTTTGAGGCCAGCCTAATCTACACAGCGAGTTCCAGTGTGGCCAGGGCCATGTGAAGAAACCCTGTCTTGAAAAATAAAACAAACAAAACAATATTATATGTATACCTAAGAGTTGTTTGAAAATAAATATCTTTATGATTTATAGATCAGTAAATGTTTGATTTATATACGTGTCTACCTAGGGTCATATAGGGTCACATAAAAACTTCCCAGGCAAAATAAGGTCAGAGATAGAAAAGTTTCAAGAGCCCTGGAAGTGAGGGCCATTTTGCTTGCCCTCTTCTAGACTTGTCAGCTTCCACTGGATTATGATGAAGTTATGTTGCAATGATTTGTGTGCATTAAAACCTTGTTCCTTGGAGATCTTAGGACCAGAATTAGAAATGCCATCCTTTGAGTCCCTAAAGCAATAGTGGATCACAGGTGTGTGTTTGTGTGTGTGTGTGTGTGTGTGTGTGTGTGTGTGTGTGTGTGTGTGTGTACACCTAGACATGTCTCACATCTTTGATACTGACACTTGGCGGCAGTGGCAGTCCAGTAGCAATGGATATACTAATGCCAAGATCTGTTTCCAATGTGATGGCCCATTAAGAGGAATAAGGGCCGTCCTTAGAGAAGTGGTGTGCTGTGCCAAAAGTCAGAGGGATGAAAGAATGAAAAAAACTTGTGTTCAAATCACACAGGAATATGCTTCGGGGAGTCCTGCTGGCCAAATCTTGGGTATTTTCAATGCCAAGATGAATAATACATATAGCTCATTGAATAAATTGAAATCCACAAGTACATAGTGATATAAATATAAGCACAAGAGTAAATAAAGAGAGCTGGTCAGAAAGCTCTATCTTACTTACCAACGAATAAAGGTAAAACATATTGGATTTGAGAAAAATCATTATTGGAGTCTATAGTAGGTGAAACTGATAAGAAGCAGAATTTATACAATTTCAAAATATTTAGCCATAAACGCATCTATTTAATCTTCAGTAAGTTAAAAAATGAATAAGTCACGCTACTTTTGTCTCTCAGGGTAATGGACTCAGCACCAACTATCCTGTTATCTTCTATGATTTTCCTAGATTTACTATTGTATCACTTTCCCTTTTGTCCTATAAGCCGTCTACGTACCCTTCTTCTCTCTTCAGATTCATGGCCTCTGCTTTTACACATATATCTGTACATACACAGCATATAGATGTCTTCTCTGTGTGTATTGTTAGGAATCTCCATCTATCGCCTATCTGTGTATCTATTCCTACCATATAGTAGTACATTTTTCTAAGTCTACATACATACTATAACTTGTGTATATATTCTTTCAAGACTGACCATTACCAGAAGACTATTGCTTTAAGCATTTCTTAGTTGCTCTTGGTTCTTTGTCTAGGATTGAGCGTTCTCTCTTCCATGGTTGCATGCCTGTTAATGATCGTCCTTGTTCAGGCCATGTTTAGGCAACCATGTTGTTGAGACTATGGGTGTAGCCTTTCTGATATTTCTAGGAGACATGCTCTCACAGCAAACTCTTTGTTCCTCTGACTCCTAAAACCTTTCAACCCCTTATTTACTAATGATCCCTTAGCATGGGACTCAGGATTTGTACTGTAGATGTCTTAGTTGTGACTGGGCTCCAAAGTCTCATTTTGATTAGTAGTGGGTTTCTTTAATGTTCTTCTTCTGCTACAAAGAGAAATTTCCTTGAAGGGTGAGAACAACATTGGTCTGGGGGTATGAGAGCAAATATTTAGAATATAGTTATGAATTATGCTGGTTTAGTAGAGTGGTTGTAGATTCTCCTCCAGGATTCTTGACTTCACTAGGCCCAGGAAGTTGACTAGACTTCTAGTACCAGGCATGATTTACCTCTTGTTGAGTGAGTCTTAAGTTTAAAGAACTATCGGTTACCACCAAGCTGTGTATACCACTACCTCACCCTTATAGTATTGTGCCATGCTGGCCATTGTTGTGGTTCATAGGCTTCATATCTAGGAAGGGCTATTGGTTCTTTCCCTCCTTTGGAAGCTGACATAGTGCCATCGGATACAATGAAAGCTACTCTTTAGGGAGATCCAGCTCAGGTCCTCTGGGTCCTTTGTCCAAAGTGCATGGTTTCTTCAGGTTTAGGGACTTACTTTCTGCCTTTGGAGGACAATGGTAATAGACTATAATGCTTTGGAAATCTCTTGGATAACAACAACTCAAAAGAGGCCCTCTCATGCCTATTCTTGAGGTTTTTCTTAGTCTGGCTCTTGTGGGGAATATTGTCAGTCCTGTCAGGAAAATTTTCCATAAGCTAGGGATGTGTGTGTATGCACAGTTACATGCATTCTAAGTGCTGTTGGGTAGACAGTTAAAAGTATGGTCCCTCCTTCCTTCTCCCTAACTAAAGTCCCACTCCACCTCCATATTTGCAATTTCCCACTCCAGATTATTTGTACCTTGCTATTTCCTTTGCTATTACCTAGCCCCCAAATGGTCCCTTCTATGTTCCTGGTTTCTCTTGTTACTCTGGCTTATATACTCATAACTGAAGATTTGGAGTTAGGAGCCTTTGATGGGAGAACATCGATGCCTATATTTCTGGGTCTTTTACCTCCCTCAGTATAATGTTTTCCAGTTCCATCTATTTTCCTGCACATTTCGTGATTTCATTTGTCTTCAAGGAGAGTAGTATTCCACAGTGTCTATGTAGCTTATTTCTTTTATCCATTTGTTGCTCAAGGAGAGTTAGGTTACCATTTCTTTTGTTTCCAACCCTACAAATAATGAACCAGGCTTTCCTTTCCCCACAGCCCCCTTAGCATTTGCTGTTGGTTCTTTTGTTGATCTGTCCATTCTGATTGGGGTCAGATGAACTCTCAGAGTTGCTTTAATTTGAATTTCCCTGCTTTCTAGAGACAACAAACAGTTCTTAGTCAGTGTTTCTGATTTCACACTTAGGTCTTTAATCTATTTGGAGGTAATTTTTGTGCACAGTGATAGATACAGGTCTAATTTCATTCTTCTGCAAGTGGACATCCAGCCTTCCTAGCACCATTTGTTGAAGATTCTGTCTTTCCTCCAGTGTACATCATTAGTATCTCTGTTGAATATCAGATGGCTGAAGTTATGTGTACTTACAATTGGGTCATTGCTTTTGTTCCACTGTACATGTCTGGGATGGATGTGTGTGTGTGTGTGTGTGTGTGTGTGTGTGTGTGTGTGTGTGTGAGAGAGAGAGAGAGAGAGAGAGAGAGAGAGAGAGAATGTGTGTATGTTTGTGAATGTGTCTCTCTGTGTATGTGTGTGTGAGTGTGTGTCTGTGTGTGTGAGTGTGTGTGTGTGAGAGAGAGAATGTGTATGTTTGTGAGTGTGTGTCTCTGTGTGTGTATGTGTGTATGTGTGTCTGTGTGTATGTGAGTGTCTGTGTATGTCTGTGTGTTTCTCTCTGTGTGTGTGTATGTGTGTGAGGTATGGAAAAACAGCATTGTTCTTTTTGCTCAGGATTGTTTTGGTTATCTAAGAGTTTTTGAGGTTCCAAATGAAATTTCTATTTCTGTAAAGAAAGAAATGTGGATTAGGATTAGTTCTCTCATATTCTTGCTAAAAGTATGCAAGCCATGTCTACTCTCAAGGAAATATGAGAAAAATCCAAATTAAGGAATCTTTTATAAGTAATCAGCCTGAATGATGGCCTAGTCAAGAGGGGACAGAAGTGTTCCAGACTGAAGGGGGCCAAATTGTAGGGGTCCATTGTAAATAATTGTCCCACCCAATGGTTTAATAAAAAGTGCTGATTGTCCAAAGGCAGACAGGAAGTGTGGGCGGGGCTACCAGACTAAGAAAACTCTGGGAACAGGAAGAACAGAGCAGAATACCAGAGAGAAGCCAGAAGAAGCAGAGGACAACTATGCTGCTCTGAGAAAAGGTACCAAGCCGCATGGCTGAACAGAATAAGAGCCATGGGTTAGTTTAAGGGTAAAGAGTTAGCAAGTTTTATGCCTGGGTCTTAGGCCGATCAGTCTAAAATTAATGAAAACATCTGTGTGTCTCTGAGGATTTATGGGTCTAAACCTTGAGGCTAGGCCCAAAAGTCCAGGCAGAAACCTCTTACTGCACCAAATCATAGTACAGTGTAAGTCATGGCCCTGAACTGGGTTGGGAGGGAAGTTATTTGGGCCTTGGTAGAGCCTGTGCTGTTGTGTTGGTTCTGATGGTTGTGGCATGGGTGTTAGGATAGCACCCCTAGTTTTAGGAAATGTGCACAAGTATTAGAGGATAATGGGACATTAGGTGACAACTTCATCTATTTTGGTTTGGAGAATACTAGTGTGTGTTTGTATGACGAGATCGATCGTGCTCAGTTTAGTGGTGCAACATGTTAACAATGAGAGAAACAGAGACAAGAGACCACAGGAGTTATTTGTATTATTGTGTAACTTTTTAACTCATTTTATAATAAAGTTAGACAAACAAGATACCTTCACTTCCTCAAATTCTGAGGGTCCCTATGAATCACTTCACACTCGAATCTCTGCTTACCAAGAAAAAAGGTGTGGGAATTTTTTTTAGGGAGCAGATTGATGTAAAAGTGAGTTTAAATATTGATACAAAATAAATGTATGGAAAATTAAGCCTTAAATATGACAGTGTCAAAATGGGACTTGCTGGGTTTGTTTTTTTTTGTTTTTTGGGATTTAAAAAAATCTTTGGGAAAATACCCCACAGTCCAAGATACATAAATCATTTCTTAAGAGGGAAGAATTAGGAAAAATAGAACCCTGGAGGACAAGCACCCCAGGCTCTCACCCCTTTCCTAACCAATGACAGACCTTGAAGGAACTTCAAAGTTGCAAGACAACTGGCTCTGACATGTACCAAGATGGGGGAGATATTTCCCACAAGCTAAAAGAAATGCTTCATCCCTAACGAGAACAAAAGAAAAGACAGGATCGTATTTCCTAAGTGGAATTTAACAAGTTGAGTTCACTTTATTCACTTACGACTTTTTTTTTTGCTGCTTGTGAGAGGTTGGTAAACTTGATCAGACATATTTTCATGCTCACTCTTTCCTTCCCTCGCCTCTTCAGTGGCACAGGAAGAATAAAACTCTTAAATCTGAAGCCTTTCCTCGGGTGGCAGCAAAGGCCTTCAAGGCTTTCTCTCAGATCTATTATGCCCTGACACGTTAGACTTCATTTGCAGTTTGGCATTCAAGGTTTTGTGTAGTTTGCAGTAATGCATTTTTTTGTATTGCTCTGTAGTTAATCTTTAAACACACATTTATTTTACATTGAAGAAAACTTTGGCTATAACCACAGGAAATTACCTCTATTTTCAGAATACTTGCTAATATTTCTCTCGTGCTTATGTTATCTGGTGCACATATGTAGCTCAGACAGTAGTTGTAAGAGTTGGTTCTCCTCGTACCACATAAATCCCACACAGAAATCTCAGGTCCCCGGGGGTAGGGGTAAATGCCTCTACTTGCTGAGCCATCATTGGTTCTAGGAAGCTATTTTTTTTTCAATAATACATTTCATTTTATTCAAGAATTCTATGAGAGTCCCATAGATGTATATAATGTATTTTGACCATATCAACTCTTCTAGGAACACTCGTAACTTTCTGTCTTTAAAATGTAATCGGTAACCAGAGTCCAGTTAGTATTGTCCTACTGGTATATGATCAAGCTCCGGGTGGCTGACCCCGAAACAGACAGTGATGTTTTCTTCTTCAGTATCTGTCGTCCTCTAGTAGTCCTTCAGTTTGGAGGAGGCGGCAGGAGCCCGTCCCTTCATCTAGTTAGATTTTGAACAATTCATAGCTGTAGTGAGTTTATGTGAACACTGTCCCGAATGCACTTGACATACATCTCCTCCATCCTGCAGTTCTTACATACTTCTGCTCCCTCTTCCACAGTGCTTTCTCAGTCCCAGGTCGTGGTATATTGCTAAAGATGTCCCATTTAGTACTGAGCACTCAGTCATTTATTCCAAGCTCTCTGATGAGTTGTGAATCTCTTTATTAATCACTACTCACTGCAAAATCTTCTTTGATCAAGATTGAGAGTATATCCAATTTTTTGAATAGACATAAGTATTTTGAATGCAGTTTAGCATGACCATCTAGGGAAACAATAATAGGCTTCCCCTAGACATGTGACCATTTCAGCCATGGCTTTTGAATAGGTTTACAAAACTGGGTATGAAATCCCTCCTGTGAAGCATATCTCAAATCCAATCATAAAACAGTTGATTGCCCCATAACTGTGATGCCTGGAAGGTTCTGAAAGGTAAGTATTTTAGCAGGAGAGTCCAGCATTGGGTAAGATTACTGACGTCTTTTCTTCCTTAGCAGCCTGCACAGCACCTTCTGGCACCATGAAAGCCAGCCAGCAAGTAGTTTCCAGATTAGCTGGAAATTGATTTATCTGTGTCTATAGTCAAAGTGTACAGTGTCTTCAACAGTGAACAGTCTTACTATCTAGTTCTTGTTGGCAACCAAGACCAGTGGCAATGACCTGAGCTATTTTGGTGCTTCTTACTGCTTCTCTGAGCATAACTCATAGTGAATGATGGTGTGTGTTGTATAGAAATTTTCATTTTTCAACACATGCATTCTGAAGACAACATTTCCCTGTTGTTCAGAGTTAAAATTCCTTTTTTTTTTTTTTTTAAAAAAAAGTTTATTTTAATTTTTTATTTTCACGTATGTGTATGTCTCTGTGTATCGGCCACTTGGATGTGGGTATCTGTGAAGGCCAGAAGAGGGCGTCAGATCTCTTAGAGCTTGTTGTGAGCCATCCTACATGGGTGATTGGAACTAAATTTGGGACTTCTGGAAGCACAGTAAGTGCTCTAAACTGCTGAGCCATCTCTCCAGCCCCCAAAGCACCTCCTTTAAAAGTTTATTAGTTTATAAACTACCATGTCCTCACAAGCTCCTTCATAGATCCTTTGTTTTGGTTAACACACCTCCTACCTCTTCCTCTCCTCCACTCCCTTAACCTCATTGCTGCTTAAACTTTCAACCCTGCTATGGTCTCCATTTGCGTCATGTCACCGTGTTCTAGTAAATTATCTAGTTAGTATATATATTTGCACAAGTTGCAGAATTTTAAGTTTCTAACTATCTGTCACATTTCTCTCTCCTCTCCCTGCATACTCCTGCCCCATACTTGAATCTGCCCTTTCTTCCCCAGGATTCTTCATCTTGACTTTCATTTTTCCAGTATTTTACTGTCTCCCATCCTTTAATGAGTCTGTTCCAAATGGTCTTTTCCGCATGTACTCCAAGCTAAACACACAAAACAAATGATTTAAAGCTAGAATCCGTGTATAAGAGAGAGCATACAGTGTTTGTCTTCCTAGGCATGTGGAACCTTATACATTGTTTAATTGTTTTCCTTTCCCACTATCTGTGATTTTATGATTTCATTTTCCATCACAGCCTGGCATTCTAGGGAGCTATTTCTAGTTATTTATGGCCCATGGCGATTTCTCTGTATTAAGGAACTTCATAGTTTCTTTGTTAGTACCTTTTGCTTGCTGCTTCATTGTGAACTTCCTCTTAAACATTCTGCGTTTTGTTCCACTCTTTCTCCATGTGTTCTTTGTCTTCCCAAATTTATCAACTCCAAAAGAGGAATTACTGTGTTTGTCACAGTATATCTATTTAAAACTGAATTGCCTTTTAATATCTTTTGAACACTTGTTACCTAATATAGATATAACATTTTAAAATTTGCATGTGATTACTTTCCAAAACCGAGTGAAAACTGAAATAATTTTTAGCGCATTGGTATGGGTGTACATCTTTTTAAAAGAACAGTTGTTCTTAGACAAACAACAAATATACAAAGAGACTGAATAGAGAATCATTATTGGGTTTCTTCTGTGTTTATGTGGTGGGCATGTGTTTATATGGGTATGTGCATGTCTGTATGAGGAGGCCAGAGGTTAATGATGTCTTCGCCTCCTATTCTTCACCTTATATTTTAGGGCAGGATCTGTCACTGTAACTGGAGCTTATTGTCTATGCTGGTTATCCCTGGGATGAAAGAGTTTTACTGCTATGCCTAGCTTTTGCATGTGTGCTGGGAGTCTGAACTCAGGTCTTTATGATTGTGCAGCAAGCAGTTGACTGACTGAAGCATCTCTCTAATCTAGAGAAAGAAAAGTATCTTTAATAAAGAAAAATCACGGTCAGCATTTTGTTCAATTTACTAATGTTGCCAATAGAGCTGGACATGTAACTCATGAAAGAGTACTTGCTTAGTATTCCCAGGTCCCTGGGTTCAGGCCTTACCACCACAAAAATCAAACTAACAAATAAGAAATAAAAGTCAGGCATGATTAGTGCACCTGCAGCTTGAGTGTTCTTGGGTTGACACAGGAAGGTTGTGAATTAGACCTCTGGTTGGAACTTGATAGTAAGATATTGCAAGAAACCAATGATAAAGAGAAATCTATTTGGAAGAGGAAGTTGATGGCAGACAGGGGAGGGTAATAGAGAAAGTGGGAAATGACTATTATGATCATGGTCCACTTATTCATATTTGAAAGTTATGTAAGGATCACATTAACTTATGCAATTACTATATGTTAATAAAAAGAAATACTCAAATATTGATATTAGCGTCTCACAACATTCTTTGGGTAGTTTGGTAGTTTTGGTTGTCAACTTGATGTAATCTAGAATCACATGGGAAGAGAGTCTTCATGCTCTCAATGTCTAGATAGGTTGTCCTGTTGGCCATTTCTTCAGGGGATTATCTTGATTGCATCAGTCAAGGTGGGAAGACCCCCTCCACTGTGGGTGGTGCCATTTCTTGGGCTTAAAGTCCTAAATAGATTAAAAAGGAGAAAGCTAACTGAGCACCAGGCATACATGCATTCATTTTCTCTCTGCTGTTGACTGTGAATGTGAGTAGCTGCTTCAAGTTCCTGCCACTTTGGCTTTCCTGCAATTATGGATTGTAATCTGGAACTGGAACTGATTGTAACCTTTCATTCCAATGTTGCTTTTATTATCTTTTCCAGCAATTGGAAGGGAAGCTAAGGTAATATAATAAAACACTTGTAGCCTGAAGTTTCTGCCCTGGCCTAGCCCCAATCCACCCGCAGCTGCCTGGTCCCACATAATCACACAAAGGCTTATATTAGTTATAAACTGTTTGGTTTATGGCTCAGGATCATTACTTGCTAACTCTTTCAACTCAACTCAACTCAACTCATTCTCATTATTCTGTGTCTTGCCATGTGGTTCGTGGCTTACCTGTGCTTCTTTATACCTTGCTTCCTTGGGTGGCAGCTCGCAGTGTCTCTCTATATTTTACCCTCCTTCTCCTTTATCTGTGCTTGGAATCTCTGCCTGCTTCTAAGATGCTTGCCACAGTTTCTTTATTATCCAATGATAATTCATAGCATACAGAAAGACATCCTATATTACTTCCCTGTCGCACAAATAAATGAGACTCCGGGATAGATCTCTGAAGAAGTTGGAGATACTAGAGGGAATAAACACCACAGTAAGATCTTACCCAGCTGTCTTCCAGCTTCCTCAGCCTTGCTTCCCTTGGAATGGCTTCCTTCCTGTGTTTCTATCCTGTCTTAAGTATCCTTTCAGTAATTAAAGCGTGGCCCCACCACTGCCTGCTTGGGAGCCTGGAATTCCTTCTATAATCTAAAGTGACCTTGACTCAGTTGGGATTAAGGGTGTAGGTCACCACTCCCAGGATACTCCCTGTGCTGGGATTAAAGGTTTGAATCACCATTCTCTCTGATTTTCCTGGACATATATTATCTGAATAAACAGGAAGTGCATTGCAAGCAACCTCCAAATTCTATAAATGATAGAGACATCTGGCTACCTGGACAGTTACCCAAAGTTTCTTTGTAATCTTAGGGCATCCATCTTCAGCCTTGCAGACCTAGAATCTCTGGCAGACTTTTTAGTGAAGCAGGAAATCTGAAGGACTGTTTCTCCATTTTGGCAAGATTTGTCAGTCACTTCTGTATGTGTCCCGCAGAATGTCTGGCAGTCTCTATAAAGCAGGAACTTGAAGGACCATCTTGACTTATTTTGGCAAAGTTCAGAGGTTACTTTCCTATGGGTTCTTCATGTCCAGTTTATGTAGTTTATACTGTCAAGCAGTTGAGGCAAGAACAGTCTCTGTGTATTGCCATGTGGCCAGATATTGCATGAACTCTAGTTAGTATAAAATGAAAACCCAGAGTCAGATAGTGGGGAAAAGCTGGAATATCAGAAACCAACCACAGCCACCCAGCCAACTCCTCAGTCCTGCCTCCAGGAATCCTCTAACTAAATGCCTCTGAGTCCTCAGCCAAAGGAAAGGGAAAGCCTCTTTTCTTGCTCTGCCTCAGCTCTCTTAACTTCCTCTTTCCAGATTCCTAAAGCTAGGATTAAAGATGTGGGTTGCCCCTCCCTGACCTGGCAGGGCTCTGTGGTTGACTCTGATATTCCAGATTAATTTTATTAAATATATATCAGCATATATCCCTTTTGTGTCAAAATAAAAAGGGTTATAACTAAAAAAGAAAAACTATATACAATAGGTACAATAACTTTTTACAATATATACAAGCAATAACTATATCAGCAATGTCCAGTTCAGGAACAATTGACAAATTCAAAGAAAATATTTCATTATTTATCCTATTTTGGTGAGTCCAAAGAATTGTACCTAATTCACTTTCTAATTTGTATTACTAACTGAAACTCTTTTGATGTCTTTCAAACTTATACACTTTAACCTCTAAGTGAGCTCCCCACCCCCAAATCTGTTACTAGAATACTATAACTATCTCATCTTTAACTTCCTCAGAGACCCAAGAAGGAAATAATATTAACTAAACTAAACAGGATGTTCAAGCAAAGAACTTCCAAAAAATGTAAGACATGAAACAGCTGGCTGCCTGGACAGTCACTCAAGGTTCTTCTGTATTGTTGAAGCTTTCATCTTTGGTCTACAGGCCTAGCATATCTGACAGACTTCTCTGTGAAAAAGGATATTCTCAAAGACCTTCCTGCCTTGTCTTGGCAAGGTTCAGCAGTTCTCTTGTGTGTATGTTTCCTGCTTGTCCAATTTAAACATCATATTGTCAACAGTCAAAGCAAGAGTACTTTCTTGAAAGCACTCTTCAAAGAGTACTTTCAAGAGTACTGATTTTTGTCACAAAGAAGGTCAACTCCATATGGAGTTTCTTTGATGTCCATAATCTTCTCTGAAGTAGGTTGGTGCTACCAGGAGCAGATATCCCATTGTCATAAAAATAATAAGAACTTATGTTATTAAAATATCTTAAATGCCATATTCTGTAGATCTTTGAAGTGTTTGAGGAAGACTGTTCCTCTAAAAATATATCTCTATTTGACCCTGAAAACATATCTATTATGACTATAAGTTTGATTGTAATGTCTAACTACTAATTTTCATTTTTTAATATTCTAATTAGTTGGTAATAATTTTCAAGGACTAGGAATTTATATTACATTGATGTGGGAATGCATTTGTGTACCCTGTGAATCTCAATCTTTAAATAAAGGAGCTGTTTTGGGTCAGGGCGGGCACCATAGAAGAAGTGGGAGGAGAAATCAGTTTAGGTAGGAGAAGCAGGGCGGAGTTAGAGACAGATCGAGCCAGCCGCCCAAGGAGCAACATGTAAGGAACAGGGGTGAGCCACGGGCCGGGGCCACGTGGCCCACAGATTAATAGAAATGGGTTGATTTAAGATGTAAGAGCTAGCTAGCAATGTGCCTGAGCCATAGGCCAAACAGCATGAAGTTAATAAAAGCGTCTGAGTCGTTTCTGGGGACCCGGGCGGCTGGGCGGCTAAGCGGTCCCGGGCGGCAGGTCTGTGGGTCTCCGGATCTCTGGCTGCCCGGGACTCGAGAACCCACTACTACATTACATTGTTAGATGAACTGTATAGGTATAATATCTTGAACAAGAATAGAGATATGTACAATAAAAAATTAATCTCAACTTTATGTCAATATACACAATTTGTATACAATATACAAAAAATTTAATCCAGTGTAAAATATTTAAAACTACTAATTGCTTTTGAAAACTAGATTCAATAATCTACCCTTATATCCTATCATATTTGTATCCCTTTTTTTTTCAAACAAGAACCCTGAATCTAATCTCTCTTGTTTAGCTTTTTACCTAATCATAACCAGTAAAAATTTGTATCAAATTATCCTAAACAATGACAATCATTTGTAACCCATCGAAAGACCAAAACCACCCACCCCACCTTTTGGGAATGTGGGCGCTGTGTTCTTAAATTTACTTTCTGCTGTCTTGGGGCAATGGCATCTTTAGGGGATCCCAAAAAGAAAAGTTTTGTTAATTTTCAAGTCCTAAAATAAGTAGCTGTATCATTTGTTATCCAGTCTCTGCATAACAGGAAAGTGTACGGCTTGTCTCAACTCCTGGCTAGAGTAGTCTGTGAAGCAGATTAATCTCAGCTAGCTGCCTCGAAATTGTCCTGAGCAGTTTGTAGTCCAAATCTGATCTTGGTTGGTGTTTGTCAGCCTAGTGGCTTTGTCAGAGTCCATGTGAAATTATCACTGTAGGGCCCCATTTTCCTCTTGGATTCTTCAAGTTTGCAGTTAGGCATTGTTATGGATTACTGCAGAAAATTGATAAGAGACTACAACCCAACACAATGTACAGGAAGCTAAATAAAGTCTTTTTCTGTAATTAATTAGTATTCTATAAACATCAATATCATGACAAAAAGTTTAAAATATGTGTATATATAATCTTACAAATCTTGATATAAACATTTATTCAGCCTAGAATTAGTAACAAATAGAATAGTCCCTTATTTTTGGTTATTATTCTGTCCCATATCAGGTGGCTTTTCTGATATGATACAGAGATTTTATATTTTCCTTTAACAAGCATGCTTGTGTTTAGAGAAGGAGAGAGCCATACTCCAACTCTAAAGCCAGATTTAATTTATAATTGAATTGGGACTTCAACTTATAAATAGAGAGATATAGATGCTAGGCTGTGTATACCCTGTAGAATGTATTGGTACCAATAGGACCAATATTCCTTTGCTTATAATTTTTTTCTAGGTAGCCTTCCCTTCTCCTTTAGAAGGCATTTTAATAGACTATAGAATATTAAATATTTTTCACAGGTAGGAGGCTTTGTCTGTTTTATCCATGATTGGTTTTGTTACTCTGGGCTTCTAGTGAGGAGGAGCAGTCTTATGGCAGAAGTCCGAGGCAGAGAAAAGCTAGTCTTCTTCTGTCAGAAAGTAGGAAAAGGCCTGAGATGCTACAGATTTTTCAAAGACCTTCTAGACCATCTCTTAAAGGCCCTCCTGCCTCCGCCTCCCAGCAGTTCCCTACAGGAGCCTTTAGCCACTGGGAGCACTGGGCTAAGCTGTACCGCAGGGCAGAGATCTCTAGGTGCAGTTACTTCTCTTGGCACAATTCTTCTTCTGCTTTGAAATCAGCAGTTTGTGTTGCTGTCTTGTTTGAAGTCCCTCTGGTTTTGGTCTTCGGCCTTCTACAATTTCTTTGAGACATGTCTAGGCACAGTTTATTTTTCTTTTCAAATTCTGCCTTAGAGCTTTCGAACTTCTTGAATCTACATTATTTTTCAGTAATGTGGAAAATTCCTAGTATTATTTTGAATTTTGACTCTGTCTCTTAACTTTTCTTAAAAGCATTGAACAGCAATCATATATACAATGGACTTTCTTACTTTAGAGTCTTGAGATACTTTAAGGTGTCTTAGATTATCTTTTAAAGTCTTACACTTTCAAATAGCCTTGTCATTTGTAATTAATTCTTTGCTTTGACTTCTAAATTTCAAGCTTTAGACTCTATAAAATTTATTGTATTTTTTCTTCAGTACAGTCTGTGTCACTTAACAATAGGGATATATTCTGAGAAATGTGAAGTGATGGGTCCTCATGTGATCATATAGTGTACTTACATGAAGGCAGCTAGGATGTAAGTAGGCTATAGAATAATATCTGTAATCACAGTTGTGCATGTGGTCCATCATTGTCCAAGACATAATTATGCAATACACAACTATAATTTGCTCTCCCAAACAGAGTTTTCAAAGTTGGTCTTTCTTCTTTTAAGTTAAAACTTGAGCTATTTTATACTCTGTGTCTGATGATTGTTTTAACATTAAGTCTGAGCTTGCTGCTCTGTTTTTTCCCTTGTTCTCTTAATACATTTCCAATTATATTTATTAGAAAAATTGTATCAGGAGGTTTTTTTGTGTGTGTTGAGAATGAAAGCATTTATTTATCAGAGAAAGAACATGTTTGCTTCTGCTGTGCATTAAACCATTTAGTCATCCGGGGCAACTTTGGGGCTAAGTGATGGCTAGTGTTAGACTATAGTTTCTTGAGAACAATGTCTTTCTAGTTCCAAAGTAACATGTCAGAGTGCTGAGATAGAGCAATGGCATGGGTTTGTTCCCATGACTCCATATGCTGAGGAGGTGGATTGTCGGTTAGATTTCTGTGTGGTGGTCCATACATTGTCTTCTTCTAGAATTTAAAGCCATTATCACTGTTCTCAGTTCAAGTTCATGGTTCTGAGTTGTCTGTTGCCTCATAGTTTATGCATTAAAAAGTTTGATTAGCATTTCCCATTTTTACTTTATGCTTTAGGAGAGATGAGATTGACGCTCTTATTTCTTGGTTTTGTCAGTTTGAGAAGTTAAGTACAGGCTAAGGTTCCCACAAGTATCCCTTTAGCTTCTATGATCATAGAAGCTCATGGCATTTTTGTAATTATGGTTCTTTGAGCTTCTGGGTTAGGTGTAGGATTCTGAGAGACATGGCTCCCAGATTTGTTATAGTTGGTCTCTAGAGTTCTGGGAAAAACAGACTAAACCAGTCTGAAGAAGATCATAGTTTTGAAAGTTTGAATTTTCAAACCATAGTCATATTTCATAATACCGTTCTATCTGAGCTCCCTGTATCACTTAAAATGTTTAAGAAGAACTTTTTAAAAAGAGTAGAGGCGTTGGAAGGTCAGGCTTTTGTAGATCATTATCTTCTTTTGGCAGAGATGGTTAGAGGGCAAAGTCATTCCTGTGCAACTTTAAGCTGATAGGGAGGATAGTCAGTGGTCAAGAACCCAGGTATATAGGTGTATCTGGTTTGTATCTGACGTCATTGCACCAAGGGTCACTTGAGTTTTTACTTATGTTCAGCTTTAGAGAAATAAGCAGATCACATAAATCATACTATAGGGCAGATGGAAAAAATAA
The DNA here is from genome assembly GCA_033318265.1 of Phyllotis vaccarum. Classification (NCBI taxonomy): domain Eukaryota; kingdom Metazoa; phylum Chordata; class Mammalia; order Rodentia; family Cricetidae; genus Phyllotis; species Phyllotis vaccarum. The sequence goes on along the minus strand of JARWLC010000015.1, from coordinate 63,529,373 downwards.
AGTGTCCAATCACAAAAGGATAATTATATTTATCATAGTAGATTTGAGAGATAAGAAAGTGCCTGCTAACTAGCAAAGGCTTAATAATGAAGACGAATAGACCCAGTTCAAAAGAGATCTGATAGAACACCTCATGCATTTACTGTTTAAATGGGAGGCTAGACTAGCTATCAATTTAAATCCAAGAAGTCCATTTCCAAGTTTATCTCTGTCCCTGTGTCTTTCCCTGCCTGTCTTTCTCCACTCACCCTAACCCATATACACATTAGTGCTTGGGATTACTATTCTAAGACAAATTGGCTCTCTCTGGGCTTGCAAGACTAGATGCTGCTGTCAAGTTGGAGAACTGGTGTGTTTAGCAGGCAGACTTCTGCATATCCACAACTGTGACACATTGCTGCTAGAAAAGGAGTAAGCTTGACTCTCTCAAGTGTTGATGACAGATGTAAAGTCTTTGGAAGAACCTTTCTGTCCTAACTTGGTTCCTTTTCTCTCCTTCGACTTATTTCATGAGTGTTTAGTTTTAGCTGTATAATGGCAATGTTGATTATACTAATTCATATGAACTATTTATCACTTTATACCTGGTAATAACTTATAATCATTTTATACATTTTTAAATGAGTGTCAGGTTAACGTTGCAAATTTAGTATAACTATGGTCATTTACTTATGAGTTATGGATAAACCTTTGAAAAAGTTTTTTGCTTAATACTATAACAAAAATATTAATTTAAAAAAAATCTATCAATTACTTATTGGGAAAACTAGAGTAGCATGTCTTTCCTTAGTCAGAGCTGAATAGCTCTCTCTGGAAATGGTTGTGGGTGGAGAACAGTAGCTTTCCCCAAAGCCCTGAGTAGAGAGAAGAAGCATCCGTGAAGAGCATACCTTCAATTTCTCATTTTTCTCTGTTTTTTAGACTTTGTGAAATTCTAGGTTTTAAATAGTGACCATTGAGCTGAGGAGATAGCCCAGTGAGTCAAGTGCTTGCTGTGCAAACATGAAGTCCTGAAATAGGTTCTAGAACCCGCTGAAAAGGCCATCTGGTACCTGGGACAGAGATGGGCAGATCCTGGAACTTAGCTTCTAGGTCTGCTAGCCTAGCTTAATTCGTGAGCCATAGAGAGATTCTGTCTTTACAAGGTAGGCAGGTCCTGGGGAACAGCATCCAGAGAAGCTTCTGGCTGCACATATATACCATACACACATGTTCCCTACATACATATACACAAAAATTCTTTTTGAAGTAATATTTAATCAGTTTAGACATATTGGAAATGTGCACTTTAGCACAGATGAAGAGAATTTTTTTTTTAATTAAAAAAAATTTCCCCATATCCACTACTGCTTTTTCTCTTGCCCCTTCTCCCAATCCTCCCTCAGTCTCTTTTCCCGTGCTGTTCACTGTCCAGAGAAGCCAAGGAATCCCAAGGTGAGTCAGTTTGGTCTGGCTTATCTCTCCCCCAAGTATCAAGGCTGAGAAAGGTGTTTTCCTGATAGGCATGGGCATTGAGGAGCCAGTTCACAGACCTGGGATAGACCCTGGACCGATTGCAAGAGGCTGCAGAAACTGCCCCCGCCTTTTGACTGTCATCCACATTCAGAGGGTCGAGATCCATTCCATGAAGGTTCAGATGAAGAGATTTTTAACAGAGAAACTTGTATTTAGTCTGTGTGATTGATTATTGCGGAGGAAACACTAGGTGGTGCAATTGTGCAAGGACCATAGAACGAAGTGAGGGTTTATTTATTTATTTATTTGGTGCCAGGATTATAGTTTGAGGAGATTTTGGAAATAAGAATTCTTAAAATACTGAAATAGAATTAAAGGATACTTCCACTAATTGGTTAATAATTTATGTAGGGACTCTGTTTTATGATTTATACCACAAACGTCCCAAGGTATTTGTGTATTGTTTATCACACTTGAAGATCTAACCACATCCTCCAAACAACTGGCTCTATTTGAATTTCTATGACTAACTATTGTGTGCTCTTTGTCTACAATTCTATAAACTTACTCTGGTACTCCAAATAAATCTAGTATTTCCTGCTATTTGAGTAATTGTTTATACTATGTATTATCTTAAAAATTAGACTTGAAAAGTAGTTTTCTTCTTGATAGATTTTGTCATCTTCCATACATTATAAAAAAGCCTTGCTGCCAGGCATGGTGGCACATGTCTTTAATTCCAGCATTCAGAAAGCAGAATCATGTGGATCTCTGGAAGTTCAAGGCCAACCTGGTCTAAGAAGTGAGTTCCAGGACAGCCAGGGATACACAATAGAGAGACTCTGTCTCAAAAACAAACAAACAAGCAAATAAATGAACTTGCATTCCCATACAAGTCCACGACATTAGGTTATTAAATTGAAGAGGCAGTTTTCTTTCGTTCCTTCCTGCTTTCCTGCTTTCTTCTTTAAAAATACCTTTTAATTGATTCTTTGTGGACTTCACATCATGCATCCTGATCCCACTGATCTCCCCATCTCCTCTCATCCACCCTCTTTCCTTACAGCCTACCCCCCCCCCAAACAAAGCAAACCAATTAACCAGACAAGCAAACAGAGATTCTTAGAAGAAGCTGTAGAATGGCCCGGTGAGTCCACACATCTTTATTAAGTGGTGTTCATTGTTATGAGTCACTGGTCTGGTCCAGGTCTCTGGCTTTGCTACTCTATCAACACTAGCCCTCACTGGGACTCCTCTTGGATATCATGTTGCCCTGTGTCATGGAGATAGTTTTGGGTTTGCAGAACCAGCCCTGTCACATGCTCCTTCAGTTCATAGATGAGGTGGATCTTGGGACGAGCTAACTTACAGTCCTGGTTCTGGGTCTGGGTGGTAGCTGTGTTGGTCAGCGAGCCAGTTCTCCCTCATCCTCACCACCAGGAGGAGCTTTCCATCACTGCCCTGGCTGGCTCACCCCTTGCAGCAGGCAGCCAGGGGCGGGGCCGTTCTCCTGCTATCCGGTATCATGCCCTGAGTTTGGCTCACCAATACTCACCAGAGCCAGCTTTACTGTTTTCCCCAGGTGGGGTCTAGGGCCCGTTCTCCCTATTTCTGTAAGGGGATATACAGGAGAGAGAGAGAGAGAGAGAGAGAGAGAGAGAGAGAGAGAGAGAGAGAGAGAGAGAGAGAGAGAGAGAGAGAGAGAGAGAGAGAGAGAGAGAGAGAGAGAGAGAGACTTTCTTGTTCTCAAGCAGAGTCAGGGCCAGCTAACCTCTATCTCCACCAACAGAGTCAGCTCTAGTGTGCTTCCCAGGCGAAGTATAGGGCCTGCTCTCCTGTGTGCTGCAGCTGGTGAGGCCCAGGGCTGATTCTCTCACTCTTGTGACCCCTGGTCCAGCTCTCTTACCTGCTGCAGGCAGCAGAGGTGGGAGGCATCTTTTCCTCACTCATGCTACCACATGGCAGATTAGGAGGGACAGGGCCAGCTCTCCTGCACTTAGGCCTTCAGGGCTGGCTCATCTGCCCCCTCCCAATGTTGCAGCTGTATTATGCTGTCTGGGTGAGGGGCAGGCCCATTCTCCTGGGCGTGGCAGCTGTGAGGGGCAGGGCCAGCTCTCCCATCTGCCATAGGCAGTGAGGGGCACAGGAGGAGAGAGGGAAAGAGGTAGTTTCTTAAGTGAAAAGTAACTTGTTGATATATTTGTGTGTGGAAATAAAGAAGTAAAGAAAATATTTCTGCTTAGGTAATTGAAAAACTTCAGTCTTAATTCTGGATGGTTTTCCTTTTAAGTCCCTTCTTACCTTCAAATGTAGTCATTTCTGTAAATTAAAGAGTTGTGTATGTCTTCCATTGACCTCACGAATTCACTGGTTCCTTTCAGCTGCTTTTCAGCACTTTGGAAGCACAGAATGAGGCCATCTTCCTCCTGTGGTTCCCGCTCTTGTTCTATTTGTCCATTTTTGACACAGTCTTACTGTGCAGTCCACGCTGGATTTGAGCTTGAAATAGTTTGCTGTCCCCCGAATGCTGGAAGAGAGGCATGCACCATCTTGAACAGCTGCCTTGCTGTTTCAGAGCACTCAGCGGTGATCACAAATAAATCAGAACCGGTTTAAATGCTTCAGTCGGCTGTCATAACGGACAGAAACACTATGAACTATGTCCATTTTCATGTTGTTTATCGATGAATCCAGACACTCTATCAGACACAGGCTCACAAATGATTTGTTACTGATGAATTGGGGTGTTGGGCATCAAAGCTAAGGCCTCACATACACTAGGCAAGCATTCTACCTGCAGACATCACCGACTTTCCGTTCTTTCCAGAGCCCACATGGAAGAGGAGGAAGGGATTCCTACATGCTGTCCTCTGATCTTCACATGTACTCTGGCATGCAGACAGATACTTACATGCAATAAATATCTTAAAAATATGAATTCTAGCTTCTTCGAATTATATCATTTTATTGTATTATTCAAAGGAAAAAAGTTCTTCCCTTCAGTCTGTGAAGTACATGTGTGTCTGTATAGATTCACTCGCCACAGATGGTTTGGGAGCTCGTTAAGTCCAAGCAATTGGGCCATTGCTCATGGCTTATTCGATGATGGATGTTTCAAGTCACATAATATTTCTGGAAACTTTCAGGATATAATGTACTTGTAATTTCATGTAATTAATATTTTAACAATATTGGTTTGGTATTTGAGTCATGCAAACCAACTTTAGATAAAGTGTTACAGAAACAATTGTGCAATTGAAAAGTCACCACTTATATAGTAGTTGGCAGCTCTTATAAAGTGACTGGATGTTCCTGCAGATATAGCCATTATCATAATTGCCACCATTTAACAACACCCATGTTAGCTACATTAGCCAGGGACTGAATAGCCATGAAAATGGGAGTAACCTCTGACCTCAGAAATCATTCTTTTAAAGGAGGACTGAAACATGGTGATAGGAAATTTGAATTGCTCTTGCAGCTGCAGTGTTTGTTCTGTGAATGTGTAATTTAGTTTAGAGTTATACTTTTGCCTCCAAAGCTGTCAGCCTTTCAGAGCATCCAATTCACTTGAGGAGGGGGGTGGGGGTAGCTCTCTTCCAGGACTGTATTATTGAATACAGTATTCAGCCTTCAAATAGTTTCATTTAGGTAATACATATAGTCTCAAGAATGGGAATCCTCACATTTGACATGCTCTGTTAAATATATAGCTCATTCCAACCCCATCCCAGATACTGCTATTCAGGCACTTATTTTGGATAATCCTTTTAATGACTATAACTCAACTTCTTAGCTATGTAGAGGTCTGGTAGAGTGTGGAGAGCTCTCTTTCTTTCTCTGTATGTGTTTGATGTAGGAGTGTGTGTAGCTGTATATATATACTATTTAACTTTATTTGGACTTTGTAAAGAAGTTGGATTTGTATTCTATATGTACAAATTTCTTTAGCTATTTAGAAGATAATCTTTGAAAGCTGCATTTAGAAACCTAGTAAGCCTTTTGTTTGGTGTGCAGGGTATTTGACGTAGAATATCATTAAGTTAATAGATTGTTACAGCTATTCTCATGTGCTGACTGGAGAGTTAAACCAAAGTGATTTGAGAATGCTATAAAAAGTAAGTTCGTTTAGTCTCATTAATTTGAAGTTTTTAACTAGTCTGTATTCCTTCAGCTTTAACATATATTTAACAGTTAAATAATGACTTGGTTGATCAGAGGAAGAGGGGAAAAAAGAGTATAGAAGCCCAGAACTTGAAGCTGAGGCAAAATAAAGGCATTGATTTTGAAATGTAATATTTGTTATTCTATTTTTTAATAAAGATCAGTGATTTTATAAATAATAAATGTTATTGTGGGGATAGGTGTTTTTGAAAGTTATCAGTAAGTGTTTTAACATCACGTAATTAAGGATAATGTAGACTGAAAATCTATGTGTGATTATAACTTCGTTATATGTTGTATTGTGTTATACATATTGATTTTATGTAGCTTTGAAAATCACATTATAAGCGCATTATATACCATGCTGTATTGTGTTATAAGTCTTGTTGATAAGAACTACTTTTTTTTTTTTTGCAGTTAGAAAAAAAATCACAAAATATAACTGAATGCTCATTGGATTAAAATGCTTAAGTCATAGTAGAGCCAATGAAAAACAAATACATAATTTAATCTTATGTATTTTAGGAAAGCTATGTAATGCATGTAGTTCTGTATTGTCTCCTTTTGTATTTTGTACATAATGTAAACGTCCACATAAAGATAACTGATTATTAGCATGCCGAATATAAACTATCCACTTCAGTTTTCTGGTCATCCATTAGCATTTCTTTATGTGTGAGGGTTTAAATATGTCTTGCCAGCAGCAACTTTATTCCTTTGCCAACCATAAGAGGGGGCTTCTACACCAGCAAGCTGCTTTCTTGGTACAGTACATGTAATTATTTGCTCTGAAGGTGAACATTTTGTGTAATGAACTTTCTGCTTTTTATCCTTTTCTAAAATTCATTTGAATAATTTTATTTGTACTGGTGGTTAATACTCTGACCTTATAGGAGTCTAAACAATCTAGTTACAAAAATAAGCAAATATTTAAAAATGTTTAAAAGTTAAGAGAATAAATATTTGTGTCTATTAAGTATTTATAAATATAATTAGTAAATTAAATACTATTAATATACTGTTTTCTTTCTGCTGTCTTATATATACTTCTGTAGACTGTCATTAAGCCACTCAAATAGCTCTACAGAAAGTGGTTTCTATATGATCTATGACATCTAATCATTAAGTCTGGAGCAGTGGCTTAACTACTGGAGTGAATATTACTCTTGCAGATGACCTGAGTTTGTTCCCAGCACCTGTATGCTAATGGCTCACACCAGCCTGTAACTCCAGCTTCACTGCCCTCTCCGACTTCTGTAGGTCATGCACTTGTGCATAAATCACATACATATGTACATAACTTAAAAATAAAAACAAAACTCTTTTAATTTTTCAAAATTTATGAGATAGTTCTTAGCATAGAACCTTTAAATAGGATATCTGCTTTTGAATCTCAATAAAAGTGGAGAAATCTAGTAAAATATAGACCTGAATAATTTAAGACAGGACTTACGCATTCATTCATATATCTGAAAATAAATGCTAATTCTTACTAACAGTGTTGCTGTACTCCTAAGAAGGAATACAGTAGTGGGTAATTAGACACAAATGCAACTTTGGAATAATCAGAACTTTGGCCTGACTTTTTCTTGGTGTTTGTTTTTTTATCTGTAATTTGTGAGGCAGATTCTACTTAACATACCCGGGTTATGAATCTTTAGCAATGCAAAGAGTTCTCTCTCCTATCACCTGCTAATATCTGTACAGTTTCCTCTTTCAAAGAAATACTCTGGCTAGGTAGCCCATGCTGGCCTTCAGCCTTCCAGTGCTGAGATTAAAGGCATGAATGTGGTGCTCTGTACAACTTTTACTTCATTTTATAGTGAACATATATCGGGGGGGGGGGGGCCCAGAATGCAGTGATATAATTATAATGGTTTATAGATTAATAAAAGTCACCAATTACCTTATCAGAGAATGTAAATTAATTTTAAAAACAATTTGTTAACTAATTTTAAGTGACTTAACATTTAGAAATTTACTTTTTATCAAGAGCTAATTTTAATAAAATATTTCCTATAAGCATTTTAGCAATAGACATTTAATGAGTATTTTTAAATTGTGTGTTAAATTTCTGGGAGATTTGGGTTCAAGAACTACAAAAAAAGGATCTGAGAAGATTTGAGAGATTGCATGAATCCTGGTGACTGGCAGGCATTGCAATGTTTTGAGAATATTAATCACAGAATTATATAAAACTCAGACTGTGATTTTAATAGTAAAATAAAGGGATTGACTTCTAGGAATAACTTTTTAAAAAATTTCTTTATTGAAATTGTTGGGATCCTAACTATCAGACAGTAGAACTATGTCAGGCTATGTCTTTTGATACTGTATTATTTTCGAAAATGTAAATGCATGACTGGAGAGTTCTTGTCAGTTTTAAACTACATGTCAGCATAATAGGTGCTTTAAAATGTTTTTAAGTGATTCGTGAATGAGTGTTTTTAAAGAAGGTGTTGACATCTGATGGCCATATTAAGGTATAAAGAAAATATAAAGTATGGTAGACTTAAAGCAAATTTATGTTGATAATATATGCTAAAAGTGCTGAGTATATTAGTGGTATTCATAGCTGGGTAATTTTGCATATATGAATTTTTCTCCCTTAGAATGCCCAAAGCATTTTGTTAAGGGCAATTGTAAAGTTATCTTACAGCTTAAAATATTTAAAAATTATAAAAGTTCTATTTCAGGCTGTAGAATTTTGTTTCTATAGAACATCACATTTCTCAATGTTTTTAAACATAGGTATGAGCATGATAATTAACCAATTCATATCTAATCATATTTTTAACATCTTGTGTGTGGTTTGTATGCACATTATGTATGCAGCTGCATTTGCCTGTTGACTCCTGCAGGTGTGTATGGAGGCCAGAGGTTGACTTTGGGATTGTTCCTAGATTGCCTCTCCACTTCCTTCTGTCGAGAAAAGATCTCTAAATGAACCTGAAGCTTGCTGTTTTTGCTAGACTAGGATATCAGAATATCCTGTGGATACACCTGTCTTCACCCTCTTAGCATTGGGACTATAGGCATGTACACCTGTGCCCAGCTTTTAAAAGGGTGAGTTATGGGGAGGCAACTCAGGTCCTCGTTCTAACCTAGAAAACACTCTACCCAGTGAGCCATTTATCTGGCTTGTTTTCAGATTTTATTTGAGATCCTGTGCATTTAAACTTTTTAGTGTTATATGCTATTTTAATATTAATGACAGCAATTTAGAAATAATTGTTTATGGATGATTATATCTCATTTGTTTAATGCTAAGGCCTGGACTATGGTTCTTGAGGTTTCTTACCCTGTTTATGAGAAACATTTTTCATCTGCTGATTATGTCTTTTGAAAAATTAAGCCCTTATTTTGACCTATGCAAAATGAGAAACAAAATAAAAAGTCTTAATTTTGTTCTGAGTGAAGTATATGACCATTGTTAATTTATCAAGTTCTGGGGCTTATTTTGCTGCAGAGATAAGACCTTCATTCATTCATTTATTTGATAACAAATACTATAGAATACCCACTATGTTCAAAAACCTCAGTGAAGACAAGTACAGTATTTATCATGGTGCAAGTTGTTTACAGTTACAGAGGAGACTACTAAGTAGGTCATTTGCATCTAGTGTGTAAGATAGGTTTTGTGTTTGAAGAAAGCACAAGGTACTTACTTCTAAATTACCTGTGGCAGAATTGGGGTTAGTCTGAAGAAAATCAAACCTGAGGCCTCAGGTCAACAAGATAAGAGCTGGAAAGTAAAAACAGGGGGAGGTAGACATGTGCCCTTCAGATGAGGTGATGATGTGAAAGGCAAAGGTAGAGAATTTGGGGGCCTTGGAGATTATTGTTCACAGATAGGTATGGATTGATATATAAGAAACTATTTCATGCATAACTCGTGTATCACTGGTATTCCATTCTTGACTCAATCTGAAGTCACATTAAGGCCTTTCTGAAAAGTGACATAATTTCCTTGTTATTTGTAAGAGAAAAAAACAGCCCTCATAGAAGTGTGGAAAATGAATTAGAAGTTTGATTAGAGACAGGTATACAGAGTGAAGACTTGGTAATTGACTGAGAGGTGCTGGGCTCATAACTACAGTGATAATCGTAAGGACAGAAAGCTTGAGCCTGGAGAATAGTCAGAACCATAACAGAGCAATTGGGGACTGTGGGGGAGTCTGGAGGAAGCTAGAACTGAAAGGTCCAGCATTCTGTTTTCGATGACTAAGAAGCATCTTGTGTTCATTGTGCCTCTGTCCTCCCACCTGACTCAGCCGACATCTCTCTGTGATCAGCATTGTCCTATTTTCTTCTCAGTTTCCCATTAAAAACGTGAGGCGTCTGAGGTTTTAGCCTGCTTTCAAACTCACAGGTTAACTCGTCTGTTTCATGGATGCCGGTAGGAAACATGAGAACCATGATCAGAAGTGAAGGCTCATTGTTACATTAATAGAGAGGCTGAAGTGAGCTCAGTCTCTAAGTGACAGGGAAGAGGCCCAGATGACACGCGCACATGCAGTGGTCTGCACTACACCGAGGAACTCAAATGGACAGTGTGAGCTTGCTGCTTGTCCTTGTCTGTTTACAGACTAATTGAGAAGGGAAAAAAGCAGGCCCTTCCTTGCAGAAAAGTAGAATTGTTAGAGATTTGTTCCCCAAACCTCAAAACATAATCCTCATTTCCTTTGCTTCCATCATTATTTATTTCTGTGTCTGATACTCCAGCTTTATGTATGTTATCCTTTATTGCAATCTTGGATCATTGGCTGTTTTCAATCCTCAAATCTCCAGTCATGGAATATTAGTTAATGTTACATAGTGGGTTCATTTGTCATCCCTGCTAAAATTAAAATATTCAAGACCAATTAGCAAAGAATTAGTGAAGACATGATATTAGGACAAAACCTTGGTCGAGGTGAAGTGGCTCATGCTGTTAATCCCACAGGGTGAGAATAAAACCACTACCACAGTATTTGAGCCAAATTTGAAGCAAGCTTTATTAAATACTGGCTAGGTCCATAGCTAAGATTCCGAGACTATGGGATAGAATTACATCAGTCAGAGATTTAAAAAGGCAAAACCCATAAGGCTACATACTTCCTGTCTCCATCAATCAGGAGCAAGATTACATCCTGATGGACTTCCTATCTATGTACCTCCTGCCTTTGTGTGATCAAACACATCCTGTGTAGTTCCGGCAACCAAATTTGTTTACAGAAGTAAATCCGTGAACATTAACACATCCCCCAGCATTCTAGGAAGCCATCTGTCCTTGGGCAAGTGGAGCTTACAGGTTAGAGGCATTTTTTTGTTTTGTTTTGTTTTGTTTTATTTTGTTTTATAGGTCTCTTAAGCAAAGTAATTTAACTTAAAACTTTCACCCTTTCATTTCCTCCTTGACTCTGTAGTGGGTACCTGTTTATATTGGGATCTAATAATCATCAGCTTTAATGGCACTCAGGTGAGAGTTTATGTACCTAGTTAGGGCATTAATGATGCAAGGCCAATAGTAATTTGTAAAACAAAAGAGCCAAGACCCTGTGATAGCTGACATCAGAGTTACTTTCTAGGAGGAGCCCCAAAATGAGGATGGGGACTAGTCATTTATTTCATATCGGGTTCCCTTTTTTCTCAATTTTCCTGAGTACAGCCAAACTAGTTCTAATGATTCCTGAGTAGTTTATCTAGAAACAATACTTTTTTTCCCCTTAAGCCACACAATAACCTCTTTGTTATACAGAGCAGTCAAGTGCTCTATCCTAATGCAGAACTACTTCAGGTAAATCTGTCTTTTGATAGATATTGGTCTATTAACAGGTACCTTTCCTAGTAGGCCAGTAGGTACTATAGGTAGCCATTCTGTTCCTTTTGCCATGGAGTTCCGTTTGAACTAGCACTCCAGCCTTTTGTAGAGGATAAGGGATGATGTACTGTCTTCTGTAACTACTTCCTGCTGAAATTAGTTCATTGTTGTCAGTGCCTAGGATGGTTATGAGGGGATTCAGGCCATGGGACATTTATCAGAAGCATCTGGTTAGCCGACCCAGCTGAAGAGACAGGGAACAGTCATTGACTAAACATCAGCCTTCAGAAAGTTTAGGACTTGTAGCTGTTTAGAGCAATTTCTAGGTGTTGTTTGTCAGCTAAGTGGAAATCTGCTGAGACAGATGTAGATGAGGGACAGAAGTTAAACTTTAGGAACATAAAGGAAAATCTTACATTTGGAACTCTCAGGCCCATAGTTATAGTAGTTGGGGGAGGGGAGGAGTCCCGAGACCAGGGGACGAGAGGGAGAGAGAGAGAGAGAGAGAGAGAGAGAGAGAGAGAGAGAGAGAGAGAGAGAGAGAGAGAGAGAGAGAGAGAGAGAGAGAGAGAGAACACACTTAGGTTGTACTTATCTGGGATTCATTTGACCTGTGAAAGGTGGATCTAAGTCTTTTGACTCCCTTGACTCTCTGAAGCCCACATGAATTTCTTAGTTTATAAAAAAGGATAAAAATTTTAGATATGTTAGCATTTATTATTGTATGTAATGAAATCCATTACAAATTGTTGTATTGAAATCACATTGTAGGATAAAACAGTTAACAAGTATCTGTAAAATGGCTGGAGTAGGTTCATATTGTTGAGTCATAGCAAAAGCTATAGTTTAGGATTAAAAACATGCACACCTTTTTTTTTCTCTGTCCAGAGGGTTGGATATTTAGATTGACAGAGATGATTTTAGCCATTAAGTATATACTTAGATGACAACCAAAGGAAATTTTAAATCTTGAGCTTCATCAGCTTATTAGAGCTCTATTGATCAATGTTAAAACTCTGAACTTTTAAAATTCTCATATAACAATAGCATAGATGGGAAAGAATTTTGAAATTTCATTTCCTTAAATGTCTTATACTTAAAATGAAAATGAAAGTTACAAAACTTATATTTACATCTTTTAAAGCACTTTCTTAGGCCCTCAGAACTTGCTTAAGTTTTTATATCCTCAGACCTTTGTGTACCTTAGAACACTTTCTTAGGCCTTTAGAACTTATACAAACTTCAGTTGATTACTGAGAACAGTTATTGCAAATAAAGGAATACTAAAAAGTTATATCTGAAACCTGTTAGCAAGGCAAACCTGTCTGCCTTTCTTAGCAGATCTAGTAGCTTTAGAAAAAGCAAGGCCTGATTTTACATATGAAATGAACTAACAAGGTAGCTGCAACCTTGGGGGAAGGAGCTGCTTTCCTACTGCTGTTAAAGTGACAAACTTACAATTAGCTTAGCTATCAATGCTGTCAGAGATCTGAGAAGGATAAATTATAGTAGGGTATAAAAGCCAAATGGTCTCTGTATTAATTGAAATGACAGGGACTTGCCCACTGTATAGATTTCCTCCCTAGGCTCTTATGGTCTTGATGGCTTAGTTGGGGTCAGAGCTCTCAGGGAAGCATTAGTTTTCAGCCACCAACCACTGTTTCCAAATAATCTGAGAGACTTTCATGTGGAGGAGGAACTTGGGGACCGGCCTACCTTGTCTAGGCAAAGTGGGGCAGTCCGCTCTCCAGTGTCCTGCTTGTACCCAGTTGGGACAGGGTCATGGCAGCAGGCCAGGCATTGAAACTGTCTTTCCCAGGGGTTAGCATCACCACAGTCCAGTTCTGGGCTTCATTTGTCTTCTCTGGAGACCCCAGGATTACCTTTATGAGCTGACATTTCTGTCTATCGTGGAAAGCTTTTTCATTAAAGATTTTAAATATCATATTCAGTAGATCTCTGAAGAGTTTGAGGACCATAACCTATCAAGTATACCTGATCTGAAAATATGTACAGGAGGCTTAATAAAGCTTTTCATTATAAATGAATTACGTTCAAACTTAGCAAGGCTCCAAGCATAGTTCTGAGAACATTATAGAATTTGATCCTTTATGAGGTGACTGACCATTAATTTACATGCCTTAATCATCCTTAACAGTTTATAATAAATCAGTAGTTTTTATAAGATTAGGATTTGCATTTTTATCCCTATTAGGCTTATACTTTAAAAAAAAAATCAGTTTTCAAATTGAAGATCTCTTAGTATCAACATAAAACTTTTAAGTCATAAATACAGTCCATAAGGAGACTGTCAGTTTTATTTTTCTGGTACATTGTATACCACTGAAGATATCACAGTGTGTATGAATCAGTTTATCAAATAGCTAAGCCTTAACAAAGTGAGCAAAGACAAGGGGAGTAGACATACATTCTTAAATCAGTCTTTATTAACCTGATAGACCTTTGATAAAGAGAGACATTTCATAGGTCTTTGTCTTGCTGCATCATATGATAGGAATACCAAATTTTGTGGTGTTTAGTGTTTGTTGCTCATAACTATGGCCCTAACTCTTTAGTCTTTAATTTTAGATACATATTAATAAAGATATCATAATATAAAACATTTTCTAAACTAATAATGTCCCATTGCCTTATAAATTAAAATATTTTAGAAAGCTGTTCCTTTTAAAAAAATCAGCTTTTTAAATTTAAATTTTCTGTAAAACTCTAAAATTTTATTTTTTAAAAAAAGTTTAAAATCTCTCAATAGTGAACTCCTACAATATATAAAAAAATTAAGTACCCTTTTTTACTTCAAGAGGGAAGAAACAGGCCAGAGCTATATTTAGATAATGCAAAACCAAACCTCAACAGTGTAAACAACTCAATGGTCAATATCTGAGAATTACTCACAGTCCTCATGGATTCCCTAAGGGCTTGGGTCACCTTTCTGACCCTGCCTTCAGCAGCACACAGCCTGTCTTATAGGCTCCAATAAGCTCCTTTTCACTGAGGCTGTTGTTCCTGGTGGCCATCTTATGGTACCAGCACCTTCCAAACTGCCCTGTTTCCTCTCCTGGGCTCCCTTTAGGAACTCTAGCACTACCACACAGAGCCAAGTCTCAGCTGCTCTCCATGACCCCTGAATGTCTTTAAAACTAATATCACCTGGGTGACCATTATGTTACAGAGTTGGTACACTCTTGTGTATAAGCACATTGAGATATAGTTTTAATACCTTATTATTCAAGCATTGTATTTATCTTTCATAAACTTTGTTTTTATGACTTTGTTTTCAGGGCAAGCATTATCATATGAAAAATCCATCCTAATCCAATTTTTGGGGGACTTGTTATTCCCTTGTTGGTTGGTTTATACCATGTGATTCCTCTAGTCATGATGATGTTAAAATCACATGGTATCCACCCTCCCCAACCCTAGCAAAAGTGGCTGCCAGTTACCTGGCTGCCTTCATCCAGATGAAGGACAGCAGCCAAGATGGCAGCAAGCCACATGGTGTCTTTAGACTGCCTATATAGAGATTTTTAACTATCCCCTTGTGTTACAGTTAACATTTTTTGTTACAGATTTTTAACCACATTAAATTAACTTATAAATCTTGAGGTACAATAGTCTTATATATCTTGAGATAAGGTTTATATCTTAGCAAAAGTTTTAAGCAGTTAAATGAAACCAATAGTCTAACTCTTTTTGGAGGGGGACTCTTTTGCTTTGCTCTCTTTTCCCTGTCTCAGCATCAGTTGGAGCAGATGCAGGGCAGTTGGAGGTTAAACAGGCATACTGTGGTCTAGAGGAGGGAGAAGTATAAATTCCATAAAATAGAACAGCGTAAATCAACTGCAATTTTATCCATACCCGAAAGACATCTGAATCCTCATAACCTGAATCCACTAACTAGAAAGCTCAGAGACAAATTCTGACTCCTGACAATCAAAGCGGCCATGGCAAGCAGCATTAGCTGTGGTGACTGGTGGCTGGCAGACATAGTAAAAACAAAACCAATAAACACAAAACACAGAAAGCTTACACACTCAAAGGAGATCAGGTAGAAACAAAATCTGTAGTCACCACTATCATTTGAACACACCAGAAACTATAGACCTCTTCACACACAAACACAACAGACAGTCAGATCCAGGTAGACGGGAGGGTGATATCTTGCTTTTTGCCTGGGTTCCATCGAACCCTTCTACACCCAGAACAGAATTGCACAGAACAGAACCAGATGCCACAGAAAATTACTATGATTTACCAGGGAAAACTAATGCTCATTGGTTTTCACTTTTCTTAGTGCTGCGACCCTTTAATACAGTTTCTTATGTTGTGATAATCCCTCTATCATAAAATATTTTCATTGCTACTTCATAACTATAACTTTGTTATTGTTATAAATAGTAGTGTAAATATCTGATATGCAAGGATTATTTTCATTGTTACAAATTGAACATACCTAAAGTATAGAGATTAATTAGAAAACAATATGTATTATATATTTATAGTGGTTTGAATAGGTATGGCTCCCAATAGACTCAATTGACCTATATAGAGAGTGGCACTATTTTGGAGGAATGGCCTTGTTGAAGTAGGTGTGGCCTCCATTGGAGAAAGTGTGTCACTGTGGGGGCAGCCCTTGAAGTCTCATATGCCCAGTGTGGGACACAGTTCATTTTCTGTTGCCTGCTGAGGATCAAGATGTAGGACTCTCAGCTTCTTCTCTAGCACCGTGTCTGCCTGCATGCTGCCATGCTTCCTGCCATGATGATAGATGAGATAAACCTCTAAAACTATAAGAAACCCCAATTAAATGTTTCCTTTATAAGAGTTGCTATGATCATGGTATCTCTTCACAGCAATAGAAACTCTAACTGGGACAATATTGTGAAATATTTATTTCTAATTACAAATATTTGAAATTTTGTCTTGAAGCATGGTGTATCATGGATAAGAGTCTTAATATAACAGCAGTAAATTTCATTGCTATATTTTGCAGCAGTATGCATAAAAGCCAACCACTTTGAAGGTTGAGATTGCTTTTTCCTTGCCAGATCAGAAATTCTCAGGGCAGTCTGTATAAGAGCACAGCGACGATCATCTTCCATAACAATTCTACTTCTGTATATAGACTTGGTAACCAATTAGCTGGAAAACCTTGTTTCACAGAGATGTTGGAAATGGAAGAAGGTACAACACAGTCTCAGACAAAGGATACAAGTACGAACACTTGATCGGGAATTTTGTAATGGCGTTGTAGAGAAATCAGTTCTCACAACATTGCTGCTAATAAGTCCAATGAACTCCTGTGCTGTCTCAGGAACACCTTCAACTTCCACTGTGAATGGGCTTCTCTTACGTGCAAATGGGGTATCAGGTGGATTTGGAAAATACAATGAAATTTCATCTGAAATCATGTGCAAGTGTTCTTTCACAGAAATTACAATCATAATCCTTTTGTCTGGTTCACTGTCATGTTCCTCAAAGAAAGCAGATAAGGTAGGCAGCATGTAAATTTTATTTTTATCCAATTTTCTTCTTTCCTTCTCCCTCCCTCCCTCCCTCCCTCCCTCCCTCCCTCCCTCCCTCCCTCCCTCCTTCCCTCCCTACCTCCCTCCCTCCCCACAAGGCTATGCATTTTCTGTAAGGGTCAGGATTATATCCTCCTGTACTTCCTGACTACATGTGATCAGAGACATTCTGTGCAGCTTGTTTACAGAAGTGAAGACATGTGGCTTGTTATCTTCATGAACAATAGCTTCCAGAATTTCAGGAAGTTATCTGTCCTCCGGCGGCAAGTGGACCTTACAGATTAGAGACATTTTTTGTTTTATAGATCTCTTAAGCATGTACAGTAACTTAAATTTAAAACATAATTTTAGTCCTTACAATGCTTATAATCTCAGCACCAGGAGGTGGAGGCAGGAGAATCAAAGAGTTCAAGGCCATTCTTTGCTATGTAGTGAGTTTGAGGACAGCATGGGCTACATAAGACTCTGTTATAAAAAACTTTTGAATCTATTTAAGGAGACTGAAAGATCACTACCCCAATTTGAACATTACATAATAAATATACATGTTAATTATCACTCTCTCCCTTACATTTTCATAAAAAACAATAAAAAGGAATATTAAACACTACATAATGATGTGGCAAAGCATGGGGTAGAGCTAGTTCATATGAGATCACCAGAGAGACTTAGGAAGAAATGCCTTTGTTAGAGAATGAATCCTGATGGCCACACAGACTTCACAGAGGAGAGGCTTCCACATAAAACAGCGGAGATTACACAGGCTCTAAAATGCTCATATGCCTGATATTTGAAGGAATAGAAAGAGGGGCCAGGTTTATGAAGAGTTCCGAGGAGAAATGATCCCTAGGTACTGATGACTGACTACATAGTTTTATATCGGGTATATGTTTAGTTGTTTCTACAGTTTTGTGGTTTCTGTTTTCCTCATTCTTTTTCAGAATCAGCCTGATTTTCAGATTTTTTCTTTCTTATGTTTATGGACTTAGGTGATACTGTTTTCCTTTTTAGGCAAGCCTTTCTGAACAGTATCTTGTAAGTGAAGATGTACATACACAAATACATATCTATAAATGAGTGAGGCACTTTACATGCAAGATGTTGCCACTTAAATCAAACTCCCATCTATTTTTTTCTTGATGTTGCTGTTTTTGTTTTAGTCTCTTAAAAAAATCTTAATTGAAAATAGATTATTTTTCTCTCACATAAAATGTCCTTATTATAGTTTCCCATCTCCACAGCTCCCGCCCTCACCCCACTTCCCTCCTGATCTGGATCCAGTCCCTTTCTGTCTTTCATTAGAAGACAATCAGTTTTCAACGGGATGAGAGAAAACAAAAGCCCATTGGAATTGGGTAAAACAAACAGGAGGAAAAGAACCCAGGAGAAGGCACAGGAAGGAATCAGAACCCCATCCATTTACACACTCAGGAATCTCATGAAAACACTCTTGGAAGCCATGAAATGTGCTCAGAGGACCTGGTGCAGACCCGTGTGAGTTCCTGAGCTTTGCTCATGTTATGCTAGAGGGCTTTGTGTTCTTGGCGTCCTCCCCCCCTCTGGTTCCCTGAGCCCCGAGGGAAGCGATCTGATGACGGTCCAAGATCCCTCACTCACTATCTGCATAAGGTCTGTCTGTGGGCCTCTGTATTTATTCCCATCTGCTGTAGGAGGAAGTGTCTCTGATGATCACTGAGCAAGGCATTTATTATGAGTATAGCAGAATGTCATTAGGAGTTACTTTATTGTTACTTAAAAATATATGTATTGATATGTATACATATATATATTAGAACAGAACAGTAGTATTTGGTTTTTGGTCCCTGGGCTTTCTAGTCTCAGGTTCTTGGTCACCACGTAGGATTAGGAATGGGTTCCATCTTGTGGAGTAGGCCTTAAGTCTAACCACTTATTGGTTACCCTACAGGCTTTGTGTCAACACTGCACTAGCATGCTTTCAGGCAGGACACCATTGTAGGTCAAAGGGTTTGTGGCTAGCTTGGTGTTTATCTTTCTCTTCTGATAGCCTGCAGAGTACCTTCCTGCTCAGACTCTAGAAGATAGAGGTGAACATTCTGTGTAGGTATCAGCTAAACTTCTCTATGTTCAATGAGTTGTATGGGTGTTGTCTTCAGCAATGGGGCTTGCTGTCTGTTTGTGGAGAGCAACCACAGACAACAGCCTGGGTTGTTTGAGATTCTCATGCTATCCCTTTGGCTAGCAACTCAATTAGATGTATCCCATCCCCAGAACTAGACTCTTCATTTGGTGACAAGAAATGTCAAATTGGGACTCTGTCTCTCTCACTATTTGGCCATTTGATTTAGACTCCCTCCATATATTTATATATTTTAGGGAGCTTCTACTGTTAGGTTTCCATACTGTCCCCTAAGTGTCCTTTATTTTTAATGATGCCTCTTTGTATTCCTTCTCTCCACCCCCTACCCCCCCCCCCCGTTCCTTTCACACACCCACACCCCATTTATAAACTATTATATTTTCCTTTCCTAGTGACATTTGTGTCTGGGTTTCCTTTATTCTGTTTTCATTTTGAGTTCTTGAATTGTTTTATCCATTCCTCCCACTGTGTTTTATAGATTTCTTTAAGGAATTTATTCATTTTTCTCTTTGAGGACCTCTGTCATTTTCATAAGGGTTGTTTTAAGGTCTTTTTCTTGTGTTTTAGCTATGTTGCAATATTCTGGGCCTGCTGTGGTGGGTTTCTGGGCTCTAGTAGAGACATGTAGTTCTGGATGTTATTGATTGTGTTTTTAGACTGGCATCTAGGCATCTGGACTTGGGACAATTGTAATTTTAGATGCTGGTACCTGATCTTGTCTTTATTGGGTGGGTGATTTGTTCCTTTGTTTCTGTTACTGTCTCTGGTTCTTAGGAGTGGGTGGCAACTGTGTGTTCCCTGGTAGGACATTCTTCTGGCATTTTGATTAGATGTGGTCACTGGGGGTTTCAGGGAAAATGTATTTGTTGGTATTGGGACCTGATACTTAAGAATGGGCATGGATTAGGATCAGGGTTCTCTGGTGGTTCACAGGAGTGTGGTGATATATTGTATATTTAATAAAATTATATCATCACATGGAGAGTAGCAGTAGGGTGTTCCACCAGGATCTATCTTTTCGGTCCCCTGGGAATGGAGGCATAGAGTGAGGGGAGCTGGTCTGCTGTGGAGCTGGGGTGAGGCTGGGGGATTGGACTGGGAGGAATGGAAGGAGAGGTGAAGATCTGCATTCAGCCTCCCTGCTTCCCTGGCTGGAGTGGCTGCAGGTTCCCAGGGAATGCCTGCTGAAGATGGGGAAGGGATGAGACGAGAAGTTGAAGATCTATGTATACATACTTGTCTGTGTGGGGAAGGAGAGGGTTTGCTCTGATGTTACCCCTCAAAAAGTTTCCTTTTCCGGTTTTCTTGTGTATTGGGCGGCACCATTGCCTGACAGTGTTAAGAGATTTAGCGAGAAGAGAACCTTGAAGTCTGACTTGTGTAGGTTTTCAGACAGTTTCTCCTCAGTTATTCTTTGCATAGCCATTCCTTCAGAGGTTCTTTGTGCTTCCGTCTCTGAGCCTTTCTAGGGTTCCAGGGCACATACTCTGAGCTCTCTCCTCCACAGGTATTTGGTTCCTGTTTTTTCAAATCTGCCTTCAGTTATCTCTTGCCCATGTACTTTTTATACTCTAAAATATTGGTGGGATTTTATTTTGTGCTTATTTTAGTATCTTTGTCCCATGAGGGTTGGTTTTTCTCTGAATTGCCATTTTCACATGAACTTGGAAGGTATCAAGGTATCTAGATGTCCAGGGCCCCTCTCCATCTTGATCAGGGTATGTTACCACGTTACTTGTAGGTAGAAATCAAACATTGACATATGACATATGACGTATGGCAGTAAGGTACTGTTGAGTTAATATCAAGTTCTGATGAGAACCTACATTATAATAAAGATATACATTGCAGGATAAGTATTATTTTTAACTGTCAAATGGAAACAGTAGTCATATGAACTTGGCAAATATAATGGATTTATATATATCATGGAGTTTGTTTTCTTTGAAGAAATAAGTTCTGGAAATGGGTAACGCTTTCTGTTTTTATTGTGATTGAGATCACGTTAAAGTCCAGGAGTAACTTTCTTCCTGTTTCCTTTTTGGATGTGGCTTTGTCTTGTTGGTCACACTGTGATGGAACTGCATGTTGTTTCCCTTACATCCCTCACTCCCTAAGTTGTGTCTTCTTCAAGGACAAGTTGTAGTTTTTCTTCACATCCTGAGTTCTACCACTGTGTCTTGCATTTAGTTGATTATGTGACTATATGTTGAACCAAACAAAAATAAAGGTTGAAATGATATCCACAAAACTGATAATTACTTAATTTTCCTTACTTGCTACTGAAATCAGATTCATAAAATTATGGTTACTGAGTAGTCAGTCACTAAGGGAAACTGACATGTATTGAAAGGTTGTCACCTGCCACAGGTTTTAAAATATGTTTTGCCATTTACTTTTTGGTAATGGTGTAGGGTATAGGTTTTCAAGCATAGAATACATTTTTAATTGATCATTGTTAGGGCTTTAGGCCAAAACATTATCATAATAATTTCCTACTTCATTAGGAAATGCTTAGCATTTGTAAGCCCCGATGATGTATGCCTATGTTAAATCTGTTAAGGTGAAATTGATCTCATCTCAGGGAACATTGTGGTTATTCACAGGCATTCATTTCAGTAAGAAAAGACTGCTCTTTTCTAAATGATCTCATTTGGTCCCCCCTATTCAACTCATGAAACAAAATACTAAAAGTTTTATTTAAGAAAGAATCCTGTGTCAAACCATTAGTAAAAACAAAACATAGCCAATCAGGGAAGAAACAGTAGGAAAAAAAAGATCCAATCATAGTATTGAAAGATTCACTATAGAATTCTTAAAAGAATTTAGGATTTGTTTGTATTTCGTTAAGAATTTGCTATAGAGATTGGTAGGCCAGCAGTTTAGTGAGAGCTTCTACCAAGTAAGGGTAGTTAAACTAGGAAAACGTCTTTAATTTAATAATTTAATTTACCAGTTAGCTATAAAATGATAATAATTCACATTGGAACTTTAAAAAAATATTAATTCTTTGAGATTTTCATACCATGTATTTTACTCATATTCCCCTCTCCTCAACTTTTTCCAGATTAATTTCCACCCGTTCTCTCAGCTCATTGAGCCCAGTTTGTGTTGTGCAAATATTCTTAAGAATGGCGCTTGCCCTGTGCAGTGTCAGTCATGCTCTTAAAGAGAACTGACCTCATGCAACTGACACATGCCAATTGGAGCTCATTTTTAAATCATCTGTAATGTTTGCTATGTCAATAATAGGGAAGATTCTTAGTGCCTAAGAAACACCAATTCTAATCAGATAATTCAATTACATTAATTTATGTATAAGTAAACTAACAAAAATCGTCTTCAAGTAGACATCTAAGTTATATTCTCCAAGAGCTTTCTAAGTGAAATAAAAGTTGGTGGAAAAGAATTTTGTTTTCCTATATATTTAAGATTTTATTCTTTGAGAATTTCATACAGGTATACACTGCATTTTGACCATAACTACCCCTCCACATACTACCTCTAAATGCTCGTTGGTTATACTCATGTTTCCTTCCCAAGTTCATGTTCTCTGTTTATTAGTGCTACCCAAAATTATTGCACAGCCTTCATTTAGAGGTGGAGTAGGAAGACATCACGTGGGGAGCTGTGGGGAGCATTTCTGGTCTAACTGTGCCTCACAAGCTGATGACTCTGTTTCCCTCCTCCCGTTCCTGTGTCTGTGCATTAAGGGGTGTAGGGTGTAATTGCACATAGAAGAGAATTCTTTGGAAAAAGTCTCATCCCAGGAAAGACTCAAGGGTTCCTTGAGGCTTAAGTGAAATGTGGCTGCAAAGCTTTCAGTAATATCCTAGGGTGTTAGTCACCCTTTGCCTCACCATGCTAGCAGGGTTCTTTATCTTCTAAGTTTGACAGAAGCCACAGGAAAAAAAGAAAGAAAGTTTGTGTGTGTGCGAAAAGAAAAAGAAAGATTTTGAAGTATACACCTATCAAGTTGCATGAGATATTCTCCTTTTTATAAAAAGCGCTTCTTTCAACAGCTACTAGGGTTTGTTTTTAGAGGAGGGGGGCGGCGATCTTTCATCGAAGTGCTGACAAGTGAAACCGGCGAGGTTGAGTTGGTTAGCTGCAGGCGCCGTACTGCTTTCCAGTGTCTCTTCTGTTTGTAGAGAAAGGGTTTCTGTATTTCCTCCATTCTTTTCTCACTTTGATTTATACGCTTTTAAAAACAGTGATTCTGAATTGACAAATTACTTCAGTATTTAAACGTTGGTTTAGATAAGAGTCTTTCAGTGTTCATTTGTCTTTAACCAAACCTTAAGAACTATTCCTGAAATTTAATTGATTTTTCTCTTCAAAGCCAATTTTTTTTTAATGTACTCAAGTGTAATGTAAAATTTTATTTATAGTTATAACTTAGAATTGATTACCACTATCATATAGCTAATATTTCTCTTTTATCTTTTGATTGCTGTGGTTAAGGCAATCCTGAAATCCTGTATTGTGGGTGTTGAGAAAGGTGGGAGCTGAGTTGGGCTGCTTGTGGGAGATGATTGTTCTTCCCATTGCTGTTATTTGCCCATGCAAGCTACTTTTTATCTTCCTAAGATGCCTAATGTGAGCGCCACCAATAATTTTGCTAGGTCATGGAAAAAAGCACCTCAGCTAGAACAATGGAAAGCTGTGTTTAGTAAAATATTCAAAATGAGCACCAGCAAACAAGATGTTTGTATTAATAGGAGCCTAGAAAATGGCTGTGCAAAGGTCAGCACTGATGTTTAAATATTAGTGAAATTTAATTTGTTGCATGTAATGAGTAGAAAGAAGGGGAGGCAGGCTTCAGCAAAGAGGCCATTGATAAACTGTCTAAATGTCAAAACTGCTTACCATGTGGAAAATGTTAAATTGACAAGATGTATTTAACCAAGTGAATTAAAGAGTCTGAAGAACGCCCTAGAGAAATACTTTCCAAATTTAAGTATGACAGGAGACTTAGAAAGCTGCCCCCTCCCCGTCGCCATAGTTTATTTCATGGAAGTGAATAGATTCTTTCTTTCTTTGCCCTCTTTTAGTAAGAATGATGCATAGGTTCTCTGAGCCCTTAAAAACAGATCCCCCCCTTTTTTTTTTGACCTCATTCAGAACAACAGCTGAACTGCTGTTGTAGCTATGAAGGATCACCCCTGGCTATGGATGGGCCTGGTCTCCTTGGCGCTTTGCAGACCATTAGCTGAGTTGGTATTCAGAGGCCGGGGTCCCAACCAGTTCCCTATTGAGAAGAGAACCTGTAATCCTCTCATTTTCCTCATGTTGATGGACTTTAAGTGGCAAATATTTTCAATTTCTATAATTGCCATTTGTACAGAACGGGATAAAGGAAGGTGGGCATAAGGTATGAGTAGGTAGTTTTCTGAGTAAACAGAATTTTTTGAAATACACGAAACGATGCTTGATCTCATTAATGAATAGGAAAATAAAAACTACAATTAAAAGAACATATTTTTTCACTTCTCAGATTGGTAACAGTGTGAAATTTGACAATGCTTCAAGGTGTTAAGGTTGTGGGAAAAGAGGAGGTCCTGTGTTAAGTGGCAGTTTTACATGATACATGACAGCCATAGTGGATACTACCAGTGTGTAACGTGTTAGTATGTTTTTTTCATGGTACTATTATTTGCAAGACAAATGTTGAAAACACATTGTTATTAGTAAGGAAATAGTTAAGGAAGCTATGATCACATTTAACTGAATGTAAGTATCCTTTCTGGGCTTTTTAATGAAAATCAGCAAAGTGTATTCATAATAAAATCCTGTCTTTACAAAGATACAAAACAAGTTAGGCGTGAGTGTGGAAATGTGAGCACTCCCAGTAATTCTGAAAGGGCACATAGCATGCTATGCACTGGCTCTGGAGAGTGGGGGGCTTCATGTTTACACCAAATGCTTCTGCTTAGTCTGCTTCTAAAACACAATGAGTATGCGCCACCATTGTACCTTAGAAACACAGAAGAAACAGAAGACCACAGAGAGGGTTTAAGGAAGTAAGGCGTTTCTTTCCACCCTTTCTACTCTTGAAGGCTATAAAATTTATTTTAGAATGACAACCTGATAAGAAGTTGCTTTACTGCTTTCAGCTACTGTGATAAGCATGACCAAAAGGAACTTGGGGGAGAAAAGGGTTTATTTCTTCTTATACTTCCAGTCCATCACTGGAAGAAGCCAAGGCAGGAGCTCGACCCTAGAGGACCCTGTTTACTGGCTTGCTCCCTAGCTTTACCAGCTTTCTATAGACTCAAGACCTACTACTAGGGATGATGCTTCTGCCTGGATCCTCCCCAAAGACATGTTCACAGGCTAGCCTTTTTTTTTTTTTCTTTTAAAAATAAATTTCCTCCCTCTATCCCTCCCTCCGTCCCTCCCTTCTGTGTATGGGCATTTTCCCTGAATGTATGTCCATGCATCATATGCATCCTTAGTGCCGGAAGAGGCCAGGAAGGTTAGTTATCAGATTCCCTGAGACAGGAGTTACAGACAGTTGGGAGCTGCCATGTGGGTGCTGGGAATTGAACCTGCTGCTTTGGAAGAGCAGCCACTTGATTACTGAGCCATCCCTCCAGCCCCTCACAGGCCCACCTGACTGATGCAGTCCCCAAATGAGATTCACTTAGATAACTCTGGTTGTGTCAAGTTGATAGCTGAAGCTATTTAAGTAAAGAGTGTTTCTCACACAGTGCTTCTATTTTTTTTTAAAAAAAATATTATATCATCTACCATTCAACTGCTTAATGTTGTATGCTAAATCTAAACTTTCATAGCTAAAAGTGTTAATGCTTTTACATCTATGTGCACCTGTGTAGAAGCCAGAAGCCAACCTCAGGTATCATTCCTTAAGAGCCATACACCTTGTTTTAGGAGTCAGAGTCTCATTGGGACTTGGGTACTTTGATTATAATAGACTAATTGACTGGTAAGCCTCAGGGATCTGCCTGCCTTACCCTCCCTAGTTCTGGGATTGTAATGATGGTCACCATGCCAGAATTTCTATTGGGTGCTAGGATCTGAACTTGGGTCCTTATGCTTGTAAACTCACTGAGCTATCTCTTCAGCCCTAAGTATGCTTTGACCCTTATGGGATACTTGGAGTAAGAGCTCATTAAAAAAATATGCCCTTAATATTTAAGTTGAAAGATGCTTTAGCTTTTCAAAATGATCTGGAACTTTATATGCCATATTAGTTTTATGTAACTTTGACAGAACATGAGCTAGAACTGTCTTGAGGGAGGAAGGATCTATTTTGGCTCACAGCTCAGGCAATATCAGTTCATTGTGGCAGGAAAGGCATGGTAGCGAGGACAGCTCCAGCCATGGTTCTGAGAGCTTAGAGTACAGCTTGTTCACAGTTTGGTAGATTTAAGGAGTAAAGAACTCTTGGCAAGAATTGGATGCATGTACAGCTTCAAAGTCTTACTGATGTGACCTTGCTGGGGACCATCTATTTTAGAACATGAGTCTGTGAGAGACATTTTGCATTCAGTATATACTGTAAGGCAACACTTTTAATACAGGAAGTATCTAGATACACCTTTAATAATTTGAAACATTAGAAGGCGAATATCACTAAGATACCTAGTTCATTTGATAACTGCTGCTTGAATAAAATTAAAGGATAAAATTTCTCATATTATAGGCAGTTAGTTATGCAACACTCACTTATAATGCTCAGCCCTTTTCATCTTCAAAGCATTATACAACATTAATTAATGCTTACAACATCCTTGCAAATGTAGGTCAATATCATTATCCCTGTTTTTGCATGTGGGGAAATTGAGGCAAAGAGGTTAAATGGTTTGGGTAAATTTGTCACAGCAGGATTAGAATAAAGGAATTTTTGGCTCAGAGCCCAGAAGTCAGGACAGTGGAGCCACACCTTTTTGTAGCTGACTAATTTCTGTATCCTTGATAAAATATGATTTCTTATTAAATCGTATTGAGATCATCTCTGCCTTCAAATCCAAAACTAACCAGTTTGATCACTATATAACCCCTACATGCCTTAGACAATTTTCTCTTTCTTAGTGTTCCTCACCCAATATTAATTTAACTAATTTTTCCATGATCATCTTGTAAGATAATTGTTCAAATAGTGTATCTCAACTCTGCAATTTCACTTTCCATTTTGACAATTTCAAGTACGTTTGTAATTATTTTTTCCCAGCTGATTAGACATATATACCCAAGTAACTCTCCTTTGCCTTAATCTCCCACTGTGTCTACAATCCCCACTTTTTATTTTTTA